>CM044399.1:50662500-51262500 GCA_024322285.1 Musa beccarii
ACGGAACTTTTCTGTGAAAGTTTCTCCATGTTCTGAGTAAGAAACTGTACCTGACAGACAATAGCTGTCTTTTCAGCAAGAAGTCCAGAGTTCCGACCACTTATAGACAGACAGAATTCTTCAGAGTCCTTCAAGTTTGACCTCAAACACTCAACTTCATTGCTCATCTCAGATAGAGACTTCTCCAAGAAGGAATTCTTGTCTAAGAGTGTCTCCACATTCTGAATAAGAATCTCTACCTTAGAAAGCAAGGTGTTCCTTTCAGCAAAGATATCAGACTTCTGCTCAATGAGAGACCGACAGGATTCTACAGATTCCTTCAACTTTGACCTCAAATTCCCAGCTTCATTGTTCATATCAGACAGGGACTTCTCCAAGAAGGAATTCTTGTCTGAGAGCTTTTCCCCATTCAGAGTTAGAATTTCCACCTGAGAAAGAAGAGACTTTCTCTCGGCTAGAAGACCAGAGTTCTGATCACTGAGAGACTGACAGGATTCTTCAAAGTCCTTTAATTTTGACCTCAGATACCCAACT
The DNA here is from genome assembly GCA_024322285.1 of Musa beccarii. Taxonomy (NCBI): domain Eukaryota; kingdom Viridiplantae; phylum Streptophyta; class Magnoliopsida; order Zingiberales; family Musaceae; genus Musa; species Musa beccarii. Next base: position 50,663,035 of record CM044399.1, read on the forward strand.
TCGGTGCTTATATCAGATAGTGAGTTCTCCAAAATCAAACTTTTCTCTAAATGCTTCTCCACATTCTGAGTAAGGCTCTCTACCTGAGAGAGAAGACTGTTCCTTTCAGCAAGAAGAGCAAAATGCTGATCACTGAGCGACTGATAGGATTCTTCAAAATTTTTCAACTTTGGCCTCAGACACCCAAGTTCAGTGCTTAAGCAAAAAAGAGAGTTCTCTGAGAGGGTTTTTCTCTGGAAAGGGTATCCACATCCTGTAAAAGAATTTCCACCTTAGAGATGAGCACATTCTTCTCAGCAATATTGATCGAAATTTTTCTGTTGAGAGATTCGTGCAATTCCTTCAGTGCTAAAATCTTTTCTCTTACAACTCCTAGCTCTATGTTCACATCAGATAGTGAACTCTCCAATGCTGTGTTCTTCTTTAAAATATCGTCCCTATCTCTCAGCTTCTCCACAAAATCAGCTTCATACTTCTTGCAGATAGCTTTCAAGTCAGAATTTTCATTTTGCAAACCTTTTATGGCTGTTTCAAGGGACTCAGCATGTATCCTGGCAGCTACCTTTTCCTCCATAAGTTCTTGGTGTTTCACTTCTAAGTCATTCCTAATTTCTTTAATATGGCACAGCTCTTGAATAAAGATTTCCTTTTCGCCAACAAGGAGCCCAACTTCGTCTTCAAGGATCCTTTTTCTCTCAGCCAACAAATTGATCTTGTCTTGGAGCATTTTGTTCATCAAGCTAGAGTAAAGATTTTGTTCATTTAAGCTGTCATTTTCATCATTAAGCTTGCATATTTTTTCCTGGAGATCTATACAATGCAGCTCCATATCCCTTAACTTATTGATACCTTTTTGAATTTCTTGACTCAAATGATATACCTCTTCCTGAGATTGAGTGCGCAGCTTTTCCTTCAAGAGGACAGCCGTCTCAGCCTGCATGCATTGCTGGTGTTTGTCTTCAATTGTATTGTGGAATTTTGCTAATGCCTGCTGATTCTGAATAAGTTTGTACTCCTGCATATCTGCTTTCTTTCTTAGCATCTCTAGTACCATTGATAGAGATTGGTTAAGTTCTTCACAACTCTGCAGGTTCTTCACTTTGCTCAGCATTTCATCATTGAGTTTATTCAATTCATTTTGTGTGGCAGAGAGACAAGATTCAAGAACCGATGTTCTTTCAGGAGATACTTGGTATTGAATGTCATCTGCATCCTTCTCAGAGCACATTTTAGGGAGAGTACCATTCAAGCCTGGATGCTCATTTTCTGTTTTATTAGAACAATCAGATTCTGCCATTATCAAAATCTTCAGATTATGGTTCCCAGCTGATAACAGGGAAATGTCTTGTTGGAGACCTTTTGCTACATAGCTTGAATCTTGTTTCTCCATAAGTTGAGTGCTTTCTACAGGCCAAAATTTTGAGTTATTGTCAACACTTTCTCTCTCTTCCTCCTGAAAATTTAGTCCTTTTCTTGCTCTCCCATCAGATGTCATACGTGCTGCCCCATCCCCAATTGCAAACATCTCATTCAATTGCTTCAAACCCTTGTTTCTTGAAGATAAACTACTTTGTTCAGAATATAACCCATTTCTTCTAAGTACATGTGAATCTAATGACAAGCACAATGCATCCTTCTGTAACTCATTAGGATCAAATAATGCACGAAGGGCTGGTGGCACTTCAGGAGTGTGAGGTTCTGCCTCATTGCCAAAAGAACCATAAGGTGATCCATCTAACATCACCAACGGGAATTGGCTAGGGAATGCTTCTGCCATTGTTCGATGAGCCTGATGAAGTGCTCCTGTTGCATGATCATATCTTTCTGCTAATGCACGGTATGCTCGGTAAATCTCCTCCACCAATTTCATGAGCTCTGGACGCTTCTTGTAGTACATCTCCGCTCTCCTTGCAAAGGAATCAGCATCTTCTTCTAACATCTTGATTATTGTGTTGACCTTCATGTCTGTATCTGATTACAGAGTGCCCCTTTGGTAAAAGTGATTCCAAACTATTTACAGTAAGATCACATTTTAATGCTAATGTAACTTTAATCTACAAATGAAATAATGATCAAGTTACAGACAAAAACCAATGCAATATGTTATTGATGACACTTGTCTATAGCTGATCACTCTGATGTTTTCTATCCATCATGTTGCTCCTATCCACAATGATGAAGCTAGTCTATATACAATTGCTGCTTAGAAATCAAATTCCAGATTACAGGCTTTGGATTTAGAAGTTACAAAATAATTAGTGAAAGTGACTAAGTATATTGATTAATAATATACTGAATGCATTAAGTTCGTCAAGTTGGCAAGTAGCATGGCTTCGCTTCATATAAGGTAAGGATCTGATCAAATTTGGTCAACCTGCTGACTTGTCCAAAGAAGCTGACCTAAACCTTTTCACCGTGCAGGTGCACGCACATCAAGGGGAAAGTTCCACATCAGACTACACAACGTTCTCTCCAATCGAGGACACACCAAAGGTTCCAACATGCTGCTACTTCCTTTATTGTTTACCTATGAAAGTGAAGGAATCAGTAGTAATTTGTTCAATGGGATCCTCCGGCAAACCTCAAGTCAATTTTAGATATGGTGAAAAGCTTAAGATGTACAGAGCAGAAGGAGCTAGATCTTTTTACTTATGGAGAAAGTCCCATTCAAACCCAGTGAAATGTGATGTTTGAATCAAATGAGTGAGATGAAAATTGTGAAAATATGAGCAAAGTTAAAAGCAGATACTAACCAATCAGCAAGAGAATTCAAACTAATTGCCAAACAAATAATCTTTCTTATAAATAAAGTGAAGTATATAAGTGTGAAGCTCAATTTTTCAAAATGATGATGAAGACTAAAAATAATAAGGACCTGCAAGATTCTCTTGAAGCCATTTCGAATTCTTTGGGCTGATATGGCTGTCCCACCACCATGAATAAAGTCGTCTTGATTCAGCATGCAACCAGTCCGCCATGAACTCAAGCATACAAAGTAATATGCTCCTTTTAATCTTGAAAAGCTTAATTGCTATATCTCTGGTGATGACCTATGCCAGAACAAATGAGGAACAAAACCACTGAAACCTACTCCGTTTGACACAAAATCTTTCAGCTAGAAAATCAATTTGCAATATTGCAATTTATCTAGACCATGCACAAGTGCAAGTATCAGAAAATAGTGGGCTTCCAGAAACTTGGGAGTAAATTTTGAATTCACGAGGAGCAAAAAGGTCACCTTCTAAACAAATCTGAGCTATAAGCAAACCAGGAAGTTTCTGATGCCTTCACTCTGTTAGGAATCACTGCATCGGTAACAGTAAAAATCAGCACGAAAATAATATTTCTTAAGAGAAGGATTCACTCACAATGCTAACGGTAAAAAGGGGGTTTCCTCCATCTCCACTCAAAGAATCTCTAGTTCACAGAAACGAATTATGCAACCAAAATTGTCAACCTTGCTCAAATTCGCACCATCTAGAAAATGAGAAATGGTTGTTTTGCATTAGCTCGATTAGAAGAGGAGCCAACGTCGACTAAGACATCGTAGATGGATGGAGCCTGCTAAGAAAAGAAAAAAGTTTGCTTGCAGAACAAAAACTAACGCCAGGAACAGCAGAAAATGGCACTGTCTTAAACTGTCTTTTTCTCACAAAATCATTAAAACGGACAAATTGTCTCTTGCAGAAGCCATAACGGGGATAAATCACATGAAGTCTGGCATGCAAAATCAAACAAGTAGGAATAGTATAGAAGGACTTAAGAAAGAACACGAGAATATGGTTGTCTTGTAAACGGCTTTCGTCAACAAATGCTACTTGTTAGAAGATGATATACCAGCTCCAAGAAAAGGATAAAAGGTTTCTCTGTTCTACATGGATTTTTTATGAGTTTGATCTTCTGCAAGAGACAAGGCAGATGATTCAACAGGAAAAATGATAAAGAATTGACTTTCTTGATATCAGAGTGTTAAAGAAAACCAAGAAAAAGATTCTGCATAAGGTTAAGACCTCGCAGTGTCGGGATCGAACGGCTCCCGAGCTTGTACAACAGATCGTCGTGAACATAAATAACCCATAGCAAGAACCCAAAACTCCAAAACCACGAAACCGAGCTCACACGTAGATCACGAGAAATACATCATAATGGGAGAGGGAAAAAAAAAAAAATCCAATCTTGCGGGAGAAGAAGCCATACCAAAGAGCAAATCCGAAGCCGGCACAAACAAGCAGCTGCAATGGTGGAAGCCAGCTATTCTTCTCTGCTACTCTCAGCGGTCAGCCCACCCTCCTTCCCACCGATCCCATCTTTTTGGTACTGCCAAGACAAAAAAGCGAAGTCTGCCGTGCGCACAAGAAAAGCAGGACGCCAGAGCACAAAGCACGAGCCGGAACGGGGAGAGCCGTCGTTTAAATCTCGGTACAACGCCATTGCGATTTGGGAGTAACAGCCGATGAGTTATATGGAAAGCACGGCGTCGTGCAAGGCTTGGAGCGAGGGGAGCGGATCCAATTAGCCTGCTATGATTTGGCCGACGATGTGTGTTTCCGTTCTTCCCGGTGTAGTTTGCGCGCTGCCGCTGTTCGCATGTCTGAGGGAACGCTGCATACAGGATTTCCTCCGGTCACGAGACGGATGGGTGCCACTGACGGAAGCGATTCTAATAGGACGCGGGAGGTGGGCCGTTGAGACCAGAAGCAACCCTGGACTGTGGCTGCGATGGGACAGGGAGTCAGTGACTTCCCGAGTCCCTCCGTTGCTAAAGTCTGATAAGTCTCGAGTTTGAGAGTGAGAGAGTTCCTTAATACATCGTCCGACTATCGATTAGCCACAAGATTGTGCAAAGAATTGTTTGGACAATGGTTACGGAGCAATGATCTTATCGAGTCAGTGTGTTAATGCCACGTTAATGATAAATTAAATATAATTTTTAAAAGTATAGAAATCAAAATACTAAAGATATTATTTTTAAAAGTATAAAAATCAACTGCATGTCACCACATCAGAATCACATGTCTATCACGATCATTTCTTATTTATCAAAAGTATACCATTGTCCCGATTCATTTGGGGATCAACTATCTCCTCCTATCGTTATAAGTAGCCCATAGTTGTTCTTTAGTTCACAAAGAAGTAGAGGAAAGAGAGAGCAAGCAAAGGTTCAGAGATGTGTTTGGGTAATGCCACGCCTTCATCATCCACCATGAAAAAGCCATCGTCTGAGACAATGGCGATGAAACGATTGACTGTCCAAGGACAATGGCACAAATGGCGAGTTCTTCAAGATGTCGTTTCACTATCCCACATACACCGATGCTTAGTACTTGGTCATGGACAAGGCATAGTTGGATTTGTTGCTCAAGGAGTACGATCTTGCAAAAGATATACTGTGAAGAACAAGAAGGACGCCATGGGACACTTCCTATGGTCTCGAGATGGAGGAGAGAAACGAGACACACCTAGTTTTTATTATATGATATAAGCAACGATCATTCCATTCATAGAGTTTTTTTTTTCATTCTTGCAAAGTTAAAGTTGTCTGTATTGACAACGATTGACTACAAAACTTGCATTCTTGTATTTCTTTTATCATAGTTAGTTAATTGATCAATAAAAAAATTATTTATGTCTAATATTATTAAAAGCATAATTTTTTTGAAAAAATAAAATCATTTTATTATATTATTGTAGCAAGAATAGGAGAATTAGAGTTTCTATAAAATTTATCTAGGAAATCAGATCACCTAGATTGATAAACAAGCCTTGATCAAGCAAAATTAACTAAAAGATTATCATATGATTGAGTCTCGAAGAATATAGCACCACCGAATAGAGGAAAAAGAGCCGATGAGATAGTTGATGTCAGAGTAGTTTGACTGGATTATAGAAATATTTCATGGTTGATAATTCACAATATGACCATATATTAAGTAGAGGGAGGCCATTAACAAGGTGGAGACGTGGGCAGGGTTGGCATGGGTGGAGGCATGACTAGGGCTATAGCGGGAATTTTCAAAAAGATGAGAGCAAAATCATGTTTTCATATGGTTAGAGGTGCTAAGCGGGATACTATGAAACTTATGTATTTTTTCTAAAAATTCACCAAATAATATATAGTTTTATTTTTAATTAGGCCATGCCACTTGATTGTAAACAGTTGATCAATTAAATCAACCTTTTTTAAACCTTTAAGGTGCCTGTCAATAATAAATTTGAGAGAAATTAAAAATCCAACCTCAATGAGTAGCATAAAATAAAATATACTATAGGCTTTTTTTTTCCCTTTAATGTTTCATAAAGAAAGTTTTTCTACTTTGTAAGCGATGATACAAATCAATTATCACAACCAACAAACTAAAATTACACCATCAGTACCTTTTACAGAATAAAAAGGGTGATCACACCTAAAGAAACTTAATCAAAGACTTGGACAAATTACGAGGAGACTTATAGCTTCACGATATTATCCTTAATTATATTGTTACAGAATTATAGGTTCAATCAATAAAGACCTGATGCGATCCTCAATCACTCGACCGGGTTTGCCATGTCCATCTCCATATTGGTAAATGCATCGGGCCATTCGAGGGATATTCATGGTCATCATTTTCAGGTTTTCCTCAAAACGAGAAGTGAAACTTCGATCTCCGTTTATTGCTCTCCCATTCCCCCTAATCAATCGACTGATATGCTCACGAGCCACATACTCCGATAAACCACTCTCATGCATGCAGCACCGGATAGATTTGGGCACATCGCGTCTTTGAAGCTCGTCCTGCACAGAAACAACCGATGCAGAGAGGAGAAACTGTGTGAACTCTATTTTGACCTAAACCAGGAGGTTCACTCGATGGACCTTTGTCCTAAGAGTCAAGCGGCGTGGTCCATTGATCTCTAAGTGCGTGACGCCGGGTGACATTAAACCTAAACCCGTGATAAGGAGCATTAAACCCCAAGGTATGTAATCGGTATCATGTCATTTGAACATAATACATATATCCCATTGGCAGCAAAGACTGAGACCGGGTCACAACGTCGGGTTCAGTTCATCCTCTACCATCTTGCATCATGGTCCACTGCAACATGGTTGTTGTTGCATCAAACGCAATTCGGATCCAACTGTTGGCGTGCTGTACATTCCCAACTCCCAACTTGTCTTCTACCTCAAAAACACTATGAATTAAGAGAGCTAATGGGGGCTTCCTGGCTAGCAGTACCGCAGCGTCATCTGGTTGGTGATTGGGTCGAGGCGACACCTTGCCGTCTTTTTTTTCTTTCCACGATAAAGATGTCATGATGCTACAACTACTTCCCGCCTCTTTCCTGGCGGACACGCACGGAAATATAAGAAATAGTTGGAGAGAGATAGAGAGAGAGAGTGAGTGAGTTCCGCCTCCTCATCATGATTATGTGCTATAGATGACTAGATTTTGCAGTCATCACAGAATCATGAGGATACGTGATCCAGTTGTTCGTCCACTCTGAGCGCGTTTGGCAGCGTCTTTGCAGGCTTTGTTTCCACCCACAAGAATATGCAGAGCCAGCGTGGGACACGGTGCAGCAGTCATTTGGCACTGAGATTAGACGAAGTAGCGTGATGGAGTGACTACCAACGCTAATATTGAACGCAGTAGCGTGATGACGCACCGATGGCAGGGTCCAAAGGTGGAACGCGTTTACCGGACGAGTACTGAGGCTTCTGACGCCCTGACGGAGGAGTCCAAAGGTGGGCCCCCGTCTCACCCCGCACGACCAGCGACAAAGCGGCCCTCGCCGCCCTCGCGTGACCAGGGGAGTAGGCGACGCTGCGCGGCATCACCGCGACGAGCGACGGCTCTCGCTGCCCTCGCGCGAGCATGGGAATAGGCGGCACTGTGCAGCACCTCCACGGCCAACGACAACAACGGTGAGGGTGGGGGGTCCGACAGGGGCCATGTAGCCTCCTCGCCGATGTGGTCTCACACCCCCTCCTCGTGCCCCTTCGTTGCCGACGCGCTCTCCTCGTGCCCCCTCCTCGCCATTAGCCACGGGCAAGGAAGTAGGGGCGACTCACCCTCGTGACTAACGACGGTGAGGGTCGGGGGGCAGTTGGGGCCACCATGCACGAGGTGGAGTGGGGCCGCCGGCGAGGCAGAGGTGCGGCCAGGCCAGACAGGCAGAGGGACGGCTAGGGTTATGGCAGGCATTTTGCAGAATGTCGAGGGCAAAATCATCTTTTTATGCAGTTAGAGCCATTCTGTGAGAAATTCTGTAACGTAGAAGCTTTTTCAAAGAATTTACCCAATAATATATTATTTTATTCTTAATTAAACCATGCCACGTGATTGTAGCCAGCTGATCCATTAAGTCAACCTTTTCAGATGGCCGTCAACAATAAAGTTGTGAGAAATTAAAAATCCAATCTCAATGAGTAGCATAAAATAAACTATACTTCAGGCTTTTTTTTCTTTAATGTTTTATAAAAAAAGTTTTTCTGGTTTCAAAACGATGATACAGATCAATTATCACAACCAACAAACTAGAATTAGACCATCAATACCTTTTACGGAATCAAAAGAGTGATCACACCTAAACAAGCTTAATCAAAGGCTTGGACAAATTACGAGGAGACATATAGCTTCACGATATTATCCTTAATTCCAATGTTACAGAGGTATAGGTTCAATCAACAAAGACCTGATGCGATCCTCAATCACTTGACCGGGTTTGCCATGTTCATCTCCGTATTGATACATGCATTGGGCCATTCGAGGGACATTAATGATCATCATTTTTAGGTTTTCCTCAAAACGAGAAGTGAAACTTCGATCTCCGTTTATTACTCTCCAATTCCACCTAATCAATCGCCTGATATGCTCACGAGCCGCATACTCCGATAAACCGCTCTCATGCATGTAGCACTGGATAGATTTAGGCACATCGCCTCTTTCAAGCTCGTCCTGCACAAAAACAATCGATGCAGAGAGGACAAACTGTGTGAACTATTTATTGCCATGATTCCATGAACGAACGATAACTATGGTGCAATTCAAATACCTTGGAAGTACCCAAATCATCACAAAGTCGAAGGATCATGGATGACCGTCTTGCAATCTCAGGACAGCTGTGGAAGTCTTCCAAGGCCTCTCGAGTTACGTCGTCAATGGTGCAATAAGCAAGAGTCAACATCACGGGACCCGATACCGATACTAGTGCGTTCTCCAAGTACTCGTCAAGATTGGGTGTGTAGCCTTGGTGGTACCACCTTGCTTCCACCATGTATACCTTGCATACATCTGCCCACTGAATCCAAGGGTTGCACCGTTTAGAAAGTGGAACTGAATGATTGATGATACACAAAAGAGGAAGGCTGGGATCGATATGTTACTGCTTTTTTTAGGTGTGGAATTATATCCAGTCCCTTCTCTTTCATAACATTGTATGCGGTGTCATTTGTAGTGTTGAAGAGGGCTAGAAAACATATCTTCATGTACTCTGGAAGTTTGTCCGTTGCATTAACGTCCCATCTGCAACAACCATCAGAGTAGATGTTATCAGGAATAAACGATCGTTGAAATTACATGTATTACATTCATGAGGTGGAGTTCTTCATCACCTATCGACGGCATCCGTGAAAAGCTCCAGCTCATCCATGGTGCCGTAAACATCATATACATCATCTATTGTTGTTATCAGGCAGTTTGCCTTTGTCTGCGCCTCCCTGAATCTTGCAAACTGTGGCTCAAAAGCCCAGCCAACCGTCCAGAAATAGTTCTCCATCAACCTGTCCCTCGAAAATGGAAGCCTCTGCTCCAGGTCAAGATTGCTCCACCATCTGATCGACAGCCAGAAGTTTGTGCTGAAGTTTGCTGATTCATGCACGAGGGCAGAATGTACGGGACAAGATTCAAGTAAAGCAAGCTCAAAATACCTCGACACTTCTCTGAGTTCCCTCTGATGTATGCTCTGAACCCTGTTGAAGTCCAACTTAGCCAATTCAAGTAGGACAGGGTTCATCTTCGCTTCCCTTTGGCATGCTTCTATGAACCACCTGGTCTGTAACCTCGGCATCCTCCAGTTCAATGGAAGCTCCAAGGCATGGGCTACGTGCTCCCTGAGATGAGGCTCAAGTGATCCCTCTATCAGGCTCTTGAGCTGTTTAGTTGTGAAGTTTATAGCTTCTTCCAGCACGTGCTCTCCTTCCTTTGCAAGATGGGAAGCCTCGTACAAGCTCACCAATCCTTCAGTCTGGTGGCGAAGGCTGGCTTTCAAGTTGCCCTTCTCATCCATAAATCGGTTGAATACACCTTCAGTCCATCCACATAATTTGTGCATGTTAGATTGTGGCACCATGATAGAACAGAATAAACACAAAATTCCAATTGTATGCTGGGCTATTAACGTGGCATAGTTTTGTGACTAATTGGACCTATTTCTAGTTCTCTCAGTTTTATGAAAGTAATTGTACTAGCAATATATGAAGTACATCAGCGACAATGTTGTAGCAATCGCCAAGACAGAAGTAACGCTGGATATACAGCTTAATCACCTTCAGAAACAGCAAACCCATGTTCTCTGAGAAGCCTGAACATAAGAGCCGTGGCATGAAGATTATCCTTCAGCAACATGTTCACCTCTTCCATGGAACCGTACATGGTCCCTAAAGCATCCTTAATATCCTCGTTAAAGTGATACGCCACCCCAAGCTGCCGCAGGTGATCGATCAGTTGAAGCTGGTCCTCAATTCCCTTCTTCATGTAGATCATCTGTTTCACGTCCTCTGTCAATATATCCATCCTTCTTGCGTTATCCTCCTCCACCTGATGAAAGCTAGTCAGTAACCAATGCGAACTATAGATAAAACTCAAGCTTACATATTGCATGCACGCCGACCTTGGTGTCAGTTGTTAGCGATTGTATGTATTCGTCACTCCACGAGCTCGGTTGGTAATCAGCCGATCGCCGAGGAGGAGGAGTCTGCGCAGTACACCGGATTGGCAGTAGGAGGCATCGACGGGGTGAAGAATTGGAGGGGGCAGTACGCGGATACGCACCGATCAAGGTGCAGCAGAAGGACGGAGCAGAAGAGCAGAAAGCCATTTGGCTCGGTGAACAACACTCAGTAGAAGATAGAGAATTTGATGGGCTTTGTAATTGCGGTGTTGGCGTTGGATTTATAGTGCCAGAGGCGGTGAAAACAGGATTCAGTAACGCGGTTCTCGTGCCTCTCGACCGACGGCCGACCTCCCTAAAACGAGATTCACAAGCAGAATGCTAAGGGGCCACGTACGTACAGCCTCATTTATTCCACACAAGCTCCACATCATCGTGTTCCAATCAATAACGCGGTTCTCGTGCCTCTCGACCGACGTCCGACCTCCCTAAAACTAGATTCACAAGCAGAATGCTAAGGGGCCACGTACGTACAGCCTCATTTATATCCACACAAACTCCACATCATCGTGTTCCAATTAAATGTAATTCCAAGGGTCCAAAAATATCTCTGGCATCATAGTGGAAGAAGCTACTTTAAAAAATAGTTAATTCAAGGTGTTGATTTGATTAACTTCGACACCATTGGGACAAGCCCGTGGCCTCGACGCTTAGTTCAACCGTATAGTTTCGCTTTGAGTTAGACTGAGTCCAAATAATTTTCAAAGACATGAACCGAGGTTGAATAAAAAGGGATTTGTAATCTTTATTAATCCGTTGGGAAGTAATTATAATTCAGCTGCAACTCCCATCCAATACAAAAGCGACCCATCCTATTACTGCACAGGAGAACATTTATGCCACGGTAATAGCGTACCAATTCACAATTATAATTTGTTGTTTCCTAACACAATGTGGACATTGAATGTGGCAGTCTAAATATAAATATCTATATCTATAACAATGCCGATATCTATTGTCTGCTTCCATCAATGCCGATATCTATCGTATGCTTCCATTACATCATATTGAATTGGGCTAAGTATATATTGGACGCTTTAGTTAGTTGTCTTTACCATTCCATTCTTTATACTTTAAAAATCTATATTAGTATTTGAAATAATACCCTAACAATATCAGTTTTATCAATGAAAACATGAAAATAAATGATAAAAAAATAATTTTAAAGTTCAGTGATGGATAGTGTCAACAACAAACGACGTCACTGTCGTCGGTGTTGGTGGATCCCTCCCCCTTTGTATCTATGTTGACATCGATGTAGATACCAAGCAATTGCCACCCTCCAATCGATGCTCGTTTAGTAAGCCCTGCGTTGTCTTCAACTTTTTCATTGGCTGGACCCATCACCTCATTGTCAACCTCGACATTCCCCGCACCGTCTTCTACTCCTCTGATGCCTTCAACGTTTTCATCCTTGACCATGCCTCCTTTTAATGCTACCACTTCCTCCTGTTCTGTCACCCTCACCTCTCATGCCTGCCCCTTCCTTCCCTTACTCCCACATCCCTTTCGTTTATCCTTACTACAAGGCCGGTGACCCAAACTAAGAGTTTGCTAAGGATTCCTTCCTGACCAACGTTGCTAGCCAAGATGCCGCCATTAAGACCTTCCATGAACTCAAGGATAACTATCTCACCCCCTTGAGGTAATCCTATAACCACAATCGTGTTTGGGCTATGGAGCCAACTTGCCAAGTAGGCATAGCTCCGTCTTGACGGAGGAGGTTATGGCATGGCTAGACACATGCCCACCATGGTCAATGGTGTACATATGCTTCAGGAGCCAATACAAGCCAACGAATGCCCAGATCGACAAGATCATGATGGTGTTGGAAAAGAGCAAGGTTCACTTCCTGTGGGCGTTCGACGAGGCAACAACGATGCTAGAGGGGTTCAAGGAGGTGACATGGACAGTGGTGCGTGGGTGGATGTCATATATGGCAATCCTGGGCCACACTATGGTAGCTTCGTTTGTGACTCACTATAGTTGAAACTCGATGCTGGAGGGGTTGATGAACGAGCGGGGGGTGTGGTGGATGCTAGCAATGGTACTATCCACTATCAACATTAAACATTAAAATTATCTTTTTATCATTTATTTTTATATTTTCTTCGATAAAACTAACATCGTTAGAGTAAATTGACCAGGGGCCATAACTTAGATTGGTAACAAAGCCACCCCCATACCTTCACAGACTCATGCCCTAAAAATATTTATCTAAGTTATAGCCCCTGTTGCACCCCCATGTAAACCAGCTTGTGTGAGTTTCTAGGCCAACCCTTATAAGGCCCAATCACTCCCCCTTCCTTACCGATGTAGGATTAATGCACCCCACCTGACCTCCTAAGGCTTTAGCCTTGGAGCCAACGAGCTAGGTGTGACATTCTCCCCCATTCAATTATGTGATGTCCTCGTCATGGATTGACCACCTTGCCTACCCCCAAAGTGTTGACCCGGGGCATTTGGCGTGAGTCGGTGAAGGCATGGGGGTGGCTTTGATACCAATCTAAGTTATGGCGCCTGTTGCATCCCCACGCAAACCAACTTGCATGAATTGCCTGGCCAACCCTTATAAGGCTCAGTCACTCCCCCTTCCTTACCGATATGGGATTAATGCACCTCACATAACCTCCTAAGACCTTGATCTTGGAGCCAATGGGCCGGGCGTGACATAGGCCACACTATGGTAGCTTCATTTGTGATTCATTATAGATGGAACTCGGTGTTGGATGGGGTGACGATGGGGGTGGCACTACTAGTCTAATTGATGGAGGCAAAATAGTTCGTGAACACGAAGCTGTCGAGGTAGGATGGGGGAGGCACATCGTCCATTATCGACACCGTCTATTATCGAACATTAAAATTAGCTTTTTATCTTTTATTTTCATATTTTCATTAATAAAACTAATATCGTTAAGACAAATGAACCTAATTATTGAACTTTCATAACCAGGATGTCAATATAATTTTTTAGAATATAGAATCTAAACACTAAAGATAGCTTACTACAATGGATAATCTATAGTTAGTGTTGGAAAAAAACCTGTATATGCGGAATAATATTTTTCCCTCTTTGTGTATCAAAATAGGTTCCTCATCAAAAATACCAACTTGATATTATAAGCAAGTAGAACAATTAATCAATCGCAGGTGAGACCGAACTTTAATGTGGAAAACCCAATGTGGGAAAAACCACGGGACCGTAGTCCACTTCTAACTTCCACTATCACCAATAACGATAACAGGATTACAATATGTTTTCTCTAAAACAATAAGAGGATCACAATGACATCAAGATCATATATCTTGGCTGAACAATAGTGCATCATCATCTTAGAGATAAACCTCTTCTAAGAAAGATTTAGATCTCACCAAGTAAACTTAGCAGAAAGAACTTTAGAGAGGATAAACTATAGATCGATGTTGGGATTGTAGAGTTTTGCAAGCAAATCTGGGCCAAAACCGATGAAGTTTGGTCACCGATCGTCAGCAGTAAAACTCAAAAGCCTAGTTTTCTCTTTTCTCTCCTCTTTCTTTCTCTCATTCGTCGCAGGCACACGCCAACGCTGATGCTGCTGCTGAGGCCCTCTTTCAAGGAGGAGGCTTATTGACATGGCCTCAGGCGCTATGTTTTCCTTTCCTGCACAGTGATCTCAATAGAAACCCTTGATTTCTATTTAATAAGTTGATTTGGGCTTGGGCCCAAATATCTGGTCCAAGCCCACATATGGGCTGGACCCAACAATTCTCCCCCTCCAGCTCATATGGTGGGCTGTACTGAGCCCGCTCTTCGCCTACAAGCTTCAAGCTCTTAGGCAAAGACTTTACCAAGCTATAGATGTGGTTCTCAAGCAAGGATCTCATCTCTTCTTGCATGGCTTTAACCCACTCATTCTTGTGCTCATGTAGAATAGCTTCTTGGTAAGTTTCTGGCTCTCCCTCATCAGTAAGCATAACATACTCATGTGGAGGATATCTTATGGATGGTTGTCGCTCTCTTGTGGATCTTCTCAATGGAATCTCAACTGGTGGTGGAGGTGCTTGCTGTTGGTTCAACTTCATCAAGCTGAGGAGTATCATCACTAACATTCTCACCACATACATCTTCATTAATCATTAACTATAGGTGGAGGAAGCTGGACCCGAACTCTAAGGAATATAAAGCATTTTTCTCGGCTTCTTTATCACCATTATCAAATAATTGGTCTTCAAGAAACACAACATCCCTGCTTCTAATAATCTTCTTGTTCATTGGATCCCATAATCTGTACCTAAACTCTTCATGATCATATCCCAAGAAAATACATACCTTTGCCTTATTATCAAGCTTGGATCTCTCATCTTTAGGAATATACAAATGCTTTGCACCCAAAGACTCTTAAATGAGCATAAGATACATCTTTCCCTTTCCATACTCTCTCCGGAACATCACCTTCCAAAGGAAATGGAGAAAGATTTATCAGTCAAGTAGTTCTATAGCCTCCCCAAAATGACTTAGATAACTTGGCGTGAGAAAGCATACACCTAATCCTTTCCAATGGTTCTGTTCATCCTTTACGCCACACCGTTTCTTTGAGGAGTTTTGGAATCGCTTTTCAAGCTTGATACCATGGAACGTACAATAATTCTCAAAAGGACCCCTGTACTCACCACTATTATCTACTCAAACACTCTTGACTTCTCGCGGCTTTCTCTTCAACACCGACATGAAATTCTTTGAAGACATCGAGTACTGGTCTTTAGATTTCAAAGCAAAAGCCCAAACTTTTCTAGAATGATCATCAATAAAAGTAACAAAATAAAGAGCACCTCCAAGAGTTCTAGTTTGCATAGTATAGACATCAGTATGAACTAAATCAATAATATTTGATCTTCTAGATGACGGATAAGTATGAAATGCAACTCTATCTATTTTTCCAACTAAGCAATGATCACAAGATTTAAGAGATGTACCGTGCAACTCGTAAGAATCGCTTTCTAGCAAGAGTTTGAAGTCCCTTCATTGATATGACCAAGCCTCTTATGCCAAAGATCTATGCTTTCACCCTTTTGAATTGCATTAATCTCTCCTTTGTGTAGCTTAGCTTCCATAATATAAAAAGAGTTCAACTTCTTTCCTCTCGCCACAACTAGAGAACCTTTAGTGAGCTTCCATTTGCTTTCACCAAAGTAATGTGTAAATCCCTCATCATCAAGTCTGCCTGTAGATATCAAATTCAGACGAATATCTGGAACATGTCTGACATCTCTAAGTATCAATTTGCTTCCAGTACTGGTCTCTAAGCAAATATCTCCAATACCCAAAATCTTAGATGTACCATTATTTTCCATTCTAACATTGCCAAAATCACCAGCAGTGTAGGATCTGAATAAATCATCATGAGAAGTAACATGGAATGAAGCACCAGAGTCAATTACCCGATTCTTTGTCCGAGTGCAAGACTAATACATCCATCATCACAAACTTGAATGATATCACCTTCAAAGAAATCGTATTGGTCTCTTTTTCATTTTTCTTCCTTTTATTCTGTTCTCGTTTCCAAAACCTACACTCTTTCTTCATATGACCTGGCCATTGCGGTGGAAACACGATATCTCTTCTAGACTTGGATTGTAATCATGTGGATTTCTATGTGACTTCTTCCACGTCTTTCCTGCAAGATAACAAGTGCACCAGAAGAAGATTCTCCCTATTTTTTCCTTCTGGCATCCTCATTCAGTAAACTGTCTTTAACCATGTCTATAGTTAGAGTTCCCTCTGGCGTGGAGTTACAAATTGTCACCACATCGTTTCCCCAACTTTCTGGTAAAGAGCTGAGAAGTAGCAATCCCTGCATTTCATGATCTACATTCATTTTCATAGCAACCAACTTGTTTGCAAGACTCTGAAATAGGCTTATGTGCTCAACAATGTTGTCACCATCTTTATACTTCAAATTAACAAGCCTTCTTATGAGAGAAATTCTATTTCCCACTGTCTTCTTCACAAACAGATTTTCTAGCCTCTGCCAAACAATATCGAACTCGGTTTCATGGGGAAATATGCTCATGCAGATTTATATCCATCCATCTTCTAATATAAGCAATAGCTTTCTGTCTTTGGACCTCCCATTCCTCCTCTTCCATAGTAGAGGGTTTTTCTTTAACTTTGATGGGCTTATACAAATCTTTGCAATAGAGCAAATCTTCAATCATACGCCTCCAAGTGGAATAATTTGATGAGTTCAATTTAATCATACCATCCGATTCTTCCATTTCAATCACACAAGGAAACACTAGTAGCAAATAACAACCTGCTGCTCTGATACCACTTGTTGGGAAAAAACCTATAAATGCGGAATAATACTTTTCCCTCTTTGTGTATCAAAATAGGTTCTTCATCAAAAATACCAACTTGATATTATAAGCAAGTAACAACCAGAATAATATCAATAGCGAACAATTAATCAATATCGAACTTTAATGTGGAAAACCCAATTAACTTCCAATATCACCAATAACGATTCAGATTACAATATGTTCTCTCTAAAACAATAAGAGGATCACAATGACATCAAGATCATATATCTAAACAATAGTGCATCATCATCTTAGAGATAAACCTCTTCTAAGAAAGATTTAGATCTCACCAAGTAAACTTAGCAGAAAGATAGATCAATATCGTTAGGATTTAGAGTTCTATGTAAGGATTCTCCACATCAAATCTGGGCCAAAACGATGAAGTTTGGTCACCGATCGTAAAGATAAAACTCGAGAAAGCCTACTACAATGTGATACGATTCGCTGCCCTCTTTCTTTTCTCTGATTTGCCCTCATCATTGTTAGCTTTATTATTAAATCGATTGCAGGCGCTTATGTTTTCCTTTCCTGCACAGTGATCTCAATAGAAACGCTTGATTTCTATTTAATAAGTTGATTTGGGCTTGGGCCCAAATATAGTGACAGATTAGCCTTATTAAATCGATCAAATTGAGAATTGTGATCAAAATATTATCAGTGTGCTGTACGTTAACTACTCAAGTCTATCTAGACGAACAGAAAAAACTAGTGACACAGATTAGTGAATCTCTCCATCTAATAACCAACTGACCTATAGTAAGTAAAGACCAACCAACATCACACTGTACATGACATCAAAAAATGTTACAAGAATTATTAGGTTAAGGATCAAATCCGGAAATATTAAAGGGTAAAAAATAAAGTCCACCTGTATGATCACCAACTTGTGAAGCTTACGCTATTGTACTACAATCTATTATTAATCTTGCATTCATAAAATGATAAAGAGAGGCCACATGTATGATCACCAATATGTAAAGCCTATGCTATTGTACTACATTTTATTCAAAATAATAATTATTGTACTGCTATTGTACTATATTTTATTCAAATTAATAATTATTGTATTGCTATTGTACTGCATTCATAATAGTGTGCGCTTGTGCGCTCTGAAACTTATGGGAAGGTTAGTTTGGATGTGAATGAAACTTCATCGAGTTGCTATTATTTTGTTTTCATGATATCTTGATTTAATCTTGTCACATTGACAACATGGGATATCATAATTTTACCTAAAGATCAGGACGGTCTTAAATTTTGGGATCTTATTATTGTCAAAAAAATCATTTGTACTAAGCAAAACTTAATTTTCACACACCCATTGGGTTAAAGTTTTCCTGGCCAAATATGACTGTCTCCACCCTTGGTCCTTTCCAAAACTTAAACGAACCTCTGCAGCCTGTAAATCTATTCTTAAGCTCACCGTCAATATCAATAATGGTTTCCAAAAACTCATTAGCAGTGGCAACAACACCAAAATCTAGAAAGACCTTGGCTTTTTATAATGCTCTTAACCAGTGGCCCACTTTTGTGGCGGGTGAATGAAATGAGTAATTTTTGTGTTGTTTATGATCTTATAGCAAATTGTCATTAGAACTTAAGAGCTCGTGTCCTTCTTCCACCCCTTCTCCAGCACATCCTAGCGGTCCACCTCTCTCAGCACCTCGATAACGACGCTTAGGTTTGGACCAGTACTCCATTAAGCAGTGCAACAGTGAGCAATACCGATAAGCATCTCTCTAGATAATACACTCCCGAGAAGCCTTAACAAGGCTGGAAGGTGATTTCGCATCTAAGAATTGCTTCCAAAATAAAAATATTTTTTTTTCCTGAAATTACTTGCCCACTTTCTAACTACATCTCTAACATTATTCACTGTGAACAAGGCTCACGTTTTGTTTGCCACTTATATTTAGACTCCTCTTCTTATATCCGTTTAGACTGCAGCTTAGCATAGGCCTACTGGGCAACCTTACAGCAACACTTACACTTCCATTTTTCACCTTTTCTCTTCCTGGTTTCAGGGATTCTGGATAGTTGAGGATCCCTCTCTCGATAGTTCTTCCCGTGATAGGCTCTTAGCATCATTGCTACCTCCTTTCGGTTTTCGTGGAATAATCAAAACGACGACGTCAATGTTTCTTCGCTCTCAAGGAAAGCTCTGCTCACTGTCAATGACTACTTTGAGTCCTCCTAGGACCCTAAGGACCCTGTTGAGACTTAAGATACTATCCAAAAGAAGAAGATGCTGCAAGACAATTTAGCCTGCTACAAAACAAAAAAAAATCAGTGTTCGCCCTTTGTTTTCGGCCTCATGCATCCACAGAAGCGATTCTTCTTCATCTGTCTACCACTATCTCTCCTCCCATATATAATTTCCTCTAGCAGAATTCTTGTTATGTCTCCAACCCTAGTGTGCTTACTCGCATGCTGTTCTTCAAGTTTCAGCAAGACATACTGGATTTTATGCAGTTCCAGCTCTAGCCTTTCTATCTTATCTGATTCCCTTCTTGCTTGTTCTGCAATTTGCCGTCTTCTCCTGCTGCCACCATATTCGGAGTTTGTGTCCATACTATCCGAGGAATGGAACTTTTCAGCCCTGTTCGTCAACTTCTTGTTTGTATCAATTAGCTCAGTGGCAGCTCCTTCAGCATCATTTAACTGTGCATAAATTGTGTTATATCTTAAACTTGCTGGAAGCTTCCCCAGATGAGAGCTTTCCATTTTCCTCTTCAAATACTTCACATTAGTTTCGAGATCTAAGAACTTCTGGAAGTCAGTTTGAAGCTTTTGAGGACTATTTTGGCCAAGAAGGGACAAGCCACCTTCGGAGGTTCACCAGGAGGCCCGGGCTCTGACCCACAGCCGGAATCAGACTGCTGTGGTCGAGGCACAACTTGGTGTGAGAGGTAAAAGCGGCTATATGCTTGATAGGATCGGTTCCTCTATAATGCTAATGAATTAAGACCTCAAGTAAGAATCGACTTCGGGATGCTTTCCCTACCTTATCTTATTTTTTGATATCCTTTAGCCTCTGGTCCATCTCAAAGAGCTGGACTTGCATAATGGGAGAGAATTTGGCTGATTGGGTGATTGACTCTTTCAGTCTCTCTATTTCTTGAGGGAGATACTGAGTGGACCGTGAGGGGGTGATTTGGAGAATTATTTTCTAGAGACAGATCAACCGCAAGGGGACGCGACTTTGCAATTAGGCTGAGGGCTGGAGCCTGTGGTGGAACTACAGCTAAGAAACAGAGAAAGTGGGTGGAGTTGGGTGTTCCCCCTGTTGTGCTAATTAGACTAACTACGGAAGTTAAGGAGCTATAGACTGAACCAATCCCTTCAAGAACTAGACCTGCTGGGTCATGTTATGAAAGGATTTAGCATGTATGGTCACAATTTAGGGTGGTGGAGCTGTAGGTTGAGCGAGTGATAGATTAGCAACAGAGTCTTGGAAAAATTGACAGAAGAGTAGAGGATTTGGTATGGTCAGGCTTGAAGCCCCTTGTCTATTTGGCTCGTTGGGGCCATTCAATGCATTGGGCTCCTTAAAGTTCAGCCTAAACTGTCTCGTGAAATTTCCTTGAAATATTTTGGTGGCCCTTTTTTTAACATCAATCTATTAGTGCAGATTCTGGTTGTTCGAGTTTGTGAGATAATTCAGATTTAACTGAGGTCCATTAAAAGTTTATCTTAGTCCATATCATATTTCGCGGTGCGTTGAATCATGTAAGAACTAAGTCGAGACATTCATGATAAATACCCCTCTAACGATCAAGTTAGTTATGAGATTTGGACTAGTCAATCAATACTGATAATAAATTATCTTAGAGAGTATACCCGAGGATCCCTTTTGTAAGTGACCTAAGGGATAGTTATACCCAAAATCGTCAATAGTAAGAGGGAAACATGTAGCATTTTGGGCGAAGGCATAGCATGATGTTCACTACACCTAATACCCAAATCAGCTGACTACATCAATCGTAGGATTTAGATGGGCAATCGTTTAGTCACGTCTCACCCATAGTGACTATGTGTCTTTTGATCTGACCACCACGTGCTGGCCACATATGGCTGACATGGTCTTCCAACGATCAGCCCATCAACTGCATGTCGTCACGTGAGAATCACATGTCTGTCATGTCATTCTTTACCTATCAAAAGTATATCATTTTTCCTGATTCATTTAGGGATCAACTATCTCCTCCTCTCGCTATAAGTAGCCCAAACTTGTTCTTTAGTTCACACAGGAGAGGAGGAGGAAAGAGAGAGCAAGCAAAGGTATAGAGATGTGTTCGGGCAATGCCACGTCTTCATCATCCATCATGAAAAAGCCATCATCTGAAACGATCGACGGTCCAAGGGCAATGGCACAATGGCAAGGAGTTTTTCAAGATGTCGTTTTACTTTCCCACATACATCGATACTCAGTACATGGTTATGGACAAGGCCTAGTTGGATTTGTTGCTCAAGGAGTATGACCTTGCAAGAGAGATGTTGTAAAGAAGAGGAAGGACACCATAGGGCACTTCCTATGGTCTCGAGACGAAGGAGAGAAAAGAGACACACTTAATTTTTATCATATGATATAAGCAAAGGTCATTCCACTCATAGAGGTTTTTTTCATTCTTGCAAAGTAGAAGTTGCCCATATCAACGACGATTGACTACAAAACTTGCATTCTTTTATTTTTTTTATCATAGTTAGTTAATTGATCAATAAAAAAATTATTTATGTCTAATATTATTAAAAGTATAAGTTTTTTTAAAAAATAAAATCACTTTATTATATTATTGTAGCAAGAATAGGAGAATTAGAGTTTCTATAAAATTTATATAGGAAATCATATCACCTAGATTGAGAAACAAGCCTTGATCAAGCAAAATTAACTAAAATATTATCACATGATTGAGTCTCTAAGGAATATAGCATCACCGAATAGAAGAAAAAGAGCTGACGAGATAGTTGATGTCAGAGTAGTATGATTGGATTATAGAAATATTTTATGCTTGGTGATTCATAATATGGCTTATTGACAATTTAAGTGGATGATTAGATGCTAAATTCCTTTCTGCAAGGCTATGAATAGTCCTTCAAGGCAAAATATTCAATTTGTAATGGAGAGGATGCATGAGAAATTGAACATCCGACACCAAGCGTCGATCCATCATGGTGTTTAAGAATGTAACTTATGTCACGAATATTGTTATATGCGGAGATCAAACCTTCACATGTTAATTATGTCATTAAAATACAGAAGTTTATGTTTAACAAAACCATAATCGTTCATGTTCTGTATTTATTTATTATTTTTAAATTAGAGCATATGTCAGTAGCGATGGTTTTGGAAAGAATAGAGGGTGAATTTAAAAAAGTCCTTTAGTTTCAGAATTTTCAAAAAAGCATCTCAAGTTTAAAAATTTCCTATAGAGCACCCATATTATTTTTTTTCAAAATGACCATCCGATTGGACACCGTCCACTGCCCAGCACTCTAGCTGCTTTGTTACCCCGCTAGTCGGCCCCCTTTGTTGGGCTCACCCTGCAATAGAGGTGTAGTGGCCCCACCACATCTTGCTAGACTAGCAATAAAGCTACCCTTGCTACCCTCCCTAGTGATAATGAGGGTCAAGGGTCCAAGGGGTCCAATAGGGGTTGTATAGTCTCCTCATGCAGCTTCTTTATCAATGTGATCTCATCATGCCCCCTCTTCGCCATTAGCCATAGGGAAGGAAGCAAGGGGTGGCTCACCCTCATGACTAATGATTGACGATGAGAATTTGGGGGGGAGGGGACATGAGTAGGATTGGCATGGGTGGAGGCATGACTACGGCTATAGTGAAAATTTTCAAAATGATAAGAGCAAAATCACTTTTTATATGTTTAGAGGTGCTATGCTGGATATTATGAAACTTTGCAATTTTTTTTCTAAAAATTCAACAAATAATATATAATTTTATTCTTAATTAGGCCATGCCACGTGATTGTAGACAGTTGATTAATTAAATCAGTCTTTTTAAGGTGCCTGTCAACAATAAATTTGAGAGAAATTAAAAATCCAATCTCAATGAGTAGCATAAAATAATATTATACTATAGGCTTTTTTTTTTCCTTTAATGTTTCATAAAGAAAGTTTTTCTACTTTTTAAGCCATGATACAGATCAATTATCACAACCAACAAACTAAAATTACACCATCAATACCTTTTACAGAATAAAAAGAGTGATCACACCTAAAGAAACTTGATCAAAGACTTAGACAAATCACAAGGAGGCTTATACCGTCACGATATTATCCTTAATTACAAAAGTATATGTTCAATCAACAAAGACCTGATGCGATCCTCGATGACTCCATTGGGTTTGCCATATCCATCTCCGTATTGGTACACGCATTGGGCCATTCGAGGAATATTGATGGCCATCATTTTCAGGTTTTCGTCAAAACGCGAAGTGAAACTTCGATCTCCATTTATTGCTTTCCAATTCCCCCTAATCAATCGCCTGATATGCTCACGAGCCACGTCCTCGGAAACACCGCTCTCATGCATGTGACACTATAGATTTAGGCACATCGCCTCTTCGAAGCTCGTCCTGTGCAAGAACAACCAGTGCCGAGAGGAGAAACTGTGTGAACTCTTAATTGTGTTGATTCGACGAAGGAATGATAAGTATGGTGCAATTCAAATACCTTGGAAGTACCCAAATCATCACAAAGTCGAAAGATCGTTGATGACCATCTTGCAATCTCAGGACAGCTTTGGAAACCGTCCAAGGCCTCTCGAGTTACATCGTCACTGGTGCAATAAGCAAGAGTCAATATCAGGGGACCTGATATCGATACCCGTGCGTTCTCCAAGTACTCTTCAAGATTGGGTGTGTAGCCTTGATGGTACCACATTGCTTCCACCATGGCTGCCTTGCATTGATCTGCCCACTGAATCCAAGGGTTGCACTGTTTAGAAAGTGAAAGTGCATGATTGACGATACACAAAAGAGAGGGGATGGGAACGATATGTTACTGCTTTTTTTAGGTGTGGAATTATATCCAGACCCTTCTCTTTCATAACATTGTACGCGGTGTCATTTGTAGCGTTGAAGAGGGCTAGAAAACATATCTTGATGTGTTGTGGTCCAGCCCATACATGGGTTTGGATTAGATAATTAAACTTTTGAACCTAAATCAGTTAATTAAATAAGATAAAATTTCTTTTAAACAGTGGAATAATAGAGACTGTAACGGTGTACAGTGAGCAGCGTGCGGCGTGCAGCGTGCAGCGCAGTGAGAGAAAAGGAAGAGAGGAGGAAAGAAGAAAACTAGGATTCTAAATTTTCTGCTTGACGATCGGTGGCCAAACTTCGTCGGTTTTGGCCCAGATTTGACGTAGAGAATCCTTGCAGTAAACTCTACAATCCTAACGGTACCGATCTGTGGTTTATCCTTTCTAAGGTACTTTCCTGATATACCTATTTGGTGAGATCTAAAGCTTTTATTAGATGAGATCCATCTATACGATGATGAGCCAAGATATCTGATCTTGATGTTACTATGATAATCTTGTTATTTTAGAGAAGACCTATTATAAACCTGTTATCATTATTGGTAATAGTGGAAGTTTGAAGTGGACTACGGTCCCGTGATTTTTCCCACATTGGGTTTTCCACATTAAAAATTCGATCTCACTTATGATTGATCAGTTATTCTGCTATTAATATTGTTCTAGTTAATATTTGCTTATAATATCAAGTTGATATTTTTGATGAGGAACCCATTTTGATACACAAAGAGGGAAAAGAATTATTTCGCATTAACAGATTTTTTCCCAACAAGTGGTATCAGAGTAGCAGGTTGTTATTTGCTACTAATTTTCTTATGTGATTGAAATGGAAAATCAGATGGTATGATTAAATTGAACTCGTCAAATTATTCTACTTGAAGGTGTATGATGGAAGACTTGCTCTATTGCAAAGATTTGTATAAGCCCATCAAAGTTAAAGAAAAACCCTCTACTATAGAAGAGGAGGAATGAGAGGTCCAACACAGGAAAGCTATTCCTTATATTAGAAGATGGATGGATATAAATTTGCATGAGCATATTTCTGATGAAACCAGAGCTGATATTGTTTGGCAAAGTTAGAAAATCTGTTTGCGAAAAAGACAGTGGGAAATAGAATTTCTCTCCTTAGAAGGCTTGTTAATTTGAAGTATAAAGATGGTGGCAATATTGTTGAGCACATAAGCCTATTTCAGAGTCTTGCAAACAAGTTGGTTGCTATGAAAATGAATATAGATCATGAAATGCAGGGATTGCTACTTCTCAGCTCTTTACCAGAAAGTTAGGAAACATATGTTGTGATAATTTATAACTCCACGCCATAGGGGACTCTAACTATAGATATGGTTAAAGATAGTTTACCTGAATGAAGATGCGGAAGGAAAGAACAGGAAGAATATTCTTCTGGTGCACTTGTTACTGAAAAGCAGGAAAGGCGTGGAAGAAGTCACAGTTGAAATTTACATGGTTACAGAGAAAGATCCAAGTCTAGAAGAGATATCAGGTGTTTCCATTGTAATATGCCAGGTTATATGAAGAAAGAGTGTAGGTTTTGGAAGTGAGAATAATATAAAAGGAAGAAAAATAAAAAAGTGACCAATACGATTCTTTGTTGAAGATGATATCATTACTGTTTGTGATGATGGATGTGTTAGTCTTGCAGCTTAGGATAGCAACTGGGTAATTGACTCTGGTACTATATTCCATGTTACTTCTCATGATGATTTATTCAGATCCTACACAGCTGGTGATTTTGGCAATGTTAGAATGGGAAACAATGGTACATCCAAGATTATGGGTATTGGAGATATTTGCTTAGAGACCAGTACTGGGAGTAAATTAATACTCAAAGATGTCAGACATGTTCTAGATATTCATCTGAATTTGATATCTACAGGCAGACTTGATGATGAGGGATTTACATATTTTTTTGGTGAAAGCAAATGGAAGCTCATTAAAGGTTCTCTAGTTGTGGCGAGAGGAAAAAAGTTGAACTCTTTTTATATTATGGAAGCTAAACTACACAAAGGAGAGATTAATGTAATTCAAAAGGGTGAAAGCATAGATCTTTGGCATAAGAGGCTTGGTCATATCAGCGAGAAGGGACTTCAAACTCTTGCTAGAAAACAGTTCTTACCAGATTTACAAGGTACATCTCTTAAATCTTGTGATCATTGCTTAGTTGGAAAAACACATAGAGTTGCATTTCATACTTATCCGCCATCTAGAAGATCAAATATTATTGATTTAATTCATACTGATGTTTGTACTATGCAAACTAGAACTCTTGGAGATGCTCTTTATTTTGTTACTTTTATTGATGATCATTCTAAAAAAGTTTGGGCTTTTGCTTTGAAATCTAAAGACCAGATACTCGATGTCTTCAAAGAATTTCATGTCAGTGTTGAAAGAGAAAGCGCGTAAAGCTAAAGAGTGTTCGACGAGATAATGGTGGCGAGTACTGAGGGTCCTTTGAGAATTATTATACGTTTCATGGTATCAGCTTGAAAACAGTTCCAAAAACCCCTCAGTAAAATGGTGTGGCAGAAAGAATGAACAGAACCATTGAAGAAAGGATTAGGTGTATGCTTTCCCACGCCAAGTTACCTAAGTTATTTTGGGGGGAGGCTATGAGAACTACAGTTGACTTGATAAATCTTTCTCCATTAGTTCCTCTGAAAGGTGATGTTTCAGAGAGAGTATGGAAAGGGAAAAATATATCTTATGATCATTTGAGAGTCTTTGGATGCAAAGCATTTGTACATATTCCCAAGAATGAGAGATCCAAGCTTGATAATAAGGCAAAGGCATGTATTTTCTTGGGATATGGTCATGAAGAGTTTGGGTATAGATTATGGGATCCAGTGAACAAGAAGATTGTTAGAAGCAGGGATGTTGTATTTCTTGAAGACTAATTGTTTGATAATGGTGATAATATTGAAAAGCCAGAAACCTCTATTTATATTCCTTGGAGTTTGGGTTCAGTTCCTCTACCTATAGTTCATGATGATCATGGGAGAGATGATGAAGAAGAATGTGGTGAGAATGTTAGTGATGATACTCCTACAATTGATGAAGTTGAACCAACTGAGTAAGCACCTCCATCACTAGTTGAGATTCCATTGAGAAGATCCACAAGAGAGCGACAACCATCTATAAGATATCCTCCACATGAGTATGTTATGCTTACTAATGGGGGAGAGCCAGAAACTTACCAAGAAGCTATTCTACATGAGCACAAGAATGAGTGGGTTAAAGCCATGCAAGAAGAGATGAGATCCTTGCTTGAGAACCACACCTGTAACTTAGTAAAGTTGCCTAAAGATAAGAAAGCTCTCAAGAATAAATGAGTTTACAGATTGAAGACTGAAAATAATAGCTCACAACAAAGATACAAGGCATGACTAGTTGTGAAGGGATTCAGTTAGAAGAAAGGTATTGACTTTGAAGAAATATTTTCTCCTATGATGAAAATATCATCTATCCGAGTTGTTCTTGGTTTAGCTGCCCATTTGGATTTAGAAGTTGAGCAACTTGATGTGAAAATTGCATTTCTTCATGGTGATCTAGAAGAAGAAATTTACATGGAGCAACCAGAAGACTTCAAAGTCAAGGAAAAGAAAATCTAGTGTGCAAGCTAAGAAAAAGTTTATATGGTCTCAAACAGGCACCCAAACAGTGGTACAAGAAGTTTGATTCCTTTATGATAAGTCAAGGATATAATAGAACCACATCTGATCATTGTGTGTTTACAAAGAAGTTTTCAGATGATGATTTCATTATTCTCCTGCTATATGTTGATGATATGCTGATTGTTGGTCATGATGCTGATAAAATTAAAAAACTTAAAAGAGAGTTAAGTAAGTCTTTTGCTATGAAAAACTTAGGATCGGTGAAACAAATACTTAGCATGAAGATTCTTCGTGATAGAAAGAAAGGGAAGATTTGACTATCTCAAGAGACCTACATTGAGAAGGTTCTTGAAAGATTTAATATGAGTAAAGCCAAAGCAGTTTGTACTCCACTTACAGGTCATTTTAAGCTCAGCTTAAAACAATGTCCGACAAGTGAGAAAGAAAAAGAAGAAATGTCTAAAGTGCCTTACTCATCTGCGGCAAAGGGGCTTTAATATATGCTATGGTTTGTACTAGGCCAGATATAGCTCATGCAGTTGGAATTGTTAGCCGATTTCTCTCTAATCCTGGAAAAGAACATTGGGCAGTAATAAAATGGATATTAAGATATCTAAGAGGTACTTCCAGGTTATGTTTATGTTTTGGTAATGGTGAACCTATGTTAGAAGGGTACACTGAGATGTAGACATGGTGGTGATCTGATTCAGGAAGTCCACTTGGGGTTCTTGATGACATTCTGAGGGGAGTAGTCTCTTGGCAATCTAAGTTACAGAAATGTGTTGCTCTATCAACCACGTAGTAGAATACATAGCTATTACTAAAGCCTGTAAGGAAGCCTTATGGATGAAAAAGTTTTTACAGGAATTGGGCATGAAACAGGAAGGATATCTATTGTTTATTGTGATAGTCAGAGTGCCATTCACCTCTCCAAGAATTCAACATACCATTATAGATCCAAGCATATTGATTTGAGATACCATTGGATTTGTGATGTACTTGAGATGAAAGAATTACAGTTGGAAAAGGTGCATACCAATGAGAATGGATCAGACATGTTGACAAAGTCATTGCCTAAGGAGAAGCTTGAAGCTTGTAGGCGAAGAGCGGGCTTAGTACAGCCCACCATATGAGCTGGAAAGGGAGAATTGTTGGGTCCAGCCCATAGGTGGGCTTGGATCAGATAATTGGGCTTTTGAGCCCAAATCAGTTAATTAAATAAGATAGGGTTTCTTTTAAAAGTAGTGGAGTGGAACGGTAGAGACTACAGCGGTGTGCAGCGAGCGGCGTGCGGCACAGTGAAAGAAAGGGAAGAGAGAGGAGGAAAGAAGAAAACTAGGATTCTGAGTTTTCTGCTTGATGATCGGTGGCCAAACTTCGTCGATTTTGGCCCAGATTTGACGTGGAGAATCCATGCAGTAAACTCTACAATTCTAACGGTACCGATCTATGGTTTATCTTTTCTAAGGTGCTTTCCTGATATACCTATTTGGTGAGATCTAAAGCTTTTCTTAGATGAGATCCATCTATACGATGATGATGCACTATTGTTGAACCAAGATATCTGATCTTGATGTTATTATGATCCTCTTGTTATTTTAGAGAAGACCTATTGTAAACCTGTTATCATTATTGGTGATAGTGAAAGTTTGAAGTGGACTACGGTCCCATGATTTTTCCCGTATTGGGTTTTTCACGTTAAAAATTCGGTCTCACTTGTGATTGATCAGTTATTCTGTTATTAATATTGTTTTGATTAATATTTGTTTATAATATCAAGTTGGTATTTTTGATGAGGAACCCATTTTGATACACAAAGAGAGAAAAGAATTATTCCGCATTAACGGGTTTTTTCCCAACATCATGTACTATGAAAATTTGTCCATTGCATTAACATCCCATCTGCAACATCCATGCATCGCGTGGATGTTATCAGGAATCAAAGATTGTTGAAATAACATGTCCATGCATCGCGTGGAGGAGTTCTTTACCTTTCGACGGCATCCGTGAAAAGCTCGAGCTCATTCATGGTGCCGTAAACATCATAAACATCATCTATTGTTGTTATCAGGCAGATTGCCTTTGTCTGCGCCTCCCTGCATCTTGCAAACTGTGGCTCAAAAGCCCAGCCAACCGTCCAGAAATAGTTCTCCACCAACCTGTCCCTCGAAAATGGAAGCCTCTGCGCCAGGCCAAGATTGCTCCACCATCTGATCGATAGCCAGAAGTTTGTGCTGAAGTTTGCTGGTTCATAAACGAGGGCAGAATGTACAGGACAAGATTCAAGTAAAGCAAGCTCAAAATACCTCGACACTTCTCTGAGTTCCCTCTGATATATGAGCTGAACCCTGTTGAAGTCCAACTTAGCCAATTCAAGTAGGACAGGGTTCATCTTCGCTTCCCTTTGGCATGCTTCTATGAACCACCTGGTCTGTAACCTTGGCATCCTCCAGTTCAAAGGAAGCTCCAGGGCATGGGCTACGTGCTCCCTGAGATGAGGCTCAAGTGATCCCTCCATGAGGCTCTTGAGCTGTTTAGTTGTGAAGTTTGTAGCTTCTTCCAGCAGGTGCTCTCCTTCCTTTGCAAGATAGGAAGCCTCGTACAGGCTCACCAATCCTTCAGTCTGGTGGTGAAGGCTGGCTTTCAAGCTGCCCTTCTCATCCAAAAATCGGTTGAATACACCTTCAGTCCATCCATATAATTTGTGCATGTTAGATTGTGGCACCATGATAGAAAAGAATAAACACAAAATTCCAATAGTACGCTAGGCTATTAACGTGGCATAGTTTTATGAGTAATTGGACCTATTTCTAGTTGTCTCAGTTTTATGAAAGTAATTGTTCTAGCAATATATGACGTACATCAGCGACAATGTTGTAGCAATCGCCAAGACAGAAGTAACGCTGGATATACAGCTTAATCACCTTCAGAAACAGCAAACCCATGTTCTCTGAGAAGCCTGAACATAAGAGCCGTAGCATGAAGATTATCCTTCAGCAACATGCTCACCTCTTCCATGGAACCGTATATAGTCCATAAAGCAGCCTTAATATCCTCCTTAAAGTGATACGCCACCCCAAGCTGCCGCAGGTGATCGATCAGTTGAAGCTGGTCCTCAATTCCCTTCTTCATGTAGATCAGCTGTTTCACGTCCTCTGTGAGTTTATCCATCCTTCTTGTGTTATCCTCCTCCACCTGATGAAAGCTAGTCAGTAACCATTGCGAACTATAGATAAAACTCAAGCTTACATATTGCATGCACGCCGACCTTGGTGTCAGTTGTTAGCGATTGTATGTATTCGTCACTCCACGAGCTCGGCTGGTAATCAGCCGATCGCCGAAGAGGAGGAGTCTGCACAGTACACCGGATTGGCAGTAGGAGGCATCGACGGGGTGAAGACTTGGACAGGGCAGTCCCCGGATAGGCACCGATCAAGCTGCAGCAGAAGGACGGAGCAGAAAAGCAGAAAGCCATTTGGCTCGGTGGACAACACTCAGTAGAAGAACAGAGAATCTGATGGGCTTTGTAATGGCGGTATTTGCGTTGGATTTATAGTGCTAGAGGCGGTGAAAAAAGGATTCAGAAACGAGGTTCTCGTGTCTCTCGACCTACGTCCGACCTCCCTAGAACGATATTCATAAGCAGAATGCTAAGCGGCCACGTCCGTGCAGCCAGCCTCATGTATATCCACACGAGCTCCGCATCATCGTGTTCCAACCAAATGTAATTCCAAGTGTCCAAAAATATCTCTGGCATCAGATTGGAAGAAGACACTTAAAAAATAAAAAAGTTAATTCAAGGAGTTGATTTGATTAACTTCGACGCTTAGTTCAACCGCATAGTATCGTTGTGAGTCCAAATAATCTTCAAAGGCATGAACCGAAGTTGAACAAAAAGGGATTCACAAGTGACAACAATTTGGTTCAGTTAGATACAATTGGCTTTCCATGTTACGACTAAAATTAATTTATATTGTTTGGGGTCCAATTTGATCGAATCCGTTGGGTCGAAAAAAGAAAAGAAGACAAATAAATGCAAAAACGACCCATCCTATTACTGCATAGGAGAAAATTGATGCCATGTTATCAGCGTACCACTTCACAGTTATAATGTACATGTTGAAAGCTTCTGTTTCCTAACACAATGTGGACATTGAATGTGGCAGTCTAAATATAAATATCTATGTCTATATCAATACCAATATCTATTGGATGCATCCATCACATCATATTGAATTAAGCTAACTACGTATTGGCCCATATAGTTATTTGTCTTTAGCAGGCTGTTTCTTATATTTTAAAAAATTATATTAGTATTTGAAACAATTATGTCCATTTATCTTTACGACATCAATTTTATCGACGAAAATATGAAAATAAAAGGTAAAAAAATAATTTTAACATTCAATGGTGGATAGTGTCAATAACGAGTGATAGCATCACCAGCATCGGGGATGGCGGATCCCTCCCCTTTGCATCTACGTTGGCACGGATATAGATTCTGAGCGATTGCCACCCTTGAATCCATTCTCCAATGGCAAGCTATGCATCATCTTCGACTTTTTCATTAGCTAGACCCACCACCTCGTCGTTGACCTTAGCATTCCCCGTATTATCTTCTACTCCTCCAACACCTTCAATGTTTTCATCCTTGACCATGCCCCCTTTTGATGTTGTTGCTTCCTCCTCTTCTATCACCCTCGCCTCTCTCATTTTTACCCCTTTCATCCCTTACTCCCCCCTCCCTTTCGTCTATCGTCACTATATGGTCGGCGACCCAAACTAGGAGTTTGCTAGGGACTCCTTCCTGACCAACGTCGCTATCCAAGATGCCACCATCAACACCTTCAATGAACTCGAGGGTGACTACCTCACCCACTTGAGGTGATCCTCTGACCACAATCGTGTTTGGGCTATAGGGCCAATCTGCTAAACAGGCATAACTCCATCCCGATAGAGGAGGTTATGGCGTGGCTAGATGCTTGTCCACTATGGTCAATGATGTACATATTATTGGAAAATCCATGAGCGATATCACATGCATAGCATAAGAATAGAAAATAAAACATCCTAGATTTTCATGAAAAGGTTCCGTCATCGTACGAAGATCGGTGCATAAAAATAAATCCGTGAATCAGAAAACTATATGTATGAAAAGATGGTACCTAGGGAGATCGTATATTCCTGAATTCTTGTAAATCTATGGGGAGGATGAAGGAGGTCAAGTATCCTCCTCTCTAGTGGTGATCCACATGGTAGGGACTACGAAGATGCTCCTCTTTGGGGAGAGGAGGATAGGAGGTGGCTACCAAGAAGACCTCAGCCTATGTACCTTTGGTTCTCTCTTATTTATAGAGGCTCCCTATAAATCCTAATAGATCTTGCCCTATTGAATCTCCATTCAATTATCCAAGCCTCTTAGATTAATGAGTCTTTATCCAATAATCTATCTCTTATTGGATTTAGAGTTGGGAAGATGATTCAGATCCAATTGAGATCCGTTTGGAGTCTGTCTTAGTCCAAGTCATGGTTTGTGGTGTATCGAATCTTGTAAAAATTAAATCAGGGGCGTTTCCAACAAAGTGTATGTTTGGCATGTAATCTGTGTGTTTATTCATTCAGCCTATACACTATGTGTCGTCAAAGTGTACATTTGGCCCATAAGTCAGACGTCGTCGAAGTGCATGTTTAACCTATAGGCTTTGTGTTGTCAAAATGCACTTGTAGCATGTTCAATCATTTGGCTTGGAGGTCCTTTGGCTACGATGCACGTTAGGCTCGCATGGCAATCACCCCTCTTATGGGACTTGGCCACATGGACTTACGTGTGTTGTTTTCACCTTGATCCTCAATGGGTGCATTGATTCAATCGTCTGATGAATATGGCTGAATCTAATCATTATTAATTCATCTAACATAGAGGTGATGTGGTGCTCACAAGGGCATTCATGTGTGGGATTGCATGTGCCATCAAGGATTTGAAAGATCATAATAATTGTGGAGGTTGGCCTTGGCCAATAGTGTGTCACCACATAGCATGCAAGTCAAAGCATCCGGCAACGAGACAACTAGGCAAAAAGTCACTCGAGCACTATAAATAACCCATAAAGTCATTCACACTCTTCAGACCTTTTGCTATTCTCAGAGCTTTCAGGCCTTCGAGAACTCAAACCTTTAGTCTTCTAAAGCACTTGAATTGTTTAAACTTTCAGCCTAAAACAACTCTAAATGTCTTCCTCATATGGATTAGCTCCTCATCCGAGTGTAGCTCGGGCGATTCTCCGATCTTATCACCTCTTTTGGCATCGGTTTCCAAAACTTCTACCTTGAGTGAAGGGGTTGAGCGAGGCCTAGCTCATGGAGGCGAGAATCAGCCCCTCCCCTCAAGGTCAATATCCAAAATTGTCTCTTCCCCTTTTCTTATTGAGTGTGTAGTGTGTACTAACATGTCTCTTATGTAGAAATAGATCTCCAAGCAAATATTTTCTTTACTGTCAATGCCTCTGAAGCCCCCAATGCCAGTGTAAGAAGTGGATGACCAATAGGTCCTCATCAACCCAATCGCCCCAACTGACCAAGGTAGTCGCTTGAAGCTAGAGAAGGGATGAGCCACCTTCGAAGGTTCACCAGGTGGTTTGGGCTCTGACCCACAACCAAAATCAAATTGCTATGATTGAGGCACAACTTGGTGTGGGAGGTAAAAGTGGCTATATGCTCGATAAGGTCAAAGCTCCCCTTGTAAAGTTCTAGATTTAGCATTCTAAAACCCATTAGGATCGTTTCCTATAAATGAAGGAGATCTTAAGTAAGAATCAACTTGAAATGCTTTCCTTATCTCCTTTTGACATCCTCTAGCCTCGGTCCATTTCAAAGAATTTGGACTTGCATATTGGGAGGAAATTTGGCTAATTGACCACTCTTTCGGTCCCTCTACTTCTTAAGGAAGATATTGCGTGGATTACGAAAGGGATAATTTGAAAATTTATTTTTTAGAGGTAAATCAATCTCAAAGGGATGCAACTTTGCAATTAGGCTAAGGGCTAGAGCTTGTGGTGGAATTAGGGCTAAGAAACAGAGGGTGGAGTTGGGTGTGATCCTTGTGCTAATTGGATTTACTATGAAAGGTAAGGGGCTATAGACCGACCCAATCTCATTACGAACTAGACCTACCGGGTTAGGTTGTGGAAGACTTCAAATTTTTGTATTTTGGATACCATAATCCTAAGTTAGGGGTTCTTTTAAGATATCTAAGAATTCTTTTAACGACTTTAAGATGAGATAACTTAGGATTAGCTTGAAATCTAGCACAAAGTCCTACACTACACATGATGTCCGGTCTAGTTGCGGTGAGGTATAGTAACTATCTATCATATACCCTATAAGTTTTTTTATCAAAGCTTTCTTCACTTTCGTCCATGTCGAACTTAGTGGAGGTACTCATAGGAGTATTGATAGCTTTTGAACTATCCATATTAAACCATTTTAGGAATCCTAAAATATATTTAGTTTGACTAAGAAATATACCATCACTAAGTTGTTTGATTTGTAGTTCTAAAAAGAAGATTAGTTCACCCATTAAACTCATTTCACACTCTTGGCTCACATTCTTAGCAAATGATTTGCATAAGAATTCATTTGTAGAACCAAAAATTGTTAGGATTAGTTTGGCACTAAGAAGAGGGGGGGGGTGAATTAGTGCAGCGGTAAGATTACAATAAATTCTTACGATTTCGGAAAACCCCGTACGATAAAAAATCACGTTTCGATGAAAATTGATTTCAATTGAAGCATATCGGAAAAATATTAAACTTGAAGCCTTTTGCAAGTGAGAGAAGTAGAGGAAGTATGGAGGTTTGCAAAAATGTAAATTGTAAGAAATAAACATAAACCATTTTATAGTGGTTCGGTCATCTGACCTACGTCCACTCCCGATTCCTCTTCACTTGAGGTCATCAGTTTTTTATTAGTTATCTTCCTTCTAATGGGAGAAGACTAACTGCCTTTTACAGTGCTTTCTCCTTTTAATGGGCTTAGGAGAAAACCCTTTTCCAAGCACTCACTCCTCTCTTTAAATCAAATACAAATGAAGACTAGAGGAGGAATTTCTAAAGTGATTTTTATAGTGTTTTCTTACTTTTAAAGTTTGTGTGCTTGTATGTCCTACTCAGAAATGAGAGGGGTATTTATAGGCTCTAAATGGATTTAAACTTAGAGCCAAAATACATCTCATCCTAGGTTTTCTAAATACAGGCGGTACCACTGCTAGTAGGTTCTGACATTGGGCGATACCACCACCCTGTTTGTTTGACACTAAGCGGTACCACCGTCTAGTCTGACGGTACCACCAACCGCAGATATCACATCATGGCGGTATCACCGCCCAGACTCAATCTCGAAGACTAAGCTTTCAGGCTGTTCTACCGCCCAACTAGTGGTGCCACCGCCTGACATGGCATCCGAGCACTATATGAGTCTTTCATCCAGCAACACAATCCTATTTCGGGCCCAGTTGGCTCCTAATTAAATTGACTTAATTTTAACTTAACTAGTCTTTAATCCTACTTCGATCTAGCCAATTATTGTAATACAAATTATAATTAGTTGCTTAGCACGTCATTGGCTTATCGACGCTTCATCCAACACTTCGACACATTGTTCTCTCTTATAGCCTATTGCCCAATCGGTCATTAACCTCCGCAACCCCGATGTCCTTAGTGCAACTCCACTCTTTTTAGTCCGATGCTTGATTTTCTTGTCTGATAACTTCTATCGATTATCGATCGAACCTCCGGCTCGATGTCCAATCTCCTGACGTGTTCTCCTTCGGCACAATGTTGATTCTTCTTGCATCAAATGTCTAATCCTGATCGAGAGTAGACCTGCGTGACTCAAAACATAGTTAGATAATCAAAACACAATCAATTAGTTTCATCATCAAAATCCGAGATTCAACAATCTCCTCCTTTTTTATGATGATAACTAATTAATGACGGAGTTAACTTTAACTCTCAAGTTTAAATAAACTCTCCCTATCAATATGCCATATTGATAGAACCCTTGGATTTTAGAAAATCCAAGCAACATGTCATCAAAAACATCATACAATATTTTAAAATATTTAATGCAATACATGATCATCAATCTACTTCTCCCCTTTTGTCATCAACAAAAAGGAGAAGTGGCATCTAGTAAGATTAAAAGATATGTAAATTTTACATTCAAGCTAGATTTACAACACTTTACAATAATTAAGCATAGAAGCATAGCAAGTGTAGGATTGTAAATTTTCTAAGTTTTACACTTTTTGCTTCTTTTAAGATAGTAACTCTTTGCTTCTCTTTAGATTGCACAGTTGCAATTTTTGTAGTGTTCATGATAACAAATTTTTCTTTCTCTTTTAAAAAGTGCAAGCTAGCAAGTTGCTTTTCTTTGCATTGATCAAGCTAGCAATTTTTGCTTATAATAAGCTAGTAATTTTATAAAATTTACATCACTTTAAATATGCATGCTAACAAGTTAAAAAAAAAAAATGTAACTTTGTAATTTTTTTTCTCTTTTGAGAAGTGCAAGCTTGCAAGTTTTGCTTCCTTTGCATGCTAGCAATTTTGCTTTTATTTGCAATGCGCAAGCTAGCAACCCTTTCTCCCACTTTGTCAATGTCAAAAAGAAAGGGAGAATTAGTATTTCAATCAAATAATTTTGCACAAGATTCAACAATTGGTAACAAAAATGCTCGCGATTTTGCTTTCATTACAACTACTTTCACATCAAATAATTTTGCATCAATCAATATTTCAATCATCACACGATGCATACAAAGAAGTATTAAAACATAGGAAAAAAAATCGATTTAACTATGCAATGTTTCAATCCTCAAATTCAAGTAATGCTAGCATATTTTCTTTCCCCCTTTTTGTCATAAAAAAATGAAAGGAGAAGGAAAGAGTTTCAAAGGTACTGAAAATTTCAATTTTCAACTATCATATGAATCAAGTCATGAATCCAAAAGTCATAAATCAAAAGGTCCATGAATCATTTTGACAAGTCTCCTTTTAGCAAAAAATAAGAGGATGTCTTAGGAGATCAAACATAAGATCTTGATTTATATGTAAGAATTCTCAAGTCATCAAGATCAAATGAAGATTTTGAGTATCAAATAAAGGAAAAAAAAACATCGATTCATGCATTCAAACCCTCATTACTCAATAAGTCATGATTCCAAAAAGAATAAAGTTGTGATTTCGAGAGAGAAGAGTCATGAATAATAAAAAAAGCTCACATTCAATTCGTCAACTTGAAAATCATCAAGATCAATTTGATGATTCAAGAAATTTATATGAATTCATTAATCTCAATAATATAGGGATAGAAAATGCCTTTGCCTTTAAGGTTAACCAAGTATCAACGTTTAAGACTAAAAGGAAAACTTCGTCATAAAAACCATCAAGGGCAAATATAACATAAAGCATCATCAAAATCACTTTTCTTTCATTCGGAAAATTTATGAAAGCAATGTGGGTTAAGTCTTTTAGTTTTACAATTGATTTCATAAAGACATGTATCATCGTATAAATCCCAAAAATAAGTTTTGTCAAAACCATTAATACCAAAACATATTATTCCAAAACATAGATTTCTAATCATCATTACTTCAAATGCACATGCATGAAATAAAATCGTCAAGCATCGTGTTTAAAACTGAAAAACAATTCAAAGTCATCATGATACACACACAAGGATTAATCCTACTAGGTGTACAAGCATTATCATAAATCATATTTATAATGTTGCTTGCATCATTCAAAATTTCAAGTCATAATATATATGAAACTTTAATATCACCATCATACTTCTTTATCACAAAACATATAATTTTTATGATCAACTTTTTAATTTTTAAAAAACGCTAGAAAGAGAAGCATGATAATTATTTTTGAAAATAATTATTTTAAATTTCCTAAAAACTAAGTTGAGCAATTCATGCAAAACATCAAGTAATCTCATAATAAGATAAAAGCACCTTGGGTGAGTTACTTATCTCATTGTCGAGAGCTGTCAAAACATAGTTCGTCGCTTCGTCACTTGATTCTTCTTTGTTCGCTTTTTTCTTCTTCACTTTTGTGTATTCATCTTTGGAGCATTCCTGCTTCTTGCGTTCATAGCAAGAGTTGGTATTCTTTTTAAGTTCATTTGAGTTTTTAAATTCTTGTTTAATGAACTTATTAAATTTAATAGTCAAAAGTTCAATGTCCTCTTCACCATCAATTGAGTTATCACTCAAGAGGTCTTCTTCCGTTCTAAGTGCAGTTACCTTCTTATTCTTTGGAAGGTGGTTCTCATGTTCATTGTGTTCCAAAAAACTCATTTCATATGTCATTAAGGAGTAAATAAGTTCTTTAATAGAAAAATTATTTAAATCTTTAGTTTCTTGTATTGTTACTTTCGGATCCTACCTTTTGGAATGGATCTTAAGATCTTGTTTATAATTTTGATATTAAAAAATATTTATCATGACTTTTTAAACTATTGACGACATCTGTGAAGCAAGTGTACATGTCGCTGATAGTCTCGTTTGGTGCCATACGGAAAAGCTTAAAATCATGCATTAAAAGGTTTACTTTCAAGTCTTTGACTCTACTAGTGCCTTCGTACGTGATTTCAAGTATGTGCTAAATATCGAAAGTTGTTTCATAAGTAAAAATATAATTAAACTTGGTTTTGTCTAAAGCACAAAATAAGGCATTCATAGCCTTTGCATTTAAAGAAAAAGACTTTTTCTCAAATTCATTCCATTTGGACCTAGGTTTCAAAGGAGTTTGAAATCTATTTTTAATGACGTTCCATAAATCCAAATCTATTGAAAGCAAAAAAACTCTCATTCGAGTTTTCCAATAAGTGTAGTCTGACTCGTTAAACAAGGGAGGACGAACGATCGAAAAACCCTCCTGAAAGCTATGAAGAGCCATTTCTCATAGGTGTGAATCCAAAGAGAAATAATGTGACTCTTATACAAACTGTTATGATTAGTTTAATACTAAGAGGGGGATGAATTAGTATAGCGGTAAGATTACGATAAATTCATGTGATTTCAAAAAACCCCATACGATAAAAAATCATATTTCGATGAAAATCTATTTTAATTGAAGTGTATCAAAAAGATGTTAAACTTGAAGCCTTGTGTAAGTGAGAGAAGTAGTGGAAGTAAGGAGGTTTACAGAAATGTAAATTGTAAAAAATAAATGCAAATCGTTTTATAGTGGTTCGGTCATCCGACCTACGTCCACTCTCGATTCCACTTCACTTGAGGCCATCAATTTTTCACTAGTTGTCTTCCTTCTAATGGGCGAAGACTAATTTCCTTTTACAGTACTTTCTCCTTTTGACAGGTTCAGGAGATAACCCTATTGCAAGCACTCACTCCTCTCTTTAAATCGAATATAAGTGAAGACTAGAGGAGGGATTTCTGAATTGATTTATATAGTGTTTTCTCACTTTTAAAGTTTGTGTGCTTGTGTGTCCTACCCAGGGATGAGAGGGATATTTATAAGCTCCAAATGGATTTAAACTTGGAGCTAAAATCCATCTCATATCGAGTTTTTCGGGTACTGGTGGTACCATCGCCAAAGTTGTCTAACACTAGGCGGTACCACCGCCAAGTCATACTGTCACTGGGCAGTACCATCGCCCATACTCAATCTAGAAGACTGAGCCTTCAGGTGGTTCCACCACCCAGCTGATGGTGACACCGCCTGACGTGACATCCGGACACTATATGGGCCTTTTATTCGACCCAACACAGTCCTGTTTCGAGCCCAGTTGGCCTCTAACTTAGTTGGCCTAATTTTAACTCAATTAGTCCTTAATCTTACTTTGATCTAGATAATTATTATAATGTGAATCATAATTAGTTGCCCGACACGTCATTGACTCATCGGCACTTCATCCAACACTTTGGCGCATCGTCCTCTCTTGCAGCCTATCGCCCAATCGGTCGTTGACCTTCGCAACTCCGATGTCCTTGGTGTAAT
The DNA here is from genome assembly GCA_024322285.1 of Musa beccarii. Taxonomy (NCBI): domain Eukaryota; kingdom Viridiplantae; phylum Streptophyta; class Magnoliopsida; order Zingiberales; family Musaceae; genus Musa; species Musa beccarii. The sequence goes on from CM044399.1 coordinate 50,704,020, forward strand.
TGTGCTCTTCTTAGGCTGATGCTCAATTTCTTTGTCTGAAGCCTTCTACCGATCGTCAATCAAATCTCCGGCACGACGTCCAATCTCCTGACGAGTTCTATTGCGCAACGTTGATTCTTCCTATGTCAATTGTCTAATCCTGATCGAGAGTAGACTTATGTGAATCAAAACATAATTAGATAATCAAAATATAATCAATTAGTTTCATTATCAAAATCCAAGATTCAACAAAAATAATATCGCCAACATAAATTTAAACAACAATAAAATGATTTTTAAAATTTTTACTAAACAATATAGTATCGACCTTGCTTTTAGAAAAATTATTTTTGATAAGAAATGAGCTAAGTCTCTCATACCAAGCCCTTGGAGCTTGTTTTAATCAATAGAGAGCCTTAGTTAACTTAAACATATAATTAGAAAAAAGAGAGTTCTCAAATCCGGGCGATTGTTCAACATACACTTTTTTGGAAATAAAACTATTTAAAAAAGTACTTTTGACATCCATTTGAAATAACTTAAAATTATTACTACTAGTATAGGCAAGGAGCATCCTCATGGCTTCTAATCTTCCCACATGAGCGAATGTTTATTCGTAATCGATACCTTCTTCTTGGTTGAAACCTTTGGCCACTAGTCTAGGACTAGAAAATCGCTGTCTGACATCAAGTATCAATAACTATCCAGTATTCTGTAAGCAGATTAATCAATGAACTCATTCTCCAATGAGCACCTGTACTGTATCCTTAGTGTCCCCACATGAGTAACTATGAGACCAGCCACCACCACCATATGGACGGGTATACAATATACCAGTTTGTCTGGTTATCTCGATGTCCCTTTCAAGTAACTTATGACTAGGATTATTTAGGGTCTGTGTTTAAAGGTGAATCAATCTCATTATCGTGATCTCATCACGATTCGATTTATATTGCACAAATCCAACGACATCATAATATATATTTAGATAATATGAGAAAATATTAATAATTATAAGTAAAGAGATTGACGCAGCATATTACAAGTGTCATCACTCACGTGATTGGCTTGTAGGGCACCTATAACTAACACTACGCGCGCAAGGACAGCAGCCACCTACGTGAGGCAGCACCTGCTGGCTATCGTTGACCCACAAGGTGGCACCTGTAGGGCAGAATGCCCATAGGCAGGGCACCTGTGGGCAAGGTGGCGTCGACCGCTAGCCCATGGCAGCCGCTTACATGCATGCACCTGCGCAAGGCGACGGTCATAAGCCTACACAAGGCAATAGCCCCTAGCATGCAAGGCAACTGAAGCCTTACATGCAGGGTGGCTACCCGCGGCTGCTTAAGGCAACGCCGCCCACACAAGAGGCAACCACCTGCTGCACAAGGTGACATCTACACAACCTATGAGAGGCGGCACTACAAGGCGACAACCTCACCACCTTCATGAGGTGATAGCCATTTTGTCGCCTTCTCACTACTGTCGTCTGCTAAGCGACGGCTACAAGCAGTTGTGGTCACCACATTAGCGCCTGCAGCAAGGAGGCAATGGTCGTAACTTCCTGCAACCGCCAACTCTATTTGGGGTAGAATTGGGGCCAAAGGATAATTTTACCTTTATGAATTTCAAAAATTCCAAGTCATGTCCCTGATTTTAGAAAAATTAGTTAATTAAAAGTTTAATTAACTATTATTATTTATCTAGTAATTCTATATGATGATATATACATGTGATGTATACTATGAGAAGATGATCATAGGCCATGTGATGTGTGTATATGATTATTATTATTGTGGCTTGAGCCTCTATTTTTTTCATTGATTATCGAGCTAGCATCCTTGTAATTATGTTATAATTACATAAAGAGACACACATAAGCCTGGAGATGGCAGCGGGACTCTCGAGGTTGATTCAGATGATCGCGACGCATGAAGATGCGTCGAGGTGCCAGCATATCTGACGATGACGAGATGGATGTGCTAGTCATATGTGCCCTGCAAGCCAATCACATGAGTGATGGCACTTATGACTTGATATGCACTTTTTCTCTTTGCTTATTATTAGGCGTTTTATCATTTTATCTTACGTGTTGCATATATTGTAATGTCCTTGAATTTGTGCAATGGGAATTGGATCGTGATGAGATCACGATAATGAGACCGATTCACCTTTAAACACAGACCCTGAATTATCCTGGTCATAGGTTACTCGAGAAGGACATCGAGATAACCGGATAGACTAGTGTGCTATATACCCGTCCATATGATGGAGGTAGCTGGTCTCATAGCTACTTGTGTGGGGACACTAAGGGTACAGTGCAGGTGCTCATTAGGGAATGAGTTCACTGATTAATCCGACTATGGAATGCTGGATGGTTATTGATACCTCACGTCAAACAGCGATTTCATAGTCCCAGTAGTGTATCTGGTCCTTAGACTTAAGACGCCAAGGATGTCCTGTATGAGTACTCCACTCTTTGATGCCGGACTTATAAGTTTGGAAAGTTCTAGATCTATCTAGTACAACCGGTTATTAGGAGTGGTAGCCAATCTTACGAGGGCTGTTGAGTGTCAATAGAGGATCATCCGTTCTCGGTATCATGAGAGGAATATCCCATGTGTTCTTGCTCAAACAAATCCTTGGCCAAGGTTATTCGGATTGAGAGAGAAAGAGTTCTCCGGGAGAATTCAACAAGAGCAAGACTCGAGGAGAAACCGTATGGGCCTGACAGCACCATGCCCGGTATAGGGTCTCTGGGATATTGGATGGATGAGAGACTATAAATACATTGTAACTGAGGATAGATAGGTCTAAAAGAATGGATTCCCCTGTATCATCTAGGGGCCGTGGCGTAATGGCCTGGTACGTCCGCAGTCGATGAGTTGGGTGAATTATTATAGGGATAATAATTCACTAAGTCAGAAGGAGTTCTGACAAGTATGACTCATGCCCAGCTCGATATTGGGCCTAGAGGGTCACACACATATGGTAGGTGTTGCGACGAGTAGAGATTCGGATATGAGATATCCGCTGAACCCCCTATCTTATTGGATAACCATTAAGCCCCTGAATTATTGGATCTTGAGATGAGATCCAATAATTGCTAATAAGATATTATTAGGTAGAGACTCACTAATCCAAGAGGCTTGGGTAATTGGATGGAGATCAAATACCCAATAGGGTAAAAGATCCCTTAGGATTTTCAAGGAACCTCTATAAATAGGAGGGAACCAAAGCTCTATAGGATAGGGGTTTCTTTTGGTAGCCACCTCCTGTTCTCCTCTCCCCAAAGAGAGAGGTGCATCGTTGCAATACCTGCCATGTGGATACCTCTAGAGAGGAGGACGCTTGACCTCCTTCATCCTCTCCTACATATTTGTAAGAATTCAGGGATATACGATCTCCTTAGGTATCTTCTTTTACACGTGTAGTTTTATGGATTTGTTTTTGACGCACCGATCTTCGCATGATGACGTAAACTTTCTACGAGAAATCTGGGGTTTTGTTTTCTGTTCTTCCACTGCGCATGTGATGTCGCTCCCCTGAAGGATTTTCCAACAGTGGTATCAGAGCTAGGTTGTTCGTGCGAAGATCAAATCTTAAACTGCGTGTGTTGTGTTTTGGATCTGATTTTGACGTCAAAATCATTAAGCGCAAAAGGGCCAGGAAGGCAGCAACTATTGTTGCTCTTCTTTGAAATTCGTGCAGCGACCACAAGGCTGCTGCAGCCTTCTGCATGCATAGGCAGCGGTGTCATTTGGCGGGTTGTTGGCGCAGTGAGCGAGCTGCCTCTGACTGCCGTAAAGAGGGAAGTGCGGTGGGTTCTTTGGCCGTAGGGAGCTTGCGGAGATGCGCCGCTGGGCACCCAGCACTACGCTAGCAGGCAAGCACGGCACCGCCCGCATGGACAGCAAGCGCTGCCACCCCTACAGTAGAAATTTCATGTTCTACTCTTTTTGACAAAATTACCAAAATACCCTTTTGGCTGAATTACTGAAATACCCCTAGGAATTTAAAATTTTCCTTTATGTCCCTGATTTCGAAAAATTAAATATGTTAATTAAATAGTTTAATTAACTATTATTTTTGTCTAGTAATCCTATAAAATAATATATACATGTGATGTATGATGTGGACAAATGATCATGGACCTGTGATGTGATGTGTGTACATGTGATTATTATTATTGGGGCCTGCGAGCCTCTATTCTTTTCTCATTTATGGTCGGGCCTACATGCCTGTAATTATGTTGTAATTACATGATGAGGCGCAGCGGTAGCGTGACTCACGAGGTCGAGACGGACGATCCGACTCATGGAGATGCGTTGAGATGCCGACGGATCCGACGAAGCGAGATGGATGATCACAAGGCATAAAGATGTGACAAAGTATACATAGATCTTGATGTGAGTAATTGGGCCCACTGGCTTGGGCCTGATCATATTAGGATGTGGTCCATGATCATCTGGTGTGATTACTCATGTGATGTGTGATTAGATATACACCTACTAGATATGATATATATATATATATTTGCATGCGATGTAGATATATATATTAAATACGTATGTGTGTGACATATTATATTAGGAGACCAAATAAAAAATTCTCTCCATTAATAATATTAAGTCGATAAATGTGAGGTAATTAGATTGACCCACGTGACCTTCCATTGTTATAGCTAGGAACCGATTTGGTGTAGGTTGAGTTGGTTCGAGTCTCTCGAGACTCACCTATAAAGTATTTCGCTATCTTATCTACGATATAGAGATGTCATCGATGACATGAGGATTGTTAGGGATCGGCGACACTAAGAGGGGGTGAATTAGTGCGGCGAGATAAAGCGATAGATTTTTAATGATTTAAAACAAGCTTTGGAAACTTAGATGACGATGAAAGCAACGCTTCGTTTGAACCAGAAAGATTGCATTTTAACTTTAAAGCATACGTAATAAGATGATAAGGAAGTTGAGTAAATAAGGCAGCAAGTAAAAATGGTTTGCAAGCAAAGTAAATAGCAAGAACGTAATGCAAACCAGATTTTTATAGTGGTTCGGTCATCCGACCTACATCCACTTTCGATTCCTCTTCGCTTGAGGACCCCGGCTTTCCACTAGCTTTCCTCCTTCCAATAGGCGAGGAAGAACTCCCTTGCAACACCTCTTCTTTTGACGGGCTTAGAAGATAACCCTTACAAAGCTCTCACCCCTCTCTTGAACAAGAAAACACTTAAGAGTAAGAGGAAGTTTTGACACTATTTGAGCAGAGTTTTCCCTCAAGATTTTCACTCTTTTGCTGCACTTTGAACCTACAAAAGAGGGGAATTTATAGAGCTCAAGAGGATTCAAATTTGGGCTCCAAATTTGAATTTTTTTTTAGTTTCCCGGTGCCAGGCGGTGCTACCACCTGTCAAAGGCGGTAGCACCGCCTGCACAGTGTCAAACTGACACAGCAGGTGGTGCTATCGCCTTGCAGCAGCGGCGGTGCTACCGCACATGCTCACGATGTCAGCCTACGGTGAGTGGCGCTACGAGAGCAAGGCTACAGTAGCATCACGTAGCATGCACGTAGCCCAGCATGCATGCACATATGCTGCTGGCCACATTGGCTATTGGGTTTCACCGCCCAGCACAAATCTACATTTGGTTTGGGTCGAAAACTTGGCCCAAACCGGTTCCGAACAAGGCCCAATGGGCTCATACTTGGGTTAGAGGATTAACCCCTAATCCTAATCCAAATTAATATGCTAACTATGAAATTAAAGACATTCCTAAGCTATTATAAAGTCCGCAAGTCAAGTCTTCCCTCGAGCTTAGGCGAACTTTCGACGGTCTTCGACGATCCCTCAGAAACCATCCTGCGGACTCCCGGCAAGCTCTCGGACTCCACGATGATTTTGGCGAGTTCCCCCGAGCTTCTTTGGCAAGCTCCGATCTTTCTTGGTAAGCTCTGTGAACTTCCGACGAACCTCCCGGCGAACTTCCGAAAACCCTTCGGTAAGCTCCCTACTCGTTCTCGACTGGTTCCAACAGCACTCCCAATGAATCTTCGGACTTCTGTCAAACTCTCGAACTCCCAACGATCCATCGCACTTGGCTTCAGCCCTTGGTTTCGCTTTACGCCTTCATCCCTTTCGTAGTTACTCCTACATAAATAAACACCAAACACTCTACTCGATCTAGACAGTTATTACAATGCGAATTGACATTCGTTCAAGACATCATTGGTCGGCGCTTCGTCCGATCCTTCGGCACATCGCCCTTTCTAGTGGCTTGTTGCCCAATTGACGATTGACCTCCGCAACCTCGATATCCATTGCGCAACTCCACACTTCTTGGCCCGATGCCCGACGTATGAAGCCTTCTACCGATAGTCGACCGAACCTCCAGCTCGACATCCAATATCCTGACGTGATCACCTCCGGCGCAACGTCAATTCCTCCAGCATCAATTGTCTAATCACGATCGATAGTAGACTGTGTAACTCAAACGCAGTTAGACCATAAATCACACTCAATTAGTTTCATCATCAAAATCCGAGATTCAACAAGGACATGGTATACTTGGTCGAGTCCTCAAGAGTATATCATCTTTGAATCGAGACTCATCTTGTAACGATGGTGATGACTTAACCGAACATCATGGTTTGGTCAAGTCCCTCGAGGCCATAGTGATTCGGAGGTCGAACAGGATGGGAATCACAAGGAGTTGTGATTGACAAGAGTTGCCTACCTTTACGGGCTTAACGTGATTGGTCGAGTCCCTCGAGGTTACGTTAAAACGCCGATTGGATCCCGATCCCCACTAGAGATCACCAGGGGCTCGATTCACATCTTAGGAGGGTATTGTGTGTCTCGTAAAAATTAGTGGGAGTACATTAAGATAGAAGTCCTTATCTTAACTGTTTAATTTTTGTAAAGTCTACATGTTATTTATTTCTGCTATATCTTTAATTTCAGAAAATGTTAATTTCAAATCCTTTACGTGGCATACTTGATGCCAACCACCTCACTGGTCCAAATTATACGGATTGGCTTCGCAATCTGAGAATCGTTCTCATGGCGGAGAAAATTATGTATGTCCTTGATACAGTGATCCCTACGCCCGACGAAGGGGCAAGCGAGGATGAGATCGCTCGTTATGTGAAGTACTTAGATGATTCCATTCTTGCTCAGTGTTATATGTTGGCCTTTATGACTACTGAGTTACAGAGACAATATAAAAATATGGATGCTAATTCCATACTCCTGCATCTCTACAAATTGTTTGAGGAACAGGGAAGAACTCAGCTATATGAGATATCAAAGAGTCTTTTCCGTACCAGAATGACTGAGGGGACACCAGTTTAGAACCATGTCCTTAAGATGATTGAGTGGATCGAGAAACTCACAGGTCTAGGAATGGTCCTAGAGGATAACCTGTGTGTGGATCTTGTGCTTCAGTCCCTACCAGATTTCTTTTCTCAGTTCATAATGAATTTTAATATGAACAAACTTAATGTGACCCTCCCAGAGCTCCTTAATATGTTGAGAGAAGTAGAGAGCACCATCAAGAAAGAGAAGTCGGTTCTTTATATTGGTGAGACCAGAAAGAAAAGGAAGGCTGAAAAGACCCTTAATAAGGGTAAAGGCAAGAGCAAAATGGGTAAGGCAAAGGTTACCAAGAAAGGCCCAACAAAGGACAAAGGCCAGTGCTTCTACTGCAACAAAGATGGGCATTGGAAGAGGAACTGCAAAGAGTACCTTGCAAAGAGGGTGAAACAGAAGCTTGCAGAAGCTTTAGGTATATTCATGATCAGTCTCCATTTGTTAGAGTCTTTTGATAATACATGGGTATTGGATACCGGGAGTGCTTATCATATTTATAATTTGTTGCAGGTTCTGGCAGGACCTAGGAGATTGAATAGAGGTGAGATGGACCTTAAGATGGGCAATGGAGCAAAGGTTGCTACAGTGGCTGTTAGCAAGGTCACCTTATATCTGCCTGGCAGAGCTATTATTGCATTAGATGCATGCTATTATGTTTCTTCAATTATCAAAAACATTATTTTCATTTCATGTTTGATAGTTATTAGATATAAATTAGTTTTTGAGAATAATAGTTGTTCAATAAAATTAGATAATTAGATCATCACGAGAGGAACATTGCATAATAGTTTATTTATACTAAATATAGCTCCGCATATCATGAGTGTGAGTCTAAGAGGAGACAAGAAGAGGTGAACAATGCATATCTTTGGCATTGTAGGCTAGGTCACATCCACGAGGGAAGGATTCAAAAGTTACTAAAAGATGGATATCTAGATTCATTTGACTATGAGTCATATACGACATATGAACCTTACCTTCGGGGAAAGATGACCAACTCTCCATTTAGTGGAATTGGAGAGAGAGCCACTGAGTTACTAGAACTCATACATAGTGATGTATGCGGTCCCATGTCGACTCATGCCATAGGTGGTTACTCCTACTTCATTACTTTCACTGATGATTTCTCAAGATACGAACATGTGTACTTGATGAAGTACAAGTCTGAAGCTTTTGAGAAATTCAGGGAATATAAAAATGAAGTAGAGAACCAAACAGGAAAGAGTATTAAAACCCTTCGATCAGATCGAGGAGGTGAGTACTTGAGTACAGAGTTCACCCAGTTCCGTAAAGACTATGGGATCTTATCCCAACGGACACCTCCTTATACACTACAGCTTAATAGTGTATCAGAAAGGAGGAATCGCACACTGTTAGACATGGTGCGTTCTATGATGTGTTTCGCTGATCTACCCATCTCATTCTGGGGACATGCCCTAGAGACCGTAGCTTATCTTCTGAACAGAATTCCAACCAAGTCAGTGATGTCTACTCTATATGAGATATGGAATGGGAAGATGCCTGATCTTAAGATTATTAAGATTTGGGGCTACCGTGCCCACGTTAAGAGACAACCCTGACACGTTAGAATCTAGAACGGAACGGTGTAAGTTCGTGGGATACCCCAAGAAAACTTGTGGGTATTGTTTCTATCACCCTGAGGACCAAAATGTCTTTGTAGCCAAGAGAGCAGTATTCTTTAAGAAAGAACACATTCTTGATAGAGACAGTGGGAGCATGATAGAATTGAGTGAGGTTGGAGAACCTAGCTCAAGCACCATTCCACAGCCATAGTCTGTTTAGATACCTAACACACAAGTTCCAACTTTATATAGGTCTGATAGAGTATCCCATTCTTCTGAGAGATATGTGGGACATATCAGAAGAGAGGATGTTGAGGATATTGATCCTCAGACCTACAAGGAGGCTATTATGAGCATAGACATCGGGAAATAGCAAGAAGCCATGAATTCAAAAATGGATTTCATGTACTCCAACAAGGTTTAGAACTTAGTTAATGCACCCAAGGGTCTTGTACCCATTGGCTACAAGTGGATCTTCAAAAAGAAGATTGGAGTAGATGGAAAAGTAAAGACCTATAAAGCAAGGCTAGTGGCTAAGGGGTATCGTCAAAGGCAAGATGTTGACTATGATAGAACTTTCTCACCTGTAGCCATGCTAAAATCCATTCGAATTCTATTGGCTATTGCAACACACTATGATTCTGAGATCTGGGAGATGGACGTCAAAACCGTATTCCTCGATAGTAACCTCGAGGAGGAGGTATATATGATACAACCTGAGGGATTCGTGTCCAAGGATACCCCAGTTAAGGTATGCAGGTTGCTTAGGTCCATTTATGGATTGAAGCAAGCTTCCCAAAGTTGGAACATAAGATTTGATGAGGCGATCAGATCATATGACTTCGTTAAGAATGAAGATGAGCCTTGTGTATACAAGAAAGTAAGTGGGAGCACTATCATCTTTTTGGTATTATATGTAGATGACATCCTGATCATTGGGAATGATATAGGAATGCTCTCCACAGTAAAGGCTTGGTTATCTAGGCACTTCTCCATGAAGGACTTAGGGGAAGCATCCTGCATATTAGGGATACAGATTTATAGAGATAGATCCAAGAGGATGCTTGGCTTATTTCAGTCCAGGTATATAGACACCATTGTCAAAAGGTTTGGCATGAAAAATTTCAAGAGAGGTCTCATAACAATGAGACATGAAATATCACTTTCTAAGAGTATGTCCCCAAAGACTCCTAAAGAAATGACACACATGGATATGATACCATATGCATCAGCGATAGGATCTATCATGTATGCTCTGCTATGTACTAGGCCTGATATAGCACATGCTCTGAGTATCATGAGCATATATCAGGCAGATCCAGGCTTGGAGCACTGGAAAGTAGTAAAAAGTATCCTTAAGTACTTGAGAAGGACTAAGGATCTTTTACTGGTATATGGAGGTAGTAGCCTCGGGGTTGAGGGCTACACGGACTCGAGCTTCCAGTCCGATTTCGATGATAGCAAGTCTAATTTAGGGTATGTGTTCACTCTGAATGGAGGAGCAAGATATCTTTGGAAGAGTTCTAAGCAAGACACTCATCGACTCGACCACGCAGGCGGAATACATTGCTGCGACAAAGGCAACAAAGGAAGGAGTTTAGATGAGGAAGTTCATCACGGATCTAGGAGTCGTCCCGCAAGCGAGGAGCCGATTCCTTTATATTACGATAACAATGGGGCAATTGCTCAAGCGAAGGAACCTAGGTCTCATCAAAAGTCAAAACACGTTCTGAGGAGGTTCCACTTAATAAGAGAGATTGTCGCTAGAAAAGATGTCGCAATGGAAAGAGTTCCATCCGAAGATAACATTGCAGATCCACTAACAAAGCCATTGACTCAGATTATCTTTGAGCGTCATAGAGGTCTGATGGGGATTAGACATGTTGGTGATTGGCTTTAGGTCAAGTGGAAGATTACTAGTCATATGTGCCCTGCAAGCCAATCACATGAGTGATGACACTTGTGACTTGATATGCACTTTTTCTCTTTGCTTATTATTAGGCATTTTATCACTTTATCTTGCGTGTTGCATATATTGTGATGTCCTTGGATCTATGCAATGGGAATCGGATCGTGATGAGATCACGATAATGAGACCGATTCACCTTTAAATACAGACCCTGAATTATCCTAGTCATAGGTTACTCGAGAAGGACATCGAGATAACCGGATAGACTGGTGTACTGTATACCCATCCATATGATGGAGGTAGCTGATCTCATAACTACTTGTGTGGGGACACTGAGGGTACAATGCAGGTGCTCATTGGGGAATGAGTTCACTGATTGATCCGCCTATGGAATGCTGGATGGTTATTGATACCTCACGTCAGGACAATGATTCCGTAGTCCCATGAGTGTATCTCGGTCCTTAGACTTGAGACACCAAGGATATCCTGTATGAGTACTCCACTCTTTGATACCGAATTTATAGGTTTGAAAAGTTTCAGATCTAGTACAACCAGTTATTGGGAGTGGTAGCTAACTTTACGAGGGCTATTAAGTGTCAATAGAGGATCATCCACTCTCGGTATCATGAGAGGAATATCTCATGTGTTCTTGCTCAAACAAATCCTTGGCCAAGGTTATTCAGATTGAGAGAGAAAGAGTTCTCCGGGAGAATCCAACAAGAGCAAGACTCGAGGAGAGACCATATGGGCCTGACAGTACCATGCCCGATATAGGGTCTCTGGGATATTGGATGGATGAGGGACTATAGATACATGGTAACTGAGGACAGATAGGTCCAAAGGATTAGATTCCCCTATATCGTTTGGGGGCAGCGGCATAGTGGCCAGGTACATCCGTAGTCGATGAGTTGGGTGAATTATTATAGAGATAATAATTCACTAAGTCAGAAGGAGTTCTGATAAGTATGACTCATGACCAGCTCGATATTGGGCATAGAGGGTCACACACATATGGTAGGTGTTGCGGCAGTAGAGGTTCGAATATGAGATATCCATTTGAACCCCTATCTTATTGGATATCCATTAAGCCCCTGAATTATTGGATCTTGAGATAAGATCCAATAATTGCTAATAAGAGATTATTGGGTAGAGACCCACTAATCCAAGAGGCTTGGGTAATTGGATGGAGATCCAATACCCAATAGGGCAAAAGATCCATTAGGGTTTTCAGGGGGCCTCTATAAATAGGAGGGAACCAAAGCTCTATAGGATAGGGGTTTCTTTTGGTAGCCACCTCCTGTTCTCCTCTCCCTGAGAGAGAGGTGCATCGTTGCAATCCCTGCCTGGAGTGTGGATACCGCTAGAGAGGAGGATGCTTAACCTCCTTCATCCTCTCCCATAGATTTGCAGGAATTCAGGTATATACGATCTCCCTAGGTATCTTCTTTTACACATGCAGTTTTGTGAATTTATTTTTGACGCACCGATCTTGGCACGATGATGGAAACTTTCTACGAGAAATCTTGGGTTTTCTATTCTTCCATTTGCGTATGTGATGTCGCTCCCTGAAGGATTTCCCAACGGGATGATCATCAGGGCATAGAGATGCACCGATATACACATAGATCATGATGTAAATGATTAGGCCTATTGGCTCATGCCTGATCATATTAGGTTGAGGTTCATGATTATCTGGCGTGCTTGTGCATATGATTGCTATACACTTACTAGATAAGTATATATATTTGCATGTGATATAAATATATATTAAATATATATGTGTGTGACACGTCATATTATAAGATTAAATCTAAATCCCTCATATGTTAGTATTAAGATGATAAGCGTGAGGCAATTAGATTGACCCACCTAGCCTTCTATCGTTATAGGTAGGAATCGATTCCCGATGTAGGTTGAGTTGGTCGAGTCCTCGAGACTCACCTATTTTGTATTTTGCTATCTTACCTATGACATAGAGATGTTACGGTGACCTGAGGACATTATATGCTTGGTTGAGTCTCTCGAGGGTATATCATCGAATTAGACTCATCTTGTAACGATGGTGATGACTTAACCGAATATCATGGTTGGTCGAGTCCCTCAAGGCCATGGTGGTTCGGATGCTGAACAGGACAAGAATCGCAAGGAGTTGTGATTGACAAGACTTGTCTGTCTTTTTGGGCTTAGTATGATTGGTCGAGTCCCTCGATGTTACACTAAGACGTCGATTGGATCCCGATCCCTACTAAAAGTTTGTTAGAGACTTCCGTTTTAAGTGCTAAGGGTGTCGTGTGACTTACTAGAAAAATAGTGAGAGCACGCCAAGATAGAAGTCAATATCTTAATTATTTATTTTTTTATGAAATCTACGTGTTATTTATTTATGCTATATCTTTTGTTTACCATAAACATGTCGCCATAAGACACTCTATGTGGCATACTTGATGTCAACCGTCTCACAAGTCCAAACTATACAGATTGGCTCCGTTGTTGAATCTCGGATTTTGATGATGAAACTAATTGAGTATGATTTGTGGTCTAACTACGTTTTGAGTTACGCAGGTCTACTATCGATTAGGATTAGACAGTTGATGCTGGAGGAATTGATGTTGCGCCGGAGGTGATCACGTCAGGATATTGGATGTCGAGTCGGAGATTCGGTCGACTATCGGCAAGAGGCTTCGTACGTTGGGCATCGGGCCAAGAAGTGCGGAGTTGTGCCATGGATATCGAGGTTGCGGAGGTCAATCGTCGATTGGGCAACAAGCCGCTAGAGAGGGCGATGTGCCTAAGGATCGGACGAAGCGTCGACCAATGATGTGCCGGGCAACTAAATGTCAATTCGCGTTGTAATAACTGTCTAGATCGAAGTAGAGTTTTTGGTGTTTGTTTATGCAGGAGTAACTACGATAAGGATGAAGACGTAAAGCGAAACAAAGGGTCGAAGTCAAGTGTGATGGATCATTGGGAGTTCGAGTGTTCGATGGAAGTCGAAGATTTGTTGGGAGTCTTCTGCCGAATCGGCCGAGAACAGTAGGAGCTTGCCAAGAGTTTTCGGAAGTTCGCCGGGAGGTTCGTCGGAAGTTCGCGGAGCTTGCCAAGAAAGATCGGAGCTTGCCAAAGAAACTCGGGGGAACTCGCCAAAATCATCGTGGAGTCCGAGAGGTTGCTAGGAGTCCGCAGGATGGTTTCCGAGGGATCGTCGGAAGATCGCCGGAAGTTCGTCGGAAGCTCACCGGAAGAAGACTTGACTTGCGGACTTTGTAATAGCTTAGGAATGTCTTTAATTTCGGAGTTAGCATATCAATTTGGGTTAGGATTAGGGGTTAATCCTTTAACCCAAGTATGGGCCCATTGGGCCTTGTTCGGAACCGGTTTGGACTAAGTTTCGGCCCAAACCAAATGTAGATTTGTCTTTGAAAGCGGTGGAGCCAAAGAGCCAATGTGCCCAAGAAGACATGTGTGCATGTATGCATGCATTTGGGCTACGTGCATACATCTTTGGCGGTTGCACCGCCAACAAAGCATGCATGCATGTCGCTATGTGCATGCATGCTCCATGCATGCATCTTTGGCGTAGCACCGCCAGCGAACCAGCTTTATTTATGTCTTTGAAGCGGTATACCGCCAAAGAAGACAAAGAAGCATGCATGCATGCTACGTGCATCAGAGTTCGTGCTTGTAACCTGGCATCGAGCTGGGGCAGTAGCACCGCCAAGCTGTAGTGTCAAGTAGCACCGCTAAAGAAGCATGGCATGCATGCATGCATACTCGCATCTCTTGTAGCTGTGAGTTCAGATCTTGTAGCCCCGTCTTGTCGGTCTGCTGGTGGCGGTGGCACCGCTGGGTGTGTCGATCTGCCGGGTAGCGATGACAAGACGAGAAACTCAAATTTTGGCTTCAAGTTTTGGCTCCAAATTTGAGTCCTCTTGGGCTCTATAAATTTTCCTCTTTTGCAGGTTCAAAGTGCAGCAAGAAGAGTGAAAATCTTGAGGGAAAACTCTGCTCAAATAGTGTCAAAAACTTCCCTCTTACTCTTAAGTGTTTTCTTGTTCAAGAGAGGGTGAGAGCTTTGTAAGGGTTATCTTCTAAGCCCGTTAAAAGAAGAGGTGTTGTAAGGAGTTCTTCCTCGCCCATTGGAAGAAGGAAAGCTAGTGGAAAGCCGGTGTCCTCAAGCGAAGAGGAATCGGAAGTGGATGTAGGTCGGATGACCGAACCACTATAAAAATCTGGTTTGCATTTACGTTCTTGGTATTTACTTTGCTGCAAACCATTTTTACTTGTTGCCTTATTTACTCAATATCATCTTCATCTTATTACACATGCTTTCATGTTAAAACGTAATCTTTCCGGGTTCAAATGAAACGTTGCATTCATTCGTACGAAGTTTCCAAACTTGCTTTAAATCGTTGAAAAGTTATCGTTTTATTCGCTGCACTAATTCACCCCCCCCCTCTTAGTGCCGCTCGATCCCTCACATCCGTAACTTAAAAATAGTTCTCGCAATGGAGAAAATTACATATGTCCTAAATACGGTCATACCCAAACCTATGGCAGGAGCACCTCAAGAAGAGTTTGCCTGATATGCGAAGTATATAAATAATTCTGCTCTCTTTCAAGTGTTACATGTTGGCCTCTATGACTCCTGAGTTATAGAGACAACATGAAAACATGGATGTTAGATCCATACTCCTATATCTCCGCAAACTGTTTGAGGAGCAGAGAAGAACTTAACGATGTGAGATATACAAAAATCTCTTTCGCGTTAGGATAACTAAGGGGGTATCGGTTCAGAACCATATCCTAAAGATGATAAAGTGGATTAAGAAACTCACAGGTCTAGGAGTGGTCCTAGATGATAACTTATTCATTGATCTTATACTTCAGTCCTTATCAGATTTCTTTTCCTAGTTTATTATGAATTTTAATATGAACAAATTTGAAGTAACTCTCCCTTAGCCCTTTAATATGTTGAGGGAGGCAAAGAGCACTATAAAAAAAGAGAAACTAGTTTTCTATGTTGGTGAGACCAAAAAAAAAAGAAAACTGGGAATACCCTTAAGAAGGGCAAGGGCAAGGGCAAACAGACAAGGTAAAGATTGCTAAAATTGATCCAACAAAAGACAAAGACTAGTGCTTCCACTACAACAAAGATGAGCATTAAAAGAGGAACTATAAGGAGTATCTTACAGAAAAGGTAAAATAGAAGCTTGGGGAAGTTTCAGGTACATTCATAATCAATTTTCATATGTTAGATTCTTATGATATTGCATGGGTATTAGATACCGATAGTGCTTATTACATCTGTAATTCATTACGAGTTCTAACAAGGCCTAAGAGATTGACGAGAGATGAGGACCTCAAGATAGACAATAAAGCAACAGTTGCTGTTGTTGTTATTGGTGAGGTCACTTTACATCTGCCTGATGGAGCTAATATTACATTAGATGCATGTTATTTTGTTCCCCCTATTATCAAAAATGTTATTTTTATTTCATGTTTGACATTAAATGGTTATAAAGTGATTTTTTGATAATAATAGTTGTTCAATTATTGAGGATGATAAGATCATCACTAGAGAGACATTGTATAATGGTTTGATTATATTAAACACTACTCTACATATTATGAACATAAGCATGTCCAAGAGGAAGTGGACTGGAAAGAGTATTAAAACTCTTCAATCAGATCGAGATGTAGAATACTTGAGTATAAAGTTCACTTAGTTCATCAAGGACCATGGGATTCTATTCCAATGGATACTTTCTTATACACCACAGCTCCATGGTATATCAGAAAAGGAGGAATCATACACTATTAGATATGGTGCGATCTATGATGAGTTTCGTTGACCTACCCATTTTATTTTAGGGATATACCATAGAGATCGCAACTTACCTTCTGAACAGAGTTTCATCTAAATCGGTAGTGTCTACACCATATGAGATATAAAAAGAAAAGAAGCTCGATCTTAATATTGTTAAGATTTGGGGCTACCCTGCCTATGCTAAAAGACATAACCCCGATAGGTTGAAATCCAGGATGGAATGGTGTACGTTTGTGGGATACCCCAAGGAAACTTGTGGATATTATTTCTATTACCCCGAGGACCAAAAGATCTTTGCTACTAAGAGAGTAGTATTTCTTGAGAAGGAACACATCCTTGGTGGAGACAATAAGAGCATGATAGAGTTGAGTGATGTTAGAGAACCTAACTCAAGCACCATTCTAGGTCTGTTCAGGTACTTGACACATAAGTTCTAACTTTACGCATGTCTAGTAGAGTGTCACACCCTCCTAAGAGATATGTGGGAGATATTAATGGAGAGAACACTCAGGATGTTGATCCTCAAACCTACGATGAGACTCTTATGAGCATAGACTCTGGGAAGTGACAAGAAGTAATGAATTCTGAGATAGAATCTATGTACTCCAACAATGTTGAGAACCTTGTTGATGCACCTGAGGGTATCGTACCCATCAGCTACAAATTGATCTTCAAAAAAGAGATCAAGGTAGAAAAAAGGTGGAGATCTATAAATCAAAGCTAGTGGCTAAGGAGTATCATCAAAAGTAAGGTGTTGACTATGACAAAACTTTCACACTCATAACTATGCTGAAATTCATCTGAATTCTATTAACTATTACAATATATTATGACTATGAGATCTGGCAGATGGATGTAAAAATCATGTTCCTCAATGGCAACCTCAAGAAGGAGGTGAATATGATATAACTTGAGGGATTCGTATCAGAGCATAGTCTAGATAAGATGTGCAGATTGCTTAAGTCTATTTATAAATTAAAGCAGGCTTCCTAAAGTTGGAACATAAGATTTGATAAGGCAATCAAATCTTTTGACTTCATTAAGAATAAAGATGAGCCTTGTGTGTATAGAAATGTAAGTGAGAGCGTTATTATCTTCTTTGTATTATATGTGGATAACATTCTAATCATTAGGAATGATGTAGGAATACTCTCCACAATAAAAGCTTGGCTATCTAAATATTTTTCTATGAAAGACTTAGGGGAAGCATATTATATTTTGGGGATTCAGATCTATAGAGATAGATTCAAGAGGATGCTTAGCTTGTCCCAGTCTAGGTATATAAAATTTCACTTTCTCGGAGTATGTCCCAAAAACTCTTATAGAAATGACAAACATAGATATGATACCCTATGCTTTGCTGGTAAGATCTATCATGTATGTTATGCTATGTACTAGGCCTGATATAGCACATGCTGTAAGTGACACGAGTAGGTATTAAGTAAATTTAAGCTTGGAGTACTGAAAAGCTGTAAAGTATATCCTTAAGTACTTAAGAATGACTGAGAATCTTTTACTGGTATACAGAGGAGGTGGAGGAGGTGGTCTCCAGATTAAGAACTACATGAACTCGAGTTTCCAATCCAATGTTGACCATAGTAAGTCAAATTGGGGTATGTGTTTACTCTGAATGGAGCAAAGAGTAAGTTAGAAGAGTTCCAAGCAAGATATTACTCTTGGCTCGACCACAGATCGGAATACATTAGTGTGGTAGAAGTAGCAAAAGAGAGTTTTTGGATGAAAAGTTTATCATGGATTTGGGAATCATATCGAAAGCAAATTGTAAGACTAATTCCAATATAAGGCAACAATAATAGGGCGATCGATCAAGCTAGGAAACCTAAGTCTCATCAAAAGTATTCTAAGGAGGTTTCACCTGATCAGAGAGATCGTGACCCGTGGAGATGTAGCAATAGAAAGAGTTCCATCTAAAGATAACATTGTAGATCCACTAACAGTTGGTATCATAACAAGGTTTCTCTCTATTTGATTTAAAACCTAAGAAAGATAGCTTTTGTTGGCAATCAAGAGGGTCTTTCTATCACTTATCCTCTTATGTTCAATGGGACAAACTACATATATTGGAAATTTTGAATGAGAATTTTCTTGCTTTTTTTGGATTTTGATTTATGAAACATTATTAAAAATAATTTTGAAAAGTCTTCTAAACTAATAAACGAATGGAATGATTTAGAGAAGAAAACTTTCTCTTTGAATACTAAAGCAATGAATGCTTTGTTTTGCACTCTTGATAAAAAAACAAATTTAATCGAGTTTTTATATATGAAATTGCATATGAGATTTAGCACATTCTCGAAGTTACACATGAAGGCACAAGTAGGGTTAAAGAGTTGAAAATTAATCTTTTGATTCATAGCTATGAGTTGTGTTGTATGAAACCAAGTAAGACTATTGGAGATGTGTACACCTATTTTACGAATGTTGTCAATGGTCTAAAAGTACTTAGTAAAAAAAATTTTAATTTTAAACTTGTTAATAAAATACTAAGTTTCCTTTCAAAAAGTTGAGATCCTAAAGTAACGATAATATGAGAAGCAAAGAACTTAAATAATTTTTCACTCTAAGAACTTATCGAGTCTTTGATAACCTATGAAATGACATGTATAGCATATGATGAACTTAAGAACAATCTTCCAAAAAACAGGAAGGACTTGACACTTAAAACTAAAGAAGACCACTTGAGAAAAAACTCAAGTGACGATGATGATGATGATGATGACTTGACACTTCTTATAAAAAAGTTTAAAAATTTCTTTAAAAGGAACAAAACAAAACAAGGTATAAGAACAAAAGTAACTAAAAATGACTCAATAATACTATGAATGCAAGAAGTTAGGGTACTTAAAAAATGAATATTCCTAAGTGAAGAAAAAGATATCAAAGAAAAAGAAAATGCTCAAAGCTCCTTGGGACGGCTCAAGTACATCCGAAGACGAAGAGTCTACTTGAACAAAGAAAAATTACAAATTACATATTAATGGCTTTTGGCAACGAGGTATGTAACTCAAATGAATCTTCCTTATCTTACGATGAATTATTTAATATATTTAATGACTTATTTGATGATTTTAAATTAGTTAGTAAAAAGTATAAATTGTTAAAAAAAAGGATCATGCTTCTCTTACTAGTGAATTTGATATATTCAAAAATAAGCATGATGATTGTATGTTTGCTCCTTGCACTAAGTGTGAAGAGATAGATTCACTTAACAAAGAAAATATTTTACTACAAAAAATATTAAAAAATTTTAAAATAGGTAACAAATCTCTAAACATGATCCTTGCTACTAAGGATCATGTTCATAGAAAGGAAGGAATTGGCTTTGTGAGTAATACTCAACAAAAGCCAACTACCTTCGTTAAAGGACCTACATTACATGTTTCACCTAGAAATAAATATAATTTTTATAAAAAATATGATCATTTTACATATAAATATAACACTCATAAATTAATTTAGATTCCTAAAGGAACCATATTTGACTTGATGCCAAGAATCAAGATAGATAAATCTAATCATAAGGGACCCAAAATGAAATGGGTACTAAGAACAAACCTATCACTATTGTAAAAATGTTTCTAAATAAGAGCTAGGAGCAAAAATTATTAGCTTGATAATGAATGCTCAAGGCATATAATCGAAAATCTAAAACATTTCATAAAGCTCACTAGCCGAAACAACAATAAGGAAAGATCACTTGAATCAAAATGATTAAAACTTGATGATCTTTATTACAATTATAATAAATCTTTTGATTAAAGAAGGTTTATGGTTATATAATTGATCTTGATTATTTTTGTACTATTTTTTATTTTAAATAATGATGCATGGATTTTGTATGGAAAACTAGAGCATGCTAGTATAAAAACAAATTAAAAATAAAGAACCTTAGCTATTTTTAATCTTATAGGAAACTATCTACGATGCCTTCGTTAGATTTTTTAAAAAATGATTTTGATGATTTTGGAACTATTTTTATTCTTTTTACTAATAAGATGATATGTTAGTGTCTACAACTTAAGATGTATTGCATTTGAAACAATTCTCTTAATTCTCAAGAATACTTATCTAAATAAATCTTGATTCTTTCACTTGATGTTTATGACTTAAATTTTATTATGTATATTTCCTTGTATTTATGGTATGATTGAATCATTGATGTAAAAGAATAGAAAATTATTGGCTTGCACATCTCAAAAGTGTTGTGAAGTTTGCACCTTCAATAAGCAAAAAGTGCTGACTTGAATGCTAAATATAGGATTAGTATCATCCGCTTAAATGTTAGCTTGAATATTATTAGATGTTAATTTAAATATTAAATATTAAATATAGCTACAGGGTTGTTAAATGTTAAATGATAAAACTTGAATGGTTGAATGTTAAAATTATAGCTTAAAATAAGCTAAAGGCAGTGCACCAATGGTGCCACCACTAGACTAGTGGTAGCACCGCCAGAGCACACAACCCATAGGTGGTAGCATCGCCCAATTAGCTTAGCGACACCATCACCCGAAACCTTGTCCTATAAAAGATCTTTTAGGTTGGTAGTAGAACCGCCCCAACCTTTCCTCCACCTCTCTTCCACCTTTCTAAACCTTTCTCCACCTCTCATTCTCCTTACTCTTCCTCTGGAAACTCGAGAAAACCTCTCTATTTTACACAAATCTAATGATTAATCTCAACTCCTTTGGAGATCACAAGAAGATTAACTATAAGAGTAATCCTTAAACTTTCCTCTCAATCTCTATTTACTGCTTAACCTTACTTCTTATCGGTAATATATATAATTACTATGGTACCTAGAAGATCCTCAAGGGACAAAGTAAAGAGGAGATTGGATGAAACCTTTAATTCTACATTCTTTGACTCCCTTGAACATATTATGCACAATTTATATGGATGAAAAATACTTTTGAAGATTATAGAATTCACTTGAAAAACATTCCTATAAAATACGATAATACTAGTGCAATATGTTTAACAAAAAATCTCATTCAACACTTTAAATCTAAATATATTTATATTATATATCATTTTATTAGAGATCATGTTAATAACCATGATATATCTTTAGAATTTACTGATACAAAACATCAATTAGCTAATATTTTTACAAAACCATTGAATAAGGAATAATTTGATTTTATTAGAAGAGAATTAGGCATGTTAAATCTTCCAAATGCATGAGTTCCTCTTATATATTTTCTAGATTTCTCAGTTTTTGTAAATTGAGTTTTCTTTTTAAATCAAGATCGTTTCCTATCATTCCTTCTCTTTACAATTTATAAAAGAAGGAATTTAATTAATAGACTTTTGGTATACTTGATCTTTTTATGTGATGATTTCCTATAAATCCTTCCTCTTTCTATTTACAAAAATAAAGCCTTGATTCATGGACTTTTAGCACTTATGACTTAATTCTTTTATTTATGTAATGAATGAATTCTTCCATTCTTCTTCTTCTTCTTTTTTATGACAAAGGGGAGTAAGACACTTGCTAGCATCTCAAAAAAAGTAAAAAATACTAGCTTGCACATCTTAAGAGAACCAAAAGTACTTACACATCTAAAGAGAAGTGCTAACTTGTCCATTTCAAGAAGCAAAAGTTGTTATCTTGCAAAAATTTTGCTGAACTTCACATCTTACAAACTTGCTAGCTTATATAAAGTGGTGTAAAACTTGCTAAAATACTAGCTTGCATGATTCAAATACTTGTTGAATGTTTCTCCTTTTTATCAATGACAAATGGGGAGAAATGATGAATGTTTGGTATCATGCCCAAAATGATGTTAAGTTTGGCATCATGCATGAAATGTTAAATGGTTAAAAATTTTAATGTATGTTTGGTATCATGCCCAAAATGATATTAAGTTTGATACCATGCATAAAGTGATAAATGGTTAAAAATTTTAATGTTTTAGTATCATATATATTATACCAAAAATGATGTTAATTTTGATATCATGCATGAAGTAATGAATGCTTTAGTATCATGTATGTTATGACCAAAATAATGTTGATTTGTTTTTGGTATCATGTATGAAGTGATGATGAGTTCTAATTGTGCATGTTATACTTTGATGATGATGCACAATGTATGAAATTTTGATATAACATATTGCATTTGATCACTATGATCAAAATTGTTTCACTTGAATTCAAAGGTTATGATTCTTTTTTAATTCAAGTTTGTCTTGTCTCAATATGATATATAGATAGGGAGAGTTAAGGTTAACTTCATCATCAATTGCTTGTCTGATAAAACCTCTTAGGGTTTTATCGTGGAAGGAACGAAAGAAGCAGAGGAGAAGCGAAAGAAAAAGGGATAAATGATCGCTTCAAGGATCGCCCCTTGATCACTTCGAGGATCGGCCTTCTTTGATCGCTTTGAGGGATCGACCTCCTAGGGTTTGCCAAACGGCTGAAATAACTTTTCATTGATAGTTGAAAATAAATAAATACAACCCTATTTATAGAGTTCCACCTAGAGTCCACCAGGACTTAGACTCTTAATAATAAATAAATATTAAATAAACTCCTATTCGACTCTTCTTATACTAAACATAACTAAATAAATATTATTTAAAAATTTTAAAAAATAAAAGGATCATAACATTGTTATCATAAAAAAAGGGGGGATTATTGAATCTCGAATTTTGATGATGAAATCAATTAATAAATTTATGATCTAATCTATATATTGAGAAAAGTGATACAGGACTAACTACGGTCATGAAAAGGCAAAATAATTAAAACAGAAGAATCAAATATTAGGCCAAGGTCAAAGATCGAGCATCAGGCCAGAAGAATTAGATAATGTGCTAAAAATGGATATTGCAATAGTCAACATGCCAATTGATCGAGCGATACGATGAAGGTTGGATGATGTTCCAAAAGCATCGAGTCATCGAAAGTTCACCGAGAGTTCAAATGAATAATTAACATATCGGACAATTGAGATTGCTTGTATTGTAATCGTTTTAGCCTTAATTATCGTAGTTAGGGTTTCAATTGAGTAATTTTGAAAGAAATTCTACTAACTTAATTAGGGGTCAATTGGGCCCAAACCAAGATTGAATTCGTAGATTGGATAGTCCATTTAGTGCCTTGGAGCCATATCAGGCGATGACACGACTAGGGAGTGGCGGTGGAACCACTTGAGGCTCAACCTCTTAGACTAAGTCTAGGTCGTAGTGGTGGTACTATCGATAGTTAATACTGCCAAGTGGTGGTACCATCAGAGCTCAGTCTCTAAGACTTTGCTAGGTAGTAGTACCACTTAGACTGATGGTGGTACCATGAGTGTAGGATATGTCAAGCAGTAGTATCGCCTAAAACTAGTGGTGGTATATCTAGTACCCCGAGAATCCAGGATGAGATATTTTTTGGCTCCATTTTTGAAGTTATTTAGGGTCTATAAATATCTCTCATCTCGCTTAGATACAATAAGATCTTGAACAAAAACTAGAGCGGTAAAACGTTATTATAATTCCTTAAGAATTTTCTTTCTCTAGCTCTAAGTTTTGAATTCAGTTTGAGAGAAGTATGAGTGAATTGTAAAGGTTATCTCCTAAACCTATGAAAAGGAGAAAATGATTGTAAGATGATAGTTGTTCTTTATCCATTGAAAGAAGATTGTTAGTGGATGTCAATCGCCTCGATGGAGGAGAAATCAAGAGTGGATATAAGTCACGATGACTGAACCACTATAAATGGACATGTGATCTCTTCTTTATTGCATTTCTTTATATTACTTACTGATTTGGTTGCTCAATTTACTTCACACTTTTTTAAGTTTAAATGCTTTTCTAATATAAGTTTTATCAAACAAAATTTTCTAAATCAATGAAATTTTATGAGAACACTAATTCATTCCCCCTCTCCTCTTAGTGCTAATTTCAATCCTAATATTTTATAGATAACTTATTGAAATATAATTATATATCTAATTCATATAAAGCCTCAAGCTATTGACACATATAAGTATACATAAATGAAGTTGAGAAACAATTAAATAAAATATTAAAATTATCAAACTAATAAGGATGATAAATTCTTTTTATAATAGATATGATGAGCCCGATCATATTTCTAGTTCTTTTACTAGATTCCTAGAATAACAAGATATTTATACTCGATATGTCTTTCTAGATGTGTCATAATAGAATAAGATTATCGAATGTGAAATCATACTATTATGGAGGTTTGATAATTATTTTTTTGTACCTCGAATCAATATATGAGAAACTTTAAGAATAGTTATATATATATATATATATATATATATATATATATATATATATCTTGAACATGATTTCTAATAAGTCAATTACATCAACTCTTATGAACTAATAAGAAAACCAATATAAGATATTTACATATTTAGCATTATTCGTAGAGTAGAGATAATGATCTTTAATTCACATGAAAAGAAAATTAAATTCCAGAATTATTTTTGAATATTTTAATGGTTATCCAAAAAAGTTCAAAGTGGTATAAATTTTATTAATCTAATTAGGATAATTGAATATAGTAATGTAGAATTCTCAAAAATAGTAAATCAGTAAGAGTGAAAATCTTAAATTTTAATCTTGATTTGAGAAGAAATAGGTTGATACTCTTTTATCATTTTTTATTTGAGAGATTATTATTTCTCAAATCACTAAATGATTTGATATGACTAACTACAAAATAACATGAATTCACATGTAATATTAATATCATTGCTAATGAACTTGTAAAATAAATCACAATTGATAGTTTTAAGAATATCTCAAAGGAAAAAAAGATATGTTATTTTTGTTGATTATGTATATGTATAAGAATTATATTGTGATATAAAAATCAAAAGGATCTTTTCTTTCTTTTCACAAGTTATAGAAAGTAATGATTCTAAAAAGTAATATAATATAATAAAAGAAAAGAATAAAATCAATAGGCTAGAATAGTGTATGAGAACTTTACAAATTATTTAATAACTATAAAAGAGTTTGTTACATAAATATGACTCAAAAAAGTATTATCAAAATGATATAACGGGGATTTAAACTATGGTCAAAAATTTTACTCATAAAGAATGCATCGATTATAATAAGATTTTTTAATTTTTAAATGAACTCATTAAGAATCATCATAACATTAGTGGTATATTATGATTTTCGGAGTTATATCATATAGATGTGAAAACAGTTTTCCTCAATGAGGATCTAGATTTATATTGGATAACCTAAATGATTCAAGTGAAAAGAAAATAAAAGAAATATAAAATTTGGTATGTAAATTTAAGAAATACATTTATGATCTTAAATAAGTTTTAGAAAATGGTATATAAAATTTAACTTAATATCATTACTTCCTTCAAATTTAAGAAAATATTATTGATTAATAATTATATCTCAAAGATAAATATAAATAAGTTTATTATATTGGTTTTATAGATGGATCATCTTTTACTTGTTAGATTGATTTTGGTTTATTATACTGAACTAAGAAATTTCTTACTAAAAATTTTAAGATGATTGATATGAATGAGACATCTTATATTATTAGCATTGAGATATTCAGGGGATAGATTTTAAATATTACTAAGATTATCTCAAAAAAGATATATTGATCAAGTTTTAAAGTGAGATTCATGATATCTGCCTTTTGTTCAAAGAATGATAAAAGTAAACAATTTTAGTCAAAATAAGTATTTTTAAAATAATTTAAAAAAGAATCAGATTAAAAATATGTATACACAATTAAATATCTATTATATGCTTAACATATCTTAGATCATATATTAGTTTTATAATTAAAATACTATATTAGATATTAAAATTACCTAGAATGAAAAAAAATACTAAAATATTACAAAAGTATAAGATATCTAAAAGGGATGAAATAATTATATGCCCTCATGTACTGTGAAATCGGATCAACTTGAAATGATGATATTTTCATGTGTTGATTCTGTAAATTATCTCGATAAAAGAATGTTTATTTTACAATTTATATCTATATCAATCAGGAGATAATTTTACAAAGAAAAAATATAAAGTAACATATTATTACATTATTAATAATAAAAATTAATTTTGTGACATGTTTTAGTGTCACAAATCAATAAATATGATTGGTGAAATTTTATCTTAAGACTGTAATGTAATTAGACTTCAAGTATTAAAGTACTTAAGATACTCTGGCGATATATTATAATAGCTTTCTTTAAGAATAACAAGCATTATAGTATTTCAATGGATTATAGTATAAAGTACTGATAATTAGATAAAGGAGTGGGAACAATTAATATCAACTAAGAACTTGAGTTGTACTATATTAATATCCATTTACTTAGACTTATAGTCTAAACTATTTAAAAATATGTTCTTATCATTGGGTTTATTAACAAATTCATAAAAGATATGATGATACATATTTGAATGAATATTATAATTACATTTTTGTTTTGTAATTAGAAGGCTTATTTTTTATTATTTATCTATATTAAGTATGTACATATTATAATTGAATATGAATTATAAGGATTATCCTAGTGATAAATTATATGGATCATGTTGGATTATACTAGGAAAGGCAAATTGTATTATAATATGTAGAAGGAAGTATGACATTAGATACATATAACAATTATGACTCATATTATTATTCAAACTTAATATAATATTATCATATTTATTAGAATAATTAATTTATTTTTAAATTTATACATGTATAAATGATTTTTAAAATTTTAAAACTCAATTGGATAAATTTATTTTAAAATAAATTTTATTATATTTATTTTAATTTTTAAACCCTTTATATTTTATTAATTAATAGGTCAAGTGAAAGAATGTTATATTATATAATCCTATTTAATTAGATAAGATAAATTATATATTTGATTAGATTCTAATTATAATTATTGATCGATAAAAAAATAAGTCTAATTATGGTAGGGTTTCTTAAGAGATGACCTTAATAAAAGAAACTCATCTAATTACTTATCTTAGATCTTCTACTCTTATCTATAAAAAAGATATGTCCTCTAGGGACTTAATATAGATATGTGGACATATAACATTATTGAGATATTATAGATCTTCTCTCATTTCTCTTCAATCACAAAGTGAACCTGATCATTTAAAGTTTGGCATGTAATCTGTGTGTTTATTCATTCAGCCTATACACTATGTGTCGTCAAAGTGTACATTTGGCCCATAAGTCATGCACGCCGTCAAGTGCATGTTTAACCTATAGGCTTTGTGTTGTCAAAATGCACTTGTAGCATGTTCAATCATTTGGCTTGGAGGTCCTTTGGCTATGATGCACGTTAGGCTCGCATGGCAATCACCCCTCTTATGGGACTTGGCCACATGGACTTACGTGTGTTGTTTTCACCTTGATCCTCAATGACTGCATTGATTCAATC
This sequence comes from Musa beccarii, assembly GCA_024322285.1. Classification (NCBI taxonomy): domain Eukaryota; kingdom Viridiplantae; phylum Streptophyta; class Magnoliopsida; order Zingiberales; family Musaceae; genus Musa; species Musa beccarii. The sequence continues at coordinate 50,732,127 of CM044399.1, forward strand.
GTCTGATGAATATGGCTGAATCTAATCATTATTAATTCATCTAACATAGAGGTGATGTGGTGCTCACAAGGGCATTCATGTGTGGGATTACATGTGCCATCAAGGATTTGAAAGATCATAATAATTGTGGAGGTTGGCCTTGGCCAATAGTGTGTCACCACATAGCATGCAAGTCAAAGCATCCGACAACGAGACAACTAGGCAAAAAGTCACTCGAGCACTATAAATAACCCATAAAGTCATTCACACTCTTCAGACCTTTTGCCATTCTCAGAGCTTTCAGGCCTTCGAGCACTCAAACCTTTAGTCTTCTAAAGCACTTGAATTGTTTAAACTTTTAAGCCTAAAACAACTCTAAATGTCTTCCTCATATGGATTAGCTCCTCATCCGAGTGTAGCTCGGGCGATTCTCCGATCTTATCACCTCCTTTGGCATCGGTTTCCAAAACTTCTACCTTGAGTGAAGGGGTTGAGCGAGGCCTAGCTCATGGAGGCGAGAATCAGCCCCTCCCCTCAAGGTCAATATCCAAAATTGTCTCTTCCCCTTTTCTTATTGAGTGTGTAGTGTGTACTAACATGTCTCTTATGTAGAAATAGATCTCCAAGCAAATATTTTCTTTACTATCAATGCCTCTGAAGCCCCCAATGCCAGTGTAAGAAGTGGATGACCAATAGGTCCTCATCAACCCAATCGGCCCAACCGACCAAGGTATTCGCTTGAAGCTAGAGAAGGGATGAGCCACCTTCGAAGGTTCACCAGGTGGTTTGGGCTCTGACCCACAACCAAAATCAAATTGCTATGATTGAGGCACAACTTGGTGTGGGAGGTAAAAGTGGCTATATGCTCGATAAGGTCAAAGCTCCCCTTGTAAAGTTCTAGATTTAGCATTCTAAAACCCATTAGGATCGTTTCCTATAAATGAAGGGAGATCTTAAGTAAGAATCAACTTCGAAATGCTTTCCCTTATCTCCTTTTTGACATCCTCTAGCCTCTGGTCCATTTCAAAGAGCTGGACTTGCATATTGGGAGGAAATTTGGCTAATTGACCACTCTTTCGGTCCCTCTACTTCTTAAGGAAGATATTGCGTGGATTACGAAAGGGATAATTTGAAAATTTATTTTTTAGAGGTAAATCAATCTCAAAGGGATGCAACTTTGCAATTAGGCTAAGGGCTAGAGCTTGTGGTGGAATTAGGGCTAAGAAACAGAGGGTGGAGTTGGGTGTGATCCTTGTGCTAATTGGATTTACTATGAAAGGTAAGGGGCTATAGACCGACCCAATCTCATTAAGAACTAGACCTCACAAGGGTTAGGTTGTGGAAGACTTCAAATTTTTGTATTTTGGATACCATAATCCTAAGTTAGGGGTTCTTTTAAGATATCTAAGAATTCTTTTAACGACTTTAAGATGAGATAACTTAGGATTAGCTTGAAATCTAGCACAAAGTCCTACACTACACATGATGTCTGGTCTAGTTGCGGTGAGGTATAGTAACTATCTATCATACCTCTATAAGTTTTTTTTATCAAAGCTTTCTCCACTTTCGTTCATGTCGAACTTAGTGGAGGTACTCATAGGAGTATTGATAGCTTTTGAACTATCCATATTAAACCATTTTAGGAATCCTAAAATATATTTAGTTTGACTAAGAAATATACCATCACTAAGTTGTTTGATTTGTAGTTCTAAAAAGAAGGTTAGTTCACCCATTAAACTCATTTCACACTCTTGGCTCACATTTTTAGCAAATGATTTGCATAAGAATTCATTTGTAGAACCAAAAATTGTTAGGATCAGTTCGGCACTAAGAAGAGGGGGTGAATTAGTGCAGCGGTAAGATTACAATAAATTCTTACGATTTCGGAAAACCCTGTACAATAAAAAATCACGTTTCGATGAAAATTGATTTCAATTGAAGTGTATCGGAAAAATATTAAACTTAAAGCCTTTTGCAAGTGAGAGAAGTAGAGGAAGTATGGAGGTTTGCAGAAATGTAAATTGTAAGAAATAAACATAAACCATTTTATAGTGGTTCGGTCATCCGACCTACGTCCACTCCCGATTCCTCTTCACTTGAGGTCATCAGTTTTTCATTAGTTATCTTCCTTCTAATGGGAGAAGACTAACTGCCTTTTATAGTGCTTTCTTCTTTTAATGGGCTTAGGAGAAAACCCTTTTCCAAGCACTCACTCCTCTCTTTAAATCAAATATAAATGAAGACTAGAGGAGGAATTTCTAAAGTGATTTTTATAGTGTTTTCTCACTTTTAAAGTTTGTGTGCTTGTATGTCCTACTCAGAAATGAGAGGGGTATTTATAGGCTCCAAATGGATTCAAACTTAGAGCCAAAATTCATCTCATCCCAGGTTTTCTAAATACAGGCGGTACCACTGCTAGTAGGTTCTGACATTGGGCGATACCACCACCCTGTTTGTTTGACACTAAGCGGTACCACCGTCTAGTCTGACGGTACCACCAACCGTGACATATCAGCCATCAAGCAGTATCACCGCCCAGACGCAATCTCGAAGACTGAGCTTTCAGGCTGTTCCACCGCCCAACTAGCGGTGCCACCGCTTGACATGGCATCTGAGCACTATATGAGTCTTTCATCCAGCAACACAATCCTATTTCGGGCCCAGTTGGCCCCTAATTGAATTGACTTAATTTTAACTTAACTAGTCTTTAATCCTACTTCGATCTAGCCAATTATTATAATACAAATTGTAATTAGTTGCTCAGCACGTCATTGGCTTATCGGCGCTTCATCCAACACTTCAACACATCGTCCTCTCTTATAGCCTATTGCCCAATCGGTCATTGACCTCCGCAACCCCGATGTCCTTAGTGCAACTCCACTCTTTTTAGTCCGATGCTTGATTTTCTTGTCTGATAACTTCTATCGATTATCGATCGGACTGATAGGACCCTTGCAGGGTTAGGTCATACTCAACCATGTAGCAGCTAATAAAAACCCTGTGAGAATGTAATAAACCCCACCTAGCCATCTCTATCCTATAAAGAAGAGAGACTAGGGTTTATATTTGTCTGGGCTTTTAGCTAGCCGCCCCCCTTGTTCTTGGGCCGCCCGCTAATGTTGAGGGTAAATTGGGTAGTTCACTTAGAAGCAGCCCCTAGGGCTAGGGGTTTGGAGCTCTATATAAGCTTGTAGCCTCCACCTCTTTGGAATAAGAAAGATCAATCTACAATTGCAGCCACCAAAGTTACTTGGAGGGTGGAACCCCTATAGCGCCTCCAAGGGTTGATCCCCTCAAAGATCAATCTCCATAGAATTTCTCCTGGGGTTCTATCATCCGGCATCGAGCAGCGATCTTGCTACTTTTGCTGCCATCCCTGCCGCCCACCATTAGCCAAGCAATTCCCACAATTGCTCTTGACGTCGTCGTCTCCACCATCATCTCTTGACATAGATCAAATCAATCTACAACGCCACCTCTAATTGCATCGAGATCTGGTATTTTTCTATCACCAATACCTTTTGCTGCTGTAATTTTTATCTAAAATATCAAAAGAAGTTTTTCTATCGATCCCTTGCTGCGATTCCTTGCGCCGCAAAAGTTACCATCTTTGCGAACGTAGGATTTGTCAGAGAAAATTTCAGCGGTGTGTTGCTGCCTTTAACCGATCTAATTGTTATCCTTTTTGAACGAAATTTTTGTGCACCTCATAGATCATCTTGGCTCCCATCCGTGATTGATCTATTGTGGAATTCATCACAAAAACAAATTCGTGTGTTGCTGCAATCTCTCGTCACAAAGTGCTGAAATTTTTTTGATGAGAATTCTGCTATCGTAACTTGCACCGATTTCTTTACTACTTTGCTGCCAAAATTTCTTGATCCAATTTGTTATCCTTGTTGCTATCTAAACTAAGATTCTACCATCAAATCCCCTCCTCAAACCCTTGAGTTTTCGCTGGAAATTTCGTCGAGAAACCGCTATTTCTTCGACGATAATTCTGCTCTTACGAGACAGCGCATATAGGCAGCAATTTCTACTGATTTTTGTCAAATCTTTGCTGCGAGCTATCACAAATCTAAAACCCTCTTCCCTAACCTTCATCCACTACCATCTCAGCCCAAAACTCCATCAAATCGTAGGCCCAAACAGCACCCAAAACAGCCACAAAACAAGCCTAAACCGCAGCCTACATTCACTAATCCACCAACCCTTTCAACCACCACTTCTCTCAACCAAGACATGCCTTTAACTCGACAGCAAAAAAAAGATCTTAATATTACAGATTTGGAGACATATGCTATGGCATCCGAGGAGGCAATTGATGCTAAATTCGAAGCCTTCGAGACACGAATGGAGGAGAAGATTCGGACTCTCTTTGCCGAACTTAGTTTGGGTCGACCACTGAGCCCAAAGAAATCACATCAAGGGGAGAGCTCTAATCAAAGAGATGACCTCCAGGAAAGGGGAGGCTCTATGACCGATCCCCACTATCTACGCATGAGGGTGGACTTCCCTAGATGGGAAGAAGGAGACCCGATTGGTTGGATCTCGCGCGCGGAGCGATATTTTCGGTACCACAAAACCGCAGATGCATCTATGGTAGAAATTGCAGCTATACATCTTGAAGGAGATACCATACAATGGTTTGATTGGTTTGAACATACTCATGGAGTCCTCTCATGGTGACAATTCAAAGAAGGACTACTGATCCGTTTCGGACCAACCGATTACGAGAACATTGACGAACAACTAGCAAAGATCCGACAAACCTCCACCATCCAGGAGTATCAAACCAGGTTTGAAAGGTTATCTAATCAAACTCGTGATTGGTCTGAAAAACAGTTATTGGGGACATTTATTGAGGGCTTGAAGCCGGAGATCCGGGGAGAAGTTAAAGCGCGACAACCGTACACGCTTATGGCCGCCATCTCTTTCGCACGACTTCAGGAGGAGCGATTGAACCATGAAGCTCGGAGGACTAGGGTCACTCCCCGACCAGCAATATTGAAGCCCTCAGCCTCCCCTACTATCAACCGAGATCCTGCACCAAAAAGGTTGACAAGAGAGAGCTTCGAGACCGATCTGCCAAGGGGTTATGTTGGCATTGTGACGAGCCGTGGAGCCGCGAGCATCGCTGTAAAAAGGGGAGACTTCTTGTGATTGAACCAGTGGAAGAAGTGATTAGTGAACAGCTAGAAGAGAGTCTTGAACATGAGGATGAATATATGGAAGAAGAGCCACAATCGGTCGACTTTATGGTACATGCGCTAGCCGGCTACTCAAATCCATGAACGATGAAATTTGAGGCCTCGCTCAAACAACAACCGATCATCGTTCTCATCGATACAGCAGCACTAATAACTTTCTAAATAGTAAGGTTGCTGCTCGGATGGCGCTCCACATCGAAGGTTGTAGCAAGTTCGACGTAAAGGTCACCGACGGTCGAATCCTAAAATGCGACCAAAGATGCCCGCAGGTGAAACTATTACTACAGGACCAAGAAATTGTTGTTGACTTCCTCCTACCAATTGATGATTATGAGGCTGTGCTGGCATCGAATGGTCGACGACACTAGGTGATGTCTCTTGGAACTTTTCCAAATTGATTATGAAATTCTATTGCAAAGGTAAACAGTCACCCCACGCGGGAAGCGGAAACAACGTAACCACCATTTCAACTCAACGAATGGAGAAAGTTTTACACAAGATAAATGGTGGCTTTTTATGCATCTCCAAAGAAAGCAACCAGAGGGGGAGAAAACAGAAATTAAAAATCAAAAGATCACCCAACCGCTTGTTGAATTTGATGATGTTTTTCTTTGCTGAACCGCGCGGTCTTCCTCCTACTCGGCAACATGACCACCGGATTCCAATCCTTCCGGGCAAACCACCAGCAAACACTCGGCCTTACCGCTATCCTCATGTCCAGAAGGATGAAATTGAGAAAATCATGAAGGAAATGCTTGAAACAGGGGTGATTCGACCAAGCCGCCCTACTCCTCACCGGTGCTACTTGTGCGCAAGAAAGACTCGAACTTGGCGGATGTAAGCGCCGACTACCGAGCTCTAAATGACATCACCGTCAAGGATAAGTACCCCATACCAGTGGTGGATGAACTTTGATGAATTAAAAGGAGCTCGAGTCTTCACGGTTGGACCTTCGATCCGGTTATCATCAAATTCGGGTATGTGAAGGCGACATCCCAAAAGCTGCTTCTCAGACTCACAACGGGCATTATGAATTCTTGGTAATGCCCTTTGGACTCACTAATGCTCCTTCAACCTTCCAAAGTCTCATGAACGACATTTTTTGAGCTTTCTTCGCAAATTTGTGCTGGTATTTTTCGATGATATTCTCATTTACAGCCCTTCTCTTGAGACTCACTTTCAAAGACTTGCGAATTATTCTCGACGATCTTTCGAGAGAATACTCTTTTGTTAAGCTATCAAATGCAGCTTTCTTCAAAGAAAAGTAGAGTACCTTGGGCATATAATATCGAAGAAGGAGTGGCCGTAGACCCAACAAAATTGAAGCAATGCAAGGTCGGTCAAAACCTACAAATGTGAAATTGCTGCGTGGGTTTCTTGGACTAACGGGCTACTACCGAAAATTCGTGAAGGACTATGGGAAGATTAGTGCCCCCTCACTTTCTCTGAAAAAGACGCCTTCCTATGGTCGAACAAAGCCTCCGCTGCTTTCGATAGACTTAAGGCAGCCATGACGACAACAACGGTGCTAGCACTACCAGATTTCAACCGACCCTTCATCATTGAGGCCGATGCATCGGAGTTGGAATTGAGTCGTTCTCATGCAAGATGGTCGACCACTTGCATACACTAGCAAGGCATTATCTCCCACCCATCAAAAATGTCTATCTATGATAAGGAGATGCTCGCCATTGTGCACGCAGATAACAAAGTGGAGACCCTACCGATTGGCCGACGATTTAGATTAAAACCGACCATAGAAGCCTTAAGTACTTTTTGGAGCAGAAGATATCATCCCCAGGAGCAGCAAAAATGGGTAACCAAACTTCTAGGATTTGATTATGAAATTATTTACAAAAAGGGGAAAGAAAACGTTGTTGCAGATGCACTCTCACGGCTCCTCAAGAAGCTGAATTTTCAGCTATCTCTCTTCCTACCACCGGCTTCCTCGAGGGCATTAGGGAAGAATGGAAGAAGGATCCGAAACCAGCAACATCATCAAAAATTGGAGGAGGATCCAAGTGCAATAGCTCACTATACTTGGGATTCGAGGGATCTACGCTATAAAGGTCGATTGTGCTTATACAAACTCCTTGCATCAAAGTCATTCTGCATGAAATGCACTCCACACCTTCAGAGGATACTCCGGATTTCTAAGAACCTACAAAAGAGTGAAGCAAAACTTTTATTGGAAGGGATGAAAAAAATTATTTCGAATACGTAGCACAATGTGATGTATGTCAACAAAGAAAAAGGTGAAACAGTTGGCAAGTCCAGGAAACTACAACCACTACCCATACCGGACTCGGTGTGGACCGACATCTCCATGGACTTCATCGAAGGGCTGCCACCTTCAAAAGGTAAAAGCACAATCCTTGTGGTGGTTGATCGACTTACTAAATATGCTCATTTTTGTCTTTGTGCGCAATCCCTACACTTCTATTGTTAGTATTGCTCAGATTTTCATAGAAAATATTGTTAAACCGCATGGGATGCCAAGGTCCATTGTAAGTGATCGTGGTAGGATCTTCACTAGTAAATTTTGGACCGAAAGTTATTTCAGTTACAGAGGCACCAAACTCAAGATGAGCACTGCATACCATCCACAAACTGACGGCCAAACAAAAGTGGTGAACAGATGTTTAGAGACATACCTTCGGTGTTTCACTAGTGATCGACCAAAGGAGTGGACGAAATGGCTCCCTGGGCCGAATGGTGGTACAATACTACATATCATTCATCTACAAAATGTACCCCATATGAAGCATTATATGGTCGGTACTGGCTCGTGATTCCAAAGTATGTAATTGGCTCGGCTAAGGTAGATCAAGTTGACCAAGATTTAATTGACAGGGACAAACTCCCTACAGTGCTAAGGATAATCTCTCTATCGCTTCAAGTTAGAATGAAGCGACAAGTCGACACACGAAGAAGTGAAAGAGAATTTTAGTAGGAGATTGGGTTTATCTTCGCCTACAACCATACAAGCAACTATCCATCAACACACGAGCCTCCATGAAGCTATCTCCACGCTTTTATGGGCCCTATCGGATCATAGAGCGTATTGGAGCTGTGGCGCTGATGACTTAAATTACTCGAAGATGCCAAAATTCACCCCTGTCTTCCACGTGTCATGCTTGAAGCCTAAGTTGGGAGAACATGAGACACCCTGCATCCAATCGCCCAACACTACCTGATGATGGAAATATTCAAGCCCAACCACAAGCCATCCTCGACCGCAGAGTCGTGATACGTCATCGACGCCCCTCTATCAAGTACTAGTACATTGGACTAATTTACCACTCGAAGATGCCACATGAGAATCATATGAGGAGTCAAGTCCCGGCCCTGAGTTCATGGAACCCACCGAGGACAAGGTGATTTAAAGAGGGCGGGCTTGATAGGACCCTAGCAGGTTAGGTCCTACTCAACCATGTAGCGACTAATAAAACCCCTGTGAGAATGTAATAAACCCCAACTAGCCACCTCTATCCTATAAAGAAGAGAGGCTAGGGTTTATATTTGGGTCTTTGGGCTTCTTAGCCGTCGCCCCCTTGTTGCTGGGCCGGCCTGCTAAGGTTGAGGGTAAATTGGGTAGTTCACTTAGGAAGTAGCCCCTAGGGCTAGGGTTTGGAGCTCTATATAAGCTTGTAGCCTCCATCTCTTTGGAATAAGAAAGATCAATCTGCAATTGCAGCCACCAGGCTACTTGGAGGGTGGAACCCCTATAGCGTTCCAAGGGTTGATCCCCCTCAAAGATCAATCTCCATAGAATTTCTCTGGGGTTCTATCACGGACCTCCGGCTCGATGTCCAATCTCCTGACGTGTTCTCCTTCGGCACAATGTTGATTCTTCTTGCATCAATTATCTAATCCTGATCGAGAGTAGACCTGCGTGACTCAAAACATAGTTAGATAATCAAAACATAATTAATTAGTTTCATCATCAAAATCCGAGATTCAACAATCTCTCCCTTTTTTATGATGATAACCAATTAATGACGGAGTTAACTTTAACTCTCTGAGTTTAAATAAACTCTCCTTATCAATATGCCATATTGATAGAACCCTTGGATTTTAGAAAATCCAAGCAACATGTCATCAAAAACATCATACAATATTTTAAAATATTTAATGTAATACATGATCATCAATCTATGATAGAACCCCAGAGGAATTCTATAGAGATTTATCTTTGAGGGGGATCAACCCTTGGAACGCTATAGGGGTTCCACCCTCCAAGTAGCCTGGTGGTTGCAATTGTAGATTGATCTTTCTTATTCCAAAGAGGTGGAGGCTACAAGCTTATATAGAGCTTCAAACCCTAGCCCTAGGGGTTGCTTCATAAGTGAACTACCTAATTTGCCCTCAACCTTAGCGGGCCGGCCCAGTAACAAGGGGGCGACGGCTAAGAAGCCCAAAGACCCAAATATAAACCCTAGTCTCTCTTCTTTATAGGATAGAGGTGGCTAGGTGGGGTTTATTATATTCTCACAAGGTTTTTATTAGCTGCTACATGGTTGAGTAGGACCTTACCCTGCTAGGGTCCTATCAAGCCCGCCCTCTTCAAATCAGCCTTGTCCTCAAGGCTGGGGTTCCATGAACTCAGGGAACAGGGACTTCAGCTCCTCATATGATTCCCATGTGGCATCTTCGAGTGGTAAATTCATCCAATGTACTAGTACTTCAGTAGAGAGACATCGACGACGCATCATAACTCTGCGGTCGAGGATGGCTTGTGGTTGGGCTTGAATATTTCCATCATCAGTGGTGTTGGGTAGTTGGATCTGGGGTGTCTCGTGTTCTCCCAACTTGGGCTTCAAGCATGACACGTGGAAGACAAGGTGAATTTTGGCATCTTCGTGTAATTTAAGTCATGACGCCACGGCCCAATACGCTCTATGATCTGATAGGGCCCATAAAAACATGGAGATAGCTTCATGGAGGCTCGTGTGTTGATGGATAGTTGCTTGTATGGTTGTAGGCGAAGATAAACCCAGTCTCCTACTAAAAATTCTCTTTCACTTCTTCGTTTGTCAGCTTGCTGCTTCATTCTAGCTTGAGCGATAGAGAGATTATCCTTTAGCAGTTGTAGGAGTTTGTCCCTGTCAATTAAATCTTGGTTGACCTGATCTACCTTAGCCGAGCCAATTACATACTTTGGATATTAGATGGATAGTCCCTTATCCATCTAATATCCCAAAGATCATATACCGGATATGGTACTATTAGGCTCATATAATCTCTTCTCGAGTCTCACTCTAATCGAATTCTCCTGAAGAACTTTGTCTCTCTCAATCTGAATGACCTTGGCCAAGGATTTGTCTGAACAAGAACACATGAGATATTCCTCTCATAATACTGAGAGCGGGTGATCCTCTATTGACACTCAATAGTCCTCATAAGGTTGGTTGCCACTCCCGATGACCAACTATGCTAAATCTGAAATTTTCAAACTTATAAGTCCGGTATTAAAGAGTCGAGTACTCATATAATACATCATTAGTATCTCAAGTCTAAGGACTAGGTACACTACTAGGATGACAAAATCACTATCTGACAATTAGGTATCATTAACCATGCAGCATTCTGTGAATTAGGCATAGTAGCATAGTGACTCCCACCACACCTCACTAGACAAATGAATGAGCAACCCATGCCACGCTCACACAAGCAACTTTGTATGACACCTCAACAACCAACAATGACAGTGAGGGTCGAGGGTTCAAGGGATCCGATAAAAGTTATGTAGCCTCCTCATGCCCCTTCTTTACTGACACACTTGTGCCCCCTCCTTGCCATCAACCATGGGCAAGGAAGTGAGGCCAGCTCACCCTCATGACTAACGATGACAATGAGAGTGAGCGAGTAGCTAGTGTGGCAATGTATGATACAAAGGGAGGTCACTAGTAGGGCAAAGGCACTAACAGGGTTAGCATAGGTCGAGGCATGGCAAGGGCTATAATAGAAAAATTTTAAAATAATAAAAAGCAAAATTATCTTTTCATGTTATTAGAGGTGCTTTGGGAGAAATTGTAAAACTTATGGGCTCTTTCTAAGAATTCATCTAATAATATATCGTTTTATTCTTAATTAGGTCATGCCACGTGATTACAGATAGTTGATCCATTAAATCAGCCGTTTTAGATATCCGTCAACAATAAAGTTGAGAGAAACTAAAAATTCAATCTCAGAGTAGCATAAAATAAAATATACTATAGGCTTTTCTTCCTTAAATGTTTAACAAAGAAAGTTTTCTACTTTTAAAGCGGTGATACAGATCAATTATCACAACCAACAAACTAAAATTACACCATCAATACCTTTGACAGAATAAAAAGAGTGATCACACCTAAAGAAACTTGATCAAAGACTTGGACAAATCACAAGGAGACTTATAGCTTCACGATATTATCCTTAATTACATTGTTACAAAAGTATAGGTTCAATCAACAAAGACCTGATGCGATCCTCGATTATTCCATTGGGTTTGCCATATCCATCTCCGTATTGGTACATGCATTGGGCCATTCGAGGAATATTGATGGCCATCATTTTCAGGTTTTCCTCGAAACGCGAAGTGAAACTTCGATCTCCATTTATTGCTTTCCAATTCCCCCTAATCAATCGCCTGATATGCTCACGAGCAGCGTCCTCGGAAACACCGCTCTCATGCATGTGACACTCTATAGATTTGGGCACATCGCCTCTTCGAAGCTCGTCCTGTACAAGAACAACCAGTGCCGAGAGGAGAAACTGTGTGAACTCTATTGTGTTGATTCGATGAAGGAATGATAAGTATGGTGCAATTCAAATACCTTGGAAGTACCCAAATCATCACAAAGTCGAAGGATCATGGATGACCATCTTGCAATCTCAGGACAGCTTTGGAAACCGTCCAAGGCCTCTCGAGTTACATCGTCACTGGTGCAATAAGCAAGAGTTAATATCAGAGGACCTGATATCGATACCAGTGCGTTCTCCAAGTACTCTTCAAGATTGGGTGTGTAGCCTTGGTGGTACCACCTTGCTTCCATCATGTATGCCTTGCATAGATCTGCCCACTGAATCCAAGGGTTGCACTGTTTAGAAAGTGGAACTGCATGATTGACGATACACAAAAGAGGGGGGATGAGATCGATATGTTACTGCTCTTTTTAGGTGTGGAATTATATCCAGACCCTTCTCTTTCATAACATTGTACGCGGTGTCATTAGTAGTGTTGAAGAGGGCCAGAAAACATATCTTCATGTACTCTGGAAACCTGTCCATTGCATTAACATCCCATCTGCAACATCCATCCGAGTAGATGTTATCACAAATCAAAGACTGTTGAAATAACATGTCCATGCATCGCGTGGAGTTCTTTACCTATCGGCAGCATCCGTGAAAAACTCGAGTTCATCCATGGTGCCGTAAACATCATACACATCATCTATTGTTGTTATCAGGCAGTTTACCTTTGTCTGCGCCTCCCTGAATCTTGCAAACTGTGGCTCGAAAGCCCAGCCAACAGTCCAGAAATAGTTCTCCATCAACCTGTCCCTCGAAAATGGAAGCCTCTGCGCCAGGCCAAGATTGCTCCACCATCTGATCGATAGCCAGAAGTTTGTGCTGAATTTTGCTGGTTCATAAACGAGGACAGAATGCACAAGACATGATTCAAGTAAAGCAAGCTCAAAATACCTCGACACTTCTCTGAGTTCCCTCTGATGTATGCTCTGAACTCTGTTGAAGTCCAACTTAGCCAATTCAAGTAGGACAGGGTTCATCTTCGCTTCCTTTTGGCATGCTTCTATGAACCACCTGGTCTGTAACCTCGGCATCCTCCAGTTCAATGGAAGCTCCAAGGCATGGGCTACGTGCTCCCTGAGATGAGGCTCAAGTGATCCCTCCATGAGGCTCTTGAGCTGTTTAGTTGTGAAGTTTATAGCTTCTTCCAGCACGTGCTCTCCATCCTTTGCAAGATGGGAAGCCTCGTACAAGCTCACCAATCCTTCAGTCTGGTGGCGAAGGCTGGCTTTCAAGTTGCCCTTCTCATCAAAAAATCGGTTGAATACACCTTCAGTCCATCCACATAATTTGTGCATGTTAGATTGTGGCACCATGATAGAACAGAATAAACACAAAATTCCAATAGCATGCTAGGCTATTAACGTGGCATAGTTTTGTGACTAATTGGACCTATTTCTAGTTGTCTCAGTTTTATGAAAGTAATTGTACTAGCAATATATGAAGTACATCAGCGACACTGTTGTAGCAATCGCCAAGACAGAAGTAACGCTGGATATACAGCTTAATCACCTTCAGAAACAGCAAACCCATGTTCTCTGAGAAGCCTGAACATAAGAGCCGTGGCATGAAGATTATCCTTCAGCAACATGTTCACCTCTTCCATGGAACCGTACATGGTCCCTAAAGCATCCTTAATATCCTCGTTAAAGTGATACGCCACCCCAAGCTGCCGTAGGTGATCGATCAGTTGAAGCTGGTCCTCAATTCCCTTCTTCATGTAGATCATCTGTTTCACGTCCTCTGTCAATATATCCATCCTTCTTGCGTTATCCTCCTCCACCTGATGAAAGCTAGTCAGTAACCAATGCGAACTATAGATAAAACTCAAGCTTACATATTGCATGCACGCCGACCTTGGCGTCAGTTGTTAGCGATTGTATGTATTCGTCACTCCACGAGCTCGGTTGGTAATCAGCCGATCGCCGAGGAGGAGGAGTCTGCGCAGTACACCGGATTGGCAGTAGGAGGCATCGACGGGGTGAAGAATTGGAGGGGGCAGTACGCGGATACGCACCGATCAAGGTGCAGCAGAAGGACGGAGCAGAAGAGCAGAAAGCCATTTGGCTCGGTGAACAACACTCAGTAGAAGATAGAGAATTTGATGGGCTTTGTAATTGCGGTGTTGGCGTTGGATTTATAGTGCCAGAGGAACAGGATTCAGTAACGCGGTTCTCGTGCCTCTCGACCGACGTCCGACCTCCCTAAAACGAGATTCACAAGCAGAATGCTAAGGGGCCACGTACGTACAGCCTCATTTATATCCACACAAGTTCCACATCATCGTGTTCCAATCAATAACGCGGTTCTCGTACCTCTCGACCGACGTCCGACCTCCCTAAAACGAGATTCACAAGCAGAATGCTGAGGGGCCACGTACGTACAGCCTCATTTATATCCACACAAGCTCCACATCGTCGTGTTCCAATCAAATGTAATTCCAAGGGTCCAAAAATATCTCTGGCATCATAGTGGAAGAAGCTACTTTAAAAAATAGTTAATTCAAGGTGTTGATTTGATTAAATTCGACACCATTGGGACAAGCCCATGGCCTCGAGGCTTAGTTCAACCGTATAGTTTCGCTTTGAGTTAGACTCAGAGTCCAAATAATTTTCAAAGACATGAACCGAAGTTGAATAAAAAGGATTTGTAATCTTTATTAATGCGTTGGGAAGTAATTATAATTCAGCTGCAACTCCCATCCAATACAAAAGCGACCCATCCTATTACTGCACAGGAGAACATTTATGCCACGGCAATAGCGTACCAATTCACAATTATAATTTGCATGAGGAAAGCTTTTGTTTCCTAACACAATGTGGACATTGAATATGGCAGTCTAAATATAAATATCTATATCTATAACAATGCCGATATCTATTGTCTGCTTCCATCAATGCCGATATCTATCGTATGCTTCCATTACATCATATTGAATTGGGCTAAGTATATATTGGACGCTGTAGTTAGTTGTTTTGACATTTCATTCTTTATACTTTAAAAATCTATATTAGTATTTGAAACAATTATGTTCATTTACCCTAACAACATCAGTTTTATCGATGAAAACATGATAATAATGATGGAAGAAAATAAAAGGATAGGTAACAAACAATAACTTTTATCTATGAACAAATACTAGCAGACCGTAACACAATGAAATTAAACAGAAATCACAATCAAATAGAACACCAAGATTTACGTGGAAAACCCCTTCAACGTGAAGGGTAAAAACCACGGGGCAAACCAGAGAAAATCCACTATAGAAATAATTAATGTACAATTCTCGAATCTCTTGCCCAAAACCCAAGCAACAATCACAAGAGAATAACTGGGATACAATGATCACGTCACTGTGCACAATATCCAAAACCTCGCTCAAGCAATCATAGAAAAACTCACTGTAGATCTGATCTAACCTGAGATGAGAAACTGTTTGGATGAGTGAGAACAATTTCTGAGTTTTCCTTGTCTTCTTCCCTTTCTTTTTCTCTTGTTTTTCTGCCCTTTTCTCCTCTCTTTGAATCCCTAATGTTGCTGTAAATTTTTGCCCCTTGTTGCGATGTTAATCTCCTAATTGCGCAGCCACCATAGCCCCTATATATAATTAGAGATTAGGTGAATTAGGGTTTAAGGTTAATAAAGAGGAGGGTGCTAAAGCCCATATGGGCTGAATCTGGGCTCTCACCCAATAACCTCCCCTTCACCCATAAGGGAGGCTATCCATGACTCGGTGTAAATCCATGCCACCAACCAGCTTAAGCACATCTCTGTCTCTCTTTTGGTAAAGTCTTTGTTAACATATATGCTCCATTATCATCTCAGTATGAATTTTACAAGTTGCAACTACTTCTCTTCAAGTACATTTCGAATCCAAAGTGATATCCGACATCTATATGCTTTGACTTAGAATGAAAAACTGGTTCTTACATAAATGGATGATACTCTGCCATTTGTCACAATACACCACATAATTTTTGTTTTACCCCAATTCTTGTAAGAATTTTTCATCCATAATATTTTTTATAAACCTCTCATAGCAAAGAATATATTCGCCTCTGTGGTGGAGAGAGCAATACACCTTTGCAACTGGATTGCCATGACACATGACTCCCCTACAAAAGTAAGTACAAAACTCGATGTAGATTTCCTTGTATCAATATCTTGGCCATATCTCAGCATCTGTGTAACTCACTAACATAGGTGGTCCACCTCCAAAGCTTAAACAAACCTTAGAGCTTCCTCTGAGATATCTCAATATCCACTTCACTCTTGCCCGGTGCTTTTGCCTGGATTTGCAAGAAATCTGCTAGTAACACCCATCGCATATGCGATGTCAGGCCTCGTACATACCATTGCATACATTAAACTTCCAAGCTATTTGAAGCATAAGGAACCTTTTGCATTTTCTCCTTCTCTTCATCACTTGACGGACTGCATTCGAGCACAACTTGAAGTGACACGAAGAGAGAACCAAGCTGGCTTTGCATTGCTCATCTTGAACCTTTTAATACCTTCTCGATGTATTTCTCTTGTGACAACCAAATCTTCTTGTTTTTCTCATCACGAGAAATCTACATGCCTAGTATTTGCTTTGTTGGCCCCATGTTCTTCATTGCAAAGGACTCACTCAGTTCCTTCTTCAACCTGTCAATTATACACATATCTTTCCCAAGGATAAGCATATCATCAACATAAAGTAAGAGAATAATAAAATTCTCACCAAACCGTTTGATGTAACACAATGATCTGAAGCCGTTCTTTTATATCCATTTTCAATCATAAATGAATCAAACTTTCTGTACCACTATCTTGGAGCTTGCTTCAATCCATACAAACTCTTTCTTAACTTGCAGACAAAATTTTCTTTACGTTTGACTTTGAAACCTTCTGGTTGCTCCATATAAATTTCCTCCTCCAAATCACCATGAAGGAAAGCCGTCTTCACATCTAACTGCTCCACCTCCAAGTCCTGGCTAGCAGCAATACCTAGAGCAACACGAATAGAAGATATTTTAACAACAGGAGAAAAAATCTCTTCAAAGTCAATACCTTTCTTTTGACCAAAGCCTTTCACAACCAATCTAGCTTTGTACTTTGGATGAGAATAATATTCTTGAGTCTTCAACCTGAAAACCCACTTGTTTTTTAAGGCCTTCATTCCCTGTGGAAGTTGCACCAAATCATATGTATGATTATTTTGTAGAGCATCCATCTCTTCCTGCATAGCAACTAGCCACATTTTTTCTCGCTCACTTTCAATTATTTCCTGGTAACTCTTTGGTTCACTTGCATCGAGTAAGTATAACATACTCATCTGTCAGAGTATCTCTGGAAGGTCGACGTTGTCTTGAAGATCTTCTCAATTGAGGTTCTGCGGGAAGCTGCTCCTCAACTTCTTCTTGCTCAACATGTCCTGCGAGGTAGATTAATATCGGCTCTACACCATCTTCCCTGCACATCTCCCCATTTTCCTGATATCTTTGGAGGAACAATCGGGTCACAATCGCTAATCCTTCGCAGAAGTCTTGGTGGTGCCTTCTTCTTCAAATCCTCAAGGGTTTGATCCTCAAAGAAGACCACATCTCGCTTCTAAACACCTTCGCTTTTACGGATCCCAAAGCACTGTAACCAAATTGATCATGTGAGTAGCCAAGAAAAATACATTCTTTTGTCTTACCATCCACTTGGACCTTTCATTATCTCGGAATATGTGCAAATGCACGATAACCAAATACTCTCAAATGCTTATAGGAAACATCTTTCCTCGACCAAACATGCTCTGCAACATCGCATCTAGGGTCATGACAGGAGATAAGTTGATCACATCAACTGCAGTCCTCAAAGCTTTATCCCAAAACCTTTTGGGTAGCTTTACTTGTGAAAGTATACATCTGATCTTTTCCATGATGGTATGGTTCATCCTCTCTGCAATTGCATTATCTTTGAGGTGTATCAGAAGCTGTCATCTCATCATCTTTGGATGCCATGTGACTGCAATAATCATCAAACAATCTGTATACTTACCACCATTATCCGATCTTATGCATTTTTTGTCTTTCTGTCTCCCTTTCAACTCTGGCATGAAACTCTTTGAAGACACCAATAACCTGATCCTTGGTCTTCAAAGCATAAGCCCAAACTTTTCTGGAATAGCCATCTATAAAAGTAACAAAGTAAAGTGCACCACTGATGCCAGAAACATTAGTAGAACCATTAGGAGTTTTTGTCCTCAAAGGACCACATACATCTGTATAAACACGGTCCAAGGCATGCATTTTTCTAGACAAAGCAGGACTAGTAAATGAAACTCTATGTTGTTTACCAGCTAAACAATCGATACAAGGGTTCAAACGTATACCTCTGAGGTCAGGCAATACCTCTCTCTTGGAAAGAGCTTGTAGTCCTTTCTCGCTCATGTGTCCCAATCGCCTATGCCACAACTCCATGCTGAAGTCTTTCTCTGTGGCATTTAACTGTTCACCACAAGCTTTAGCCTGTAACCTGTATAAAGTGTGACATTTCTTTCCATTAGCTATAACAAGAGAACCCTTACTGAGTTTCCATTGCCCTCTGTGAAACCTGCTATCATAGTCTTCATCATCTAATCTTCCAACTGAAATTAGATTCAACCTCAAGTCAACCATATGCCTCACATCCTTAAGCACCAATTTGCATCCAAGATTGGTCTTTATATGGATGTCACCCATGCCAATGATGTCTCTTTGTGCCATGGTTGCCCATCTTGACAACACCAAAATTTTCAGACCTGTACGTAGCAAAAAAACTCCCTCCGTGGTGTAGCATGATAAGAAGCTCCTGTGTCAATTATCCACTCGAGATCCTGACACACACAAGAAAAAATATCATCAGATGGAGACAAAATCAAATAATCACCAACCTGCACTATAGCTGTGGTATTTTCTTTTGACTCTGAGACTCCACTTCTTTTCCCTTTTTCGCTCATCTTAGGCTGCTTACACCGATTCTTATAATGTCATTTCTCACCACAGCAGATTATAGCAAACAATATCTTTCCTTGATCTTGACTTGCTTCTACCTATGCGTGAATTGCTTCTATCTTTAGACCTTGACCTTCCTCTGTTCTCGAGATAAGTGTCACGTGAATCAATCCGAGATATTCTTGAGGTCTTTCTTCTCAACTCCTCATTCAACAAACTACTTGTTACTTGACTCATGGTAACAATACCATCGGCGTGAGAATCATCGAGGGAAACCACCGGTGTCTCCCAACTTTCTACGGCAATGGCGAGAAATAACAATGCCTGCAACTCATCATCAAGAGACATTTTCATAGAAGATAATCGGTTAGTAATACTCTAAATTTCATTCAAATGCTCAAAGAATAGAAGCACCCTCTTTATATTTTAGGTTCACAAGTTTTCGATCAAAAAGCTTTGTTGCCGTTGTTTTTCTTTCATAGAGACCTTCTAACTTTTTCCAAAGAGAATATGCAGAACTTTCAGTAGAAACATGATGAAAGACACTATCATCGAGCCACTGTCGAATAAATCAAACCGTTTTTCGATCTATTCTCTTCCACTCATCATCTGTCATAGTTGTGGGTTTTTCACTATCCCCTTGCAAAGGTCCATATAAATATTTACAATACAAGAGATCTTCCATTCTTGGTTTCCATATCATCCAATTATTTCCGTTCAAACTAATCATGCGAGAAACATTACCAGCCTCCATGTTCAAATACAAAAGTTAAATCACCAAAACCTTGCTCTGATACCAGTTGATGGGAGAAAATAAAAGGATAATAGGCAATAAACAATAACTTTTGTCTATGAACAAATACTAGCAGGCCGTAACACAATGGAATTAAACAGAAATCACAATCAAATAGAACACCAAGATTTACGTGGAAAACCCCTTCAACGTGAAGGGTAAAAACCACGGGGCAAACCAGAGAAATTCCACTATAGAAATAATGAATGTACAATTCTCGAATCTCTTACCCAAAACCCAAGCAACAATCACAAGAGAATAACTGGGATAGAAGGATCACGTCACTGTGCATAATATCCAAAACCTCGCTCAAGCAATCATAGAAAAACTCACTGTAGATCTGATCTAACCTGAGATGAAAAATTGTTTGGATGAGTGAGAACAATTTCTGAGTTTTCCTTGTCTTCTTCCCTTTCTTTTTCTCTTGTTTTTTTGCCCTTTTCTCCTCTCTTTGAATCCCTAATGTTGCTGCAAATTTCTGCCCCTTGCTGCGATGTTAATCTCCTAATTTCGCAGCCACTATAGCCCCTATATATAATTAGAGATTAGGTGAATTAGGGTTTTAGATTAATAAAGAGAAGGACTGCTAAAGCCCATATGGGCTGAACTGGGCTCTCAGCCCAACAAATAAAAGATAAAAAGATAATTTTAACGTTCAGTGATGGATAGTATCAATAACAGGTAACGTCACTGGTGTCGGTATTGGTGGATCCCTCCCCCTTTGCATCTACGACGGCATCGATGTAGATACCGAGCGATTGTCACCCTCCAATCCATGCTCGTTTAGCAAGCTCTGCATTGTCTTCGACTTTTTCATTGGCTGGACCCACCACCTCATCGTCAACCTTGACATTCCCCGCACTGTCTTCTACTCCTCTGACGCCTTCAATGTTTTCATCCCTGACCATGCCTCCTTTTAATGCTACCACTTCATCCTCTTCTGTCACCCTCCCCTCTCATGCTTGTCCCTTCCTTCCCTTACTCCCACCCCTCTTTCGTTTATCATTGCTACAAGGCCGGTGACCCAAACTAAGAGTTTGCTAAGGATTGCTTCCTAACGAACGTTGCTAGCCAAGATGCCACCATTAACACCTTCCATGAACTCAAGGGTAACTATCTCACCCACTTGAGGCGATCCTATGACCACAATCATGTTTGGGCTATGGGGCTAACTTGCCAAGCAGGCATAGTTGCGTCTTGACGGAGGAGGTTATGACATGGCTAGATACATGCCCACCATGGTCAATGGTGTACATATGCTTCAGGAGCCAATACAAGCCAACGGAGGCCTAGATCGACGAGATCATGATGGTGTTGGAGAAGAGCCAGGTTCGCTTCTTGTGGGCGCTCGACGAGGCAACGACGATGCTAGAGGGGTTCAAGGGGGTGATAGGGACAGTGGTGCGTGGGTGGATGTGTATGTGGCAATCCTGGACCACACTATGGTAGCTTCGTTTGTGACTCACTATAGGTGGAACTCGGTCTTTGGAGGGGTTGATGAGCAGCGAGGGTGTGGTGGATGCTAGTGACTACACCGCCCACTATCGATATTAAACATTAAACATTAAAATTATCTTTTTATCCTTTATTTTTTATATTTTCTTCGATAAAACTAATATCGTTAGAGTAAATTGACCAAGGGCCATAACTTAGATTGGTATCAGAGCCACCCCCATGCCTTTACAGACTCACGTCCTAAAAATATTTATCTAAGTTATGGCCCCTATTGCACTCCCACGCAAACCAGCTTACGTGAGTTGCCAGGCCAACCCTTATAAAGCCCAATCACTCCCCCTTCCTTATCGATGTAGGATTAATGCACCCCACCTGACCTCCTAAAGCCTTGGCCTTGGAGCCAACGGGTCGGGCGTGACATTTTCCCCCATTCAATCATATGACATTCTCATCACAGATTAACCACCCTGTCTATCCTCAAAGTGTTGACCTTAGGCGCTTGGCGTGAGTCGGTGAAAGCATGAGGGTGGCTCTGATACCAATCTAAGTTATGACTCCTGTTGCACCCCCCACATAAATCGACTTGTGTGAATTGCCAAGCCAACTCTTATAAGGCCCAGTCACTCCCCCTTCCTTATCGATGTGGAATTAATGCACCCCACCTAACCTCCTAAGGCCTTGGCCTTGGAGCCAACGGGTCGGGCGTGACATAGGCCCCACTATGGTAACTTCATTTGTGATTCATTATAGACGATGGGGGTGGCACTACTAGTCTAACTGATGGAGACAAAATAGTTCGTGAACACGAAGCTATCGGGGTAGGATAGAGGGGTAGCTACTGGAGGGGAGGGGTCTACCACCACCGATGCCAGCGACGCCATCGTCCATTATCGACACCGTCTATTATTGAACATTAAAATTATCTTTTTATTCTTTATTTTCATATTTTCGTTGATAAAACTAACATCGTTAAACAAATGAACCTAATTATTTAACTTTCATAACCATCATGATGTCAATATAATTTTTTAGAATATAAGAATTGAAACACTAAAGATAGCTTACTACAATGGATAATCTATAGTTAGCCCTGTTAAATCGATCAAATTGAGAATTGTGACCAAAATATTATCGGTGTGAGCTGTACGTTAACTATTCAAGTCCATATAGACGAACAGAAAAAACTAGTGATCCAGATGAGTGAATCTCTCCATCCAATAACCAACTTACCTATAGTAAGTAAAGACCAACCAACATCACACTATACATGACATCGGAAAATGTTACAAAAATTATTAGGTTAAGGATCAAATCCGGTAATATTAAAAGATAAAAGATAAAATCCACCTGTATGATCACCAACTTGTGAAGCTTACGCTATTGTACTACAATATATTATTAATCTCACATTCATAAAATGATAAAGAGAGCCCACTCCACTTGTATGATCACCAATATGTGAAGCCTATGCTATTGTACTGTATTTTATTCAAATTAATAATTATTGTACTGCATTCATAATAGTGTCCGCTTGTGCGCTCTGAAACTTGTGGGAAGGTTAGTTTGGATGTGAATGAAACTTCATCGAGTTGCTATTATTTTGTTTTCATGATATCTTGATTTAATCTCATGTCACATTGACAACATGGGATATCATAATTTTCCCTAAAGATCAGGACAGTCTTAAATTTTGGGATCTTATTATTGTCAAAAAAATCATTTGTGCTAAACAAAACTTAATTTTCACACACCCATTGGGTTAAAGTTTTCCCGGCCAAATATGACCGTCTCCACCCTTGGTCCTTTCCAAAACTTAAACGAACCTCTGCAGCCTGTAAATCTATTCTTAAGCTCACCGTCAATGTCAATAATGGTTTCCAAAAACTCATTAGCAGTGGCAACAACACCAAAATCTAGAAAGACCTTGGCTTTTTATAATGCTCTTAACCAGTGGCCCACTTTTGTTGGGGGTGAATGAAATGAGTAATTTTTGTGTTGTTTATGATCTTATAGCAAATTGTCGTTAGAACTTAAGAGCTCGTGTCCTTCTTCCACCCCTTCTCCAGCACATCCTAGCAGTCCACCTCTCTCAGCACCTCGATAACGACGCTTAGGTTTGGACCAGTTCTCCATTAAGCAGTGCAACAGTGAGCAATACCGATAAGCATCTCTCTAGATAATACACTCCCGAGAAGCCTTAACAAGGCTGGAAGGTGATTTCGCATCTAAGAATTGCTTCCAAAATAATTACTTGCCCACTTTCTAACTACATCTCTAACATTATTCACTGTGAACAAGGCTCATGTTTTGTTTGCCACTTACATTTAGACTCCTCTTCTTATATCCGTTTAGACTGCAGCTTTGCATAGGCCTACTGGGCAACCTTACAGCAACACTTACACTTCCATTTTTCACCTTTTCTCTTCCTGGTTTCAGGGATTCTGGATAGTTGAGGATCCCTCTCTCGATAGTTCTTCCCGTGATAGGCTCTTAGCATCATTGCTACCTCCTTTCGGTTTTCGTGGAATAATCAAAATGACGACGTCAATGTTTCTTCGCTCTCAAGGAAAGCTCTGCTCACTGTCAATGACTACTTTGAGTCCTCCTAGGACCCTAAGGACCCTGTTGAGACTTAAGACACTATCCAAAAGAAGAAGATGCTGCAAGACAATTTAGCCTGCTACAAAACAAAGAAAAATCAGTGTTCGCCCTTTGTTTTCGGCCTCCTGCATCCACAGAAGCGAT
Source organism: Musa beccarii (assembly GCA_024322285.1). Taxonomy (NCBI): domain Eukaryota; kingdom Viridiplantae; phylum Streptophyta; class Magnoliopsida; order Zingiberales; family Musaceae; genus Musa; species Musa beccarii. The sequence continues at coordinate 50,756,063 of CM044399.1, forward strand.
TCTTCTTCATCTGTCTACCACTATCTCTCCTCCCATATATAATTTCCTCTAGCAGAATTCTTGTTATGTCTCCAACCCTAGTGTGCTTACTCGCATGCTGTTCTTCAAGTTTCAGCAAGACATACTGGATTTTATGCAGTTCCAGCTCTAGCCTTTCTATCTTATCTGATTCCCTTCTTGCTTGTTCTGCAATTTGCCGTCTTCTCCTGCTGCCACCATATTCGGAGTTTGTGTCCATACTATCCGAGGAATGGAACTTTTCAGCCCTGTTCGTCAACTTCTTGTTTGTATCAATTAGCTCAGTGGCAGCTCCTTCAGCATCATTTAACTGTGCATAAATTGTGTTATATCTTAAACTTGCTGGAAGCTTCCCCAGATGAGAGCTTTCCATTTTCCTCTTCAAATACTTCACATTAGTTTGGAGATCTAAGAACTTCTGGAAGTCAGTTTGAAGCTTTTTGAGGACTATTTTGGCCAAGAAGGGACAAGCCACCTTCGGAGGTTCACCAGGAGGCCGGGCTCTGACCCACAGCCGGAATCAGACTGCTGTGGTCGAGGCACAACTTGGTGTGAGAGGTAAAAGCGGCTATATGCTTGATAGGATCGGTTCCTCTATAATGCTAATGAATTAAGACCTCAAGTAAGAATCGACTTCGGGATGCTTTCCCTACCTTATCTTATTTTTTGATATCCTTTAGCCTCTGGTCCATCTCAAAGAGCTGGACTTGCATAATGGGAGAGAATTTGGCTGATTGGGTGATTGACTCTTTCAGTCTCTCTATTTCTTGAGGGAGATACTGAGTGGACCGTGAGGGGTGATTTGGAGAATTATTTTCTAGAGACAGATCAACCGCAAGGGGACGCGACTTTGCAATTAGGCTGAGGGCTGGAGCCTGTGGTGGAACTACAGCTAAGAAACAGAGAAAGTGGGTGGAGTCGGGTGTTCCCCCTGTTGTGCTAATTAGACTAACTACGGAAGTTAAGGAGCTATAGACTGAACCAATCCCTTCAAGAACTAGACCTGCTGGGTCATGTTATGAAAGGATTTAGCATGTATGGTCACAATTTAGGGTGGTGGAGCTGTAGGTTGAGCGAGTGATAGATTAGCAAGAGTCTTGGAAAAATTGACAGAAGAGTAGAGGATTTGGCATGGTCAGGCTCGAAGCCCCTTGTCTATTTGGCTCGTTGGGGCCATTCAATGCATTGGGCTCCTTAAAATTCAGCCTAAACTGTCTCGTGAAATTTCCTTGAAATATTTTGGTGGCCCTTTTTTTAACATCAATCTATTAGTGCAGATTCTGATTGTTTGAGTTTGTGAGATAATTCGGATTCAACTGAGGTCCATTAAAAATTTATCTTAGTCCATATCATATTTCACGGTGCGTTTAATCATGTAAGAACTAAGTTGAGACATTCCTGATAAATACCCCTCTAACGATCAAGTTAGTTATGAGATCTGGACTAGTCAATCAATACTGATAATAAATTATCTTAGAGAGTATACCCGAGGATCCCTTTTGTAAGTGACATAAGGGATAGTTATACCCGAAATCGTCAACAGCAAGAGGGAAACATGTAGCATTTTGGGCGAAGGCATAGCATGATGTTAACTACACCTAATACCCAAATCAGCTGACTTCATCAATCGTAGGATTTAGATGGGCAATCGTTTAGTCACGTCTCACCCATAGTGACTATGTGTCTTTTGATCTGACCATCACGTGCTGGCCACATATGGCTGACATGGTCTTCCAACGATCAGCCCATCAGCTGCATGTCGTCACGTGAGAATCACATATCTGTCATGTCATTCTTTACCTATCAAAAGTATATCATTTTTCTTGATTCATTTAGGGATCAACTAACTCCTCCTCTCACTATAAGTAGCTCATACTTGTTCCTTAGTTCACACAAGAGAGGAGGAAAGAGAGAGCAAGCAAAGGTAAAGAGATGTGTTTGGGCAATACCACGTCTTCATCATCCATCATGAAAAAGCCATCATCTGAAACGATCGATGATCCAAGGGCAATGGCACAATGGCAAGGAGTTTTTCAAGATGTTGTTTCACTTTCCCACATACATCGATACTCAGTACATGGTTATGGACAAGGCCTAGTTGGATTTGTTGCTCAAGGAGTATGACCTTGCAAGAGAGATATTGTAAAGAAGAGGAAGGACACCATAGGGCACTTCCTATGGTCTCGAGACGAAGGAGAGAAAGGAGACACACTTAGTTTTTATTATATGATATAAGCAAAGGTCATTCCACTCATAGAGGTTTTTTTCATTCTTGCAAAGTAGAAGTTGCCCATATCAACGACGATTGACTACAAAACTTGCATTCTTTTATTTCTTTTATCATAGTTAGTTAATTGATCAATAAAAAAATTATTTATGCCTAATATTATTAAAAGCATAAGTTTTTTTGAAAAAATAAAATCACTTTATTATATTATTGTAGCAAGAATAGGAGAATTAGAGTTTCTATAAAATTTATCTAGGAAATCATATCACCTAGATTGAGAAACAAGCCTTGATCAAGCAAAATTAACTAAAAGATTATCACATGATTGAGTCTCTAAGGAATATAGTACCACCGAATAGAGGAAAAAGAGCTGAGGAGATAGTTGATACCATAGAGCAGTATGATTGGATTATAGAAATATTTCATGCTTGGTGATTCACAATATGGCTTATTGACAATTTAAATGGACGATTAGATGCTAAATTCCTTTCTGCAAGGCTATGAGTAGTCCTTCAAGGCACAACATTCAATTTGTAATGGAGAGGATGCACGAGAAATTGAACATCCGGCACCAAGCATCGATCCATCATGGTGTTCAAGAATATAACCTATGTCACGATTATTGTTATATGCGGAGATCGAACCATCACTTGTTAATTATGTCATTAAAATGTAAAAATTTATGTTCAACAAAACCATAATCATTCATGTTCTGTGTTTATTTATTATTTTTAAATTAGAGCATATGTCAAAAGCGATGGTTTTGGAAAGAATAGAGGGTGAATTAAAAAAAAATCCTTTAGTTTCAGAATTTTCAAAAAAGCATCTCAAGTTTAAAAATTTCCTGTAGAGCACCCCTATTTTTTTTTCAAAATGACCATCCGGTTGGACACCGTCCACTGCCCAGCACTTTAGCTGCTTTATTGCTCCGCTAGTCAGCCCCTTTTGTTGAGCTCACCCTGCAATAGAGGTGTAGTGGCCCCATCACATCTCGCTACAATAGCAATAAAGCTACCCTTGCTACCCTCCCAGTGACGATGAGGGTCAAGGGTCCAATAGGGGTAGTATAGTCTCCTCATGCAGCTTCTTTATCAATGTAATGTCATCATGCCCCCTCCTCGCCATTAGCCATAGGGAAGGAAGCAAGGGGTATAGGGAGAGGGGAGGGATTGGCATCGGTGGAGGCATGACGAGGGCTATAGTGAAAATTTTCAAAATGATAAGAGCAAATTCACTTTTAATATGTTTAGAGGTGCTATGCCGGATATTATGAAACTTTATATTTTTTTTCTAAAAATTCACCAAATAATATATAGTTTTATTCTTAATTAGGCCATGCTACGTGATTGTAGACAGTTGATTAATTAAATCAACCTTTTTAAGGTACCTGTCAACAATAAATTTGAGAGAAATTAAAAATCCAATCTCAATGAGTAGCATAAAATAAAATTATACTATAGGCTTTTTTTTTCCTTTAATGTTTCATAAAGAAAGTTTTTCTACTTTTTAAGCCATGATACAGATCAATTATCAAAACCAACAAACTAAAATTACACCATCAATACCTTTTACAGAATAAAAAGAGTGATCACACCTAAAGAAACTTGATCAAAGACTTGGACAAATCACAAGGAGGCTTATACCGTCACGATATTATCCTTAATTACAAAAGTATATGTTCAATCAACAAAGACCTGATGCGATCCTCGATGACTCCATTGGGTTTGCCATATCCATCTCCGTATTGGTACACGCATTGGGCCATTCGAGGAATATTGATGGCCATCATTTTCAGGTTTTCCTCAAAACGCGAAGTGAAACTTCGATCTCCATTTATTGCTTTCCAATTCCCCCTAATCAATCGCCTGATATGCTCACGAGCCACGTCCTCGGAAACACCGCTCTCATGCATGTGACACTCTATAGATTTGAGCACATCGCCTCTTCGAAGCTCGTCCTGTACAAGAAGAACCAGTGCCGAGAGGAGAAACTGTGTGAACTCTATTGTGTTGATTCGATGAAGGAATGATAAGTATGGTGCAATTCAAATACCTTGGAAGTACCCAAATCATCACAAAGTCGAAGGATCATGGATGACCATCTTGCAATCTCAGGACAGCTTTGGAAACCGTACAAGGCCTCTCGAGTTACATCGTCACTGGTGCAACAAGCAAGAGTTAATATCAGAGGACCTGATATCGATACCCGTGCGTTCTCCAAGTACTCTTCAAGATTGGGTGTGTACCCTTGGTGGTACCACCTTGCTTCCATCATGTATGCCTTGCATAGATCTGCCCACTGAATCCAAGGGTTGCACTGTTTAGAAAGTGGAACTGCATGATTGACGATACACAAAAGAGGGGGGATGAGATCGATATGTTACTGCTCTTTTTAGGTGTGGAATTATATCCAGACCCTTCTCTTTCATAACATTGTACGCGGTTTCATTAGTAGTGTTGAAGAGGGCCAGAAAACATATCTTCATGTACTCTGGAAACCTGTGCATTGCATTAACATCCCATCTGCAACATCCATCCGAGTAGATGTTATCACAAATCAAAGATTGTTGAAATAACATGTCCATGCATCGCGTGGAGTTCTTTACCTATCGGCAGCATCCGTGAAAAACTCGAGTTCATCCATGGTGCCGTGAACATCATACACATCATCTATTGTTGTTATCAGGCAGATTGCCTTTGTCTGCGCCTCCTGAATCTTGCAAACTGTGGCTCGAAAGCCCAGCCAACAGTCCAGAAATAGTTCTCCACCAACCTGTCCTCGAAAATGGAAGCCTCTGCGCCAGGCCAAGATTGCTCCACCATCTGATAGCTAGCCAGAAGTTTGTGCTGAATTTTGCTGGTTCATAAACGAGGCAGAATGTACAGGACAAGATTCTAGTAAAGCAAGCTCAAAATACCTCGACACTTCTCTGAGTTCCTCTGATATATGAGCTGAACCCTGTTGAAGTCCAACTTAGCCAATTCAAGTAGGACAGGGTTCATCTTCGCTTCCCTTTGGCATGCTTCTATGAACCACCTGGTCTGTAACCTTGGCATCCTCCAGTTCAAAGGAAGCTCCAGGGCATGGGCTACGTGCTCCCTGAGATGAGGCTCAAGTGATCCCTCCATCAGGCTCTTGAGCTGTTTAGTTGTGAAGTTTGTAGCTTCTTCCAGCAGGTGCTCTCCTTCCTTTGCAAGATAGGAAGCCTCGTACAAGCTCACCAATCCTTCAGTCTGGTGACGAAGGCTGGCTTTCAAGTTGCCCTTCTCATCAAAAATCGGTTGAATACACCTTCAGTCCATCCACATAATTTGTGCATGTTAGATTGTGGCACCATGATAGAACAGAATAAACACAAAATTCCAATAGTATGCTAGGCTATTAACGTGGCATAGTTTTGTGACTAATTGGACCTATTTCTAGTTGTCTCAGTTTTATGAAAGTAATTGTACTAGCAATATATGAAGTACATCAGCGACACTGTTGTTGCAATCGCCAAGACAGAAGTAACGCTGGATATACAGCTTAATCACCTTCAGAAACAGCAAACCCATGTTCTCTGAGAAGCCTGAACATAAGAGCCGTGGCATGAAGATTATCCTTCAGCAACATGTTCACCTCTTCCATGGAACCGTACATGGTCCCTAAAGCATCCTTAATATCCTCGTTAAAGTGATACGCCACCCCAAGCTGCCGCAGGTGATCGATCAGTTGAAGCTGGTCCTCAATTCCCTTCTTCATGTAGATCATCTGTTTCACGTCCTCTGTCAATATATCCATCCTTCTTGCGTTATCCTCCTCCACCTGATGAAAGCTAGTCAGGAACCAATGCGAACTATAGATAAAACTCAAGCTTACATATTGCATACACGCCGACCTCGGTGTCAGTTGTTAGCGATTGTATGTATTCGTCACTCCACGAGCTCGGATGGTAATCAGCCGATCGCCGAGGAGGAGGAGTCTGCGCAGTACACCGGATTGACAGTAGGAGGCATCGACGGGGTGAAGAATTGGAGGGGGCAGTACGCGGATACGCACCGATCAAGGTGCAGCAGAAGGACGGAGCAGAAGAGCAGAAAGCCATTTGGCTCGGTGAACAACACTCAGTAGAAGATAGAGAATTTGATGGGCTTTGTAATGGCGGTGTTGGCGTTGGATTTATAGTGCCAGAGGCGGTGAAAACAGGATTCAGTAACGCGGTTCTCGTGCCTCACGAACGACGACCGACCTCCCTAAAACGACATTCACAAGCAGAATGCTAAGGGGCCACGTACGTACAGCCTCATTTATATCCACACAAGTTCCACATCATCGTGTTCCAATCAAATGTAATTCCAAGGGTCCAAAAATATCTCTGGCATCATAGTGGAAGAAGCTACTTTAAAAAATAGTTAATTCAAGGTGTTGATTTGATTAACTTCGACACCATTGGGACAAGCCCATGGCCTCGACGCTTAGTTCAACCGTATAGTTTCGCTTTGAGTTAGACTCAGAGTCCAAATAATTTTCAAAGACATGAACCGAAGTTGAATAAAAAGGGATTTGTAATCTTTATTAATGCGTTGGGAAGTAATTATAATTCAGCTGCAACTCCCATCCAATACAAACGCGACCCATCCTATTACTGCACAGGAGAACATTTATGCCACGACAATAGCGTACCAATTCACAATTATACTTTGATGAAAGCTTTTGTTTCCTAACACAATGGACATTGAATGTGGCAGTCTAAATATAAATATCTATGTCTATATCAATACCAATATATATTGGATGCATCCATCACATCATATTGAATTAAGCTAACTATGTATTGGCCCATATAGTTATTTGTCTTTAGCATCCTGTTTCTTATATTTTAAAAAATTATATTAGTATTTGAAACAATTATGTCCATTTATCTTTACGACATTAGTTTTATCGACGAAAATATGAAAATAAAAGGTAAAAAAATAATTTTAACATTCAAGTGGTGGATAGTGTCGATAACGAGCGATAGCATCACGAGCATCGGGGTTGGCGGATCCCTCCCCTTTGCATCTACATTGGCACAGATATAGATTCCGAGCGATTGCTATCCTTGAATCCATTCTCCTTGGCAAGCTATGCATCATCTTCGACTTTTCATTGGCTAGACCCACCACCTCGTCATTGACCTTGGCATTCCCCGCATTATCTTCTACTCCTCCAACACCTTCAATATTTTCATCCTTGACCATGCCCCCTTTTGATATTGTTGCTTCCTCCTCTTCTATCACCCTCGCCTTTCTCATTTTTGCTCCTTTCATCCCTTACTCCCCCCTCCCTTTCGTCTATCGTCGCTATATGGTCGGCGACCCAAACTAGGAGTTTGCTAGGGACTCCTTCCTAACCAACATTGCTAGCCAAGATGCCACCATCAACACCTTCAATGAACTCGAGGGTGACTACCTCACCCACTTGAGGTGATCCTCTGACGACAATCGTGTTTGGGCTATAGGGCCAATCTGCCCAACAGGCACAACTCCATCCCGACAGAGGAGGTTATAGTGTGGCTAGATGCATGTCCACTGTGGTCAATGATGTACATATTGTTGGAAAATCCATGAGCGATATCACATGCATAGCGTAAGAATAGAAAATAAAACATCCTAGATTTTCATGAAAAGGTTCCATCATCGTACGAAGATCGGTGCGTAAAAATAAATCCGTGAATCAGAGATCATATATCCATGAATTCTTATAAATCTATGGAGAGGATGAAGGAGGTTAAGTATCCTCCTCTCTAGCGGTGATCCACACGGTAGGGACTACGAAGATGCTCCTCTTTGGGGAGAGGAGGATAGGAGGTGGCTACCAAGAAGATCTCAGCCTATGTACCTTTGGTTCTCTCTTATTTATAGAGGCTTCTTATAAATCCTAATAGATCTTGTCCTATTGGATCTCCATCCAATTATCCAAGCATCTTAGATTAATGAGTCTCTATCCAATAATCTACCTCTTATTGGATCTCATCCATGGGATCCAATAATACAGTAGTTTATTGGATAACCAATAAGATATAAGCTCCAATGGATATCTCATATCTGAACCTCTACTTATCGCAACACCTAACATATGTGTGTGACCCTCTAAGCCCAATATCGAGCTAGCCATGAGTTATACCTATCAGAACACCTTCTGACTCAATAAATTATTATCTCTATAATAATTCACTTAACTCATCGATTGCGGATGTACTAGGCTAGTATGTCGCAGTCCCCAAACGATACAAAGGGAATCCAATCCTTTGGACATATCTGCCCTCAGTTACCATGTATCTATAGTCTTTTATCCATCTTATATTCTAGAGACCGTATATTGGGTATGGTGCTATTAGGCCCATATGATTTCTGTTGGGAAATCCGTCATGGGGGAGCGATATCACATACGCAGCGGAAGAACAGAAAACAAAACTCCAGATTTCCCGTAGAAAGTTTTCGTCGTCGTGCGAAGATCGGTGCGTCAAAAATAAATCCGTGAAAACTACACATGTAAAAGAAGATATCTAGGGAGATCGTATATCCCTGAATTCCTGTAGATCTGTGGGAGAGGATGAAGGAAGTCAAGTGTCCTCCTCTCTAGCGGTATCCACACACCAGGGATTGCGACGATGCACCTCTCTCTCCGGGGAGAGGCGAATAGGATGTGGCTACCAAAAACCCTCAGCCTATAGAACTCTGGTTCCCTCCTATTTATAGAGGCCCCTTGAAAACCCTAATGGATCTTTTGCCCTATTGGGTATTAGATCTCCATCCAATTACCCAAGCCTCTTGGATTAGTGGGTTTCTACCCAATAATCTCTTATTAGCAATTATTGGATCTCATCTCAGGATCCAATAATTCAAGGGCTTATTGGATATCCAATAAGATAGGGGGTTCAGCGGATATCTCATATTCGAACCTCTACTCGTCGCAACGCCTACCATATGTGTGTGACCCTCTAGGCCCAATATCGAGCTAGCCATGAGTTATACTTGTCAGAACTCCTTCTGACATAGTGAATTATTATCTATATAATAATTCACCCAACTCATCGACTACTGACGCATTCAGTGCCACTACGCCGCGGTCCCTAGACGATACAAGGGAATCTAATCCTTTAGACCTATTTGTCCTCGTTACTATGTATCTATAATCTCTCATCCATCTAATATCCAGAGACCCTATAGGGTATGGTGTTTGTCAGCCCATACGGCCTCTCCTTAAGTCTTGCTCTTGTCGGATTCTCCCGGAGAACTCTTTCTCCCTCAATCCGAATAACCTTGGCCAAGGATTTATTCAAGCAAGAATACATGGGATATTCCTCTCATGATACCGAGAGCGGATGATCCGCTATTAACACTCAATAGCCCTCGTAAGGTTGGCTACTATTCCCAATGATCGGTTGTACTAGATATGAAACTTTCCAAACCTATAAGTTCGGTATCAAAGAGTGGAGTACTCATACAGGACATCCTTGGTGTCTCAAGTCTAAGGACTATATACACTACTAGGACTACGGAATCATTGTCTAACATGAGGTATCAATAACCATCCAGCATTTCGTAGGCGGATCAATCAGTGAACTTATTCTCTAATGAGCACCTGCACTGTACCCTTAGTGTCCCCACACGAGTAGCTATGAGACCAGCTACCTCCATCATATGAACGGGTATACAAAGCACACCAGTCTATCCGGTTATCTCGATGTCCTTCTCGAGTAACCTATGACCAGGATAATTTAGGGTCTGTGTTTAAAGGTGAATCGATCTCATTATCGTGATCTCATCACGATCCGATTCCTATTGCACAGATCCAAGGACATCACAATATACATCTAGATAATGTGAGATAATTCCAATAATCATAAGCAAAGAGATTGACGCAGCATGTTACAGGTGCTATCACTCATGTGATTGGCTTGTAGGGCACCTATAACCAGCAATTTCCATTCGAGTCTCGCTCTAATTGGATTCTCTCGAAGAACTTTTTCTCTCTCAATCCGAATGACCCTGGCTAAGGATTTGCCCGAGCAAAAATACATGAGATATTCCTCTCATGATACCGAGAGTGAATGATCCTCTATTGACACTCAATTGTCTTTATAAGATTAACTACCATTCCCAAGAATCGGCTTTACTAGATCAGGAATTTTTCAAACTTGTAAGTCCGACATCAAATAATAGAGTACTCATAAAAGGCATCTTTGGTGTCTCAAGTCTAAGGACTACTAGGCCACTATGTCACAGTCCCTAAACGATACAAGGGGAATCCAATCCTTTGGACCTTTCTGTCTTTAGTTACCATGTACCTATAGTTTTTCATCCATCTAATATCCCAAAGACCGTAAATTGGGCATGGTGCTATCAGGCCCATACGATTTCCATTCGAGTCTCACTCTAATCGAATTCTCTATGAGAACTCTTTCTCTCTCAATCCGAATAACCCTGGCCAGGGATTTGCCTGAGCAAGAACACATGGGATATTCTTCTCATGAAATCGAGAGTGGATGATCCTCTATTGACACTCAATTGCTTTCGTAAGATTGACTACCATTCCCGAGAACCGGTTATACTAGATCTAGAGCTTTTTAAACCTGTAAGTCCGGCATCAAAGAATAGAGTACTCATAAAAGACATCTTTGGTATCTCAAGTTTAAGGACCAAATATACTACTACTAGGACTATGGAATCGTTATTTGACGTGAAGTATCAATAACCATCTAGCATTTCGTAAGCGGATCAATTAGTAAACTTATTCTCCAATGAGCACCTATATTGTATCCTTAGTATCCCCACATGAGTAGCTATGAGACTAGCCACCTCTATCATATGGATGGGTATACAACACACCAGTCTAGCCGGTTATCTCGATATCCCTCTTGAGTAACCTATGACTAGGATTATTAAGGGTCTGTGTTTAAAGGTGAATCGGTCTCATTATCGTAATCTTATCATGATCCGATTATTATTGCACTGATCCAAGGACATCACAATATACATCCAGATAATATGAGAAAATATCATAATCATAAGCAAAGAGATTGACGCAACGTGTTACAGGTGTCATCACTCATGTGATTGGCTTGTAGGGCACCTATAACAAGCACATATGCTTCAGGAGCCAATATAGGCCAATAGAGGTCTACATCGATGGGATCACGATGGTGCTAGAGAAGAGCAGGGTTCACTTCCTGTCTATGCTTGATGAGGCTGCAACAATACTAGAGCTGTTTAATGGGGCGACAAGGACGGTGGTGCAAGGGTGGATGTGGTAGGTGACGATCCTGGGCCACACTATGGTGGCTTCGTTTATGACTCACTATAGGCGGAACTCGGTGCTAGAGGGGGTGCCGATAGGCGTAGTGCTGCTAGTCTAACTGATGGCGACAGAGCAGTTCATGAACACGATACTATTGGGGTAGGATAGAGGGGTAGCTATTGGGGGGAGAGAGGAGAGGGATCCACCACCACCAATGCTAACAATATCATCGTCCATCAAACATTAAAATTATTTTTTTATCTTTTATTTTCATATTTTCATCGATAAAACTAATATCGTTAGGAAAAATGAATCGAATTATTTTATTTTCGTAACTATAAAGATATCAATATAATTTTTTTAAATATAAGAATCAAAATGCTAAAGATAGTTTACTACAAGGATAATCTATAGTTAGCCTTATTGAATTAGTCAAATTGAAAATTATGACCAAAATATCGGTATATGTTGTACTTAACTACTCAAGTCAATGAACAGAAAAACTAGTGACACGGATGAGTGAATCAGTACATCCTATAACCCACTGATCACCTGTATGATCACCTGTAAGTAAATAAAGTCCACCTGTATGATCACCTAACATATGAAGCTTATGCTATTGTACTACAATCTATTATTAATCTTGCATTCATAAAATGATAAAAAGAGGCCACTTGTATGATCACCAATATGTGAAACTTATGCTCTTGTACTTCATTTTATTCAAATTAATAATTATAATAATAGTGTGTGCTTGTGCGCTCTGAAACTTATTGGAAGGTATGTTTGGATGTGAATGAAACTTCTTCGAGTTTGTGTACTGTACATTAACTGCTCAAGTGCTTCATCTAGGAGTGACAGAGATGAGTGAATCTCTCCATCCTATGACCAATTAACCTCCACAAAGTAAAATCCAATCAACATCACACTATACATGACATCAGAGATGTTGAAAGAATACTGTACATGACATCAGAAGATGTTAAAAAATTATTAGGTCAAATCCGGCAACCTCAAAAGATAAAAAGAAAGTCCACTTGTATGATCATCAATATGTAAACCCTACGCTATTGTACTTCATTTTATTCGCACAATAATAGAATGTAGACAACCTACATTAATGAGTGACAACAATTTGGTTCAGTTACGTACAATTGAATTTCTATGTTACGACTAAAATTAATTTATATTGTTTGGGGTCCAATTTGACCGAATCCGTTGGGTCTAAAAGAAAAGAATAAAAGTAAATACAAAAGCGACCCATCCTATTACTGCACAGGAGAACATTTATGCCACGGTAATAGCGTGCCAATTCACAATTATAATTTGCATGTTGAAAGCTCCTGTTTCCTAACACAATGTGGACATTGAATGTGACAGTCCAAATATAAATATCTATATTTATATCAATGCCAATATCTATTGTATTCATCCATCACATCATATTGAATTAAGATAACTAGATATTAGCCCATGTAGTTAGTTGTCTTTAGCATCTCATTCCTTATATTTTAAAAAATTATACTAATATTTAGAAATAATTATGTCTATTTACCCTAATGATATCAGTTTTATCGATAAAAATATAAAAATAAAAGGTAAAAAAGATAATTCTAATGTTTAGTTATGGATAATGTCGATAATGAGCAACAAAGATCATCGCATCGGTGTTGGCAGATCCCTCCCCCTTTGCATCTGCATCAGCATCAATAAAGATATTGAGCAACTGTCACCCTCAAATCCATTCTCCCTTGGCAAGCTCTGCATCGTCTTTGACTTTTTCATTGGCTAGACACACTATCTCATCGTCGACCTTGACATTCTCGGCATTATCTTCTACTCCTCCGACACCTTCAACGTTTGCATCCTTGACCATGCCTCCTTTTGATGTTGTTGCTTCCTCCTCTTCTATCACCCTCACCTTACTCACTTTTGCCCCTTTCATCCCTTACTCTCACCTTAGTTTCGTCTATCATTGCTATAAGGCTGGTGACCCAAACTAGGAGTTTTCCAGGGTCTCTTTCTTGACCAACGTCACTAGCCAAGGTGCCACCATCAACACCTTCAATGAACTCGAGGGTGATTACCTCACCCACTTGAGGTGATCCTATGACCACAATCATGTTTAGGCTATGGGGCCAATCTGCCCAACACGCATAACTCCATCTCGATGGAGGAGGTTATAGCATTGCTAGACGCATGTCCATTGTGGTCAATGGTGTACATATACTTTAGGAGCTAATACAAGCCAACGGAGGCCCAGATCGATGGGATCACGATAGTGCTGGAGAAGAGTGGGGTTCACTTCCTGTGAGCACTCGACAAGGCAACGACGATGCTAGAGGAGTTCAAGGGGGCGATAGGGATGGTGGTGCATGGGTGGATGTCGTAGGTGACGATCCTGAGCCACACTATGGTGGCTTTGTTTGTGACTCACTGTAGGTGGAACTTGATGCTAGAGGGGGTGACGATAGGTGTGGCGCTATTAGTCTAACTTATGGCAGCAAAACAGTTCATGAACACGATATTGTTAGGGTAGGATAGAGGGGTAGCTATTGTGGGGGGAGGGAGTGGGGAGGGGCCCACCATCGATGTCAAGAAAGATCGTTATCCAATATCGACGTCGCTTACCATCAAACATTAAAATTATATTTTTATCCTTTATTTTTATATTTTCATCGATAAAACTAATATCGTTAGGGCAAATAGATTTAATTATTTTATTTTCATAACTATAAAGATCTCAATATAATTTTTAGAATATAAGGATCAAAATACTAAATGTAGTTTACTACAAGAGATAATCTATAGTTAGCCCTATTGAATTGGTTAAATTGAAAATTATGACCAAATTATCAGGTGTGTGTTGTACTTAACTACTGAACAAAAAAACTAGTGACACATGAGTTAATCTCTCCATCCTATAACCCAAAAAACCGCTCTCATGCATGTGGCACTGGATAGATTTGGGCACATCGCCTCTTTCAAGCTCGTCCTGCACAAAAACAACCGATGCAGATAGGAGAAACTGTGAACTATTTATTGCCACGATTCCATGAACGAACGATAATTATGGTGCAATTCAAATACCTTGGAAGTACCCAAATCATCACAAAGTCGAAGGATCATGGATGACCGTCTTGCAATCTCAGGACAGCTGTGGAAGTCTTCCAAGGTCTCTCGACCCACATGGTCACTGGTGCAATAAGCAAGAGTCAATATCAGGGGACCCGATACCGAAACTAGTGCGTTCTCCAAGTACTCGTCAAGATTGGGTGTGTAGCCTTGGTGGTTCCACCTTGCTTCCACCATGTATGCCTTGCATACATCTGCCCACTGAATCCAAGGGTTGCACTGTTTAGAAAGTGGAACTGAATGATTGATGATGCACAAAAGAGGGAGCATGGGATCGGTATGTTACTGCTTTTTTTAGGTGTGGAATTATATCCAGTCCCTTCTCTTTCATAACATTGTATGCGGTGTCATTTGTAGTGTTGAAGAGGGCTAGAAAACATATCTTCATGTACTCTGGAAGTTTGTCCGTTGCATTAACGTCCCATCTGCAACAACCATCAGAGTAGATGTTATCAGGAATCAACGATCGTTGAAATTACATCTATTGCATTCATGAAGCGGAGTTCTTCATCACCTATCGACGGCATCCATGAAAAGCTCGAGCTCATCCATGGTGCCGTAAACATCATACACATCATCTATTGTTGTTATCAGGCAGATTGCCTTTGTCTGCGCCTCCCTGCATCTTGCATACTGTGGCTCAAAAGCCCAGCCAACCGTCCAGAAATAGCTCTCCATCAACCTGTCCCTCGAAAATGGAAGCCTTTGCACCAGGCCAATATTGCATCACCATCTGATCGATAGCCAGAAGTTTGTGCTGAAATCTACTGGTTCATAAACGAGGACAGAATATACAGGACATGATTCAAGTAAAGCAAGCTCAAAATACCTCGACACTTATCTGAGTTCTCTCTGATGTTTGCTCTGAACCCTGTTGAAGTCCAACTTAGCCAATTCAAGTAGGACAGGGTTCATCTTCGCTTCCCTTTGGCATGCTTCTATGAACCACCTGGTCTGTAACCTCGGCATCCTGCAGTTCAATGGAAGCTCCAAGGCATGGGCTACGTGCTCCCTGAGATGAGGCTCAAGTGATCCCTCCATCAGGCTCTTGAGCTGTTTAGTTGTGAAGTTTATAGCTTCTTCCGGCACGTGCTCTCCTTCCTTTGCAAGATGGGAAGCCTCGTACAAGCTCACCAATCCTTCAGTCTGGTGGCGAAGGCTGGCTTTCAAGTTGCCCTTCTCATCAAAAAATCGGTTGAATACACCTTCAGTCCATCCACATAATTTGTGCATGTTAGATTGTGGCACCATGATAGAACAGAATAAACACAAAATTCCAATAGTATGCTAGGCTAATAACGTGGCATAGTTTTGTGGCTAATTGGACCTATTTCTAGTTGTCTCAGTTTTATGAAAGTAATTGTACTAGCAATATATGAAGTACATCAGCGACAATGTTGTAGCAATCGCCAAGACAGAAGTAACGCTGGATATACAGCTTAATCACCTTCAGAAACAGCAAACCCATGTTCTTTGAGAAGCCTGAACATAACAGCCGTGGCATGAAGATTATCCTTCAGCAACATGTTCACCGCTTCCATGGAACCGTACATAGTCCCTAAAGCATCCTTAATATCCTCGTTAAAGTGATACGCCACCCCAAGCTGCCGCAGGTGATCGATCAATTGAAGCTGGTCCTCAATTCCCTTCTTCATGTAGATCAGCTGGTTCACCTCCTCTGTCAGTTTGTCCATCCTTCTTGCATTATCCTCCTCCACCTGATGAAAGCTAGTCAGTAACCAATGCGAACTATAGATAAAACTCAAGCTTACATATTGCAGGCACGCCGACCTTGGTGTCAGATGTTAGCGATTGTATGTATTCGTCACTCCACGAGCTCGGCTGGTAATCAGCCGATGGCCGAGGAGGAGGAGTCTGTGCAGTGCACCGGATTGGTAGTAGGAGGCATCGACGGGGTGAAGGCTTGGGGGCTGTCCGCCGATGGGCACCGATCAATCTGCAGCAGAAGGAAGGAGCAGAAGCGCAGAAAGCCATTTGGCTCAGTGGACAACACTCAGTAGAAGATGGAGAATCTGATGGGCTTGTGAAGGCCGTGTTGGTGATGGATGGATTTATTTGCGCAGGAGTAAGTGAGAACAGAATTGAGTAACGAGGTTCTCGTGCCGTCCGACCTCCACAAAACGAGATTCACAAGCAGAGTGCTGTGCGGCCAGCCATATCTACGCCACCTCCAGATCAACGTGTGCCAAACAAATGTAGTTCCAAGTATGAAATTACTAAACGAAGAAAAAGGAACAAAAAGAAAATAATATATATATATATAATCGACTCAAAATGAAGACAAGTTCATAATTTAAACAATAATTATGTCTAATATTATGTCGGCAGGCATGCCGTATGAATGCTTCTTCACCTATTTTTATCTTCTTTCCTCTTCAACTATTTTCATCGTTGTCACTGGCCATTGGCAATGATGTCACTTAAAGAAGTAATCAATTGGAAGAGTTGATTTAAACAACTTCGGCATCAGTGGGACAAGCCCATGGCCTGGACGTTTGGTTTAGTCATATAGTCTTGATTCGAGTTAGAATTCCAAATAATCTTCAGAAGCATGAATCGAAGTTGAATAAAAAGGAATTTGTAATCATTATTAGTGCGTTCGGAAGTGATTAGAATTCGGCTGCAACTCTCATGTTTGGATTGAAAAGTGACAACAATTTGGTTCAGTTACATAAATTGTATTTTATATGTTACAGCTAAAATTATCTTAAATTGTTTGGGGTCCAATTTGACTGGAGAACGTTTATATCGTGCATGTTGAAAGCTTTAGTTTCCATATATATATATATATATATATATATATATATATATATATATATATATATATATATATATATATATATATATATATATATATATATATATATATATATATATATGTGTGTGTGTGTATATACATATATGTATGTATATATATAAAAGAAAGTGAATATCTATCCTGTAACGAATTACCCTCAAGAAAGCAAAGACCAATCAACATCACACTGGACATGAAGATAAAAGAATTATTAGGTTATGGATCAACGGAGTCCACTGGTATAATCACCAACATGTGAAACTTACATGTTATATAATTAATCCCGCGTTCTTACGTATTATATTATATGTCCACTTGTTTGATCACCAACATTTGAAGCTTATGTTATTGTATTTCACTTTATATATTGGTGCCATAATGGAGAGGAGAAGATAAAAATATTAGTTACCATAATATTGTGTGCTTGTGCGTTCTAAAATTTTTATAGATAAGTCATTCGGGTTAGATTCAAAGTGAAATCAAATCGAAATTTGGGTTAAAATTGGAACCAAACTGATTTGATGTGTCATCGACTCTGAATTAAACTCAAAGTGGCTTTACGTGGTTTGATTTTAGTTTCTAGTTTTAGACCATCAAAATTGATAGTTCTAATTCCAACTTGAACCATCGATTCTATAGTTTAAGCTCCAACGATCTAACGATCAACGCTAGTGGGATACTTCCTAGCAGTCATATATCGATTGGTTTTAGGGGTATCTTGATTATTTAATAATTAAAAAATAAAGAAAAAGATATATTTATCATTTTAATAGCAAAATAATAGTTAGTTTTATGACCATTTATTGAAAAACCTATATAATATATTATTACACTCTCTAATCACTGTCTTAAGCCCTCCTCTTGATTCTATGACAAGTGGAAGTTATCATTTCACTGAAAATAATTTTGAAAGTTCAATCATGACAACTCAGGAAAATCAGCACATCATATCGAGCTGAATTCAATATAATGACCAAAGTTGAATATCTTCAAGCTATATTTCAAGAAGTTTTGAAATATGGATGACTCTTTCCATATTATCTATCAACAACTACTATGGTTCAAATTTAAAAAAGAAAGATATATTTTTATATGTATATTGAGAAGAAATACTCAACATAAATAGATATAAAAAATTAAATATAAATTTTTGGGTACCTGATGCTCAGTACATGGTCATGGATAAGGCACAGTTGGATTTGTTGCTTAAGGAGTATAAGTTACCTATAAGAGTAATATTGTCGAGAAGATAAAGGATACCATCAGGCACTTCCTTTGGTCTCAAGACTAAGAAGAGAAAGACGATAGTTTTTATTATTTGATATAAACAAAGGTCATTCCACTCATGGAGATTTTTTGTTTTCCTCTTTCCTTTAGTCATGCAAAGTCGAAGTTCTCTGTGTTGACAATCACAAAACTTGCATTCTTTTGTTTCTTCTATCAAAAATTTATTTACTCCCAATATTATTAAAAGTATAGGTTTTAAAAAAAATGAAATCACTTTATTCTATTATTATAACAAGAACAAGAAAATTAGAGTTTCTATAAAAAAATCATCTAGAAAATCAGATCTCCTAGATTGATAAACGAGCCTTGATTGAGTAAAATTAACTAAAAAATTATTATATAATTATGTCTCTAAAGAATATAGCACCATCGAAGGAAGGATAAAGTTTTTTTTTTTTTCAAAATGATCATCCTACTCCCATCGGTCATTGCCTTCCTTATGGTCTCTGACCACATCATAGCCCCATCGATTGCCCACCCCCCCCCCCATTGAACCCAGTTAGTGATAAAGGCATAGTGGCCACTGCCACACCCCATTGGACCAACAATGGAGCGACCCTCATCGCCCTTGCACGAGAAAGGGTGCAAGTGGCATTATGCAACACCTCCATGCCTAGAGATGATGATAAGGGTTTGGGGTTCGACGAGAGCTACACAACCTCATCCTGCCCCTTACTAATGCGATCTCCTCATGCCCCTTCCTCATCATTGATTATGAGCAAGTTAGGAGAGGGGCGACTCACCCTTGTGACCAATGACGATGGTGAGGGTCAGAGAGTGAGCAAGAGCTACCGAGTGAGGCAACCATGTGTGAGGTTAAGGGTGGCCACTACGAGGTGAATGCTTGGCCAAAGTTGGCTTGGGTAGAGGTGTAGCTGCTAATTATATGTGCCCTGCAAGCCAATCACATGAGTGATGACACTTGTGACTTGATATGTACTCTTTCTTTATTATTATTATTATTAGATATTTTATCATTTTATCTTGCCTGTTGCATATATTGTGATGTCTTTAGATCTATACAATGGGAATCAGACCGTGATGAGATCACGATAATGAGACCGATTCACCTTCCTAAATAATCTCGGTTATAGGTTACTCGAGAGGGACATCGAGATAACCGGATAGATTGGTGTGTTATATACTCATCCATATGATGGAGATGGCTGGTCTCATAGTTACTCATGTGGAGACACTAAGGATATAGTACAGGTGCTCATTAGAGAATAAGTTCACTGATTGATCCGCTTATGAAATATTGGATGGTTATTGATACCTCACGTCAGACAGTGATTCCGTAGTCCCAGTAGTGCATTTAGTCCTTAGACTTGAGACACTAAGGATGTCCTGTATGAGTACTCCACTCTTTGATACCGGACTTATAGGTTTGGAAGTTCCAGATCTAGTACAGCCGGTTATTAGGAGTGGTAGCCAACTTTACGAAGGTTATTGGGTGTTAATAGAGGATCATCCGCTCTCGGTATCATGAGAGGAATATCCCATGTATTCTTGCTCGAACAAATCCTTGGCCATGGTTATTCGGATTAAGAGAGAAAGAGTTCTCCAGAAGAATCTGACCAGAGCGAGACTCGAGAAGAGACCGTATGGGCTTGACAATACCATGCCCGGTATATGGTCTTAGGGATATTAGATGGATGAGAGACTATAGATACATAGTAATTGAAGACAGATAGGTCCAAAGGATTGGATTCCCCTATATCGTCTAGGGGTTATGGCGTAGTGGCCTAGTACGTCCGCAATCGATGAGTCGGGTGAATTATTATAGAGATAATAATTCACTAAGTTAAAAAGAGTTCTGACAAGTATGACTCACAACCAGCTCGATATTGGGCCTAAAGGATCATATGCATATGGTATGTGTTGCAACGAGTAGAGGTTCAGATATAAAATATCCGTCGGAGCCCCTAACTTATTAGATATCTGTTAAACCCATGAATTATTGGATCCTGAGATGAGATACAATAAGAGCTAATAAGAGATTATTGGATAGAGATCCACTAATTCAAGAGGTTTGAGTAATTGGATAGAGATCCAATATCCATCAGGATAAGATCCATTAGAGTTGACAGGGGCCTCTATAAATAGGAGGGAATCAAAGCTCTATAGGCTAGGGGTTCTCTTGATAGCCATCTTATATTCTCCTCTCTAAAGAGAGGAGCATCGTTGTAGTCCCTACCGTGTGGATACCGCTAGAGAGGAGGACGCTTGACCTTCTTCATCCTCTCCTATAGATATGCAGGGATTCAAAGATATGCAATCTCCCTAGGTACTTTCTTTTACATATGCAGTTTTCGGATTCGCGAATTTGTTTTTGACACACTGATCTTCGCATGACGAGGAAACCTTTCTATGGAAATCTAGGGAGTTTTAATTTTCTATTCTTTCACTACGCATGAGATATCGCCCCCTTGGATTTCCCAACAACAGCTAGGGCTAGGACAAGAATTTTTCAAAATAATGAGTGCAAAATCATCTTTTCACGTGCTTAGAGGCACTTTGCAAGAAATCATGAATCTTAAAAACTTTTTCAAAAAATTCACCTAAAAATATAATATTTTATTCTTAATTAAGCATCGCCACGTGGTTGTACATAGTTTATCCATTATATCAGTCGTTTAAGGTGCCCATCAACAATAAAGTTGAGAGAAATTAAAAATTCAATCTAGTAGCATATAACACAATATACTTTGGGCTTTTTTTTTCTTTATATTTTATAAACAAAGTTATGTTACTGGGATGTTATTGACCGTGGGGGTTAACACAGCTTAGTCCAGTCTCGAAGGTGTAAACTCATTTGGGGGCCCATAGAAAGCGAGAGGAGGTTAGAGCAGGGAGCAAACCCAACCGACAGTGATCCTAAGGAGTTGTTAGTTTGCCAAAGATAGATTTGGTACTATCCCAAGGTACACCTTAGCCTCGCCAAGGTCCTTGCATAATAAGTCGACGTTAGGGGAATGTTCTCGACTTGACCCCTCTGATGGAAAAGTTAGTTAGGAGATAAAAAATGATAGAGATACATCTCTCTTTAGGTTTTGGGGACTAGCTTTTATACCTGAGCGATTGATAGAGTAAGGCTAACTACTAGATAAGGTGCCCCTTACGTTTTCCAAGGGCTCATTTATGTCGACGACTGATGGGTACACCTCTCTATGAGTGGTGCTAGGGAAAGATGGTTGCAAAGGTATCATTTGTCAAGGCTAGAGCCTATCTAGGATAAGCAGGGGATGGTCCCTTATGTCAGGTATTTGAAAATAGGGAAAAGAGAAACTGGACCATGTCGTCTAGGATTAATATCCTCTACCGAGCGGGTGAGTGAGCCTTCCCAAAATCATGGTTGATGGAGGGTGATAGATCGCTTATGACAAGTAACCCAAAAAGAAGAAAAGAGGGGATGGGCCTTGCTAAGGAGAATTAATGCACTCTGGCTCATGTGGCTCTCCCAAAGATCGAGGTAGGTAGGGGCTAACAGATCATGGTCTTAGGTATAAGTTCTTCCACTAATGTTATTGCCTAGGTAACAATCCCCGACTAACTGAGTTGGTAATGTAATACTTACATCATTATTTTCTCTATCAGAAAGTTTTTTTTTTGACTTTAAAGCGATGATAAAAAGGGTGATCACACCTAAAGAAACTTATAGCTTCATGATATTATTCTTAATTACATTGTTACAAAATTATGGGTTCAATCAACAAATCAACAAAGACCTGATACGATCCTCAATCACTTGATTGGGTTTGCCATGTCCATCTCCGTATTGGTACATGCATTGGGCCATTCGAGGGATATTGATGGCCATCATTTTTAGGTTTTCCTCGAAACGAGAAGTGAAACTTCGATCTCCGTTTATTGCTCTCCAATTCCCTCTAATCAATCGCCTGATATGCTCACAAGTCGCATACTCTGAAAAACCGCTCTCATGAATGCAGCACTGGATAGATTTGGGCACATCGCCTCTTCTAAACTCGTCCTGCACGAAAACAACCGATGCAGAGAGGAGAAAATGTGTGAAATCTTTATTGTGTTGATTCGATGAAGGAATGATAAGTATGGTGCAATTCAAATACCTTGGAAGTACCCAAATCATCACAAAGTCGAAAGATCATTGATGACCATCTTGCAATCTCAGGAGAGCTTTGGAAACCGTCCAAGGCCTCTCGAGTTACATCGTCACTGGTGCAATAAGCAAGAGTCAATATCAGGGGACCTGATATCGTTACCCGTGCGTTCTCCAAGTACTCTTCAAGATTGGGTGTGTAGCCTTGGTGGTACCACCTTGCTTCCACCGTGGCTGCCTTGCATAGATCTGCCCACTGAATCCAAGGGTTGTACTGTTTAGAAAGTGGATGTGCATGATTGACGATACACAAAAGAGAGGGGATGGGATCGATATGTTACTGCTCTTTTTAGGTGTGGAATTATATCCAGACCCTTATCTTTCATAACATTGTACGCGGTGTCATTTGTAGTGTTGAAGAGGGCTAGAAAGCATATCTTCATGTACTCTGGAAATTTGTCCATTGCATTAACATCCCATCTGCAACATCCATCCGAGTAGATGTTATCAGGAATCAAAGATTGTTGAAATAACATCTCCATGCATCACGTGAAGGAGTTCTTTACCTCTCGACGGCATCCGTGAAAAGCTCGAGCTCATTCATGGTGCCGTAAACATCATACACATCATCTATCGTTGTTATCAGGCAGATTGCCTTTGTCTGCGCCTCCCTGCATCTTGCAAACTGTGGCTCAAAAGCCCAGCCAACCGTCCAGAAATAGCTCTCCATCAACCTGTCCCTCGAAAATGGAAGCCTCTGCGCCAGGTCAAGATTGCTCCACCATCTGATCGACAGCCAGAAATTTGTGCTGAAGTTTGCTGATTCATGCACGAGGGCAGAATGTAAAGGACATGATTCAAGTAAAGCAAGCTCATAATACCTCGACACTTCTCTGAGTTCCCTCTGATGTATGCTCTGAACCCTGATGAGGTCCAACTTAGCCAATTCAAGTAGGATAGGGTTCATCTTCGCTTCCGTTTGGCATGCTTCTATGAACCACCTGGTCCGTAACCTCGGCATCCTCCAGTTCAATGGAAGCTCCAAGGCATGGGCTATGTGCTCCCTGAGATGAGGCTCAAGTGATCCCTCCATGAGGCTCTTGAGCTGTTTAGTTGTGAAGATTATAGCTTCTTCCAGCATGTGCTCTCCTTCCTTTGCAAGATGGGAAGCCTCGTACAAGCTCACCAATGCTTCAGTCTGGTGGCGAAGGCTGGCTTTCAAGTTGCCCTTCTCATCCAAAAATCGGTTGAATACACCTTCAGTCCAGCCACCTAATTTGTGCATGTTAGATTGTGACACGATGATTGAACAGAATAAACACAAAATTCCAATGGTATGTTAGGCTGGTAACGTGGCATAGTTTTTCGACTAATTGGACATATTTATAGTTGTCTCAGTTTTATGAAAGTAATTGTTCTAGCAATATATGAAGTACATCAGCGACAATGTTGTAGCAATCGCCAAGACAGAAGTAACGCTGGATATACAGCTTAATCACCTTCAGAAACAGCAAACCCATGTTCTCTGAGAAGCCTGAACATAAGAGCCGTGGCATGAAGATTATCCTTCAGCAACATGCTCACCTCCTCCATGGAACCGTACATGGTCCCTAAAGCATCCTTAATATCCTCGTTAAAGTGATACGCCACCCCAAGCTGCCGCAGGTGATCGATCAGTTGAAGCTGGTCCTCAATTCCCTTCTTCATGTAGATCATCTGTTTCACGTCCTCCGTCAGTTTATCCATCCTTCTTGCGTTATCCTCCTCCACCTGATGAAAGCTAGTCAGTAACCAATGCGAACTATAGATAAAACTCAAACTTACATATTGCATGCACGCCGACCTTGGTGTCAGATGTTAGCGATTGTATGTATTCGTCACTCCACGAGCTCGGCTGGTAATCAGCCGATCGGCGAGGAGGAGTCGTCTGCGCAGTACACCGGATTGGCAGTAGGAGGCATCGACGGGGTGAAGACTTGGAGCGGCCGGTCCGCGGATAGGCACCGATCAAGCTGCAGCAGAAGGACGGAGCAAAAGAGCAGAACGCCATTTGGCTCGGTGGACGACACTCAGTAGAAGATCGGAGAATCTGATGGGCTTTGTAATGGCGGTGTTGGTGTTGGATTTATAGTGCCAGAGGCGGTGAAAACAGGATTCAGTAACGAGGTTCTCGTGCCTCTCGCCCTACGTCCGACCTCCCTAAAACGAGATTCATAAGCAGAATGCTAAGCGGCCACTTCCGTACAGCCAGCCTCATGTATATCCACACTAGCTCCACATCATCGTGTTCCAACCAAATGTAATTCCAAGTGTCGAAAAATATCTCTGGCATCAGATTGGAAGAAGCCACTTAAAAAAAAGAAGTTAATTCCAGGAGTTGATTTGATTAACTTCGACGCTTAGTTCTACCGTATAGTATCGCTGTGAGTCCAAATAATCTTCAAAGGCATGAACCGAAGTTGAACAAAAAGGGATTCATAAGTGACAACAATTTGGTTCCCTAAGATACAATTGGATTTCTATGTTACGATTAAAATTAATTTATATTGTTTGGGGTCCAATTTGACCGAATCCGTTGGGTCGAAAAAAGAAAAGACAAATAAATGCAAAAACGACCCATCCTATTACTGCATAGGAGAAAATTTATGCCACGTGATCAGCGACCCACTTCACAGTTACAATGTGCATGTTGAAAGCTTTTGTTTCCTAACACAATGTGGACATTGGACACCACAAGACGTACTAGACCCGTGATCCATCACATCATATTAATTAACATCAAATTGGTCTTCAGTATTCAATTGGTCAAATTGAGAATGGTGGCTGCGGAAGTATCGGTTTGTGCGCTGTACATTAACTACTCAAGTGCTTCATCTAGGAGTGACAGAGATGAGTGACTCTCTCCATCGTATGACCAATTAACCTCCGCAAAGTAAAGACCAATCAACGTCACACTATACATGATATCAGAGATGTTGAAAGAATACTGTACATGACATCAGAAGATGTTAAAAAATTATTAGGTCAAATCCGGCAACCTCAAAAGATAAAAAGAAAGTCCACTTGTATGATCATCAATACGTAAACCCTATGCTATTGTACTTCATTTTATTCGCACAATAATAGAGTGTAGACGACAAAAGTAGTAATTAAGATAATAGTGTGTGCTTGTGCGCTCTGAAACTCGTGGGAAGGTTAGTTTAGACGTAAATGAAAACTTGCATTAAGTTACTGTTATATTTTATTTTTGTGACATCTTCATTTAATTCGAAGATGAGTAAAAATCAAAATTATTTTATAAGAATATGATACGTATATCAGTATTAACTTTGGCTTAATCAATTTGAGCCACGCCAAATACAGCCGCCTACAGTTCAACTAAGTACCTAATTGAATATTATATTCGTTTGTTTCATAACTCGTACCTACAACAGAATCGGACATTAAGCAGGTTTAATTAATCTGCACTTAATTTATAATGCATCGCACCTATGACATTAAACAGGTCAAATGGATGTGACTTCCAATGACAATACAAACAATTAAATATACATTTCATTGTATATCCTAATTTGTAGCTACAAACTGTAGTGACTAAACCTGAATCTGACATCATACCACCATGAAACAAAACTTGGTAAATGTTGCCACATAATGCTCATCGAGAGAAGATTATACCTGCAATTTACAATCCCTCTCATCTCTCTAGTGTACCAACTTGATCAAAAACCCAACTATTTACAGCTACCAAAGGAAGATGCTGCAAGACAATTTAGACTATTGCAAAACAAAATAAAAAATAAAAAATCAGTGATCCCCCTTTGTTTTCGGCCTCATGCAGCCACAGAAGAGATTCTTCTTCATCTCTCTACCACAGTCTCTCCTCCCATATATAATGTCCTTTAGAAGAATTCTTGATCTGTCTCCAACCCTAGTGTGCTTCCTCGCATGCTGTTCTTCAAGTTTCAGCAAGACATACTGGATTTTATGCAGTTCCAGCTCTAGCCTTTCTATCTTATCTGATTCCCTTCTTGCTTCTTCTGCAATTTGCCGTCTTCTTGTGCTACCACCATCTCCAGAGTTTGTGTCCCAACTGTCTGAGGAATGGAACTCTTCAGCCTTGTTGGTCAACTTGTTATTTGTATCAATTAGCTTAATGAGAGCTCCATCTTTATCATTTAACTCTGGATAAATTGTATTATATCCTAAACTTGCAGGAAGCTTCCCCATTTGAGAGCTTTTGCTTTTCCTCTTCAAATCCTTCACATCCATTTCGAGGTCCAATAACTTTCGCAAGTCAGTTTGAAGCCTTGCGAGGACCCTTTTGGACCATTCTTGTTGGGATGCCAAAGCTCTATTGGACATCTCTAACCTGTCGACATTCAACTCCTTCTCAACCACCAGCTCTGAAGATGGATATTCGCTTTTTTCTTCCTCTATAGACTCTATGCCATGTTCCATGGCAGCTGTTGATGCTTTCCATTTCTGGTTGCTGCAATCTCTTTCAGCAGCTTCCCATAATTGATCATCAATGTCGATCCTGCTTGGACCATCAGAACAAATAGTCCTATAGTGCAAATAACTTGACTCCTGGTCGAGTTTATTATCTTTCATCATTTGCCCATGCTTCCCTCTGGAGATTTCATTAACATTTTGTCCCTCATCATCAACCTCGCACTGCCCTGCAAGTGCCTCTTTATTTAACCCATCATCATCTTACCTGAAGCCTCCGAGTTGGAATCAGCATCAAAGTTTTCCTGCACTCTGTAACTTCTGATATGTATTATCATCTTTTGAAGAGCTTCTACTTTAGTGATCAATTTCTCCAACTCTGGAACACCTTTGACATCCAAGACTTTATGACCATCACCAGATTGACAAGAACCACGATGCAGATTAGAGACCAAGGGCAAATCCTGGAGACAGAAAAGTCAGAGTGTCAGAAGTGACTGTTGCAGATTCAATTAGCCAATAATGTTAGCTTGCCTCAGAAAGTAAAGCACAATTTTATCCTCAAAAGGCAAGAACGAAATTTTTTGTGATTTAAATCTTTTTTTTTTAATCAATGCCCTGAAAGCACATTGATCCAAAATTTTAGGCATGTCTTTAATTTGATCCAGTGACACAGATTTCAAGACAGTTGAACTTTGCCTTATCTTAGTTACCTTTTGTCAACTCCTCACTTTGATAGTCTTCAAGTGGACTTAACTGATCTTCAAATATAGATTGAATTTTGAACTATGATCAAGATTGACAACATGTTCAGATTCAACAGTGCTAAGAAGTGTACCTCTTTCTCATAGTGGTTTGATTGTGTACGCTTTGACATTGTCATAATTAGTTTTTCTAGAGATATAATACCATTCCACAAAGACGTTATACATGCTGGATAAACATCCAGGACAGCCTTCAACCCACTATTTTCTCCCTCTAAATCATCATTCTTTTTCTTCAGAGTATCCACATACTCCTTTGTTAAAGGTACCTCCATATTTAGTGTCTCCTTTTGCAATATTGAACTAACTTCCCCTACTAATAGCAGCTCATGAACTTTTTCTTCATATAATGCTGCATAAGCTGTGGAGAGTTGAAGATCATTTAACAATGCTGTGATTTCCCCTTCGCAGCACTCATTTTCAGCTACTTCTTTCTGAAGTTCTGAGATCAAATTCTCCTCACTGTTCACAAGCAACTTGACTTCTTCACACATTTGATTGATTTCCTCTTGAAGCACCATATTTGCTTCATAAAGGTATCTGATCTCATTGTTCCTATGTGCAAGTGCTTCTGATAAACTTGAAATTTTCTGCTCCAAATCTTCTTTGACCAGCTTACTCACTTCATTTTCAGCTATTTCTTTCTGAAGTTCTGAAATCAAATCTTCCTCACTGTTCACAAGTAACTTAACTTCTGCACACATTTGATTAATTTCCTGTTGCAGCACCTCATTTGCTTCATTAAGATATCTGATCTCATCATTCCTGTGGTCAAGCACTTCTGATAAAGTTGAAATCTTCTGCTCCAACTCTTCTTTGACCAGTTTACTCGCTTCATTATCAAGCTGAAGTCCCTTGAGGATTCTGCATAATTCTGAGTTCTTCTGTTGACTTGACTGAAACTTCTGATTTGTTTCTGATAGCTGTGTCTGTTTCTGTATCAGTAGAGTCTCTATACACTGACTTTGAAGATTTAGTTCCTCCAGGACTTTTGTAGTTGTAATTAAATCAAACTCTGAAAGCAGTAAATGATTTCTAAAGTCTTCTTCTAGACAAGTAATGGACTCGCCAAGATGCATTTTTTCTTCCTCAAGAACCCTTGTCTTCCAATTTAGTCTGTTATTCTCTGCATCAAGACCTTTATTAATAACATTAAGAGAATCCAGATTATAACTGAGAGACCTCAACTCCAACAATCTTTCTGCAATAAGGCTCTTAAAGAAGACAAAAATATGATCCAGTTCTATTGCCTCTGCAAGGACATCATTATGTTCGCTCTTCTTGAACATGCGATGCTTTTGTTTTAAACTGTAAGATTCTTCCATGAGTATCATCTTTTCTTCAATCAAATTTAAAATTTCACATTTAGACATCTGGAGAGCATCTTGCAGATCTGTCAACTGCCCATGGACAGCCTTTATTTCGGTCTTCATTACTACCTCCCTTTGGTTGTTTGCTTCCACATCCTTCACTAGTTTTTCATTCAAGCATAAGATTTTGTGCTTCTGTTTTCCTAATGCTAATAATTCTTCAGTTTTGATGTCAAGCTCCCTTTCAAGAGAACATTTCTCCAATCTTAGACTGATGAGATCCTGTATTATATGCCTCAGAAGCATGGCAAACACTGATATCTCTATATGCAGTTGTTGATTATCACCCTCAGCTTCTGAGATAAAATTCAACAGCTTTTTAATTTCAGTCAAGATAATATTAAATTCATCCTGGATTTCATCCAAGTTATCAAACTCCTTGTCAAAAATAAGTGTGTTCCACAGTAAATGAATTCCATTGCTTAAATTTTCCTTTTGCTCTGACAATAACATTATGTTGTTGATATGCATGAGCTTTTCCTGTTCAAGTTCTGAAATAAGTGTCTCAGCACTATTACAATTCTGTATGTGCTTCTGACATTCTATGGAAAGATCCAAGTTCCTTCCATTTACATCAAACAAACTTCTTTGCAAGATAAAATTTCCCATCAGAGCACCAATCAGATTATTTTCTTCTGCTTCAAGCTCCTCCTCTTTAAGCTGGTTTTCCTGTCGCAGGAGAAAAATCTGGTTCTCTAATGTGGCTATCCTACTCTTGTATGATTGAATATGGGTTTCATACTCTTCTTTTTCTAGCTTAAGATGATCTCGTAGATCCTTGACCTGATGGGTTAAAAAATCTCTTTCTCTTGTTAATTTCAAGTTCTTATCCTTCAAGTCAGTGAACATACTCTCCAGGTTTATCAGATTGAGGATGATTCTTTCTACCTAGCATGCAAAGATGAAAATCGATGTAATCTGAGAATGAAAAAAATCTCTTGGTAAAATGGAAATTTGCTATCATATGACAAGAAATAATAGTTAGCTTAAAATGAGATAATATGTAAGAGAGTAATAGGGAGGAAGAGTGACCTGAGAAACAAGACTGTCCTCAACAAAATGACCAGAGTTCTGAGCATGCAGGGACTGACAGGGGTCTTCGAAGTCTTTTAACTTTGACTTCAGAAAAACAGCTTCATTCCTTACCTCAGATAGGGAGTTCTCCGAGAAGGAATTCTTGTAGGAAAGCTTCTCTACAATCTGAGATAGAATCTCTAACTTAGATTGAAGATTGTTCCTCTTGGCAAAAAGACCAGAGTTATGGTTGCTAAGTGATTGACAAGATTCTTCTAAGTCTTTCAACTTTGACCTCAAAGACCCAACGTCACTGCTTGCAACAGTTAGGGAGTCCTCCAAGAATGAGTTCTTGTCATAAAGCTTCTCTACATTCTGAGTAAGAACCTCCACCTGATAAAGAATAGTGTTCCTTTCAACAAGAAGACCAGAGTGCTGATTGTGAAGAGACTGACAAGATTCTTTAGAGTCTTTCAACCTTGACCTCAGACACCCAACTAGAGTGCTTATATTAGATTGAGAGTTTTCCAGGTTAGAATATTTGTCTGAAATCTTATTTACATTCTGAGTAAGAATCTCTAATTGAGATAGAAGATTGTCCCTTTCAGCAAGAAAAACAGACTTCAGATTACCAAATGACTGTGTGGATTCTTCAGAGACTTTTAACTTTGACCTCAGACAATCAACTTCACGGCTTGCATTAATTAATGAGTTCTCTAAAAAGGAATTTTTCTCAGAAAGCTTCTCCATATCCTGGGTAAGGATCGCTGCCTGAGACAGAAGAGTGCTTCTTTCAGAAATAAGGCAGGAGTTCTGATCACACAGTGAACTACAGGAACTTTCAAGGTTTTTTAACTTTGACCTCAAACATCCAACTTCATTGTTTGCATCAGATAGGGAGTTCTCCAAGATGGAACTTTTCTGTGAAAGTTTCTCCATGTTCTGAGTAAGAAACTGTACCTGACAGACAATAGCGGTCTTTTCAGCAAGAAGTCCAGAGTTCCGACCACTTATAGACAGACAATTCTTCAGAGTCCTTCAAGTTTGACCTCAAACACTCAACTTCATTGCTCATCTCAGATAGAGACTTCTCCAAGAAGGAATTCTTGTCTAAGAGTGTCTCCACATTCTGAATAAGAATCTCTACCTTAGAAAGCAAGGTGTTCCTTTCAGCAAAGATATCAGACTTCTGCTCAACGAGAGACCGACAGGATTCTTCAGATTCCTTCAACTTTGACCTCAAATTCCCAGCTTCATTGTTCATATCAGACAGGGACTTCTCCAAGAAGGAATTCTTGTCTGAGAGCTTTTCCCCATTCAGAGTTAGAATTTCCACCTGAGAAAGAAGAGACTTTCTCTCGGCTAGAAGACCAGAGTTCTGATCACTGAGAGACTGACAGGATTCTTCAAAGTCCTTCAATTTTGACCTCAGATACCCAACTTCGGTGCTTATATCAGATAGTGAGTTCTCCAAAATCAAACTTTTCTCTGAATGCTTCTCCACATTCTGAGTAAGGCTCTCTACCTGAGAGAGAAGACTGTTCCTTTCAGCAAGAAGAGCAAAATGCTGATCACTGAGCGACTGATAGGATTCTTCAAAATTTTTCAACTTTGGCCTCAGACACCCAAGTTCAGTGCTTAAGCAAAAAAGAGAGTTCTCTGAGAGGGTTTTTTCTCTGGAAAGGGTATCCACATCCTGTAAAAGAATTTCCACCTTAGAGATGAGCACATTCTTCTCAGCAATATTGATCGAAATTTTTCTGTTGAGAGATTCGTGCAATTCCTTCAGTGCTAAAATCTTTTCTCTTACAACTCCTAGCTCTATGTTCACATCAGATAGTGAACTCTCCAATGCTGTGTTCTTCTTTAAAATATCGTCCCTATCTCTCAGCTTCTCCACAAAATCAGCTTCATACTTCTTGCAGATAGCTTTCAAGTCAGAATTTTCATTTTGCAAACCTTTTATGGCTGTTTCAAGGGACTCAGCATGTATCCTGGCAGCTACCTTTTCCTCCATAAGTTCTTGGTGTTTCACTTCTAAGTCATTCCTAATTTCTTTAATATGGCACAGCTCTTGAATAAAGATTTCCTTTTCGCCAACAAGGAGCCCAACTTCATCTTCAAGGATCCTTTTTCTCTCAGCCAACAAATTGATCTTGTCTTGGAGCATTTTGTTCATCAAGCTAGAGTAAAGATTTTGTTCATTTAAGCTGTCATTTTCATCATTAAGCTTGCATATTTTTTCCTGGAGATCTATACAATGCAGCTCCATATCCCTTAACTTATTGATACCTTTTTGAATTTCTTGACTCAAATGATATACCTCTTCCTGAGATTGAGTGCGCAGCTTTTCCTTCAAGAGGACAGCCGTCTCAGCCTGCATGCATTGCTGGTGTTTGTCTTCAATTGTATTGTGGAATTTTGCTAATGCCTGCTGATTCTGAATAAGTTTGTACTCCTGCATATCTGCTTTCTTTCTTAGCATCTCTAGTACCATTGATAGAGATTGGTTAAGTTCTTCACAACTCTGCAGGTTCTTCACTTTGCTCAGCATTTCATCATTGAGTTTATTCAATTCATTTTGTGTGGCAGAGAGACAAGATTCAAGAACCGATGTTCTTTCGGGAGATACTTGGTATTGAATGTCATCTGCATCCTTCTCAGAGCACATTTTAGGGAGAGTACCATTCAAGCCTTGATGCTCATTTTCTGTTTTATTAGAACAATCAGATTCTGCCATTATCAAAATCTTCAGATTATGGTTCCCAGCTGATAACAGGGAAATGTCTTGTTGGAGACCTTTTGCTACATAGCTTGAATCTTGTTTCTCCATAAGTTGAGTGCTTTCTACAGGCCAAAATTTTGAGTTATTGTCAACACTTTCTCTCTCTTCCTCCTGAAAATTTAGTCCTTTTCTTGCTCTCCCATCAGATGTCATACGTGCTGCCCCATCCCCAATTGCAAACATCTCATTCAATTGCTTCAAACCCTTGTTTCTTGAAGATAAACTACTTTGTTCAGAATATAACCCATTTCTTCTAAGTACATGTGAATCTAATGACAAGCACAATGCATCCTTCTGTAACTCATTAGGATCAAATAATGCACGAAGGGCTGGTGGCACTTCAGGAGTGTGAGGTTCTGCCTCATTGCCAAAAGAACCATAAGGTGATCCATCTAACATCACCAACGGGAATTGGCTAGGGAATGCTTCTGCCATTGTTCGATGAGCCTGATGAAGTGCTCCTGTTGCATGATCATATCTTTCTGCTAATGCACGGTATGCTCGGTAAATCTCCTCCACCAATTTCATGAGCTCTGG
Source organism: Musa beccarii (assembly GCA_024322285.1). NCBI lineage: Eukaryota > Viridiplantae > Streptophyta > Magnoliopsida > Zingiberales > Musaceae > Musa > Musa beccarii. The sequence goes on from CM044399.1 coordinate 50,789,809, forward strand.
ACGCTTCTTGTAGTACATCTCCGCTCTCCTTGCAAAGGAATCAGCATCTTCTTCTAACATCTTGATTATTGTGTTGACCTTCATGTCTGTATCTGATTACAGAGTGCCCCTTTGGTAAAAGTGATTCCAAACTATTTACAGTAAGATCACATTTTAATGCTAATGTAACTTTAATCTACAAATGAAATAATGATCAAGTTACAGACAAAAACCAATGCAATATGTTATTGATGACACTTGTCTATAGCTGATCACTCTGATGTTTTCTATCCATCATGTTGCTCCTATCCACAATGATGAAGCTAGTCTATATACAATTGCTGCTTAGAAATCAAATTCCAGATTACAGGCTTTGGATTTAGAAGTTACAAAATAATTAGTGAAAGTGACTAAGTATATTGATTAATAATATACTGAATGCATTAAGTTCGTCAAGTTGGCAAGTAGCATGGCTTCGCTTCATATAAGGTAAGGATCTGATCAAATTTGGTCAACCTGCTGACTTGTCCAAAGAAGCTGACCTAAACCTTTTCACCGTGCAGGTGCACGCACATCAAGGGAAAGTTCCACATCAGACTACACAACGTTCTCTCCAATCGAGGACACACCAAAGGTTCCAACATGCTGCTACTTCCTTTATTGTTTACCTATGAAAGTGAAGGAATCAGTAGTAATTTGTTCAATGGGATCCTCCGCAAACCTCAAGTCAATTTTAGATATGGTGAAAAGCTTAAGATGTACAGAGCAGAAGGAGCTAGATCTTTTACTTATGGAGAAAGTCCCATTCAAACCCAGTGAAATGTGATGTTTGAATCAAATGAGTGAGATGAAAATTGTGAAAATATGAGCAAAGTTAAAAGCAGATACTAACCAATCAGCAAGAGAATTCAAACTAATTGCCAAACAAATAATCTTTCTTATAAATAAAGTGAAGTATATAAGTGTGAAGCTCAATTTTTCAAAATGATGATGAAGACTAAAAATAATAAGGACCTGCAAGATTCTCTTGAAGCCATTTCGAATTCTTTGGGCTGATATGGCTGTCCCACCACCATGAATAAAGTCGTCTTGATTCAGCATGCAACCAGTCCGCCATGAACTCAAGCATACAAAGTAATATGCTCCTTTTAATCTTGAAAAGCTTAATTGCTATATCTCTGGTGATGACCTATGCCAGAACAAATGAGGAACAAAACCACTGAAACCTACTCCGTTTGACACAAAATCTTTCAGCTAGAAAATCAATTTGCAATATTGCAATTTATCTAGACCATGCACAAGTGCAAGTATCAGAAAATAGTGGGCTTCAGAAACTTGGGAGTAAATTTTGAATTCACGAGGAGCAAAAGGTCACCTTCTAAACAAATCTGAGCTATAAGCAAACCAGGAAGTTTCTGATGCCTTCACTCTGTTAGGAATCACTGCATCGGTAACAGTAAAAATCAGCACGAAAATAATATTTCTTAAGAGAAGGATTCACTCACAATGCTAACGGTAAAAAGGGGGTTTCCTCCATCTCCACTCAAAGAATCTCTAGTTCACAGAAACGAATTATGCAACCAAAATTGTCAACCTTGCTCAAATTCGCACCATCTAGAAAATGAGAAATGGTTGTTTTGCATTAGCTCGATTAGAAGAGGAGCCAACGTCGACTAAGACATCGTAGAGAGATGGAGCCTGCTAAGAAAAGAAAAAAGTTTGCTTACAGAACAAAAACTAACGCCAGGAACAGCAGAAAATGGCACTGTCTTAAACTGTCTTTTTCTCACAAAATCATTAAAACGGACAAATTGTCTCTTGCAGAAGCCATAACGGGGATAAATCACATGAAGTCTGGCATGCAAAATCAAACAAGTAGGAATAGTATAGAAGGACTTAAGAAAGAACACGAGAATATGGTTGTCTTGTAAACGGCTTTCGTCAACAAATGCTACTTGTTAGAAGATGATATACCAGCTCCAAGAAAAGGATAAAAGGTTTCTCTGTTCTACATGGATTTTTTATGAGTTTGATCTTCTGCAAGAGACAAGGCAGATGATTCAACAGGAAAAATGATAAAGAATTGACTTTCTTGATATCAGAGTGTTAAAGAAAACCAAGAAAAAGATTCTGCATAAGGTTAAGACCTCGCAGTGTCGGGATCGAACGGCTCCCGAGCTTGTACAACAGATCGTCGTGAACATAAATAACCCATAGCAAGAACCCAAAACTCCAAAACCACGAAACCGAGCTCACACGTAGATCACGAGAAATACATCATAATGGGAGAGGGAAAAAAAAAAAAATCCAATCTTGCGGGAGAAGAAGCCATACCAAAGAGCAAATCCGAAGCCGGCACAAACAAGCAGCTGCAATGGTGGAAGCCAGCTATTCTTCTCTGCTACTCTCAGCGGTCAGCCCACCCTCCTTCCCACCGATCCCATCTTTTTGGTACTGCCAAGACAAAAAAGCGAAGTCTGCCGTGCGCACAAGAAAAGCAGGACGCCAGAGCACAAAGCACGAGCCGGAACGGGGAGAGCCGTCGTTTAAATCTCGGTACAACGCCATTGCGATTTGGGAGTAACAGCCGATGAGTTATATGGAAAGCACGGCGTCGTGCAAGGCTTGGAGCGAGGGGAGCGGATCCAATTAGCCTGCTATGATTTGGCCGACGATGTGTGTTTCCGTTCTTCCCGGTGTAGTTTGCGCGCTGCCGCTGTTCGCATGTCTGAGGGAACGCTGCATACAGGATTTCCTCCGGTCACGAGACGGATGGGTGCCACTGACGGAAGCGATTCTAATAGGACGCGGGAGGTGGGCCGTTGAGACCAGAAGCAACCCTGGACTGTGGCTGCGATGGGACAGGGAGTCAGTGACTTCCCGGGTCCCTCCGTTGCTAAAGTCTGATAAGTCTCGAGTTTGAGAGTGAGAGAGTTCCTTAATACATCGTCCGACTATCGATTAGCCACAAGATTGTGCAAAGAATTGTTTGGACAATGGTTACGGAGCAATGATCTTATCGAGTCAGTGTGTTAATGCCACGTTAATGATAAATGAAATATAATTTTTAAAAGTATAGAAATCAAAATACTAAAGATATTATTTTTAAAAGTATAGAAATCAACTGCATGTCACCATATGAGAATCACATGTCTATCACGATCATTTCTTATTTATCAAAAGTATACCATTGTTCCCGATTCATTTGGGGATCAACTATCTTCTCCTCTCGTTATAAGTAGCCCATAGTTGTTCTTTAGTTTATAAAGGAGTAGAGGAAAGAGAGAGCAAGCAAAGGTTCAGAGATGTGTTTGGACAATGTCACGCCTTCATCATCCACCATGAAAAAGCCATCGTCTGAGACAATGGCGATGAAACGATTGACTGTCCAAGGACAATGGCACAAATGGCGAGTTCTTCAAGATATCGTTTCACTATCCCACATACACCAATGCTCAGTACTTGATCATGGACAAGGCATAGTTGGATTTGTTGCTCAAGGAGTACAATCTTGCAAAAGATATACTGTGAAGAACAAGAAGGACGCCATGGGACACTTCCTATGGTCTCGAGACGAAGGAGAGAAATGAGACACACCTAGTTTTTATTATATGATATAAGCAACGATCATTCCACTCATAGAGTTTTTATTTTCATTCTTGCAAAGTTAAAGTTGTCTGTATTGACAACGATTGACTACAAAACTTGCATTCTTTTATTTCTTTTATCATAGTTAGTTAATTGATCAATAAAAAAATTATTTATGTCTAATATTATTAAAAGCATAATTTTTTTGAAAAAATAAAATCATTTTATTATATTATTGTAGCAAGAATAGGAGAATTAGAGTTTCTATAAAATTTATCTAGGAAATCAGATCACCTAGATTGATAAACAAGCCTTGATCAAGCAAAATTAACTAAAAGATTATCATATGATTGAGTCTCGAAGAATATAGCACCACTGAATAGAGGAAAAAGAGCCGATGAGATAGTTGATGTCATAGAATAGTTTGACTGGATTATAGAAATATTTCATGGTTGATAATTCACAATATGACCATATATTAAGTAGAGGGAGGTCATTAACAAGGTGGAGACGTGGGCAGGGTTGGCATGGGTGGAGGCATGACTAGGGCTATAGCGGGAATTTTCAAAATGATGAGAGCAAAATCATGTTTTCATATGGTTAGAGGTGCTAAGCGGGATACTATGAAACTTATGTATTTTTTCTAAAAATTCACCAAATAATATATAGTTTTATTTTTAATTAGGCCATGCCACTTGATTATAAATAGTTGATCAATTAAATCAGCCTTTTTTAAACCTTTAAGGTGCCTGTCAATAATAAATTTGAGAGAAATTAAAAATCCAACCTCAATGAGTAGCATAAAATAAAATATACTATAGGCATTTTTTTTCCCTTTAATGTTTCATAAAGAAAGTTTTTCTACTTTGTAAGCGATGATACAAATCAATTATCACAACCAACAAACTAAAATTACACCATCAGTACCTTTTACAGAATAAAAAGGGTGATCACACCTAAAGAAACTTAATCAAAGACTTGGACAAATTACGAGGAGACTTATAGCTTCACGATATTATCCTTAATTACATTGTTACAGAATTATAGGTTCAATCAATAAAGACCTGATGCGATCCTCAATCACTCGATCGGGTTTGCCATGTCCATCTCCATATTGGTAAATGCATCGGGCCATTCGAGGGATATTCATGGTCATCATTTTCAGGTTTTCCTCAAAACGAGAAGTGAAACTTCGATCTCCATTTATTGCTCTCCCATTCCCCTAATCAATCGTGATATGCTCACGAGCCGCATACTCCGATAAACCACTCTCATGCATGCAGCAGATGGATAGATTTGGGCACATCGCGTCTTTGAAGCTCGTCCTGCGCAGAAACAAGCGATGCAAAGGAGGCTGTGTGAACTCTATTTTGACCTAAACCAAGAGATTCACTCGATGGACCTTTGTCCTAAGAGTCAAGCGGCGTGGTCCATTGATCTCTACGTGCGTGATGCCGGGTGACATTAAACCTAAACCCGTGATAAGGAGCATTAAACCCCAAGGTATGTAATCGGTATCATGTCATATGAACATAATACATATATCCCATTGGCAGCAAAGACTGAGACCGGGTCACAACGTCGGGTTCAGTTCATCCTCTACCATCTTGCATCATGGTCCACTGCAACATGGTTGTTGTTGCATCAAACGCAATTCGGATCCAACTGTTGGCGTGCTGTACATTCCCAACTCCCAACTTGTCTTCTACCTCAAAAACACTATGAATTAAGAGAGCTAATGGGGGCTTCCTGGCTAGCAGTACCGCAGCGTCATCTGGTTGGTGGTGATTGGGTCGAGGCGACACCTTGCCGTCTTTTTTTTCTTTCCACGATAAAGATGTCATGATGCTACAACTACTTCCCGCCTCTTTCCTGGCGGACACGCACGGAAATATAAGAAATAGTTGGAGAGAGATAGAGAGAGAGAGTGAGTGAGTTCCGCCTCATCATGATTATGTGCTATAGATGACTAGATTTTGCAGTCATCACAGAATCATGAGGATACGTGATCCAGTTGTTCGTCCACTCTGAGCGCGTTTGGCAGCGTCTTTGCAGACTTTGTTTCCACCCACAATAATATGCAGAGCCAGCGTGGGACACGGTGCAGCAGTCATTTGGCACCGAGATTAGTCGAAGTAGCGTGACTACCAACGCTAATATTGAACGCAGGAGCGTGATGACGCACCGATGGCAGGGTCCAAAGGTGGAACGCGTTTACCGGACGAGTCCTGAGGCTTCTGACGCCCTGACGGAGGAGTCCAAAGGTGGGCCCCCGTCTCACCCCGCACGACCAGCGACAAAGCGGCCCTCGCCGCCCTCGCTTGACCAGGGGAGTAGGCGACGCTGCGCGGCATCACCGCGACGAGCGACGGCTCTCGCTGCCCTCGCGTGAGCATGGGAATAGGCGGCACTGTGCAGCACCTCCACGGCCAACGACAACAACAGTGAGGGTGGGGGGTCCGACAGGGGCCATGTAGCCTCCTCGCCGATGTGGTCTCACACCCCCTCCTCGTGCCCCTTCGTTGCCGACGCGCTCTCCTCGTGCCCCCTCCTCGCCATTAGCCACGGGCAAGGAAGTAGGGGCGACTCACCCTCGTGACTAACGACGGTGAGGGTCGGGGGGCAGTTGGGGCCACCATGCACGAGGTGGAGTGGGGCCGCCGGCGAGGCAGAGGTGCGGCCAGGCCAGACACAGGCGGAGGGACGGCTAGGGTTATGGCAGGCATTTTGTAGAATGTCGAGGGCAAAATCATCTTTTTATGCAGTTAGAGCCATTCTGTGAGAAATTCTGTAACGTAGAAGCTTTTTCAAAGAATTTACCCAATAATATATTATTTTATTCTTAATTAAACCATGCCACGTGATTGTAGCCAGCTGATCCATTAAGTCAACCTTTTCAGATGGCCGTCAACAATAAAGTTGTGAGAAATTAAAAATCCAATCTCAATGAGTAGCATAAAATAAACTATACTTTAGGCTTTTTTTTCTTTAATGTTTTATAAAAAAAGTTTTTCTGGTTTCAAAACGATGATACAGATCAATTATCACAACCAACAAACTAGAATTAGACCATCAATACTTTTACGGAATCAAAAGAGTGATCACACCTAAACAAGCTTAATCAAAGGCTTGGACAAATTACGAGGAGACATATAGCTTCACGATATTATCCTTAATTCCAATGTTACAGAGGTACAGGTTCAATCAACAAAGACCTGATGCGATCCTCAATCACTTGACCGGGTTTGCCATGTCCATCTCCGTATTGGTACATGCATTGGGCCATTCGAGGGACATTAATGATCATCATTTTTAGGTTTTCCTCAAAACGAGAAGAGAAACTTCGATCTCCGTTTATTACTCTCCAATTCCACCTAATCAATCGCCTGATATGCTCACGAGCCGCATACTCCGATAAACCGCTCTCATGCACGTAGCACTGGATAGATTTAGGCACATCGCCTCTTTCAAGCTCGTCCTGCACAAAAACAACCGATGCAGAGAGGACAACTGTGTGAACTATTTATTGCCATGATTCCATGAACGAACGATAACTATGGTGCAATTCAAAGACCTTGGAAGTACCCAAATCATCACAAAGTCGAAGGATCATGGATGACCGTCTTGCAATCTCAGGACAGCTGTGGAAGTCTTCCAAGGCCTCTCGAGTTACGTCGTCACTGGTGCAATAAGCAAGAGTCAACATCACGGGACCCGATACCGATACTAGTGCGTTCTCCAAGTACTCTTCAAGATTGGGTGTGTAGCCTTGGTGGTACCACCTTGCTTCCATCATGTATGCCTTGCATAGATCTGCCCACTGAATCCAAGGGTTGCACAGTTTAGAAAGTGGAACTGCATGATTGACGATACACAAAAGAGGGGGGATGAGATCGATATGTTACTGCTCTTTTTAGGTGTGGAATTATATCCAGACCCTTCTCTTTCATTACATTGTACGCGGTGTCATTAGTAGTGTTGAAGAGGGCCAGAAAACATATCTTCATGTACTCTGGAAACCTGTCCATTGCATTAACATCCCATCTGCAACATCCATCCGAGTAGATGTTATCACAAATCAAAGATTGTTGAAATAACATGTCCATGCATCGCGTGGAGTTCTTTACCTATCGGCAGCATCCGTGAAAAACTCGAGTTCATCCATGGTGCCGTGAACATCATACACATCATCTATTGTTGTTATCAGGCAGTTTACCTTTGTCTGCGCCTCCCTGAATCTTGCAAACTGTGGCTCGAAAGCCCAGCCAACAGTCCAGAAATAGTTCTCCATCAACCTGTCCCTCGAAAATGGAAGCCTCTTCGCCAGGCCAAGATTGCTCCACCATCTGATCGATAGCCAGAAGTTTGTGCTGAATTTTGCTGGTTCATAAACGAGGGCAGAATGCACAAGACATGATTCAAGTAAAGCAAGCTCAAAATACCTCGACACTTCTCTGAGTTCCCTCTGATGTATGCTCTGAACTCTGTTGAAGTCCAACTTAGCCAATTCAAGTAGGACAGGGTTCATCTTCGCTTCCCTTTGGCATGCTTCTATGAACCACCTGGTCTGTAACCTCGGCATCCTCCAGTTCAATGGAAGCTCCAAGGCATGGGCTACGTGCTCCCTGAGATGAGGCTCAAGTGATCCCTCCATCAGGCTCTTGAGCTGTTTAGTTGTGAAGTTTATAGCTTCTTCCAGCACGTGCTCTCCTTCCTTTGCAAGATGGGAAGCCTCGTACAAGCTCACCAATCCTTCAGTCTGGTGGCGAAGGCTGGCTTTCAAGTTGCCCTTCTCATCAAAAAATCGGTTGAATACACCTTCAGTCCATCCACATAATTTGTGCATGTTAGATTGTGGCACCATGATAGAACAGAATAAACATAAAATTCCAATAGTATGCTAGGCTATTAACGTGGCATAGTTTTGTGACTAATTGGACCTATTTCTAGTTGTCTCAGTTTTATGAAAGTAATTGTACTAGCAATATATGAAGTACATCAGCGACAATGTTGTAGCAATCGCCAAGACAGAAGTAACGCTGGATATACAGCTTAATCACCTTCAGAAACAGCAAACCCATGTTCTCTGAGAAGCCTGAACATAAGAGCCGTGGCATGAAGATTATCCTTCAGCAACATGTTCACCTCTTCCATGGAACCGTACATGGTCCCTAAAGCATCCTTAATATCCTCGTTAAAGTGATACGCCACCCCAAGCTGCCGCAGGTGATCGATCAGTTGAAGCTGGTCCTCAATTCCCTTCTTCATGTAGATCATCTGTTTCACGTCCTCTGTCAATATATCCATCCTTCTTGCGTTATCCTCCTCCACCTGATGAAAGCTAGTCAGTAACCAATGCGAACTATAGATAAAACTCAAGCTTACATATTGCATGCACGCCGACCTTGGTGTCAGTTGTTAGCGATTGTATGTATTCGTCACTCCACGAGCTCGGTTGGTAATCAGCCGATCGCCGAGGAGGAGGAGTCTGCGCAGTACACCGGATTGGCAGTAGGAGGCATCGACGGGGTGAAGAATTGGAGGGGGCAGTACGCGGATACGCACCGATCAAGGTGCAGCAGAAGGACGGAGCAGAAGAGCAGAAAGCCATTTGGCTCGGTGAACAACACTCAGTAGAAGATAGAGAATTTGATGGGCTTTGTAATTGCGGTGTTGGCGTTGGATTTATAGTGCCAGAGGCGGTGAAAACAGGATTCAGTAACGCGGTTCTCGTGCCTCTCGACCGACGGCCGACCTCCCTAAAACGAGATTCACAAGCAGAATGCTAAGGGGCCACGTACGTACAGCCTCATTTATTCCACACAAGCTCCACATCATCGTGTTCCAATCAATAACGCGGTTCTCGTGCCTCTCGACCGACGTCCGACCTCCCTAAAACTAGATTCACAAGCAGAATGCTAAGGGGCCACGTACGTACAGCCTCATTTATATCCACACAAACTCCACATCATCGTGTTCCAATTAAATGTAATTCCAAGGGTCCAAAATATCTCTGGCATCATAGTGGAAGAAGCTACTTTAAAAAATAGTTAATTCAAGGTGTTGATTTGATTAACTTCGACACCATTGGGACAAGCCCGTGGCCTCGACGCTTAGTTCAACCGTATAGTTTCGCTTTGAGTTAGACTGAGTCCAAATAATTTTCAAAGACATGAACCGAGGTTGAATAAAAATGGATTTGTAATCTTTATTAATCCGTTGGGAAGTAATTATAATTCAGCTGCAACTCCCATCCAATACAAAAGCGACCCATCCTATTACTGCACAGGAGAACATTTATGCCACGGTAATAGCGTACCAATTCACAATTATAATTTGTTGTTTCCTAACACAATGTGGACATTGAATGTGGCAGTCTAAATATAAATATCTATATCTATAACAATGCCGATATCTATTGTCTGCTTCCATCAATGCCGATATCTATCGTATGCTTCCATTACATCATATTGAATTGGGCTAAGTATATATTGGACGCTGTAGTTAGTTATCTTTAGCATTCCATTCTTTATACTTTAAAAATCTATATTAGTATTTGAAATAATTATGTTCATTTACCCTAACAATATCAGTTTTATCAATGAAAATATGAAAATAAATGATAAAAAAATAATTTTAAAGTTCAATGATGGATAGTGTCAACAACAAACGACGTCACTGTCGTCGGTGTTGGTGGATCCCTCCCCCTTTGCATCTATGTTGACATCGATATAGATACCAAGTAATTGTCACCCTCCAATCGATGCTCGTTTAGTAAGCCCTGCATTGTCTTCAACTTTTTCATTGGCTGGACCCATCACCGCATTGTCAACCTCGACATTCCCCGCACCGTCTTCTACTCCTCGATGCCTTCAACGTTTTCATCCTTGACCATGCCTCCTTTTAATGCTACCACTTCCTCCTCTTCTGTCACCCTCACCTCTCATGCGTGCCCCTTCCTTCCCTTACTCTTACATCCCTTTCGTTTATCCTTACTACAAGGCCGATGACCTAAACTAAGAGTTTGCTAAGGATTCCTTCCTGACCAACGTTGCTAGCCAAGATGCCGCCATTAACACCTTCCATGAACTCAAGGGTAACTATCTCACCCCCTTGAGGTAATCCTATAACCACAATCGTGTTTGGGCTATGGGGCCAACTTGCCAAGTAGGCATAGCTCCGTCTTGACGGAGGAGGTTATGGCATGGCTAGACACATGCCCACCATGGTCAATGGTGTACATATGCTTTAGGAGCCAATACAAGCCAACGAATGCCCAGATCGACGAGATCATGATGGTGTTGGAGAAGAGCAAGGTTCACTTCCTGTGGGCGTTCGACGAGGCAACGATGATGCTAAAGGGGTTCAAGGAGGTGACATGGACAGTGGTACGTGGGTGGATGTCATATATGGCAATCCTGGGCCACACTATGGTAGCTTTGTTTGTGACTCACTATAGGTGAAACTCGATGCTGGAGGGGTTGATGAACGAGCGGGGGGTGTGGTGGATGCTAGCAATGGTACTGTCCACTATCAACATTAAACATTAAAATTATCTTTTTATCATTTATTTTTTATATTTTCTTCGATAAAACTAACATCGTTAGAGTAAATTGACCAGGGGTCATAACTTAGATTGGTATCAAAGCCACCCCCATACCTTCACAGACTCACACCCTAAAAATATTTATCTAAGTTATAGCCCCTGTTGCACCCCCATGTAAACCAGCTTGTGTAAGTTTCTAGGCCAACCCTTATAAGGCCCAATCACTCCCCCTTCCTTACAGATGTAGGATTAATACACCCCACCTGACCTCCTAAGGCTTTAGCCTTGGAGCCAACGAGCTAGGCGTGACATTCTTCCCCTGGCGTGAGTCGATGAAGGCATGGGGGTGGCTTTGATACCAATCTAAGTTATGGCGCCTGTTGCACCCCCACGCAAACCAACTTGCGTGAATTGCCTGGCCAACCCTTATAAGGCCCAGTCACTCCCCCTTCCTTACCGATATGGGATTAATGCACCTCACCTAACCTCCTAAGACCTTGGTCTTGGAGCCAATGGGCCGGGCGTGACATAGGCCACACTATGGTAGCTTTATTTGTGATTCATTATAGATGGAACTCGGTGTTGGATGGGGTGACAATGGGGGTGGCACTACTAGTCTAACTGATGGAGGCAAAATAGTTCGTGAACACGACGGTCGTCGAGGTAGGATTGGGGTGGGGGGAGGCGATCATCGCCCATTATCAACACCGTCTATTATCGAACATTAAAATTAGTTTTTTATCTTTTATTTTTATATTTTCATTAATAAAACTAATATCGTTAAGACAAATGACCCTAATTATTTAACTTTCATAACCAGGATGCCAATATAATTTTTTAGAATATAGAATCTAAACACTAAAGATAGCTTACTACAATGGATAATCTATAGTTAGCCCTATTAAATCGATCAAATTGAGAATTGTGACCAAAATATTATCAGTGTGTGCTGTACGTTAACTACTCAAGTCTATCTAGACGAACAGAAAAAACTAGTGACACAGATTAGTGAATCTCTCCATCCAATAACCAACTGACCTATAGTAAGTAAAGACCAACCAACATCACACTGTACATGATATCGAAAAATGTTACAAGAATTATTAGGTTAAGGATCAAATCCGGAAATATTAAAGGGTAAAAAATAAAGTCCACCCGTATGATCACCAACTTGTGAAGCTTACGCTATTGTACTACAATCTATTATTAATCTCGCATTCATAAAATGATAAACAGAGGCCACATGTAAGATCACCAATATGTGAAGCCTATGCTATTGTACTGTATTTTATTCAAATTAATAATTATTGTACTGCTATTGTACTGCATTTTATTCAAATTAATAATTATTGTTCTACTATTGTACTGCATTCATAATAGTGTGCGCTTGTGCGCTCTGAAAGTTGTGGGAAGGTTAGTTTGGATGTGAATGAAACTTCATCGAGTTGCTATTATTTTGTTTTCATGATATCTTGATTTAATCTTATGTCACATTGACAACATGGGATATCATAATTTTACCTAAAGATCAGGACGGTCTTAAATTTTGGGATCTTATTATTGTCAAAAAAAATCATTTGTACTAAGCAAAACTTAATTTTCACACACCCATTGGGTTAAAGTTTTCCTGGCCAAATATGACCGTCTCCACCTTTGGTCCTTTCCAAAACTTAAACGAACCTCTGCAGCCTGTAAATCTATTCTTAAGCTCACCGTCAATATCAATAATGGTTTCCAAAAACTCATTAGCAGTGGCAACAACACCAAAATCTAGAAAGACATTGGCTTTTTATAATGCTCTTAACCAGTGGCCCACTTTTGTGGGGGGTGAATGAAATGAGTAATTTTTGTGTTGTTTATGATCTTATAGCAAATTGTCATTAGAACTTAAGAGCTCGTGTCCTTCTTCCACCCCTTCTCCAGCACATCCTAGCAGTCCATCTCTCTCAGCACCTCGATAACGACGCTTAGGTTTGGACCAGTACTCCATCAAGCAGTGCAACAGTGAGCAATACCGATAAGCATCTCTCTAGATAATACACTCCCGAGAAGCCTTAACAAGGCTGGAAGGTGATTTCGCATCTAAGAATTGCTTCCAAAATAATTACTTGCCCACTTTCTAACTACATCTCTAACATTATTCACTGTGAACAAGGCTCACGTTTTGTTTGCCACTTATATTTAGACTCCTCTTCTTATATCCGTTTAGACTGCAGCTTAGCATAGGCCTACTGGGCAACCTTACAGCAACACTTACACTTCCATTTTTCACCTTTTCTCTTCCTGGTTTCAGGGATTCTGGATAGTTGAGGATCCCTCTCTCGATAGTTCTTCCCGTGATAGGCTCTTAGCATCATTGCTACCTCCTTTCGGTTTTCGTGGAATAATCAAAATGACGACGTCAATGTTTCTTCGTTCTCAAGGAAAGCTCTGCTCACTGTCAATGACTACTTTTGAGTCCTCCTAGGACCCTAAGGACCCTGTTGAGACTTAAGATACTATCCAAAAGAAGAAGATGCTGCAAGACAATTTAGCCTGCTACAAAACAAAGAAAAATCAGTGTTCGCCCTTTGTTTTCGGCCTCATGCATCCACAGAAGCGATTCTTCTTCATCTGTCTACCACTATCTCTCCTCCCATATATAATTTCCTCTAGCAGAATTCTTGTTATGTCTCCAACCCTAGTGTGCTTACTCGCATGCTGTTCTTCAAGTTTCAGCAGTTCCAGCTCTAGCCTTTCTATCTTATCTGATTCCCTTCTTGCTTGTTCTGCAATTTGCCGTCTTCTCCTGCTGCCACCATATTCGGAGTTTGTGTCCATACTATCCGAGGAATGGAACTCTTCAGCCCTGTTCGTCAACTTCTTGTTTGTATCAATTAGCTCAGTGGCAGCTCCTTCAGCATCATTTAACTGTGCATAAATTGTGTTATATCTTAAACTTGCTGGAAGCTTCCCCAGATGAGAGCTTTCCATTTTCCTCTTCAAATACTTCACATTAGTTTCGAGATCTAAGAACTTCTGGAAGTCAGTTTGAAGCTTTTTGAGGACTATTTTGGCCAAGAAGGGACAAGCCACCTTCGGAGGTTCACCAGGAGGCCCGGGCTCTGACCCACAGCCGGAATCAGACTGCTGTGGTCGAGGCACAACTTGGTGTGAGAGGTAAAAGCGGCTATATGCTTGATAGGATCGGTTCCTCTATAATGCTAATGAATTAAGACCTCAAGTAAGAATCGACTTCGGGATGCTTTCCCTACCTTATCTTATTTTTTGATATCCTTTAGCCTCTGGTCCATCTCAAAGAGCTGGACTTGCATAATGGGAGAGAATTTGGCTGATTGGGTGATTGACTCTTTCAGTCTCTCTATTTCTTGAGGGAGATACTGAGTGGACCGTGAGGGGGTGATTTGGAGAATTATTTTCTAGAGACAGATCAACCGCAAGGGGACGCGACTTTGCAATTAGGCTGAGGGCTGGAGCCTGTGGTGGAACTACAGCTAAGAAACAGAGAAAGTGGGTGGAGTTGGGTGTTCCCCCTGTTGTGCTAATTAGACTAACTACGGAAGTTAAGGAGCTATAGACTGAACCAATCCTTCAAGAACTAGACCTGCTGGGTCATGTTATGAAAGGATTTAGCATGTATGGTCACAATTTAGGTGGTGGAGCTGTAGGTTGAGCGAGTGATAGATTAGCAACAGAGTCTTGGAAAATTGACAGAAGAGTAGAGGATTTGGTATGGTCAGGCTTGAAGCCCCTTGTCTATTTGGCTCGTTGGGGCCATTCAATGCATTGGGCTCCTTAAAGTTCAGCCTAAACTGTCTCGTGAAATTTCCTTGAAATATTTTGGTGGCCCTTTTTTTAACATCAATCTATTAGTGCAGATTCTGGTTGTTCGAGTTTGTGAGATAATTCAGATTTAACGAGGTCCATTAAAAGTTTATCTTAGTCCATATCATATTTCGCAGGCGCGTTGAATCATGTAAGAACTAAGTCGAGACATTCCTGATAAATACCCCTATAACGATCAAGTTAGTTATGAGATCTGGACTAGTCAATCAATACTGATAATAAATTATCTTAGAGAGTATACCCGAGGATCCCTTTTGTAAGTGACCTAAGGGATAGTTATACCCGAAATCGTCAATAGCAAGAGGGAAACATGTAGCATTTTGGGCGAAGGCATAGCATGATGTTCACTACACCTAATACCCAAATCAGCTGACTATATCAATCGTAGAATTTAGATGGGCAATCGTTTAGTCACGTCTCACCCATAGTGACTATGTGTCTTTTGATCTGACCACCACGTGCTGGCCACATATGGCTGACATGGTCTTCCAACGATCAGCCCATCAACTGCATGTCGTCACGTGAGAATCACATGTCTGTCATGTCATTCTTTACCTATCAAAAGTATATCATTTTTCCTGATTCATTTAGGGATCAACTATCTCCTCCTCTTGCTATAAGTAGCCCATACTTGTTCTTTAGTTCACACAGGAGAGGAGGAAGAAAGAGAGAGCAAGCAAAGGTATAGAGATGTGTTCGGGCAATGCCACGTCTTCATCATCCATCATGAAAAAGCCATCATCTGAAACGATCGACGGTCCAAGGGCAATGGCACAATGGCAAGGAGTTTTTCAAGATGTCGTTTTACTTTCCCACATACATCGATACTCAGTACATGGTTATGGACAAGGCTTAGTTGGATTTGTTGCTCAAGGAGTATGACCTTGCAAGAGAGATGTTGTAAAGAAGAGGAAGGACACCATAGGGCACTTCCTATGGTCTCGAGACGAAGGAGAGAAAAGAGACACACTTAGTTTTTATCATATGATATAAGCAAAGGTCATTCCACTCATAGAGGTTTTTTTCATTCTTGCAAAGTAGAAGTTGCCCATATCAACGACGATTGACTACAAAACTTGCATTCTTTTATTTTTTTTTTTATCATAGTTAGTTAATTGATCAATAAAAAAATTATTTATGTCTAATATTATTAAAAGTATAAGTTTTTTTAAAAAATAAAATCACTTTATTATATTATTGTAGCAAGAATAGGAGAATTAGAGTTTCTATAAAATTTATCTAGGAAATCATATCACCTAGATTGAGAAACAAGCCTTGATCAAGCAAAATTAACTAAAAGATTATCACATGATTGAGTCTCTAAGGAATATAGCATCACCGAATAGAAGAAAAAGAGCTGACGAGATAGTTGATGTCAGAGTAGTATGATTGGATTATAGAAATATTTCATGCTTGGTGATTCATAATATGGCTTATTGACAATTTAAGTGGATGATTAGATGCTAAATTCCTTTCTGCAAGGCTATGAATAGTCCTTCAAGGCAAAATATTCAATTTGTAATGGAGAGGATGCATGAGAAATTGAACATCCGACACCAAGCGTCGATCCATCATGATGTTTAAGAATGTAACTTATGTCACGAATATTGTTATATGCGGAGATCAAACATTCACATGTTAATTATGTCATTAAAATATAGAAGTTTATGTTTAACAAAACCATAATCGTTCATGTTCTGTATTTATTTATTATTTTTAAATTAGAGCATATGTCAGTAGCGATGGTTTTGGAAAGAATAGAGGGTGAATTTAAAAAAATCCTTTAGTTTCAGAATTTTCAAAAAAGCATCTCAAGTTTAAAAATTTCCTATAGAGCACCCATATTATTTTTTTTCAAAATGACCATCCGATTGGACACCGTCCACTGCCCAGCACTCTAGCTGCTTTGTTACCCCGCTAGTCGGCCCCCTTTCTTGGGCTCACCCTGCAATAGAGGTGTAGTGGCCCCACCACATCTCGCTAGACTAGCAATAAAGCTACCCTTGCTACCCTCCCTAGTGATAATGAGGGTCAAGGGTCCAAGGGGTCCAATAGGGGTTGTATAGTCTCCTCATGCAGCTTCTTTATCAATGTGATCTCATCATGCCCCTCCTCGCCATTAGCCATAGGGAAGGAAGCAAGGGGTGGCTCACCCTCATGACTAATGATTGACGATGAGAATTTGGGGGGGAGGGGACATGAGTAGGATTGGCATGGGTGGAGGCATGACTAGGGCTATAGTGAAAATTTTCAAAATGATAAGAGCAAAATCACTTTTCATATGTTTAGAGGTGCTATGCTGGATATTATGAAACTTTACAATTTTTTTTTTAAAAATTCAATAAATAATATATAATTTTATTCTTAATTAGGCCATGCCACGTGATTGTAGACAGTTGATTAATTAAATCAGTCTTTTTAAGGTGCCTGTCAACAATAAATTTGAGAGAAATTAAAAATCCAATCTCAATGAGTAGCATAAAATAATATTATACTATAGGCTTTTTTTTTTTTTTTTTTTTTTCCTTTAATGTTTCATAAAGAAAGTTTTTCTACTTTTTAAGCCATGATACAGATCAATTATCAAAACCAACAAACTAAAATTACACCATCAATACCTTTTACAGAATAAAAAGAGTGATCACACCTAAAGAAACTTGATCAAAGACTTGGACAAATCACAAGGAGGCTTATATCTGTCACGATATTATCCTTAATTACAAAAGTATATGTTCAATCAACAAAGACTGATGCGATCCTCGATGACTCCATTGGGTTTGCCATATCCATCTCCGTATTGGTACACGCATTGGGCCATTCGAGGAATATTGATGGCCATCATTTTCAGGTTTTCGTCAAAACGCGAAGTGAAACTTCGATCTCCATTTATTGCTTTCCAATTCCCCCTAATCAATCGCCTGATATGCTCACGAGCCACGTCCTCGGAAACACCGCTCTCATGCATGTGACACTCTATAGATTTGGGCACATCGCCTCTTCGAAGCTCGTCCTGTGCAAGAAGAACCAGTACCGAGAGGAGAAACTGTGTGAACTCTTAATTGTGTTGATTCGATGAAGGAATGATAAGTATGGTGCAATTCAAATACCTTGGAAGTACCCAAATCATCACAAAGTCGAAAGATCATTGATGACCATCTTGCAATCTCAGGACAGCTTTGGAAACCGTCCAAGGCCTCTCGAGTTACATCGTCACTGGTGCAATAAGCAAGAGTCGATATCAGGGGACCTGATATCGATACCCGTGCGTTCTCCAAGTACTCTTCAAGATTGGGTGTGTAGCCTTGATGGTACCACCTTGCTTCCACCATGGCTGCCTTGCATTGATCTGCCCACTGAATCCAAGGGTTGCACTGTTTAGAAAGTGAAAGTGCATGATTGACGATACACAAAAGAGAGGGGATGGGATCGATATGTTACTGCTTTTTTTAGGTGTGGAATTATATCCAGACCCTTCTCTTTCATAACATTGTACGCGGTGTCATTTGTAGCGTTGAAGAGGGCTAGAAAACATATCATGACGTGTTGTGGTCCAGCCCATACATGGGCTTGGATCAGATAATTGAACTTTTGAACATAAATCAGTTAATTAAATAAGATAAAATTTCTTTTAAACAGTGGAATAATAGAGATGTAACGGTGTACAGGGAGCGGCGTGCGGCGTGCAGCGTGCAGCGCAGTGAGAGAAAGGGAAGAGAGGAGGAAAGAAGAAAACTAGGATTCTAAATTTTCTGCTTGACGATCGGTGGCCAAACTTCGTCGGTTTTGGCCCAGATTTGACGTAGAGAATCCTTGCAGTAAACTCTACAATCCTAACGGTACCGATCTGTGGTTTATCCTTTCTAAGGTACTTTCCTGATATACCTATTTGATGAGATCTAAAACTCTTATTAGATGAGATCCATCTATACGATGATGATGCACTATTGTTGAGCCAATATATCTGATCTTGATGTTACTATGATAATCTTGTTATTTTAGAGAAGACCTATTATAAACCTGTTATCATTATTGGTAATAGTGGAAGTTTGAAGTGGACTACGGTCCCGTGATTTTTCCCACATTGGGTTTTCCACATTAAAAATTCGATCTCACTTATGATTGATCAGTTATTCTGCTATTAATATTGTTCTAGTTAATATTTGCTTATAATATCAAGTTGATATTTTTGATGAGGAACCCATTTTGATACACAAAGAGGGAAAAGAATTATTTCGCATTAACAGATTTTTTCCCAACAAGTGGTATCAGAGTAGCAGGTTGTTATTTGCTACTAATTTTCTTATGTGATTGAAATGGAAAAATCAGATGGTATGATTAAATTGAACTCAGTCAAATTATTCTACTTGAAGGCGTATGATGGAAGACTTGCTCTATTGCAAAGATTTGTATAAGCCCATCAAAGTTAAAGAAAAACCCTCTACTATAGAAGAGGAGGAATGAGAGGTCCAACATAGGAAAGCTATTCCTTATATTAGAAGATGGATGGATATAAATTTGCATGAGCATATTTCTGATGAAACCAGAGCTGATATTGTTTGGCAAAGTTAGAAAATCTGTTTGCGAAAAAGACAGTGGGAAATAGAATTTCTCTCCTTAGAAGGCTTGTTAATTTGAAGTATAAAGATGGTGGCAATATTGTTGAGCACATAAGCCTATTTCAGAGTCTTGCAAACAAGTTGGTTGCTATGAAAATGAATATAGATCATGAAATGCAGGGATTGCTACTTCTCAGCTCTTTACCAGAAAGTTAGGAAACATATGTTGTGATAATTTATAACTCCACGCCATAGGGGACTCTAACTATAGATATGGTTAAAGATAGTTTACTGAATGAAGATGCCAGAAGGAAAGAACAGGAAGAATATTCTTCTGGTGCACTTGTTACTGAAAAGCAGGAAAGGCGTGGAAGAAGTCACAGTTGAAATTTACATGGTTACAGAGAAAGATCCAAGTCTAGAAGAGATATCAGGTGTTTCCATTGTAATATGCCAGGTTATATGAAGAAAGAGTGTAGGTTTTGGAAGTGAGAATAAAATAAAAGGAAGAAAAATAAAAAAGTGACCAATACAGTTGCTGTTGAAGATGATATCATTACTGTTTGTGATGATGGATGTGTTAGTCTTGCAGCTTAGGATAGCAACTGGGTAATTGACTCTGGTACTATATTCCATGTTACTTCTCATGATGATTTATTCAGATCCTACACTTTGGTGATTTTGGCAATGTTAGAATGGGAAACAATGGTACATCCAAGATTATGGGTATTGGAGATATTTGCTTAGAGACCAGTACTGGGAGTAAATTAATACTCAAAGATGTCAGACATGTTCTAGATATTCATCTGAATTTGATATCTACAGGCAGACTTGATGATGAGGGATTTACATATTTTTTTAGTGAAAGCAAATGGAAGCTCATTAAAGGTTCTCTAGTTGTGGCGAGAGGAAAAAAGTTGAACTCTTTTTATATTATGGAAGCTAAACTACACAAAGGAGAGATTAATGTAATTCAAAAGGGTGAAAGCATAGATCTTTGGCATAAGAGGCTTGGTCATATCAGCGAGAAGGGACTTCAAACTCTTGCTAGAAAACAGTTCTTACCAGATTTACAAGGTACATCTCTTAAATCTTGTGATCATTGCTTAGTTGGAAAAACACATAGAGTTGCATTTCATACTTATCCGCCATCTAGAAGATCAAATATTATTTATTTAATTCATACTGATGTCTGTACTATGCAAACTAGAACTCTTGGAGATGCTCTTTATTTTGTTACTTTTATTGATGATCATTCTAAAAAAGTTTGGGCTTTTGCTTTGAAATCTAAAGACCAGATACTCGATGTCTTCAAAGAATTTCATGTCAGTGTTGAAAAGAGAAGCGCGTAAAGCTAAAGAGTGTTCGAGCAGATAATGGTGGCGAGTACAGGGGTCCTTTTGAGAATTATTATACGTTTCATGGTATCAGGCTTGAGAAAACAGTTCCAAAAACCCCTCAGTAAAATGGTGTGGCAGAAAGAATGAACAGAACCATTGAAGAAAGGATTAGGTGTATGCTTTCCCACGCCAAGTTACCTAAGTTATTTTGGGGGGAGGCTATGAGAACTACAGTTGACTTGATAAATCTTTCTCCATTAGTTCCTCACGAAGGTGATGTTTAGAGAGAGAGTATGGAAAGGAAAAATATATCTTATGATCATTTGAGAGTCTTTGGATGCAAAGCATTTGTACATATTCCCAAGAATGAGAGATCCAAGCTTGATAATAAGGCAAAGGCATGTATTTTCTTGGGATATGGTCATGAAGAGTTTGGGTATAGATTATGGGATCCAGTGAACAAGAAGATTGTTAGAAGCAGGGATGTTGTATTTCTTGAAGACTAATTGTTTGATAATGGTGATAATATTGAAAAGCCGAAACCTCTATTTATATTCCTTGGAGTTTGGGTTGGTTCCTCTACCTATAGTTCATGATGATCATGGGAGAGATGATGAAGAAGAATGTGGTGAGAATGTTAGTGATGATACTCCTACAATTGATGAAGTTGAACCAGCCCGAGTAAGCACCTCCATCACTAGTTGAGATTCCATTGAGAAGATCCACAAGAGAGCGACAACCATCTATAAGATATCCTCCACATGAGTATGTTATGCTTACTAATGGGGGAGAGCCAGAAACTTACCAAGAAGCTATTCTACATGAGCACAAGAATGAGTGGGTTAAAGCCATGCAAGAAGAGATGAGATCCTTGCTTGAGAACCACACCTGTAACTTAGTAAAGTTGCCTAAAGATAAGAAAGCTCTCAAGAATAAATGAGTTTACAGATTGAAGACTGAAAATAATAGCTCACAACAAAGATACAAGGCATGACTAGTTGTGAAGGGATTCAGTTAGAAGAAAGGTATTGACTTTGAAGAAATATTTTCTCCTATGATGAAAATATCATCTATCCGAGTTGTTCTTGGTTTAGCTGCCCATTTGGATTTAGAAGTTGAGCAACTTGATGTGAAAATTGCATTTCTTCATGGTGATCTAGAAGAAGAAATTTACATGGAGCAACCAGAAGACTTCAAAGTCAAGGAAAAAGAAAATCTAGTGTGCAAGCTAAGAAAAAGTTTATATGGTCTCAAACAGGCACCCAAACAGTGGTACAAGAAGTTTGATTCCTTTATGATAAGTCAAGGATATAATAGAACCACATCTGATCATTGTGTGTTTACAAAGAAGTTTTGGATGATGATTTCATTATTCTCCTGCTATATGTTGATGATATGCTGATTATTGGTCATGATGCTGATAAAATTAAAAAACTTAAAAGAGAGTTAAGTAAGTCTTTTGCTATGAAAAACTTAGGATCGGTGAAACAAATACTTAGCATGAAGATTCTTCGTGATAGGAAGAAAGGGAAGATTTGACTATCTCAAGAGACCTACATTGAGAAGGTTCTTGAAAGATTTAATATGAGTAAAGCCAAAGCAGTTTGTACTCCACTTACAGGTCATTTTAAGCTCAGCTCAAAACAATGTCCGACAAGTGAGAAAGAAAAAGAAGAAATGTCTAAAGTGCCTTACTCATCTGCAGTGGGCAGTTTAATATATGCTATGGTTTGTACTAGGCCAGATATAGCTCATGCAGTTGGAATTGTTAGCCGATTTCTCTCTAATCCTGGAAAAGAACATTGGGCAGTAATAAAATGGATATTAAGATATCTAAGAGGTACTTCCAGGTTATGTTTATGTTTTGGTAATGGTGAACCTATGTTAGAAGGGTACACAGATGTAGACATGGCTGGTGATACTGATTCCAGGAAGTCCACTTCGGGGTTCTTGATGACATTTACAGGGGGAGTAGTCTCTTGGCAATCTAAGTTACAGAAATGTGTTGCTCTATCAACCACAGAAGTAGAATACATAGCTATTACTGAAGCCTGTAAGGAAGCCTTATGGATGAAAAAGTTTTTACAGGAATTGGGCATGAAACAGGAAGGATATACTGTTTATTGTGATAGTCAGAGTGCCATTCACCTCTCCAAGAATTCAACATACCATTATAGATCCAAGCATATTGATTTGAGATACCATTGGATTCGTGGTGTACTTGAGATGAAAGAATTACAGTTGGAAAAGGTGCATACCAATGAGAATGGATCAGACATGTTGACAAAGTCATTGCCTAAGGAGAAGCTTGAAGCTTGTAGGCGAAGAGCGGGCTTAGTCTGACCCACCATAAATTTGGAAAGGGAGAATTGTTGGGTCCGGCCCATAGGTGGGCTTGGATCGAGATAATTGGGCTTTGAGCCCAAATCAGTTAATTAAATAAGATAGGGTTTCTTTTAAAAGTAGTGGAGTGGAACGGTAGAGACTACAGCGGTGTGCAGCGAGCGGCGTGCGGCACAGTGAAAGAAAGGGAAGAGAGAGGAGGAAAGAAGAAAACTAGGATTCTGAGTTTTCTGCTTGATGATCGGTGGCCAAACTTCGTCGATTTTGGCCCAGATTTGACGTGGAGAATCCATGCAGTAAACTCTACAATTCTAACGGTACCGATCTATGGTTTATCTTTTCTAAGGTGCTTTCCTGATATACCTATTTGGTGAGATCTAAAGCTTTTCTTAGATGAGATCCATCTATACGATGATGATGCACTATTGTTGAACCAAGATATCTGATCTTGATGTTATTATGATCCTCTTGTTATTTTAGAGAAGACATATTGTAAACCTGTTATCATTATTGGTGATAGTGAAGTTTGAAGTGGACTACGGTCCCGTGATTTTTCCGTATTGGGTTTTCACGTTAAAAATTCGGTCTCACTTGTGATTGATCAGTTATTCTGTTATTAATATTGTTTTGATTAATATTTGTTTATAATATCAAGTTGGTATTTTTGATGAGGAACCCATTTTGATACACAAAGAGAGAAAAGAATTATTCGCATTAACAGGTTTTTTCCAACATCATGTACTATGAAAATTTGTCCATTGCATTAACATCCCATCTGCAACATCCATGCATCGCGTGGATGTTATCAGAATCAAAGATTGTTGAAATAACATGTCCATGCATCGCGTGGAGGAGTTCTTTACCTTCGACGGCATCCGTGAAAAGCTCGAGCTCATTCATGGTGCCGTAAACATCATAAACATCATCTATTGTTGTTATCAGGCAGATTGCCTTTGTCTGCGCCTCCCTGCATCTTGCAAACTGTGGCTCAAAAGCCCAGCCAACCGTCCAGAAATAGTTCTCCACCAACCTGTCCCTCGAAAATGGAAGCCTCTGCGCCAGGCCAAGATTGCTCCACCATCTGATCGATAGCCAGAAGTTTGTGCTGAAGTTTGCTGGTTCATAAACGAGGGCAGAATGTACAGGACAAGATTCAAGTAAAGCAAGCTCAAAATACCTCGACACTTCTCTGAGTTCCCTCTGATATATGAGCTGAACCCTGTTGAAGTCCAACTTAGCCAATTCAAGTAGGACAGGGTTCATCTTCGCTTCCCTTTGGCATGCTTCTATGAACCACCTGGTCTGTAACCTTGGCATCCTCCAGTTCAAAGGAAGCTCCAGGGCAAGGGCTACGTGCTCCTGAGATGAGGCTCAAGTGATCCCTCCATGAGGCTCTTGAGCTGTTTAGTTGTGAAGTTTGTAGCTTCTTCCAGCAGGTGCTCTCCTTCCTTTGCAAGATAGGAAGCCTCGTACAGGCTCACCAATCCTTCAGTCTGGTGGTGAAGGCTGGCTTTCAAGCTGCCCTTCTCATCCAAAAATCGGTTGAATACACCTTCAGTCCATCCATATAATTTGTGCATGTTAGATTGTGGCACCATGATAGAAAAGAATAAACACAAAATTCCAATAGTACGCTAGGCTATTAACGTGGCATAGTTTTATGAGTAATTGGACCTATTTCTAGTTGTCTCAGTTTTATGAAAGTAATTGTTCTAGCAATATATGACGTACATCAGCGACAATGTTGTAGCAATCGCCAAGACAGAAGTAACGCTGGATATACAGCTTAATCACCTTCAGAAACAGCAAACCCATGTTCTCTGAGAAGCCTGAACATAAGAGCCGTAGCATGAAGATTATCCTTCAGCAACATGCTCACCTCTTCCACGGAACCGTATATAGTCCATAAAGCAGCCTTAATATCCTCCTTAAAGTGATACGCCACCCCAAGCTGCCGCAGGTGATCGATCAGTTGAAGCTGGTCCTCAATTCCCTTCTTCATGTAGATCAGCTGTTTCACGTCCTCTGTGAGTTTATCCATCCTTCTTGTGTTATCCTCCTCCACCTGATGAAAGCTAGTCAGTAACCATTGCGAACTATAGATAAAACTCAAGCTTACATATTGCATGCACGCCGACCTTGGTGTCAGTTGTTAGCGATTGTATGTATTCGTCACTCCACGAGCTCGGCTGGTAATCAGCCGATCGCCGAAGAGGAGGAGTCTGCACAGTACACCGGATTGGCAGTAGGAGGCATCGACGGGGTGAAGACTTGGACAGGGCAGTCCCCGGATAGGCACCGATCAAGCTGCAGCAGAAGGACGGAGCAGAAAAGCAGAAAGCCATTTGGCTCGGTGGACAACACTCAGTAGAAGAACAGAGAATCTGATGGGCTTTGTAATGGCGGTATTTGCGTTGGATTTATAGTGCTAGAGGCGGTGAAAAAAGGATTCAGAAACGAGGTTCTCGTGTCTCTCGACCTACGTCCGACCTCCCTAGAACGATATTCATAAGCAGAATGCTAAGCGGCCACGTCCGTGCAGCCAGCCTCATGTATATCCACACGAGCTCCGCATCATCGTGTTCCAACCAAATGTAATTCCAAGTGTCCAAAAATATCTCTGGCATCAGATTGGAAGAAGACACTTAAAAAATAAAAAAGTTAATTCAAGGAGTTGATTTGATTAACTTCGACGCTTAGTATCGCTGTGAGTCCAAATAATCTTCAAAGGCATGAACCGAAGTTGAACAAAAAGGGATTCACAAGTGACAACAATTTGGTTCAGTTAGATACAATTGGCTTTCCATGTTACGACTAAAATTAATTTATATTGTTTGGGGTCCAATTTGATCGAATCCGTTGGGTCGAAAAAAGAAAAGAAGACAAATAAATGCAAAAACGACCCATCCTATTACTGCATAGGAGAAAATTGATGCCATGTTATCAGCGTACCACTTCACAGTTATAATGTACATGTTGAAAGCTTCTGTTTCCTAACACAATGTGGACATTGAATGTGGCAGTCTAAATATAAATATCTATGTCTATATCAATACCAATATCTATTGGATGCATCCATCACATCATATTGAATTAAGCTAACTACGTATTGGCCCATATAGTTATTTGTCTTTAGCAGGCTGTTTCTTATATTTTAAAAAATTATATTAGTATTTGAAACAATTATGTCCATTTATCTTTACGACATCAATTTTATCGACGAAAATATGAAAATAAAAGGTAAAAAAATAATTTTAACATTCAGTGGTGGATAGTGTCAATAACGAGCGATAGCATCACCAGCATCGGGGATGGCGGATCCCTCCCCTTTGCATCTACGTTGGCACGGATATAGATTCTGAGCGATTGCCACCCTTGAATCCATTCTCCAATGGCAAGCTATGCATCATCTTCGACTTTTTCATTAGCTAGACCCACCACCTCGTCGTTGACCTTAGCATTCCCCGTATTATCTTCTACTCCTCCAACACCTTCAATGTTTTCATCCTTGACCATGCCCCCTTTTGATGTTGTTGCTTCCTCCTCTTCTATCACCCTTGCCTCTCTCATTTTTACCCCTTTCATCCCTTACTCCCCCCTCCCTTTCGTCTATCGTCACTATATGGTCGGCGACCCAAACTAGGAGTTTGCTAGGGACTCCTTCCTGACCAACGTCGCTATCCAAGATGCCACCATCAACACCTTCAATGAACTCGAGGGTGACTACCTCACCCACTTGAGGTGATCCTCGACCACAATCGTGTTTGGGCTATAGGGCCAATCGCTAAACAGCATAACTCCATCCCGATAGAGGAGGTTATGGCGTGGCTAGATGCTTGTCCACTATGGTCAATGATGTACATATTATTGGAAAATCCATGAGCGATATCACATGCATAGCATAAGAATAGAAAATAAAACATCCTAGATTTTCATGAAAAGGTTCCGTCATCGCACGAAGATCGGTGCATAAAAATAAATCCGTGAATCGAAAACTATATGTATGAAAAGATGGTACCTAGGAGATCGTATATTCTGAATTCTTGTAAATCTATGGGGAGGATGAAGGAGGTCAAGTATCCTCCTCTCTAGTGGTGATCCACATGGTAGGGACTACGAAGATGCTCCTCTTTGGGGAGAGGAGGATAGGAGGTGGCTACCAAGAAGACCTCAGCCTATGTACCTTTGGTTCTCTCTTATTTATAGAGGCTCCCTATAAATCCTAATAGATCTTGCCCTATTGAATCTCCATTCAATTATCCAAGCCTCTTAGATTAATGAGTCTTTATCCAATAATCTATCTCTTATTGGATTTAGAGTTGGGAAGATGATTCAGATCCAATTGAGATCCGTTTGGAGTTTGTCTTAGTCCAAGTCATGGTTTGTGGTGTATCGAATCTTGTAAAAATTAAATCAGGGGCGTTTCCAACAAAGTGTATGTTTGGCATGTAATCTGTGTGTTTATTCATTCAGCCTATACACTATGTGTCGTCAAAGTGTACATTTGGCCCATAAGCTGTACGTCGTCGAAGTGCATGTTTAACCTATAGGCTTTGTGTTGTCAAAATGCACTTGTAGCATGTTCAATCATTTGGCTTGGAGGTCCTTTGGCTACGATGCACGTTAGGCTCGCATGGCAATCACCCCTCTTATGGGACTTGGCCACATGGACTTACGTGTGTTGTTTTCACCTTGATCCTCAATGGGTGCATTGATTCAATCGTCTGATGAATATGGCTGAATCTAATCATTATTAATTCATCTAACATAGAGGTGATGTGGTGCTCACAAGGGCATTCATGTGTGGGATTGCATGTGCCATCAAGGATTTGAAAGATCATAATAATTGTGGAGGTTGGCCTTGGCCAATAGTGTGTCACCACATAGCATGCAAGTCAAAGCATCCGGCAACGAGACAACTAGGCAAAAAGTCACTCGAGCACTATAAATAACCCATAAAGTCATTCACACTCTTCAGACCTTTTGCTATTCTCAGAGCTTTCAGGCCTTCGAGCACTCAAACCTTTAGTCTTCTAAAGCACTTGAATTGTTTAAACTTTCAAGCCTAAAACAACTCTAAATGTCTTCCTCATATGGATTAGCTCCTCATCCGAGTGTAGCTCGGGCGATTCTCCGATCTTATCACCTCTTTTGGCATCGGTTTCCAAAACTTCTACCTTGAGTGAAGGGGTTGAGCGAGGCCTAGCTCATGGAGGCGAGAATCAGCCCCTCCCCTCAAGGTCAATATCCAAAATTGTCTCTTCCCCTTTTCTTATTGAGTGTGTAGTGTGTACTAACATGTCTCTTATGTAGAAATAGATCTCCAAGCAAATATTTTCTTTACTGTCAATGCCTCTGAAGCCCCCAATGCCAGTGTAAGAAGTGGATGACCAATAGGTCCTCATCAACCCAATCGCCCCAACTGACCAAGGTAGTCGCTTGAAGCTAGAGAAGGGATGAGCCACCTTCGAAGGTTCACCAGGTGGTTTGGGCTCTGACCCACAACCAAAATCAAATTGCTATGATTGAGGCACAACTTGGTGTGGGAGGTAAAAGTGGCTATATGCTCGATAAGGTCAAAGCTCCCCTTGTAAAGTTCTAGATTTAGCATTCTAAAACCCATTAGGATCGTTTCCTATAAATGAAGGGAGATCTTAAGTAAGAATCAACTTGAAATGCTTTCCTTATCTCCTTTTGACATCCTCTAGCCTCCTGGTCCATTTCAAAGAGTGGACTTGCATATTGGGAGGAAATTTGGCTAATTGACCACTCTTTCGGTCCCTCTACTTCTTAAGGAAGATATTGCATGGATTATGAAAGGATAATTTGAAAATTTATTTTTAGAGGTAAATCAATCTCAAAGGGATGCAACTTTGCAATTAGGCTAAGGGCTAGAGCTTGTGGTGGAATTAGGGCTAAGAAACAGAGGGTGGAGTTGGGTGTGATCCTTGTGCTAATTGGATTTACTATGAAAGGTAAGGGGCTATAGACCGACCCAATCTCATTACGAACTAGACCTACCGGGTTAGGTTGTGGAAGACTTCAAATTTTTGTATTTTGGATACCATAATCCTAAGTTAGGGGTTCTTTTAAGATATCTAAGAATTCTTTTAACGACTTTAAGATGAGATAACTTAGGATTAGCTTGAAATCTAGCACAAAGTCCTACACTACACATGATGTCCGGTCTAGTTGCGGTGAGGTATAGTAACTATCTATCATACCCCTATAAGTTTTTTTTATCAAAGCTTTCTTCACTTTCGTCCATGTCGAACTTAGTGGAGATACTCATAGGAGTATTGATAGCTTTTGAACTATCCATATTAAACCATTTTAGGAATCCTAAAATATATTTAGTTTGACTAAGAAATATACCATCACTAAGTTGTTTGATTTGTAGTTCTAAAAAGAAGGTTAGTTCACCCATTAAACTCATTTCACACTCTTGGCTCACATTCTTAGCAAATGATTTGCATAAGAATTCATTTGTAGAACCAAAAATTGTTAGGATTAGTTTGGCACTAAGAAGAGGGGGTGAATTAGTGCAGCGGTAAGATTACAATAAATTCTTACGATTTCGGAAAACCCCGTACGATAAAAAATCACGTTTCGATGAAAATTGATTTCAATTGAAGCGTATCGGAAAAATATTAAACTTGAAGCCTTTTGCAAGTGAGAGAAGTAGAGGAAGTATGGAGGTTTGCAAAAATGTAAATTGTAAGAAATAAACATAAACCATTTTATAGTGGTTCGGTCATCGACCTCCACGCCCACTCCCCGATTCCTCTTCACTTGAGGTCATCGTTTTTATTAGTTATCTTCCTTCTAATGGGAGAAGACTAACTGCCTTTACAAAGTGCTTTCTCCTTTTAATGGGCTTAGGAGAAAACCCTTTTCCAAGCACTCACTCCTCTCTTTAAATCAAATACAAATGAAGACTAGAGGAGGAATTTCTAAAGTGATTTTTATAGTGTTTTCTTACTTTTAAAGTTTGTGTGCTTGTATGTCCTACTCAGAAATGAGAGGGGTATTTATAGGCTCTAAATGGATTTAAACTTAGAGCCAAAATACATCTCATCCTAGGTTTTCTAAATACAGGCGGTACCACTGCTAGTAGGTTCTGACATTGGGCGATACCACCACCCTGTTTGTTTGACACTAAGCGGTACCACCGTCTAGTCTGACGGTACCACCAACCAGACATACTGTCACTGGGCGGTATCACCGCCCAGACTCAATCTCGAAGACTAAGCTTTCAGGCTGTTCTACCGCCCAACTAGTGGTGCCACCGCCTGACATGGCATCCGAGCACTATATGAGTCTTTCATCCAGCAACACAATCCTATTTCGGGCCCAGTTGGCTCCTAATTAAATTGACTTAATTTTAACTTAACTAGTCTTTAATCCTACTTCGATCTAGCCAATTATTGTAATACAAATTATAATTAGTTGCTTAGCACGTCATTGGCTTATCGACGCTTCATCCAACACTTCGACACATTGTCCTCTCTTATAGCCTATTGCCCAATCGGTCATTGACCTCCGCAACCCCGATGTCCTTAGTGCAACTCCACTCTTTTTAGTCCGATGCTTGATTTTCTTGTCTGATAACTTCTATCGATTATCGATCGAACCTCCGGCTCGATGTCCAATCTCCTGACGTGTTCTCCTTCGGCACAATGTTGATTCTTCTTGTATCAAATGTCTAATCCTGATCGAGAGTAGACCTGCGTGACTCAAAACATAGTTAGATAATCAAAACATAATCAATTAGTTTCATCATCAAAATCCGAGATTCAACAATCTCCTCCTTTTTTATGATGATAACTAATTAATGACGGAGTTAACTTTAACTCTCAAGTTTAAATAAACTCTCCCTATCAATATGCCATATTGATAGAACCCTTGGATTTTAGAAAATCCAAGCAACATGTCATCAAAAACATCATACAATATTTTAAAATATTTAATGCAATACATGATCATCAATCTACTTCTCCCCTTTTGTCATCAACAAAAAGGAGAAGTGGCATCTAGTAAGATTAAAAGATATGTAAATTTTACATTCAAGCTAGATTTACAACACTTTACAATAATTAAGCATAGAAGCATAGCAAGTGTAGGATTGTAAATTTTCTAAGTTTTACACTTTTTGCTTCTTTTAAGATAGTAACTCTTTGCTTCTCTTTAGATTGCATAGTTGCAATTTTTGTAGTGTTCATGATAACAAATTTTTCTTTCTCTTTTAAAAAGTGCAAGCTAGCAAGTTGCTTTTCTTTGCATTGATCAAGCTAGCAATTTTTGCTTATAATAAGCTAGTAATTTTATAAAATTTACATCACTTTAAATATGCATGCTAACAAGTTAAAAAAAAAATGTAACTTTGTAATTTTTTTTCTCTTTTGAGAAGTGCAAGCTTGCAAGTTTTGCTTTCTTTGCATGCTAGCAATTTTGCTTTTATTTGCAATGCGCAAGCTAGCAACCCTTTCTCCCACTTTGTCAATGTCAAAAAGAAAGGGAGAATTAGTATTTCAATCAAATAATTTTGCACAAGATTCAACAATTGATAACAAAAATGCTCGCGATTTTGCTTTCATTACAACTACTTTCACATCAAATAATTTTGCATCAATCAATATTTCAATCATCACACGATGCATACAAAGAAGTATTAAAACATAGGAAAAAAAATCGATTTAACTATGCAATGTTTCAATCCTCAAATTCAAGTAATGCTAGCATATTTTCTTTCCCCCTTTTTGTCATAAAAAAAAATGAAAGGAGAAGGAAAGAGTTTCAAAGGTACGAAAATTTCAATTTTCAACTATCATATGAATCAAGTCATGAATCCAAAAGTCATAAATCAAAAGGTCCATGAATCATTTTGACAAGTCTCCTTTTTAGCAAAAAATAAGAGGATGTCTTAGGAGATCAAACATAAGATCTTGATTTATATGTAAGAATTCTCAAGTCATCAAGATCAAATGAAGATTTTGAGTATCAAATAAAGGAAAAAAAACATCGATTCATGCATTCAAACCCTCATTACTCAATAAGTCATGATTCCAAAAAGAATAAAGTTGTGATTTCGAGAGAGAAGAGTCATGAATAATAAAAAAAGCTCACATTCAATTCGTCAACTTGAAAATCATCAAGATCAATTTGATGATTCAAGAAATTTATATGAATTCATTAATCTCAATAATATAGGGATAGAAAATGCCTTTGCCTTTAAGGTTAACCAAGTATCAACGTTTAAGACTAAAAGGAAAACTTCGTCATAAAAACCATCAAGGGCAAATATAACATAAAGCATCATCAAAATCACTTTTCTTTCATTCGAAAAATTTATGAAAGCAATGTGGGTTAAGTCTTTTAGTTTTACAATTGATTTTATAAAGACATGTATCATCGTATAAATCCCAAAAACAAGTTTTGTCAAAACCATTAATACCAAAACATATTATTCCAAAACATAGATTTCTAATCATCATTACTTCAAATGCACATGCATGAAATAAAATCGTCAAGCATCGTGTTTAAAACCGAAAAACAATTCAAAGTCATCATGATACACACACAAGGATTAATCCTACTAGGTGTACAAGCATTATCATAAATCATATTTATAATGTTGCTTGCATCATTCAAAATTTCAAGTCATAATATATATGAAACTTTAATATCACCATCATACTTCTTTATCACAAAACATATAATTTTTATGATCAACTTTTTAATTTTTAAAAAACGCTAGAAAGAGAAGCATGATAATTATTTTTGAAAATAATTATTTTAAATTTCCTAAAAACTAAGTTGAGCAATTCATGCAAAACATCAAGTAATCTCATAATAAGATAAAAGCACCTTGGGTGAGTTACTTATCTCATTGTCGAGAATTTGTCAAAACATAGTTCGTCGCTTCGTCACTTGATTCTTAATTGTTCACTTTTTTCTTCTTCACTTTTGTGTATTCATCTTTGGAGCATTCCTGCTTCTTGCGTTCATAGCAAGAGTTGGTATTCTTTTTAAGTTCATTTGAGTTTTTAAATTCTTGTTTAATGAACTTATTAAATTTAATAGTCAAAAGTTCAATGTCCTCTTCACCATCAATTGAGTTATCACTCAAGAGGTCTTCTTCCGTTCTAAGTGCAGTTACCTTCTTATTCTTTGGAAGGTGGTTCTCATGTTCATTGTGTTCCAAAAAACTCATTTCATATGTCATTAAGGAGTAAATAAGTTCTTTAATAGAAAAATTATTTAAATCTTTAGTTTCTTGTATTGCCGTTACTTTCAGATCCTACCTTTTTGGAATGGATCTTAAGATCTTGTTTATAATTTTGATATTAAAAAATATTTATCATGACTTTTTAAACTATTGACGACATCTGTGAAGCAAGTGTACATGTCGATGATAGTCTCGTTTGGTGCCATACGGAAAAGCTTAAAATCATGCATTAAAAGGTTTACTTTCAAGTCTTTGACTCTACTAGTGCCTTCGTACGTGATTTCAAGTATGCGCTAAATATCGAAAGTTGTTTCATAAGTAAAAATATAATTAAACTTGGTTTTGTCTAAAGCACAAAATAAGGCATTCATAGCCTTTGCATTTAAAGAAAAAGACTTTTTCTCAAATTCATTCCATTTGGACCTAGGTTTCGAAGGAGTTTGAAATCTATTTTTAATGACGTTCCATAAATCCAAATCTATTGAAAGCAAAAAAACTCTCATTCGAGTTTTCCAATAAGTGTAGTCGACTCGTTAAACAAGGAGGACGACGATCGAAAAACCCTCTGAAAGCTATGAAGAGCCATTTCTCATAGGTGTGAATCCAAAGAGAAATAATGTGACTCTTATACAAACTGTTATGATTAGTTTAATACTAAGAGGGGGATGAATTAGTATAGCGGTAAGATTACGATAAATTCATGTGATTTCAAAAAACCCCATACGATAAAAATCACATTTCGATGAAAATCAATTTTACTTAAAGCGTATCAAAAAGATGTTAAACTTGAAGCCTTGTGTAAGTGAGAGAAGTAGTGGAAGTAAGGAGGTTTACAGAAATGTAAATTGTAAAAAATAAATGCAAATCGTTTTATAGTGGTTCGGTCATCCGACCTACGTCCACTCTCGATTCCACTTCACTTGAGGCCATCAATTTTTCACTAGTTGTCTTCCTTCTAATGGCGAAGACTAATTTCCTTTGATACTTTCTCCTTTTGACAGGTTCAGGAGATAACCCTATTGCAAGCACTCACTCCTCTCTTTAAATCGAATATAAGTGAAGACTAGAGGAGGGATTTCTGAATTGATTTATATAGTGTTTTCTCACTTTTAAAGTTTGTGTGCTTGTGTGTCCTACCCAGGGATGAGAGGGATATTTATAAGCTCCAAATGGATTTAAACTTGGAGCTAAAATCCATCTCATATCGAGTTTTAGAATCTTGGTGGTACCATCGCCAAAGTTGTCTAACACTAGCGGTACCACCGCCAAGTCATCTATCTTTGGCAGTACCATCGCCCATACTCAATCTAGAAGATCGAGCCTTGGTGGTTCCACCACCCAGCTGATGGTGACACCGCCTGACGTGACATCCGGACACTATATGGGCCTTTTATTCGACCCAACACAGTCCTGTTTCGAGCCCAGTTGGCCTCTAACTTAGTT
This sequence comes from Musa beccarii, assembly GCA_024322285.1. Classification (NCBI taxonomy): domain Eukaryota; kingdom Viridiplantae; phylum Streptophyta; class Magnoliopsida; order Zingiberales; family Musaceae; genus Musa; species Musa beccarii. Next base: position 50,824,678 of record CM044399.1, read on the forward strand.
GGCCTAATTTTAACTCAATTAGTCCTTAATCTTACTTTGATCTAGATAATTATTATAATGTGAATCATAATTAGTTGCCCGACACGTCATTGACTCATCGGCACTTCATCCGACACTTTGGCGCATCGTCCTCTCTTGCAGCCTATCGCCCAATCGGTCGTTGACCTTCGCAACTCCGATGTCCTTGGTGTAATTGTGCTCTTCTTAGGTTGATGCTCGATTTCTTTGTCTGAAGCCTTCTACCGATCGTCAATCAAATCTCCGGCACGACGTCCAATCTCCTGACGAGTTCTATTGCTTAACGTTGATTCTTCCTATGTCAATTGTCTAATCGATCGAGAGTAGACTTATGTGAATCAAAACATAATTAGATAATCAAAATATAATCAATTAGTTTCATTATCAAAATCCAAGATTCAACAAAAATAATATCGCCAACATAAATTTAAACAACAATAAAATTATTTTTAAAATTTTTACTAAACAATATAGTATCGACCTTGCTTTTAAAAAAATTATTTTTGATAAGAAATGAGCTAAGTCTCTCATACCAAGCCCTTGGAGCTTGTTTTAATCAATAGAGAGCCTTAGTTAACTTAAACATATAATTAGAAAAAAGAGAGTTCTCAAATCCGGGCGATTGTTCAACATACACTTTTTTGGAAATAAAACTATTTAAAAAAGTACTTTTGACATCCATTTGAAATAACTTAAAATTATTACTACTAGCATAGGCAAGGAGCATCCTCATGGCTTCTAATCTTCCCATATGAGCGAATGTTTATTCAGTAATCGATACCTTCTTCTTGGTTGAAACCTTTGGCCACTAGTCTAGGACTAGAAAATCGCTGTCTGACATCAAGTATCAATAACTATCCAGTATTCTGTAAGCAGATTAATCAATGAACTCATTCTCCAATGAGCACCTGTACTGTATCCTTAGTGTCCCCACATGAGTAACTATGAGACCAGCCACCACCACCATATGGACGGGTATATAATATACCAGTTTGTCTGGTTATCTCGATGTCCCTTTCAAGTAACTTATGACTAGGATTATTTAGGGTCTGTGTTTAAAGGTGAATCAATCTCATTATCGTGATCTCATCACGATTCGATTTATATTGCACAAATCCAACGACATCATAATATATATTTAGATAATATGAGAAAATATTAATAATTATAAGTAAAGAGATTGACGCAGCATATTACAAGTGTCATCACTCACGTGATTGGCTTGTAGGGCACCTATAACTAACACTACGCGCGCAAGGACAGCAGCCACCTACGTGAGGCAGCACCTGCTGGCTATCGTTGACCCACAAGGTGGCACCTGTAGGGCAGAATGCCCATAGGCAGGGCACCTGTGGGCAAGGTGGCGTCGACCGCTAGCCCATGGCAGCCGCTTACATGCATGCACCTGCGCAAGGCGACGGTCATAAGCCTACACAAGGCAATAGCCCCTAGCATGCAAGGCAACTGAAGCCTTACATGCAGGGTGGCTACCCGCGGCTGCTTAAGGCAACGCCGCCCACACAAGAGGCAACCACCTGCTGCACAAGGTGACATCTACACAACCTATGAGGCGGCACTACAAGGCGACAACCTCACCACCTTCATGAGGTGATAGCCATTTTGTCGCCTTCTCACTCACGCGTCGCCTGCTAAGCGACGGCTACAAGCAGTTGTGGTCACCACATTAGCGCCTGCAGCAAGGAGGCAATGGTCGTAACTTCCTGCAACCGCCAACTCTATTTGGGGTAGAATTGGGGCCAAAGAATAATTTTACCTTTATGAATTTCAAAAATTCCAAGTCATGTCCCTGATTTTAGAAAAATTAGTTAATTAAAAGTTTAATTAACTATTATTATTTATCTAGTAATTCTATATGATGATATATACATGTGATGTATACTATGAGAAGATGATCATAGGCCATGTGATGTGTGTATATGATTATTATTATTGTGGCTTGCGAGCCTCTATTTTTTTCATTGATTGTCGAGCTAGCATCCCTGTAATTATGTTATAATTACATAAAGAGACACACATAAGCCTGGAGATGGCAGCGGGACTCTCGAGGTTGATTCAGATGATCGCGACGCATGAAGATGCGTCGAGGTGCCAGCATATCTGACGATGACGAGATGGATGTGCTAGTCATATGTGCCCTGCAAGCCAATCACATGAGTGATGGCACTTATGACTTGATATGCACTTTTTCTCTTTGCTTATTATTAGGCGTTTTATCATTTTATCTTACGTGTTGCATATATTGTAATGTCCTTGAATTTGTGCAATGGGAATTGGATCGTGATGAGATCACGATAATGAGACCGATTCACCTTTAAACACAGACCCTGAATTATACTGGTCATAGGTTACTCGAGAAGGACATCGAGATAGCAGGATAGACTAGTGTGCTATATACCCGTCCATATGATGGAGGTAGCTGGTCTCATAGCTACTTGTGTGGGGACACTAAAGTGCAGTCACGAGGTGCTCATTAGGGAATGAGTTCACTGATTAATCCGATTATGGAATGCTGGATGGTTATTGATACCTCACGTCAAACAGCGATTTCATAGTCCCAGTAGTGTATCTGGTCCTTAGACTTAAGACGCCAAGGATGTCTGTATGAGTACTCCACTCTTTGATGCCGGACTTATAAGTTTGGAAAGTTCTAGATCTATCTAGTACAACCGGTTATTAGGAGTGGTAGCCAATCTTACGAGGGCTGTTGAGTGTCAATAGAGGATCATCCTTTCTCGGTATCATGAGAGGAATATCCCATGTGTTCTTGCTCAAACAAATCCTTGGCCAAGGTTATTCGGATTGAGAGAGAAAGAGTTCTCCGGGAGAATTCAACAAGAGCAAGACTCGAGGAGAAACCGTATGGGCCTGACAGCACCATGCCCGGTATAGGGTCTTTGGGATATTGGATGGATGAGAGACTATAAATACATTGTAACTGAGGATAGATAGGTCTAAAAGAATGGATTCCCAGTATCATCTGGGGGCCGTGGCGTAATGGCCTGTACGTCATAGATCGATGAGTTGGGTGAATTATTATAGAGATAATAATTCACTAAGTCGAAGGAGTTCGACAAGTATGACTCATGCCCACTCGATATTGGGCCTAGAGGGTCACACACATATGGTAGGTGTTGCGACGAGTAGAGATTCGGATATGAGATATCCATTTGAACCCCTATCTTATTGGATAACCATTAAGCCCCTGAATTATTGGATCTTGAGATGAGATCCAATAATTGCTAATAAGATATTATTAGGTAGAGACTCACTAATCCAAGAGGCTTGGGTAATTGGATGGAGATCAAATACCCAATAGGGTAAAAGATCCCTTAGGATTTTCAAGGAACCTCTATAAATAGGAGGGAACCAAAGCTCTATAGGATAGGGGTTTCTTTTGGTAGCCACCTCCTGTTCTCCTCTCCCCAAAGAGAGAGGTGCATCGTTGCAATACCGGCCATGTGGATACCTCTAGAGAGGAGGACGCTTGACCTCCTTCATCCTCTCCTACATATTTGTAAGAATTCAGGGATATCGATCTCCTTAGGTATCTTCTTTTACACGTGTAGTTTTATGGATTTGTTTTTGGCCTTGCACCGATCTTCGCATGATGGCGTAAACTTTCTACGAGAAATGGGGTTTTGTTTTTCTGTTCTTCCCTTTGCGCATGTGATGTCGCTCCCCTGAAGGATTTTCCAACAGTGGTATCAGAGCTAGGTTGTTCGTGCGAAGATCAAATCTTAAACTGCGTGTGTTGTGTTTTGGATCTGATTTTGACGTCAAAATCATTGGCGCAAAAGGGCCAGGAAGGGCAGCAACTATTGTTGCTCTTGCTGTGTTCGTGCAGCAGCCACAAGGCTGCTTGCAGCCTTACTGCATGCATAGGCAGCAGGTTTGTCGGGCGGGTTGTTGGCGCGCAGCGAGCTGCCTCTGACTGCCGTGAGGTGCAGTGGGTTCTTGGCCGTAGGGAGCTATGCGGACACGGCCCGCTTGAGGCACCGGCACTACTCTAGCAGGGCAACGACGGCACCGCCCGCATGGACAGCAAGCGCTGCCACCCCTACAGTAGAAATTTCATGTTCTACTCTTTTTGACAAAATTACCAAAATACCCTTTTGGCTGAATTACTGAAATACCCCTAGGAATTTAAAATTTTCCTTTATGTCCCTGATTTCGAAAAATTAAATATGTTAATTAAATAGTTTAATTAACTATTATTTTTGTCTAGTAATCCTATAAAATAATATATACATGTGATGTATGATGTGGACAAATGATCATGGACCTGTGATGTGATGTGTGTACATGTGATTATTATTATTGGGGCCTGCGAGCCTCTATTCTTTTCTCATTTATGGTCGGGCCTACATGCCTGTAATTATGTTGTAATTACATGATGAGGCGCAGCGGTAGCGTGACTCACGAGGTCGAGACGGACGATCCGACTCATGGAGATGCGTTGAGATGCCGACGGATCCGACGAAGCGAGATGGATGATCACAAGGCATAAAGATGTGACAAAGTATACATAGATCTTGATGTGAGTAATTGGGCCCACTGGCTTGGGCCTGATCATATTAGGATGTGGTCCATGATCATCTGGTGTGATTACTCATGTGATGTGTGATTAGATATACACCTACTAGATATGTATATATATATATATATTTGCATGCGATGTAGATATATATATTAAATACGTATGTGTGTGACATATTATATTAGGAGACCAAATAAAAAATTCTCTCCATTAATAATATTAAGTCGATAAATGTGAGGTAATTAGATTGACCCACGTGACCTTCCATTGTTATAGCTAGGAACCGATTTCAGGTGTAGGTTGAGTTGGTCGAGTCTCTCGAGACTCACCTATATCGTATTTCGCTATCTTATCTACGATATAGAGATGTCATCGGTGACATGAGGACTGTTAGGGATCGAGCGACACTAAGAGGGGGGGGTGAATTAGTGCAGCAGATAAAACGATAGATTTTTCAGCGATTTAAAACAAGCTTTGGAAACTTCGTACGATGAAAGCAACGTTTCGTTTGAACCCAGAAAGATTGCATTTTAACTTTAAAGCATACGTAATAAGATGATAAGGAAGTTGAGTAAATAAGACAGCAAGTAAAAATGGTTTGCAGCAAAGTAAATAGCAAGAACGTAATGCAAACCAGATTTTTATAGTGGTTCGGTCATCCGACCTACATCCACTTTCGATTCCTCTTCGCTTGAGGACACCGGCTTTCCACTAGCTTTCCTCCTTCCAATAGGCGAGGAAGAACTCCCTTGCAACACCTCTTCTTTTGACGGGCTTAGAAGATAACCCTTACAAAGCTCTCACCCCTCTCTTGAACAAGAAAACACTTAAGAGTAAGAGGGAAGTTTTTGACACTATTTGAGCAGAGTTTTCCCTCAAGATTTTCACTCTTCTTGCTGCACTTTGAACCTACAAAAGAGGGGAATTTATAGAGCTCAAGAGGATTCAAATTTGGGCTCCAAATTTGAATTTTTTTAGTTTCCCGGTGCCAGGCGGTGCTACCACTGTCGAGGCGGTAGCACCTTTGCGACATAGTGTCAAGCGACACGGCAGGTGGTGCTATTGCCTGAGCAGGCGGTGCTACCGCCTTCACGAATCGGCGCTGCTACGGTGAGTCGGGCGCTACTGATGAGACTCGGGCTACAATAGCATCACGTAGCATGCACGTAGCCCAGCATGCATGCACATATGCTGCTGGCCACATTGGCTATTGGGTTCCACCGCCCAGCACAAATCTACATTTGGTTTGGGTCGAAAACTTGGCCCAAACCGGTTCCGAACAAGGCCCAATGGGCTCATACTTGGGTTAGAGGATTAACCCCTAATCCTAATCCAAATTAATATGCTAACTATGAAATTAAAGACATTCCTAAGCTATTATAAAGTCCGCAAGTCAAGTCTTCTTCCCTCGAGCTTCCGGCGAACTTTCGACGGTCTTCTGACGATCCCTCAGAAACCATCCTGCGGACTCCCGGCAAGCTCTCGGACTCCACGATGATTTTGGCGAGTTCCCCCGAGCTTCTTTGGCAAGCTCCGATCTTTCTTGGTAAGCTCTGTGAACTTCCGACGAACCTCCCGGCGAACTTCCGAAAACCCTTCGGTAAGCTCCTACTCGTTCTCGATTTGGTTCCAACAAAGACTCCCAATGAATCTTCGGACTTCTGTCAACTCTCGAACTCCCAACGATCCATCGCACTTGGCTTCAGCCCTTGGTTTCGCTTTACGCCTTCATCCCTTTCGTAGTTACTCCTACACAAATAAACACCAAACACTCTACTTCGATCTAGACAGTTATTACAATGCGAATTGACATTCAGTTGCCCGGCACATCATTGGTCGGCGCTTCGTCCGATCCTTCGGCACATCGCCCTTTCTAGCGGCTTGTTGCCCAATTGACGATTGACCTCCGCAACCTCGATATCCATTGCGCAACTCCACACTTCTTGGCCCGATGCCCGACGTATGAAGCCTTCTACCGATAGTCGACCGAACCTCCAGCTCGACATCCAATATCCTGACGTGATCACCTCCGGCGCAACGTCAATTCCTCCAGCATCAACTGTCTAATCCTGATCGATAGTAGACCTGTGTAACTCAAAACGCAGTTAGACCATAAATCACACTCAATTAGTTTCATCATCAAAATCCGAGATTCAACAAGGACATGGTATACTTGGTCGAGTCCCTCGAGAGTATATCACTGAATCAGACTCATCTTGTAACGATGGTGATGACTTAACCGAACATCATGGTTTGGTCAAGTCCCTCGAGGCCATAGTGATTCGGAGGTCGAACAGGATGGGAATCACAAGGAGTTGTGATTGACAAGAGTTGCCTACCTTTACGGGCTTAACGTGATTGGTCGAGTCCCTCGAGGTTACGTTAAAACGCCGATTGGATCCCGATCCCCACTAGAGATCCGCCGGGGGGCTCCGATTCACATACCGGAGGGTATTGTGTGTCTCGTAAAAAATTAGTGGGAGTACATTAAGATAGAAGTCCTTATCTTAACTGTTTAATTTTTGTAAAGTCTACATGTTATTTATTTCTGCTATATCTTTAATTTCAGAAAATGTCAATTTCAAATCCTTTACGTGGCATACTTGATGCCAACCACCTCACTGGTCCAAATTATACGGATTGGCTTCGCAATCTGAGAATCGTTCTCATGGCGGAGAAAATTATGTATGTCCTTGATACAGTGATCCCTACGCCCGACGAAGGGGCAAGCGAGGATGAGATCGCTCGTTATGTGAAGTACTTAGATGATTCCATTCTTGCTCAGTGTTATATGTTGGCCTTTATGACTACTGAGTTACAGAGACAATATAAAAATATGGATGCTAATTCCATACTCCTGCATCTCCACAAATTGTTTGAGGAACAGGGAAGAACTCAGCTATATGAGATATCAAAGAGTCTTTTCCGTACCAGAATGACTGAGGGGACACCAGTTTAGAACCATGTCCTTAAGATGATTGAGTGGATCGAGAAACTCACGAGTCTAGGAATGGTCCTAGAGGATAACTCTGTGTGTGGATCTTGTGCTTGATCCCTACAGATTTCTTTCTCGATTCATAATGAATTTTAATATGAACAAACTTAATGTGACCCTCCTAGAGCTCCTTAATATGTTGAGAGAAGTAGAGAGCACCATCAAGAAAGAGAAGTCGGTTCTTTATATTGGTGAGACCAGAGAAAGAAAAGGAATTTGAAAAGACCCTTAAGAAGGGTAAAGGCAAGAGCAAAATGGGTAAGGCAAAGGTTACCAAGAAAGGCCCAACAAAGGACAAAGGCCAGTGCTTCTACTGCAACAAAGATGGGCATTGGAAGAGGAACTGCAAAGAGTACCTTGCAAAGAGGGTGAAAGCAGAAGCTTAGAAGCTTTAGGTATATTCATGATCGGTCTCCATTTGTTAGAGTCTTTTGATAATACATGGGTATTGGATACCAGGGAGTGCTTATCATATTTATAATTTGTTGCAGGTTAGCGGGACCTAGGAGATTGAATAGAGGTGAGATGGACCTTAAGATGGGCAATGGAGCAAAGGTTGCTACATGGTACATTAGCAAGGTCACCTTATATCTGCCTGGTAGAGCTATTATTGCATTAGATGCATGCTATTATGTTTCTTCAATTATCAAAAACATTATTTTCATTTCATGTTTGATAGTTATTAGATATAAATTAGTTTTTGAGAATAATAGTTGTTCAATAAAATTAGATAATTAGATCATCACGAGAGGAACATTGCATAATAGTTTATTTATACTAAATATAGCTCCGCATATCATGAGTGTGAGTCTAAGAGGAGACGAGAAGAGGTGAACAATGCATATCTTTGGCATTGTAGGCTAGGTCACATCCACGAGGGAAGGATTCAAAAGTTACTAAAAGATGGATATCTAGATTCATTTGACTATGAGTCATATACGACATATGAACCTTACCTTCGGGGAAAGATGACCAACTCTCCATTTAGTGGAATTGGAGAGAGAGCCACTGAGTTACTAGAACTCATACATAGTGATGTATGCGGTCCTATGTCGACTCATGCCATAGGTGGTTACTCCTACTTCATTACTTTCATGATGATTTCTCAAGATACGAACATGTGTACTTGATGAAGTACAAGTCTGAAGCTTTTGAGAAATTCAGGGAATATAAAAATGAAGTAGAGAACCAAACAGGAAAGAGTATTAAAACCCTTCGATCAGATCGAGGAGGTGAGTACTTGAGTACAGAGTTCACCCAGTTCTATAAAGACTATGGGATCTTATCCCAACGGACACCTCCTTATACACTACAGCTTAATGGTGTATCAGAAAGGAGGAATCGCACACTGTTAGACATGGTGCGTTCCATGATGTGTTTCGCTGATCTACCCATCTCATTCTGGGGATATGCCCTAGAGATTGTAGCTTATCTTCTGAACAGAATTCCAACCAAGTCAGTGATGTCTACTCTATATGAGATATGGAATGGGAAGATGCCTGATCTTAAGATTGTTAAGATTTGGGGCTGCCCTGCCCACGTTAAGAGACAACCCTGACACGTTAGAATCTAGAACGGAACGGTGTAAGTTCGTGGGATACCCCAAGAAAACTTGTGGGTATTATTTCTATCACCCTGAGGACCAAAATGTCTTTGTAGCCAAGAGAGCAGTATTCTTTAAGAAAGAACACATTCTTGATAGAGACAGTGGGAGCATGATAGAATTGAGTGAGGTTGGAGAACCTAGCTCAAGCACCATTCCACAGCCATAGTCTGTTTAGATACCTAACACACAAGTTCCAACTTTATATAGGTCTGATAGAGTATCCCATTCTTCTGAGAGATATGTGGGACATATCAGAAGAGAGGATGTTGAGGATATTAATCCTCGGACCTACAAGGAGGCTATTATGAGCATAGACATCGGAAATAGCAAGAAGCCATGAATTCAAAAATGGATTTCATGTACTCCAACAAGGTTTAGAACTTAGTTAATGCACCCAAGGGTCTTGTACCCATTGGCTACAAGTGGATCTTCAAAAGAAGATTGGAGTAGATGGAAAGGTAAAGACCTATAAAGCAAGGCTAGTGGCTAAGGGGTATCGTCAAAGGCAAGATGTTGACTATGATAGAACTTTCTCACTGTAGCCATGCTAAAATTCATTCGAATTCTATTGGCTATTGCAACACACTATGATTACGAGATCAGGAGATGGACGTCAAAACCGTATTCCTCGATAGTAACCTCGAGGAGGAGGTATATATGATACAACCTGAGGGATTCGTGTCCAAGGATACCCCGGTTAAGGTATGCAGTTGCTTAGGTCCATTTATGGATTGAAGCAAGCTTCCCAAAGTTGGAACATAAGATTTGATGAGGCGATCAGATCATATGACTTCGTTAAGAATGAAGATGAGCCTTGTGTATACAAGAAAGTAAGTGGGAGCACTATCATCTTTTTGGTATTATATGTAGATGACATCCGATCATTGGGAATGATATAGGAATGCTCTCCTGATAAAGGCTTGGTTATCTAGGCACTTCTCCATGAAGGACTTAGGGGAAGCATCCTGCATATTAGGGATACAGATTTATAGAGATAGATCCAAGAGGATGCTTGGCTTATTTCAGTCCAGGTATATAGACACCATTGTCAAAAGGTTTGGCATGAAAAATTTCAAGAGAGGTCTCATAACAATGAGACATGAAATATCACTTTCTAAGAGTATGTCCCCAAAGACTCCTAAAGAAATGACACACATGGATATGATACCATATGCATCAGCGATAGGATCTATCATGTATGCTCTGCTATGTACTAGGCCTGATATAGCACATGCTCTGAGTATCACGAGCATATATCAGGCAGATCCAGGCTTGGAGCACTGGAAAGTAGTAAAAAGTATCCTTAAGTACTTGAGAAGGACTAAGGATCTTTTACTGGTATATGGAGGTAGTAGCCTCGGGGTTGAGGGCTACACGGACTCGAGCTTCCAGTCCGATTTCGATGATAGCAAGTCTAATTTAGGGTATGTGTTCACTCTGAATGGAGGAGCAGTATGCTGGAAGAGTTCTAAGCAAGACACTACTGCTGACTCGACCACAGAGGCGGAATACATTGCTGCGACAAAGGCAACAAAGGAAGGAGTTTAGATGAGGAAGTTCATCACGGATCTAGGAGTCGTCCCGAGCAGCGAGGAGCCGATTCCTTTATATTACGATAACAATGGGGCAATTGCTCAAGCGAAGGAACCTAGGTCTCATCAAAAGTCAAAACACGTTCTGAGGAGGTTCCACTTAATAAGAGAGATTGTCGCTAGAAAAGATGTCGCAATGGAAAGAGTTCCATCCGAAGATAACATTGCAGATCCACTAACAAAGCCATTGACTCAGATTATCTTTGAGTGTCATAGAGGTCTGATGGGGATTAGACATGTTGGTGATTGGCTTTAGGTCAAGTGGAAGATTGCTAGTCATATGTGCCCTGCAAGCCAATCACATGAGTGATGACACTTGTGACTTGATATGCACTTTTTCTCTTTGCTTATTATTAGGCATTTTATCACTTTATCTTGCGTGTTGCATATATTGTGATGTCCTTGGATCTATGCAATGGGAATCGGATCGTGATGAGATCACGATAATGAGACCGATTCACCTTTAAATCTGAGACCACTGAATTATCTAGTCATAGGTTACTCGAGAAGGACATCGAGATAACCGGATAGAGGCGGTGTACTGTATACCCATCCATATGATGGAGGTAGCTGATCTCATAACTACTTGTGTGGGGACACTGAGAGTACAATGCAGGTGCTCATTGGGGAATGAGTTCACTGATTGATCCGCCTATGGAATGCTGGATGGTTATTGATACCTCACGTCAGACAGCGATTCCGTAGTCCCAGTAGTGTATCTGGTCCTTAGACTTGAGACACCAAGGATATCCTGTATGAGTACTCCACTCTTTGATACCGAATTTATAGGTTTGAAAAGTTTCAGATCTAGTACAACCAGTTATTGGGAGTGGTAGCTAACTTTACGAGGGCTATTAAGTGTCAATAGAGGATCATCCACTCTCGGTATCATGAGAGGAATATCCCATGTGTTCTTGCTCAAACAAATCCTTGGCCAAGGTTATTCAGATTGAGAGAGAAAGAGTTCTCCGGGAGAATCCAACAAGAGCAAGACTCGATGAGAGACCATATGGGCCTGATAGTACCATGCCCGATATAGGGTCTCTGGGATATTGGATGGATGAGGGACTATAGATACATGGTAGCGAGGGACGAGATAGGTCCAAAGGATTAGATTCCCCTATATCGTTTGGGGGCAGCGGCATAGTGGCCAGGTACATCCGTAGTCGATGAGTTGGGTGAATTATTATAGAGATAATAATTCACTAAGTCAGAAGGAGTTCTGATAAGTATGACTCATGACCAGCTCGATATTGGGCATAGAGGGTCACACACATATGGTAGGTGTTGCGACGAGTAGAGGTTCGAATATGAGATATCCGCTGAACCCCCTATCTTATTGGATATCCATTAAGCCCCTGAATTATTGGATCTTGAGATAAGATCCAATAATTGCTAATAAGAGATTATTGGGTAGAGACCCACTAATCCAAGAGGCTTGGGTAATTGGATGGAGATCCAATACCCAATAGGGCAAAAGATCCATTAGGGTTTTCAGGGGGCCTCTATAAATAGGAGGGAACCAAAGCTCTATAGGATAGGGGTTTCTTTTGGTAGCCACCTCCTGTTCTCCTCTCCCCAGAGAGAGAGGTGCATCGTTGCAATCCCTGCCGTGTGGATACCGCTAGAGAGGAGGATGCTTAACCTCCTTCATCCTCTCCCATAGATTTGCAGGAATTCAGGTATATACGATCTCCCTAGGTATCTTCTTTTACACATGCAGTTTTGTGAATTTATTTTTGACGCACCGATCTTGGCACGATGATGGAAACTTTCTACGAGAAATCTTGGGTTTTCTATTCTTCCGCTGCGTATGTGATGTCGCTCCCCTGAAGGATTTCCCAACAGGATGATCACCGGGCATAGAGATGCACTGATATACACATAGATCATGATGTAAATGATTAGGCCTATTGGCTCATGCCTGATCATATTAGGTTGAGGTTCATGATTATCTGGCGTGCTTGTGCATATGATTGCTATACACTTACTAGATAAGTATATATATTTGCATGTGATATAAATATATATTAAATATATATGTGTGTGACACGTCATATTATAAGATTAAATCTAAATCCCCTCATATGTTAATATTAAGATGATAAACGTGAGGCAATTAGATTGACCCACCTAGCCTTCTATCGTTATAGGTAGGAATCGATTCCCGATGTAGGTTGAGTTGGTCGAGTCCTCGAGACTCACCTATTTTGTATTTTGCTATCTTACCTATGACATAGAGATGTTACGGTGACCTGAGGACATTGTATGCTTGGTTGAGTCTCTCGAGGGTATATCATCGAATTAGACTCATCTTGTAACGATGGTGATGACTTAACCGAATATCATGGTTGGTCGAGTCCCTCAAGGCCATGGTGGTTCGGATGCTGAACAGGACAAGAATCGCAAGGAGTTGTGATTGACAAGACTTGTCTGTCTTTTTGGGCTTAGTATGATTGGTCGAGTCCCTCGATGTTACACTAAGACGTCGATTGGATCCCGATCCCTACTAAAAGTTTGTTAGAGACTTCCGTTTTAAGTGCTAAGGGTGTCGTGTGACTTACTAGAAAAATAGTGAGAGCACGCCAAGATAGAAGTCAATATCTTAATTATTTATTTTTTTATGAAATCTACGTGTTATTTATTTATGCTATATCTTTTGTTTACCATAAACATGTCGCCATAAGACACTCTATGTGGCATACTTGATGTCAACCGTCTCACAAGTCCAAACTATACAGATTGGCTCCGTTGTTGAATCTCGGATTTTGATGATGAAACTAATTGAGTATGATTTGTGGTCTAACTACGTTTTGAGTTACGCAGGTCTACTATCGATTAGGATTAGACAGTTGATGCTGGAGGAATTGATGTTGCGCCGGAGGTGATCACGTCAGGATATTGGATGTCGAGTCGGAGATTCGGTCGACTATCGGCAAGAGGCTTCGTACGTTGGGCATCGGGCCAAGAAGTGCGGAGTTGTGCCATGGATATCGAGGTTGCGGAGGTCAATCGTCGATTGGGCAACAAGCCGCTAGAGAGGGCGATGTGCCTAAGGATCGGACGAAGCGTCGACCAATGATGTGCCGGGCAACTAAATGTCAATTCGCGTTGTAATAACTGTCTAGATCGAAGTAGAGTTTTTGGTGTTTGTTTATGCAGGAGTAACTACGATAAGGATGAAGACGTAAAGCGAAACAAAGGGTCGAAGTCAAGTGTGATGGATCATTGGGAGTTCGAGTGTTCGATGGAAGTCTGAAGATTTGTTGGGAGTGCTGCCGGAACTGGCCGAGAACGAGTAGGGAGCTTGCCGAAGAGTTTTCGGAAGTTCGCCGGGAGGTTCGTCGGAAGTTCGCGGAGCTTGCCAAGAAAGATCGGAGCTTGCCAAAGAAACTCGGGGGAACTCACCAAAATCATCGTGGAGTCCGAGAGGTTGCTAGGAGTCCGCAGGATGGTTTCCGAGGGATCGTCGGAAGATCGCCGAAAGTTCGTCGGAAGCTCACCGGAAGAAGACTTGACTTGCGGACTTTGTAATAGCTTAGGAATGTCTTTAATTTCGGAGTTAGCATATCAATTTGGGTTAGGATTAGGGGTTAATCCTTTAACCCAAGTATGGGCCCATTGGGCCTTGTTCGGAACCGGTTTGGACTAAGTTTTCGGCCCAAACCAAATGTAGATTTGTCTTTGGCGGTGGAGCCCAGCCAATGTGCCAAGAAGCATGTGTGCATGTATGCATGCATCTTTGGGCTACGTGCATACATCTTTGGCGGTTGCACCGCCCGGAAGCATGCATCTTGCTATGTGCATGCATGCTCCATGCATGCATCTTTGGCGATAGCACCGCCAGCGAACCAAGGTGTGTCTTTGGGCGTAGCCGCCAGCCGACACCAGAAGCATGCATGCATGCTACGTGCATCTTCTTTATGCCAGATCTTGTAACCGAATCGTATGCCAATGCCGGTAGCACCGCCCAGTATGTCTTTGGGCGGTAGCACCGCCAAGAGACACCTGGCGAAGCATGCATGCATGCTACACGCATCTTCTTGAGCCCTGGCAATCTTGTAGCCCGTCTTGTATCAGCGGTAGCATCTGGTGGCGGTGGCACCGCTGGGTGTGTCGATCTGCCAGATCGAGCAAGACGAGAAACTCAAATTTTGGCTTCAAGTTTTGGCTCCAAATTTGAGTCCTCTTGGGCTCTATAAATTTTCCTCTTTTGCAGGTTCAAAGTGCAGCAAGAAGAGTGAAAATCTTGAGGGAAAACTCTGCTCAAATAGTGTCAAAAACTTCCCTCTTACTCTTAAGTGTTTTCTTGTTCAAGAGAGGGGTGAGAGCTTTGTAAGGGTTATCTTCTAAGCCCGTTAAAAGAAGAGGTGTTGTAAGGGAGTTCTTCCTCGCCCATTGGAAGAAGGAAAGCTAGTGGAAAGCCGGTGTCCTCAAGCGAAGAGGAATCGGAAGTGGATGTAGGTCGGATGACCGAACCACTATAAAAATCTGGTTTGCATTTACGTTCTTGGTATTTACTTTGCTGCAAACCATTTTTACTTGTTGCCTTATTTACTCAATATCATCTTCATCTTATTACACATGCTTTCATGTTAAAACGTAATCTTTCCGGGTTCAAATGAAACGTTGCATTCATTCGTACGAAGTTTCCAAACTTGCTTTAAATCGTTGAAAAGTTATCGTTTTATTCGCTGCACTAATTCACCCCCCCCCTCTTAGTGCCGCTCGATCCCTCACATCCGTAACTTAAAAATAGTTCTCGCAATGGAGAAAATTACATATGTCCTAAATACGGTCATACCCAAACCTATGGCAGGAGCACCTCAAGAAGAGTTTGCCTGATATGCGAAGTATATAAATAATTCTGCTCTCGCTCAGTGTTACATGTTGGCCTCTATGACTCCTGAGTTATAGAGACAACATGAAAACATGGATGTTAGATCCATACTCCTATATCTCCGCAAACTGTTTGAGGAGCAGAGAAGAACTTAACGATGTGAGATATACAAAAATCTCTTTCGCGTTAGGATAACTAAGGGGGTATCGGTTCAGAACCATATCCTAAAGATGATAAAGTGGATTAAGAAACTCACAGGTCTAGGAGTGGTCCTAGATGATAACTTATTCATTGATCTTATACTTCAGTCCTTATCAGATTTCTTTTCCTAGTTTATTATGAATTTTAATATGAACAAATTTGAAGTAACTCTCCCTTAGCCCTTTAATATGTTGAGGGAGGCAAAGAGCACTATAAAAAAAGAGAAACTAGTTTTCTATGTTGGTGAGACCAAAAGAAAAAAGAAAACTGGGAATACCCTTAAGAAGGGCAAGGGCAAGGGCAAACAGGACAAGGTAAAGATTGCTAAAATTGATCCAACAAAAGACAAAGACTAGTGCTTCCACTACAGCAAAGATGAGCATTAAAAGAGGAACTATAAGGAGTATCTTACAGAAAAGGTAAAATAGAAGCTTGGGGAAGTTTCAGGTACATTCATAATCAATTTTCATATGTTAGATTCTTATGATATTGCATGGGTATTGGATACCGATAGTGCTTATTACATCTGTAATTCATTACGAGTTCTAACAAGGCCTAAGAGATTGACGAGAGATGAGGACCTCAAGATAGACAATAAAGCAACAGTTGCTGTTGTTGTTATTGGTGAGGTCACTTTACATCTGCCTGATGGAGCTAATATTACATTAGATGCATGTTATTTTGTTCCCCCTATTATCAAAAATGTTATTTTTATTTCATGTTTGACATTAAATGGTTATAAAGTGATTTTTGATAATAATAGTTGTTCAATTATTGAGGATGATAAGATCATCACTAGAGACATTGTATAATGGTTTGATTATATTAAACACTACTCTACATATTATGAACATAAGCATGTCAAGAGGAAGTGGGTGGAAAGAGTATTAAAACTCTTCAATCAGATCGAGATGTAGAATACTTGAGTATAAAGTTCACTTAGTTCATCAAGGACCATGGGATTCTATTCCAATGGATACTTTCTTATACACCACTGACTCCATGGTATATCGAAAAGGAGGAATCATACACTATTAGATATGGTGCGATCTATGATGAGTTTCGTTGACCTACCCATTTTATTTTAGGGATATACCATAGAGATCATAACTTACCTTCGAACGAGTTTCATCTAAATCGGTAGTGTCTACACCATATGAGATATAAAAAAGAAAAGAAGCTCGATCTTAATATTGTTAAGATTTGGGGCTACCCTGCCTATGCTAAAAGACATAACCCGATAGGTTGAAATCCGAGGATGGAATGGTGTGCGTTTGTTAGGATACCCCAAGGAAACTTGTGGATATTATTTCTATTACCCCGAGGACCAAAAGGTCTTTGCTACTAAGAGAGTAGTATTTCTTGAGAAGGAACACATCCTTGGTGGAGACAATAAGAGCATGATAGAGTTGAGTGATGTTAGAGAACCTAACTCAAGCACCATTCTAGGTCTGTTCAGGTACTTGACACATAAGTTCTAACTTTACGCATGTCTAGTAGAGTGTCACACCCTCCTAAGAGATATGTGGGAGATATTAATGGAGAGAATACTCAGGATGTTGATCCTCAAACCTACGATGAGACTCTTATGAGCATAGACTCTGGGAAGTGACAAGAAGTAATGAATTCTGAGATAGAATCTATGTACTCCAACAATGTTGAGAACCTTGTTGATGCACCTGAGGGTATCGTACCCATCAGCTACAAATTGATCTTCAAAAAAGAGATCAAGGTAGAAAAAAGGTGGAGATCTATAAATCAAAGCTAGTGGCTAAGGAGTATCATCAAAAGTAAGGTGTTGACTATGACAAAACTTTCACACTCATAACTATGCTGAAATTCATCTGAATTCTATTAACTATTACAATATATTATGACTATGAGATCTGGCAGATGGATGTAAAAATCATGTTCCTCAATGGCAACCTCAAGAAGGAGGTGAATATGATATAACTTGAGGGATTAAGTATCGAGCATAGTCTAGATAAGATGTGCAGATTGCTTAAGTCTATTTATAAATTAAAGTAGGCTTCCTAAAGTTGGAACATAAGATTTGATAAGGCAATCAAATCTTTTGACTTCATTAAGAATAAAGATGAGCCTTGTGTATATAGAAATGTAAGTGAGAGCGTTATTATCTTCTTTGTATTATATGTGGATAACATTCTAATCATTAGGAATGATGTAGGAATACTCTCCACAATAAAAGCTTGGCTATCTAAATATTTTTCTATGAAAGACTTAGGGGAAGCATATTATATTTTGGGGATTCAGATCTATAGAGATAGATTCAAGAGGATGCTTAGCTTGTCCCAGTCTAGGTATATAAAATTTCACTTTCTCGGAGTATGTCCCAAAAAACTCTTATAGAAATGACAAACATAGATAGGATACCCTATGCTTTGCGGTAAGATCTATCATGTATGTTATGCTATGTACTAGGCCTGATATAGCACATGCTGTAAGTGACACGAGTAGGTATTAAGTAAATTTAAGCTTGGAGTACTGAAAAGCTGTAAAGTATATCCTTAAGTACTTAAGAATGACTGAGAATCTTTTACTGGTATACAGAGGAGGTGGAGGAGGTGGTCTCCAGATTAAGAACTACATGAACTCGAGTTTCCAATCCAATGTTGACCATAGTAAGTCAAATTCAGGGTATGTGTTTACTCTGAATGGAGCAGTAGTAAGTTAGAAGAGTTCCAAGCAAGATATTACTACTGACTCGACCACAGATGCGGAATACATTAGTGTGGTAGAAGTAGCAAAAGAGAGTTTTTGGATGAAAAAGTTTATCATGGATTTGGGAATCATATCGAGCAGTGTAAGACTAATTCCAATATAGGGCAACAATAATAGGGCGATCGATCAAGCTAGGAAACCTAAGTCTCATCAAAAGTATTCTAAGGAGGTTTCACCTGATCAGAGAGATCGTGACCCGTAGAGATGTAGCAATAGAAAGAGTTCCATCTAAAGATAACATTGTAGATCCACTAACAGTTGGTATCATAACAAGGTTTCTCTCTATTTGATTTAAAACCTAAGAAAGATAGCTTTTGTTGGCAATCAAGAGGGTCTTTCTATCACTTATCCTCTTATGTTCAATGGGACAAACTACATATATTGGAAAATTTGAATGAGAATTTTCTTGCTTTTTTTGGATTTTGATTTATGAAACATTATTAAAAATAATTTTGAAAAGTCTTCTAAACTAATAAACGAATGGAATGATTTAGAGAAGAAAACTTTCTCTTTGAATACTAAAGCAATGAATGCTTTGTTTTGCACTCTTGATAAAAAAACAAATTTAATCGAGTTTTTATATATGAAATTGCATATGAGATTTAGCACATTCTCGAAGTTACACATGAAGGCACAAGTAGGGTTAAAGAGTTGAAAATTAATCTTTTGATTCATAGCTATGAGTTGTGTTGTATGAAACCAAGTAAGACTATTGGAGACGTGTACACCTATTTTACGAATGTCGTCAATGGTCTAAAAGTACTTAGTAAAAAAATTTTAATTTTAAACTTGTTAATAAAATACTAAGTTTCCTTTCAAAAAGTTGAGATCCTAAAGTAACGATAATATAAGAAGCAAAGAACTTAAATAATTTTTCACTCTAAGAACTTATCGAGTCTTTGATAACCTATGAAATAACATGTATAGCATATGATGAACTTAAGAACAATCTTCCAAAAAACAGGAAGGACTTGACACTTAAAACTAAAGAAGACCACTTGAGAAAAAACTCAAGTGACGATGATGATGATGATGACTTGACACTTCTTATAAAAAAGTTTAAAAATTTCTTTAAAAGGAACAAAACAAAACAAGGTATAAGAACAAAAGTAACTAAAAAATGACTCAATAATACTATGAATGCAAGAAGTTAGGGTACTTAAAAAATGAATATTCCTAAGTGAAGAAAAAGATATCAAAGAAAAAGAAAATGCTCAAAGCTCCTTGGGACGGCTCAAGTACATCCGAAGACGAAGAGTCTACGAACAAAGAAAAATTACAAATTACATATTAATGGCTTTTGGCAACGAGGTATGTAACTCAAATGAATCTTCCTTATCTTACGATGAATTATTTAATATATTTAATGACTTATTTGATGATTTTAAATTAGTTAGTAAAAAGTATAAATTGTTAAAAAAAAGTATCATGCTTCTCTTACTAGTGAATTTGATATATTCAAAAATAAGCATGATGATTGTATGTTTGCTCCTTGCACTAAGTGTGAAGAGATAGATTCACTTAACAAAGAAAATATTTTACTACAAAAAATATTAAAAAATTTTAAAATAGGTAACAAATCTCTAAACATGATCCTTGCTACTAAGGATCATGTTCATAGAAAGGAAGGAATTGGCTTTGTGAGTAATACTCAACAAAAGCCAACTACCTTCGTTAAAGGACCTACATTACATGTTTCACCTAGAAATAAATATAATTTTTATAAAAAATATGATCATTTTACATATAAATATAACACTCATAAATTAATTTAGATTCCTAAAGGAACCATATTTGACTTGATGCCAAGAATCAAGATAGATAAATCTAATCATAAGGGACCCAAAATGAAATGGGTACTAAGAACAAACCTATCACTATTGTAAAAATGTTTCTAAATAAGAGCTAGGAGCAAAAATTATTAGCTTGATAATGAATGCTCAAGGCATATAATCGAAAATCTAAAACATTTCATAAAGCTCACTAGCCGAAACAACAATAAGGAAAGATCACTTGAATCAAAATGATTAAAACTTGATGATCTTTATTACAATTATAATAAATCTTTTGATTAAAGAAGGTTTATGGTTATATAATTGATCTTGATTATTTTGTACTATTTTTATTTTAAATAATGATGCATGGATTTTGTATGGAAAACTAGAGCATGCTAGTATAAAAACAAATTAAAAATAAAGAACCTTAGCTATTTTTAATCTTATAGGAAACTATCTACGATGCCTTCGTTAGATTTTTTAAAAAATGATTTTGATGATTTTGGAACTATTTTTATTCTTTTACTAATAAGATGATATGTTAGTGTCTACAACTTAAGATGTATTGCATTTGAAACAATTCTCTTAATTCTCAAGAATACTTATCTAAATAAATCTTGATTCTTTCACTTGATGTTTATGACTTAAATTTTATTATGTATATTTCCTTGTATTTATGGTATGATTGAATCATTGATGTAAAAGAATAGAAAATTATTGGCTTGCACATCTCAAAAGTGTTGTGAAGTTTGCACCTTCAATAAGCAAAAAGTGCTGACTTGAATGCTAAATATAGGATTAGTATCATCCGCTTAAATGTTAGCTTGAATATTATTAGATGTTAATTTAAATATTAAATATTAAATATAGCTACAGGGTTGTTAAATGTTAAATGATAAAACTTGAATGGTTGAATGTTAAAATTATAGCTTAAAATAAGCTAAAGGCAGTGCACCAATGGTGCCACCACTAGACTAGTGGTAGCACCGCCAGAGCACACAACCCATAGGTGGTAGCATCGCCCAATTAGCGACACCATCACCCGAAACCTTGTCCTATAAAAGATCTTTTAGGGTTGGTAGTAGAACCGCCCCCAACCTTTCCTCCACCTCTCTTCCACCTTTCTAAACCTTTCTCCACCTCTCATTCTCCTTACTCTTCCTCTGGAAACTCGAGAAAACCTCTCTATTTTACAAATCTAATGATTAATCTCAACTCCTTTGGAGATCACAAGAAGATTAACTATAAGAGTAATCCTTAAACTTTCCTCTCAATCTCTATTTACTGCTTAACCTTACTTCTTATCGGTAATATATATAATTACTATGGTACCTAGAAGATCCTCAAGGGACAAAGTAAAGAGGAGATTGGATGAAACCTTTAATTCTACATTCTTTGACTCCCTTGAACATATTATGCACAATTTATATGGATGAAAAATACTTTTGAAGATTATAGAATTCACTTGAAAAACATTCCTATAAAATACGATAATACTAGTGCAATATGTTTAACAAAAAATCTCATTCAACACTTTAAATCTAAATATATTTATATTATATATCATTTTATTAGAGATCATGTTAATAACCATGATATATCTTTAGAATTTACTGATACAAAACATCAATTAGCTAATATTTTTACAAAACCATTGAATAAGGAATAATTTGATTTTATTAGAAGAGAATTAGGCATGTTAAATCTTCCAAATGCATGAGTTCCTCTTATATATTTTCTAGATTTCTCAGTTTTTGTAAATTGAGTTTTCTTTTTAAATCAAGATCGTTTCCTATCATTCCTTCTCTTTGCAATTTATAAAAGAAGGAATTTAATTAATAGACTTTTGGTATACTTGATCTTTTTATGTGATGATTTCCTATAAATCCTTCCTCTTTCTATTTACAAAAATAAAGCCTTGATTCATGGACTTTTAGCACTTATGACTTAATTCTTTTATTTATGTAATGAATGAATTCTTCCATTCTTCTTCTTCTTCTTTTTTATGACAAAGGGGAGTAAGACACTTGCTAGCATCTCAAAAAAGTAAAAATACTAGCTTGCACATCTTAAGAGAACCAAAAGTACTTACACATCTAAAGAGAAGTGCTAACTTGTCCATTTCAAGAAGCAAAGTTGTTATCTTGCAAAAATTTTGCTGAACTTCACATCTTACAAACTTGCTAGCTTATATAAAGTGGTGTAAAACTTGCTAAAATACTAGCTTGCATGATTCAAATACTTGTTGAATGTTTCTCCTTTTTATCAATGACAAATGGGGAGAAATGATGAATGTTTGGTATCATGCCCAAAATGATGTTAAGTTTGGCATCATGCATGAAATGTTAAATGGTTAAAAATTTTAATGTATGTTTGGTATCATGCCCAAAATGATATTAAGTTTGATACCATGCATAAAGTGATAAATGGTTAAAAATTTTAATGTTTTAGTATCATATATATTATACCAAAAATGATGTTAATTTTGATATCATGCATGAAGTAATGAATGCTTTAGTATCATGTATGTTATGACCAAAATAATGTTGATTTGTTTTTGGTATCATGTATGAAGTGATGATGAGTTCTAATTGTGCATGTTATACTTTGATGATGATGCACAATGTATGAAATTTTGATATAACATATTGCATTTGATCACTATGATCAAAATTGTTTCACTTGAATTCAAAGGTTATGATTCTTTTTTAATTCAAGTTTGTCTTGTCTCAATATGATATATAGATAGGGAGAGTTAAGGTTAACTTCATCATCAATTGCTTGTCTGATAAAACCTCTTAGGGTTTTATCGTGGAAGGAACGAAAGAAGCAGAGGAGAAGCGAAAGAAAAAGGGATAAATGATCGCTTCAAGGGGATCGGCCCCCTTGATCACTTCGAGGGGATCGGCCTTCTTTGATCGCTTTGAGGGGATCGACCTCCTAGGGTTTGCCAAACGGCTGAAATAACTTTTCATTGATAGTTGAAAATAAATAAATACAACCCTATTTATAGAGTTCCACCTAGAGTCCACCAGGACTTAGACTCTTAATAATAAATAAATATTAAATAAACTCCTATTCGACTCTTCTTATACTAAACATAACTAAATAAATATTATTTAAAAATTTTAAAAAATAAAAGGATCATAACATTGTTATCATAAAAAAAGGGGGGATTATTGAATCTCGAATTTTGATGATGAAATCAATTAATAAATTTATGATCTAATCTATATATTGAGAAAAGTGATACAAGACTAACTACGGTCATGAAAAGGCAAAATAATTAAAACAGAAGAATCAAACATTAGGCCAAGGTCAAAGATCGAGCATCAGGCCAGAAGAATTAGATAATGTGCTAAAAATGGATATTGCAATAGTCAACATGCCAATTGATCGAGCGATACGATGAAGGTTCGGATGATGTTCCAAAAGCTTGTCGAGAGTCATCGAAAGTTCACCGAGAGTTCAAATGAATAATTAACATATCGGACAATTGAGATTGCTTGTATTGTAATCGTTTTAGCCTTAATTATCGTAGTTAGGGTTTCAATTGAGTAATTTTGAAAGAAATTCTACTAACTTAATTAGGGGTCAATTGGGCCCAAACCAAGATTGAATTCGGCCGATTGGATAGTCCATTTAGTGCCTTGGAGCCATATCAGGCGATGACACAGCTAGGGCTGGCGGTGGAACCACTTGAGGCTCAACCTCTTAGACTAAGTCTAGGTCGTAGTGGTGGTACTATCGATAGTTAATACTGCCAAGTGGTGGTACCATCAGAGCTCAGTCTCTAAGACTTTGCTAGGTAGTAGTACCACTTAGACTGATGGTGGTACCATGAGTGTAGGATATGTCAAGCAGTAGTATCGCCTAAAACTAGTGGTGGTATATCTAGTACCCCGAGAATCCAGGATGAGATATTTTTTGGCTCCATTTTTGAAGTTATTTAGGGTCTATAAATATCTCTCTCATCTCTGCTTAGATACAATAAGATCTTGAACAAAAACTAGAGCGAAAACGTTATTATAATTCCTTAAGAATTTTCTTTCTCTAGCTCTAAGTTTTGAATTCAGTTTGAGAGAAGTATGAGTGAATTGTAAAGGTTATCTCCTAAACCTATGAAAAGGAGAAAATGATTGTAAGATGATAGTTGTTCTTTATCCATTGAAAGAAGATTGTTAGTGGATGTCAATCGCCTCGATGGAGGAGAAATCAAGAGTGGATATAAGTCACGATGACTGAACCACTATAAATCTGATGTGATCTCTTCTTTATTGCATTTCTTTATATTACTTACTGATTTGGTTGCTCAATTTACTTCACACTTTTTTTAAGTTTAAATGCTTTTCTAATATAAGTTTTATCAAACGAAATTTTCTAAATCAATGAAATTTTATGAGAACACTAATTCACCCCCTCTCCTCTTAGTGCTAATTTCAATCCTAATATTTTATAGATAACTTATTGAAATATAATTATATATCTAATTCATATAAAGCCTCAAGCTATTGACACATATAAGTATACATAAATGAAGTTGAGAAACAATTAAATAAAAATATTAAAATTATCAAATCCAATAAGGGATGATAAATTCTTTTTTATAATAGATATGATGAGCCTGATCATATTTCTAGTTCTTTTACTAGATTCCTAGAATAACAAGATATTTATACTCGATATGTCTTTCTAGATGTGTCATAATAGAATAAGATTATCGAATGTGAAATCATACTATTATGGAGGTTTGATAATTATTTTTTTGTACCTGAATCAATATAAGGAGAAACTTTAAGAATAGTTATATATATATATATATATATATATATATATATATATATATCTTGAACATGATTTCTAATAAGTCAATTACATCAACTCTTATGAACTAATAAGAAAACCAATATAAGATATTTACATATTTAGCATTATTCCGTAGAGATAATGATCTTTAATTCACATGAAAAGAAAATTAAATTCCAGAATTATTTTTGAATATTTTAATGGTTATCCAAAAGAGTTCAAAGTGGTATAAATTTTATTAATCTAATTAGGATAATTGAATATAGTAATGTAGAATTCTCAAAAAATAGTAAATCAGTAAGAGTGAAAATCTTAAATTTTAATCTTGATTTGAGAAGAAATAGGTTGATACTCTTTTATCATTTTTTATTTGAGAGATTATTATTTCTCAAATCACTAAACGATTTGATAAGGACGAACTACAAAATAACATGAATTCACATGTAATATTAATATCATTGCTAATGAACTTGTAAAATAAATCACAATTGATAGTTTTAAGAATATCTCAAAGGAAAAAAAGATATGTTATTTTTGTTGATTATGTATATGTATAAGAATTATATTGTGATATAAAAATCAAAAGGATCTTTCTTTCTTTTCACAAGTTATAGAAAGTAATGATTCTAAAAAATAATATAATATAATAAAAGAAGAATAAAATCAATAGGCTAGAATAGTGTATGAGAACTTGTCAAATTATTTAATAACTATAAAAGAGTTTGTTACATAAATATGACTCAAAAAAGTATTATCGAATGATATAACGGTTAAACTTATGGTCAAAAATTTTACTCATAAAGAATGCATCGATTATAATAAGATTTTTTAATTTTTTAAATGAACTCATTAAGAATCATCATAACATTAGTGGTATATTATGATTTCGAGTTATATCATATAGATGTGAAAACAGGTTTTCTGAATGAGGATCTAGATTTATATTGGATAACCTAAATGATTCGTAAAGAAAATAAAAGAAATATAAAATTTGGTATGTAAATTTAAGAAATACATTTATGATCTTAAATAAGTTTTTAGAAAATGGTATATAAAATTTCTTAATATCATTACTTCCTTCAAATTTAAGAAAAATATTATTGATTAATAATTATATCTAAAGATAAATATAAATAAGTTTATTATATTGGTTTTATAGATGGATCATCTTTTACTTGTTAGATTGATTTTGGTTTATTATACTGAACTAAGAAATTTCTTACTAAAAATTTTAAGATGATTGATATGAATGAGACATCTTATATTATTAGCATTGAGATATTCAGGGATAGATTTTAAATATTACTAAGATTATCTCAAAAAAGATATATTGATCAAGTTTTAAAGAGATTCAGTATACAGCTTTGTTCAGCAAATGATAAAAGTAAACAATTTTAGTCAAAATAAGTATTTTTAAAATAATTTAAAAAAGAATCAGATTAAAAAATATGTATACACAATTAAATATCTATTATATGCTTAAGCATATCTTAGATCATATATTAGTTTTATAATTAAAATACTATATTAGATATTAAAATTACCTAGGAATGAAAATACTAAAATATTACAAAAAAGTATAAGATATCTAAAAGGGATGAATAATTATATGCCCTCATATATGAAATCAGATCAACTTGAAATGATGATATTTTCATGTGTTGATTCTGTAAATTATCTCGATAAAAGAATGTTTATTTTACAATTTATATCTATATCAATCAGAGAGATAATTTACAAAGAAAAATATAAAGTAATATATTATTACATTATTAATAATAAAAATTAATTTTGTGACATGTTTTTAGGTCACAAATCAAGCATTATGATTATGAAATTTTATCTTAAGACTTAATGTAGTTAGACTTAATTATTAAATTACTTAAGATACTCTATGATATATTATAATAGTTTCTTTCTTTAAGAATAACAAGTATTATAGCATTTCAATGGATTATAGTATAAAGTACTGATAATTAGATAAAAGGAGTATAGAAATAATTAATATCAACTAAGAACTTGAGTTGTACTATATTAATATCCATTTACTTAGGACTTATAGTCTAAACTATTTAAAAAAATATGTTCTTATCATTGGGTTTATTAACAAATTCATAAAAGATATGATGATACATATTTGAATGAATATTATAATTAACATTTTTGTTTGTGTAATTATAGTTATTTATTTTTATTATTTTATTCATATTTATGTATGTACATATTATAATTGAATATGAATTATATGATTATCCTAGTAAGATAAATTATATGGATCATGTTGGATTATACTAGGAAAGGCAAATTGTATTATAATATGTAGAAGGAAGTATGACATTGATAACATATAATAATTATGACTCATATTATTATTCAAACTTAATATAATATTATCATATTTATTAGAATAATTAATTTATTTTTTAAATTTATACATGTATAAATGATTTTTAAAATTTTAAAACTCAATTGGATAAATTTATTTTTAAATAAATTTTATTATATTTATTTTAATTTTTAAACCCCTTTATATTTTATTAATTAATAGGTCAAGTGAAAGAATGTTATATTATATAATCCTATTTAATTAGATAAGATAAATTATATATTTGATTAGATTCTAATTATAATTATTGATCGATAAAAAAATAAGTCTAATTATGGTAGGGTTTCTTAAGAGATGACCTTAATAAAAGAAACTCATCTAATTACTTATCTTAGATCTTCTACTCTTATCTATAAAAAGATATGTCCTCTAGGGGCTTAATATAGATATGTGGACATATAACATTATTGAGATATTATAGATCTTCTCTCATTTCTCTTCAATCACAGTGAACCGATCATTTAAAGATTATAAATAGTAATCTTATAAAAGATAGAAAGAGAGGAGAAGGTGAGTATTACTTTTTTCTTTTCTTTGCATATTTGTGATATATGCATATCACCGTATATTGCTCTACGATATTCAAGATACTCTTTTAATTATCGTATTCAAAAGTTATGCACATTTTATCTCAAATCTATAATATTTTATTTTAATCCTGATATTAAATTTTTATATAATAATTTTATTTCTTATAGGATATTCTTACAAACTTCTAAAAAATTAAAATATTTAAAATCTCTAAATGAAACTTGGCATATACAAAGAACAAGTATAAAGGAAAAAGAATGTTGGAGTGTGAAGCTTCTTCACTTCCACAATAAGTTCATAGTATGTAAACAAATCAAATTAAAATTTGATACTCAAGAGATGGGAATAATCCAAATTGGATTTCACCTCTACGAGATTAAATATGGTATATTGTATTAAGAGTCTTTCCTAGTCTATCTATATAACGCCATAATTTATACACCTTTTAGTATGCATGTGGTAAAAACAATTAAGCATGGTATCAAGTTTTAGTGAATATTTTTTTTAAAAAAAATCCTTTTTCCTTATCCAAAATATCATGTTCTAATATTCTCTTTTCCTTCTTCAATTCTGTGTCAAAAAATATCCCTGGCATTATATGGAAAGATGATAGCTTCAAAAGTAAATGAAGGGAAAAAGTAATAACATAGAATAGAAAAGTAGAAAGAGATACTAAACCTTAAAAAATGGAGATAAGTTCATATATAACTAGAGCAACAATTATGTCCAATATGATTGAGTTATGTCGTATAAATGCCCTGCTTTCTTCTTCTTCTTCTTTTTTTTTTTTCTATCTGCTCCTTTTCTCTGATCGTTAACACCGGCCATTTACAAGTGCGGCAAGTGATGTCACTCAAAGTTGTTCAATTGGGGAGTTGATCTGATCAACTTCGATGTCATTGAGCTAAGCGCATGGCCCGAGTCAGACTCGAGTCCAAATAAACTTCAGAGGTATGAACCGAAGTTGAATAAAACTAGATTTGTAATCTTTATTAGTGCGTTTGTAAGTGATTGGAATTCAGCCGCAACTCTCACGTTCGGATTAATAAGTGACAACAATTTGGTTCAGTTAGATACAACTGAATTTATATTTTACAAATAAATTTAATTTATATTGTTTGGGGACCAATTTGACGGAATCCGTTGGGTCGAAATAAGAAAATAAGACAAATAAATGCAAAACCGACCCATGCTGTTGGAGCGTGGGGAACGTTTATGCCGCGTTAGTAGTGTCCCACTTCACACAGTTATATCGTACATGTCGGAAGCCATGAACATCTATATTGATTGCATGTGACATGACGTACTGCCAACTAGCATCCATCACGTCATACCAATTGGCATCGCATTTCTCTTGAGCATGACATTTGCCGAATTGAGACCTGTGACTATATCCTATTGGATACGGCATGACGTACTACCAACTGGCATCCATCGGGTCATATCAATCAGCATCGCATTTCTCTATCACATTGGCCGAATTGAGAATTGTGACTATATCTATTGGATACGACATGACGTACTACCAACTGGCAACGATCAGATCGTACGAATTAACATGGCATTTGTGTTGGAGTCACGTATCGGCCAAATTGAGCGTAAGAATTGTCGGTATTGTGGGCTGTACAGTAAGTGCTGATGTCCTTCATCTTCCCAGGAATGGGAACACAAATGACACGTTTTGTGAATCTACAGAAACCACAAGTCATTTTATATTTCACCGTAATAGCTTATGGGCATACATAAAGATTTTAAATTTATAATCAGTTTTGTGATAAAATATCTTCGCCCAATAACCAATTAACCTCTAGAAAGTAAAGACCAACCAACATCACACCATCCATAATATCAAAAAATATTACAAGAATTATTAGGTTAAGGATCGAATCAGCAATATTAAAGGATAAAAGATGAAGAGAGTCCACTTGTATGATCACCATCATGTGAAGCGTATGTCATTGTGCTACATTCTATTATTAATCTCGCGTTTATAAAATGATGAAGAGAGTCCACTTGTATGATC
Organism: Musa beccarii; assembly: GCA_024322285.1. NCBI lineage: Eukaryota > Viridiplantae > Streptophyta > Magnoliopsida > Zingiberales > Musaceae > Musa > Musa beccarii. The sequence continues at coordinate 50,854,751 of CM044399.1, forward strand.
ATCAATATGTGAGTCCTATGTCATCGTACTTCATTTTATTTAAATTAATAATTATGATAATAGTATGTGCTTCTGCATCCTGAAAACTATGGAAAGATAAGTTTGGATGTGAAGGAGATTTCATTGAGTTACTATTATTTTGTTTTCATGATATTTTGATTTAATCTCATATCAAATGGACAACAAAGGATATCGTGATTTTATTTAAAGATCACAATGGTCTTGAATTTTGGGATCTTATTATTATCCGAAAAAAATTATTTGTTCTAAGCAACTCATATCGATCCATAATTTTCATAATACCCTTTGGGTTAAAATTTTTCTGGCCAAATATAACAACCTTCATCCTTGGTTCCTTCCAAAACTTAAAAACCTCTATAAATCTATTCTCAAACTCACTGTCAATATCAAGAATGACTTCCCAAAACTCATTAGCAATGGCCACAACACTAAAATCTAGAGTGACCTATACTCTTAACCAATGGCCCACTTTTGTGGGGTGCATCGAATGAGTAATTTTTATGTTATTTATGATCTTATAGTAAATTCCTATTAGAACTTAAGAGCTCGTGTCCGTGTTCCACCCTTTTTTTGTTCAGCACATCCTTGGAATCCATCTCTCTGGACATCTCAATAATGGATCTTAGACTTGGATCAGTACTTCATCAAGAAGTACAAATAGTGAACACTATCGATAGACACCACTCTAAATACTACACTCTCAAGAAGTCTTAACAGGGTTGGAAGGTGATTTCGCATCTAAGAATTGCTCCCAAAATATTCCAAAATTTTTTTTGGAATTGCTTGCCCACTTTAAGTACATCTCTAATATTTATTCACTGTACCCATGTTTTCTTTGCCACTTACATTTAGATTCCTCTTCCCATATCCTTTTGCATAGGCCTACTGGGCAGCCTTACAGCAACACGAACACTTCCATTTTCACCGTTTCTCTTTCTGATTTCAAGGAGCAGGATCCCTCTCTCGATAGCTCTTCCCGTGATAGGCTCCTTGGCATCATTGCTACCTCCTTTTGGTTTTCGTGGAATAATCAAAATGACGTCAATGTTTCCTCGCTCTTAAGGAAAACTCTGCTCACTGTCGATGACTACTTTGAGTCTTCCTAGGAGCCGAAGGGTCGGTCCTGTAAGGACCTTAAGAGACTACCCAAAAGAAGACGCTGCAAGACAATTTAGCCTATTACAAAACAAAAAAGAAAAAAAGAAAAATCAGTGATCTCCCTTTGTTTTCGGCCTCATGCATCCACTGAAGCGATTGTTGTTCATCTGTCTACCACTCTCTCCTCCCATATATAATATCCTCTAGAAGAATGCTTGTACTGTCTTCAACCCTTGTATGCTTACTCGCATGCTGTTCTTCAACAGCGAGACATATACTGGATTCTATGCAGTTCCAAATCTAGCCTTTCTATCTTATCTGAATCCCTTCTTAATTGTTCTACAATTTGCTGTCTTCTTCTGCTGCCACCATCTCCAGAGTTTGTGTCCACACTATGCGAGGAATGGAACTCTTCAGCCTTGTTCGTCAACTTATTGTTTGTATCAATTAGCTCAGTGGCAGCTCCTTCAGCATCATTTAACTGTGCATAAATTGTGTTATATCTTAAACTTGCAGGAAGCTTCCCCAGTTGAGAGCTTCCCATTTTCCTCTTCAAATCCTTCACATTAGTTTCTAGGCTTAAGAACTCCTGTAGAGTTTGAAGCCTTCCGAGGACTCTTTTAGCCCATTCTTGTTGGGCTGCCAAAGCTCTCTTGGGCATCTCTTAACATGCCAACACTCGACTCCTTCTCAACCAACGGCTCTGGAGAAGGATATTCACTTTTTTCTTCATCTGTAGACATGGCATGTTCCATGGCAGCTTTCCATTTCCGGTTGCTGCAATCTCTTTCAGCAGCTTCCCATAATGATCATCAATGTCAATCCCCCTTGTACCGTAAGAACAAATAGACCTATGGTGCAAAGAACTTGACTCCTGGTCGAGTTTATTATCTGTCATCATTCGACCATAAGTGTATATTTTAACATCTTAGGCGGAGTCAAGTAGATCAAGATTGGTATTAGAATAATTTCTCTAAAATAAAGCCAATATGCAATAATTTATGAACCACTTTAAATCTGTGATCAATTTTAACTTAGTATTCCGAGTTAGTTTGGGAAGCAACTAACTCCTCTCTTTATAATAGCCTACAACTCTCCCTTTAGATCGCGACGGTAGTCTCTCTCTCTCTCTCTCTCTCTCTCAAATTGCCGTTCAAAAGATATGTGGAGATCGGCAGAGTTGCGCTTGTGAACTACGGGAAGGAATACAGCAGCAGGCTCGTCATCGTCGATGATCTCGATAGAACAGAGCTTTGGTCGAAGCTCAATCAACCTCTTTTTTACTGATATAAAGATTGACATACCACGAGTCCCCAAGGAGAAGACCCTCATTGATGTCATGGAAGCTGCTGATGTGAGGAACGAATGGGTGAGCAGCTCATGGGGAAGAAAACTAATTGTTCAGAAGAGGAAAGCTTCACTGACTGATTTTGACAGCTTGAAGGTCATTCTGGCAAAGATTGAGAGAGGAGGCGGCATCAGGCAAGAGCTGGCCAAGCTTTAAAAGGTGGATGTGGCTTGAGCTTCTCATCAATGGTTGGTGAATTTTGTCGAATTTGTTTCTGGTTCCTCAGCGAGGCTTCTATTATCCATTTACATGTCCTTAAAGGATTGAATGTTCTTTTTGATATTTTTCAACTCAGATTTTGCTTTTATTGGCAGAACTGGAGGCCTCAAAGTGATTTATGATATGGTTTGATGTTATACCTATATTTTCGTCCAACAGACTTGGCACAGCAAAGCTTTTAGTGCAGTATCTAGAGCTGGGAAGATGATTCAGATCCAATTGAGATCCGTTTGGAGTCTGTCCTAGTCCAAATCATGGTTTATGGTGTATCGAATCTTGTAAAAATTAAATCAGGGGCGTTTCCGACAAAGTGTATGTTTGGCATGTAATCTGTATGTTTAGTCATTCAGCCTACACATTATGTGTCATCAAAGTGTACATTTGGCCCATAAGCTGTACGTCATCGAAGTGCATGTTTAACCTATAGGCTTTGCGTTGTCAAAATGCACTTATAGCATATTTAATCATTTGGCTTAGAGGTCCTTTGGCTACGATGGACGTGAGGCTCGCATGGGCATCACCCCTCTTATGGGACTTGGCCACATAGACTTACGTGTATTGTTTTCACCTTGATCCTTAATGGGTGCATTGATTCAATCATCTGATGAATATGGCCGAATCTAATCATTATTAATTCATCTAACATAGAGGTGATGTGGTGCTCACAAGGGCATTCATGTGTGGGATTGCATGTGCCATCAAGGATTTGAAAGATTATAATGATTGTGGAGGTTGGCCTTGGCCAATGGTGTGTCACCACATAGCATGCAAGTCAAAGTATCCGGCAACGAGACAACTAGGCAAAAGGTCACTCGAGCATTATAAATAGCCCCTAAAGTCATTCACACTCTTCAGATCTTTTGCCATTCTCAGAGCTTTCAGGCCTTCGAGCACTCAAACCTTTAGTCTTCTAAAGCACTTGAATTGTTTAAACTTTCAAGCCTAAAACAACTCTAAATGTCTTCCTCATATGGATTAGCTCCTCATCCGAGTGTAGCTCGGGCGATTCTCCGATCTTATCACCTCCTTTGGTATCGGTTTCCAAAACTTCTACCTTGAGTGAAGGGGTTGAGCAAGGCCTAGCTCATGGAGGCGAGAATCAACCCCTCCCCTCAAGGTCAATATCCAAAATTGTCTCTTCCCCTTTTCTTGTTGAGTGTGTAGTATGTACTAACATGTCTCTTATGTAGAAATAGATCTCCAAGCAAATATTTTCTTTACTGTCAATGCCTCTGAAGCCCCCAATGCCAATGTAAGAAGTGGATGACCAATAGGTCCTCATCAACTCAATCACCCCAACCGACCAAGGTAGTCGCTTGAAGCTAGAGAAGGGATGAGCCACCTTCGAAGGTTCACCAGGTGGTTTGGGCTCTGACCCACAACCAAAATCAAATTGCTATGGTTGAGGCACAACTTGGTGTGGGAGGTAAAAGTGGCTATATGCTCGATAAGGTCAAAGCTCCCCTTGTAAAGTTCTAGATTTGGCATTCTAAAACCCATTAGGATCGTTTCCTATAAATGAAGGGAGATTTTAAGTAAGAATCAACTTCGAAATGCTTTCCCTTATCTCCTTTTTGACATCCTCTAGCCTCTGGTCCATTTCAAAGAGCTGGACTTGCATATTGGGAGGAAATTTGGCTAATTGACCACTCTTTCGGTCCCTCTACTTCTTAAGGAAGATATTGCATGGATTATGAGAGGGATAATTTGAAAATTTATTTTTTAGAGGTAAATCAATCTCAAAGGGATGCGACTTTGCAATTAGGCTAAGGGCTAGAACTTGTGGTGGAATTAGGGCTAAGAAACAGAGGGTGGAGTTGGGTGTGATCCTTGTGCTAATTGGACTTACTATGAAAGGTAAGGGGCTATAGACCGACCCAATCTCATTAAGAACTAGACCTACTGGGTTAGGTTGTGGAAGACTTCAACATGTATGATTATAGTTTTGGGTGGTAGAGCTATAGGTTGAGCAAGTGGTGGATTAGCAATTAAATCTTGGAAAAATTGACAGAAGAGTAGAAGATTTGGCATAATTGACTTGTTGGGGCCATATAGTGCAATGGAGTCCTTAGGGTTCAACCTAAACAGTCTTATGAAATTTTCCTAAGATATTTTAATGGCCCTTCCTCTATCTCCAATTTGTTAGTGTAGATTCTGATTGTCTGAGCTAATAAGATAATTCAGATCTAACTTAGGTCCATTCAAAGTCTATCTTAATCAATTTTGCAATTCGGATGCACTGAATTTTGCAAAAACTAAGTTGAGACATTTTCGAAAAACACCTCTCTAATGATCAGGTTAGTTTTGAGGTTTGGACTTGTTAGACTAATCGGATTAGTCAATTTATGCTGATAATGAATTGTGTTAGAGAGCATCCCGAGGATCTCTTTCGTAAGTGACCCAAGGAATGGTTATACCCAAAATCATCAATGGCAAGAGGGAAACATGCAGCATTTCAAGCGAAGACATAGCGTGATGTTCGCTACATCTAATGCCTGCATCAATGAACTATACCAATCATAGGATTCAGATGGTCAATCGTTTAGCCACATACCACCTATGGTGACTACGTGTCTTCATAACCAACCGCCACTTGCTGGCCACGTATGGCAAACGTGGTCTTCCAGTGATCAGCCCGTTGGCCACATGTTGCCACGCGACAATCACATGTCTGCCATTTCATTCCTTAACTATCATAAGTCTACCATTGTTCCTAATTTGTTTGGGAATCAACTATAATTAGCACACTTTCGTTCTTAACTTTAGTTCATGAAGGAGAGGAGGGAAGAGATAGAACAAGCAAAGGTTATCAGATGTGTTTTGGAAATGCCACGCCTTCATCATCCATCATGAAAAAGCCATTGTCTGAGATAATGGCAATGAAACAGTCAACGGTATCCAAGGGCAATGGCACAATGGTAAGGAGTTCTTCAAGATGTCGTTGCACTATCCCATATGCACCGATGCTCAGTACATGATCATGGACAAGGCATAGTTGAATTTGTTACTCAAAGCGTACAAGTTACCTTGCAAGAGACATGTTGTCGATGGAAGGATGTCATAGGACACTTCCTCTAGCCTTAAGATAGAGAAAGGAGGAGACACACTTAGTTTTTATTATTTGATGTAGGCAAAGGTCAATCTCATGGAGTTTTTTTTTTCTCTTTCTTTCATTCTTGCAAAGTTGAAGTTGTCTGTATTGATGATTGACTGCAAAACTTGCATTCTTTTATTTCTTTTATCATAGTTAGTTAATTGATCAATAAAAATTTTATTTACTTCCAATAATATTAAAAGCATAAGTTTTTTTGAAAAAATAAAATCACTTTATTATATTATTGTAGCAAGAATGGGAGAATTAGAGTTTCTATAAAATTTATCTAGGAAATCAAATCCCCTAAATTAATAAATGAGATTTGATCAAGAAAAATTAACTAAAAAATATCACATGATTGAGTCTATGAGGAATATAGCACCACCAAATAGAGGAAAAAGAATCGACGAGATAGTTGGTGTCACAGAGTAGTATGACTATATTATAGAAATATTTCATGCTTCGTGATTCATGATATGGCTTATTGACAGTTTAAGTGGATGATTATATGCTAAATTCCTTTCTACAAAGCTATGAGTAGTCGTTTAAGTCACAACATTCAGCTTGTAATAGAGAGGATATACGAGAAATTGAACATCCTACAGTAAGCATAGATCCATCATGGTATTTCAAAATGTAATCTATGTCACGATTATTGTTATATGCAGAGTTCAAACCATCGCATACTAACCTACAAGTGTTAATTATGTCATTTAAATGTAGAAGTTTATGTTCAACAAAACCAATAAGCATTCATGTTCTGTATTTATTTATTATTTCTAAATTAGCATATGTCACTAGCGACGGTTATGGAAATATTATAGGGTAAATTTTCAAAAAAAAAAGCTCCTAAGTTTTATAATTTCCCAAATAGCATCCCAAAAAAAAATCATAAAGCATCCCTTTTTTCAAAATGAACACCTTACCCCGATCGACCATCGTCCTCCACCCAACCCTTAATCACATCGTCATCCCACCGATTTGTTATGGACAAAGTTGTAAACGAAGTGTTTGATATAATGCTCATGTATGTTCGTATCTTTCAGTTTTATTCATACTTTACACAGTATGTAGAGGGTTGACAGTAAGCTTAGTAGCCCCATTTTGGTTGACTTTGGTGGCTGCTTTAGGTATATAAATAAATATTATGTCTTATAGGCATTTATGAGCATTTTGGTTTATAGTGGATAATTTTAGAACCTTTGTTGTGTAATTGTTCAGAGCTTGTGATGTCTATGTTTGTAATTTGTATTAGCTATGAAGTGTTTTATGAAATGATTGCTTATGAATCCCAAGTGAAATACTTTCTCTAATCTGTTTTCTCTTTTGTAGGTCTTAAAGGACCATAAAAAGTTTTGGAGAGGTTGACTTTCATAGACGGACATGTAAGGATGCCACACAACTTAGACAATATTAGTTAAATTTATAACGTTTGGTATCAGAGTGGGATAAGAATATATAGAAATACTTAGCATGTAAACGTGGGGGACTTATCGAGCTTGTATTAAGAGCAGCCGATACGCACAATTATTTAGGGGAAATGGACATTGATATATAGAGAAAGGAGTCGTTTAGAGAAGTAGGCATCCAAGATTGATATTTAGAGGAATGGCCAACCCTTCGCATGAGAGATACCACGAGGATAAACAAGTTAGGAAGAATGCATAGCATACAAAAGTTGAAATAGTTAAGTTCGAAATACGACTTGATGTTGGCAACCAAACTTGACGATGCTTAAGGCAAGTAGAGCGCTTGGTAAAGGATGAGACCATAGAAAATGGGATGGGTTGCTCAATGGCTGAAAAAGTTGTGTAAAGCTCACAAAAGTGAGAGGAATTACTAACTTGAAGAATTCGATACTCGTGCAAGGGCTTATATGATGGAATGCTCATGGCTATCCTAAAGTGATCAAAACTCAACACCATTGAGCATTGAAACTTTCTCTTCAGCATGAGAAGAATACGTCCGTAGGAGGCTGAAGTATGTAGTAAGTTCAGTATGTTACTAGGCCTTGATGGGTGTAGCGGGAACTACATTGGGAAAGAGTCACAATCTAGCAAGTGTGTTTGCAGAGGCAAAACAATGTATAGTTGGTTCGATAAGGTAGCGTAGTCCAAGGGCATCCCCTTGGAATTGCTCTAAAGGTAGTCTCCAAAAATTTCAGAGGGAATGATGCAAAGAGAGAAGTTGCTCTAACATGATAGATATCTAGGAATGATAAGTCTTGGTTCTCCAGATGGAGAATCATATGCAATGGACCACACATATCATGTTGAGGAGGAGTACCTCATGACAACAACTCCTCAAAGCTCAACAGATCGAGTGAGCGACGAGGAGTTTGCTGAAAAATTGGGAGATTCAGTATCTCATGCACAGTGAAAAATAAAAACAAGATCGAATTTTTCATTGTTACGTACTTGGCCGTCATGCGACAATTGGTATGCAAAAATCGTAAATCCAAAAAATCCATATGTATCATGTCAGAAGCGTTACCTGGGGAGATCGTATATCCCCGAAAATTCCAAATCCGATGAAGAGGATGAAGGAGCACTAGCGTACTCCTCTCTAGCGCTAATCCACACAGCAAACACAGTAATGATGCTTCTCAGATCATCACGGGATCTCTCTCCACATACACCACAAGGCTGTTGGAGCCAAGGAGGAGAAGAGAAGACTAAGGAGAATAGGAGGATGACTACCAAAAGCTCTTAACCTATGAACCAAGAGGTTTCTCCTATTTATAGAGGTAGAGGAAGCTTATCCTTAACAGATCTTATTCACACTGGATCTTTATCCAATTGAATCTTATTGGATCTTATTCATAGGATCCAATTTGATCTCATCCAATTAGATCTTATCCAATTATTTAATTAGATCTCATTCAGTTACCCAATTGGATCTTATCTAAAGGATCTAAACTAGGAGCTTCGCAAATATCTCATATCTGCACCTCTACTCGTCGCAATATCCACCTTATATGTGTGACCCTCTAGGCCCGATACCGAGTTGGCCATTAGTCACTCCCGTCAGAACTCCTTCTGACTTAGAACACCTTCTAATATAGTGAATTATTATATCCATAATAATTCACTCGACTCATCGACTATGGACGTACTAGGCCACTACATTATAGTCCCCAAACGGTACAGGGGGATCTAATCCATCGGACCTGTCTATCCTCAGTTACCATGTATCTATAGTCCCTCATCTATCTAATATCCCAGAAATTATATATTGGGCATGGTAAAGTCAGGCCCATACGGAATCCTATTCGAGTCTCGCTCTAATCGGATTCTCCCAGAGAACTCCTTCTCTCTCAATCCGAACGACCCTAGTTAGGAATTTTGCCTGAGCGAGCACACGTGGAATATATCTCTCACGATATCAAGAGTAGATGATCTTTTATTGATACGCAATTACCTTCGTAAGGTTGGCTACCATTCCTAAGAATCGACTATACTAGATCTGGAGTCCTCCAAACCTGTAAGTCCAGCGACAAAGAATGGATTACTCAAACAAGGTATCTTTGGTGCCTCAAGTCTAATAATCAGACACACTACTGGGACTATGGAATCGCTGTCTGACATTAGGTATCATTAACCATACAACATTCTATAAGTTGATCAATCAGTGAACTCATTCTCTAATGAGCACCTACACTATACCTCTATCCGGTTATTCGGTCATATAGATGAGTATACAGCGCACCAGTCTAACCGATTATCTTGATGTCCTTATCGAGTAACCTATGACCAGGATGATTTAGGATATGTGTTTAAAGGTATATAGGTCTCATTATCGTGATCTCATCACAATCCGATTTCCATTGCACAAATCCATAGACATTACAATATTCATCCAGATAATGCGAGAAAAATACCAATAATAATATGCAAAGAGATCGGTGTAACATATCACAGGTGCCATCACTCACGTGATTGACTTGTAGGGCACCTACAACGAACATAGTTGTCACATAATCTCTTAGGAAGTAACACGTTGGTGGACCAATTGTAAGATCAAGTGGGGTAGTCACCCAAGGCAACATAAATGAAGGCACACTTGGAGTCAATATGAAAATTAAACTCAATGGAGGGCTGACTCATGGAATAGTAGGTGCGAGGGCCACCATCGACTCAATGCAAATTAAGAAGCGGAGAAACTTGAGTATAACTTAATGAAATACCCAAGTTACATGAAAAGATTCAGCATATAAGATGAAACAATGAAGTGGAGGCACGAAGCTTTCGTTGGATAGAGGTCAAGGACATGAACAGTTATAGAGGCAAGAGTAGGATCATGTCGTTTTATAGGTCCCTCATTTTGATGAAGCAGTCTCATCTTAAATAGTACCAAAGATGAAGGGAGCTTCCAAGAACATGCACCTTATCTCAAAGAAGCATTTGACAAAGAAACTAAGATTGATCAACTTATAGAGGCAAAGTTGGGGTTAGTAGGACTTAGCACTTGGCAAGAAGACATGGAGGCAAGTACTCTTGAAGAATATGTCACAGTGCTGTCATTTGAGTTGATATAAAGGAAGCGATATGCAGCGGAGATTATGCTGGTGGGGGTAGAGGCCTATGATCCAAACAGTGGCGCACCAATTTTAGCGAAGTCAATAGACTTTAAGAGTTGCTAAGCGATGGATTATCCTAGAGCTGTGCTTCCTCTGGGTGTGATTTGAGAGCGGGTGGATAAAAACTGATTGTCAAAGGAGTGAACACAATTGAAAGTGGTAGAGGCCTTGTAATGTGCTGGCAAGGGCCACACATAGAGAGATCGAGTCTGAGTTCATCTCACAATAATCAGAATATAATGAAGATGTCACCAAGAGGCAACATGGTGTAGCAGATCATGGTGGAATAGTTCAAAGCAATACGACACACATAAGACATATCCTGCAAGGGACTGGATTATATAAAGGTATGATCATGAACCATTGGGAGTTTCACTTTGGTGAACAACACAATACCAAGAAAGGCTATGGATTCAAGAAGTGAAGGCCATGATACCGTAGTGGTAAGTCTTCTTTATGTGCATTAAATTTTACATCGGATGAAAATTTTGGTTATTAGCATATGGGAGCTCTGTACCACCGATGGGGAATTTCAAATGCAAACTTTAACAAGTCCCATGGGAGGGACTTGATCATGCAAAAGTATAATCGAAGCGACTAGAGAGTTATACTACTCTAGAGCTCATATTCGCTTAAGGGAACCCAATAAGTTACAGAACAAGGTCAAGTAAGCGAACGTTGCTACCAAGGAAGCTAAGGAGAACAGAATTGGCGCGAGCCCTATAACATGATAATGAAGGCCATGCATAGGAGTTGCAGTTTATCTTTCTATCAACTAAAGAGAACTACTCGAAGAACATGAAAGTATTAAAGTAAGTGGTTAAAAGAGACGAGGAAGCAACGACGAGTCCAGAGGGACTTAGCTACCCAAAACTAAGCATCAAATAGAATAAGGTGGAGTTAGAGGAGTACCATAGTACTGTAAAGGTAGATCCACCAATCGTGAAGAAAGGGATGCAAATGTGAGATGACAGATAGTAGGACCATGGGTATGGTAGTGCCATGGTACCATAAAGGCGAGACTTTCATGAAGTCATCGATCCATTGCTCTCATAGAGAGAAAGCGCTTAGTCATGAAAGAGGCCAAGGAGATAGAGAATGTAGAGGGAAACTCTAAGTACTAAGACAAGGCTGAAGGGTAGAGGCCAAAGAACTTTATAAGATCGGTGTCATTGAGCATCTCATCAAGACAGCCAAAAGTGAAGGACTTCGGATCGATACAGGAGTACTCGACTAAGGAATGAAGCAGCCAGTATGTAGTGTTATACCTTTGCTACTTAGAGGAGTAGGCAATAAAGATGAAGTAGAGGATATAATCCCAGAGGCAACCAAAACTATTAGAGACTTACTCTAAGTTGGGGTTAAAATATCTTGCATTCTGGAAGTTCGATGGCATTGAAAAGATAAATTACAATAACTAATTCAATGTAAGGAGGGCAAACACTTTGAGTATTTTAGAATGTAAGCAAAGAGTAGACAAAGGTTAATAACTAGCTCGATGCATTGAGTACAACCCTCAAGAGGCAAGCAAAGTCAAGTAACCTTTGTCTTCTTAACTCTTAAGAGAATAAGCAAAACTGAGTACCCAAATTCTCTTATTTATCCAATAAAGGAACTATAAACAGGTTCAAAGACCCTTCAAAGAAATCTAATATAAGACAATAGTTGTCAAATCCTCATCAATGGTGATCGGTACTACTTAGAGTAGATTATCTACTTTATTTTATAATAGAATGCTAATCAAAAGTGAAAGTGATGTGAACCTACTTGGGAAATGATAACTAAGTGTAAGAAGGGTCGATGAGCAAATTTTGTAGAAGAATGACCCAAAAACTTCAAAGGTCTATGATGCTCATTAAAGCTCAAACAAGCATCCACCAAGTTCGATTGGCATGAGGCATTTGAGAAACTAGCGTATACTTAGGATGATCTTTTCCTTTATCTGAAGAATCAATAGGAATCAATACAACTCAATCGACCCCGTACTAAAGTCGAAGTCATTTGTGAGTTAAAGTAGCATAGCAGATCAAAAGTTTAACTACTCAACAACAGCAATAGAGAGTAGTTGGGAGACAAGAGGCATATTGTAGTTAGAGTAGAAGATTAAAAACTTATCAAAAGCGAGGAGTTATAGTGTCGGTAAAGGCTTCGATAAGGATGTCGAAGGAACAAGTGAGTAAGAATATCATGGATAAAATTATAAATTAAGGGTTTGATGTAATACTCATGTATGTTCATGTCTTTCAATTTTGTTCATACTTTGTAAAACATAAAGAAGGCTGATAGTAGGCTTAGCAGCCCCATTTTGGTTGGCTTTAGTAGTCGCTTTAGGCTTGTAAGTAAAGGTTATCTTGTGGGCACTTTTGGGCATTTCGATTTATAGTGAATCATTTTGGAACTTTTGTTGTGTGACCATTCAAAGCTTGTGAAATCTATGTTTGTAATTTACATTGACTATAAAGTATTTTTTAAAATAGTTGCTTGTGGTTTCCGAGTGAAATGTGTTGGGAAATCTAGGACAACATCATATGTGTAGCAAAAAAATAGAAATAAAAATTATAAATTTCTTATAAAAAAAGGTTTCTTATCATCGTACAAAAGTTGTACACAAAAACCCATGAAACTAAAAAATTATGTATAAGATAATTACCTAAGAAAATCGTATATCTTTGAATTCTCATAAATTTGTGGGATTAGATGGAGTTCAAGCGCCCTCCTCTCTAGCGATGATCCACATGGTAGGAGCTAGGACAATACTCCTCAAATCGTTGCTCAAAACTCCTCGTTGCGCACACTACGTAATTAAGAAGGGGTCACCCCTTTTTGCTGTCCACACACCCTAAACAGGGGTTGTTGGCTAAGGAGGAGAGGAGAATAAAATGTGATTGCGAAAAAGCTTTAGTTATGGGCCTTTAGTTCTCTCTTATTTATAGAGGCCCCTTGTTAATCCTAATGGATCCTACCCTATTGGTTACTGGATCTTTATCCAATTACTTAAGCCTCTTGGTTAGCGAGTCTATCCAATAATCTTATATTATCTCTTATTGGATCTCATCTATAGGATTCAATAATTCATTGGCTTAATGGATATCCAACAAGATAAGAGCTCCAGCGAATATCTCATATCTAAACGTCTACTGGTCGCAATACCTTCCATATGCATGTGACCCTCTAGGTCTAATATCGAGTTAGCCATGAGTCATACTTGTCAAAATTCTTTCTGACTCAGTGAATTATTATCTTCATAATAATTCACTCGACTCATCGACTATGGATATACTAGGTCACTATGCCATAGTCTTCAAACGATTCAGGGAAATCCAATCCTTTAGACCTATCCATCCTTAGTTACCTTATACCTATAGTCCCTTATCCATCTAATATCCCAAAGATCATATACCGGACATGGTACTATTAGGCTCATATAATCTCTTCTCAAGTCTCACTCTAATCGAATTCTCCTGAAGAACTTTGTCTCTCTCAATCTGAATGACCTTGGCCAAGGATTTGTCTGAACAAGAACACATGGGATATTCCTCTCATAATACTGAGAGCGGATAATCCTCTATTGACACTCAATAGTCCTCATAAGGTTGGTTGCCACTCCCGATGACCAACTATGCTAAATCTGAAACTTTCAAACTTATAAGTCTGGTATTAAAGAGTCGAGTACTCATATAATACATCATTAGTATCTCAAGTCTAAGGACTAGGTACACTACTAGGATGACAAAATCACTATCTGACAATTAGGTATCATTAACCATGCAGCATTCTGTGAATTAGGCATAGTAGCATAGTGACTCCCACCACACCTCACTAGACAAATGAATGAGCAACCCATGCCACCCTCACACAAGCAACTTTGTATGACACCTCAACAACCAACAATGACAGTGAGGGTCGAGGGTTCAAGGGATCCGATAAAAGTTATGTAGCCTCCTCATGCCCCTTCTTTACTGACACACTTGTGCCCCCTCCTTGCCATCAACCATGGGCAAGGAAGTGAGGCCAGCTCACCCTCATGACTAACGATGACAATGAGAGTGAGCGAGTAGCTAGTGTGGCAATGTATGATACAAAGGGAGGTCACTAGTAGGGCAAAGGCACTAACAGGGTTAGCATAGGTCGAGGCATGGCAAGGGCTATAATAGAAAATTTTTAAAATAATAAAAAGCAAAATTATCTTTTCACGTTATTAGAGGTGCTTTGAGAGAAATTGTAAAACTTATGGGCTCTTTCTAAGAATTCATCTAATAATATATCGTTTTATTCTTAATTAGGCCATGCCACGTGATTACAGATAGTTGATCCATTAAATCAGCCGTTTTAGATATCCGTCAATAATAAAGTTGAGATAAACTAAAAATTCAATCTCAGAGTAGCATAAAATAAAATATACTATAGGCTTTTCTTCCTTAAATGTTTAACAAAGAAAGTTTTCTACTTTTAAAGCGGTGATACAGATCAATTATCACAACCAACAAACTAAAATTACACCATCAATACCTTTGTGAGAATAAAAGAGTGATCACACCTAAAGAAACTTGATCAAAGACTTGGACAAATCACAAGGAGACTTATAGCTTCACGATATTATCCTTAATTACATTGTTACAAAAGTATAGGTTCAATCAACAAAGACCTGATGCGATCCTCGATTATTCCATTGGGTTTGCCATATCCATCTCCGTATTGGTACATGCATTGGGCCATTCGAGGAATATTGATGGCCATCATTTTCAGGTTTTCCTCGAAGCGAAGTGAAACTTCGATCTCCATTTATTGCTTTCCAATTCCCCTAATCAATCGCTTTGATATGCTCACGAGCAGCGTCCTCGGAAACACCGCTCTCATGCATGTGACACTCTATAGATTTGGGCACATCGCCTCTTGAAGCTCGTCCTGTACAAGAACAACCAGTCGAGAGGAGAAAGCTGTGTGAACTCTATTGTGTTGATTCGATGAAGGAATGATAAGTATGGTGCAATTCAAATACCTTGGAAGTACCCAAATCATCACAAAGTCGAAGGATCATGGATGACCATCTTGCAATCTCAGGACAGCTTTGGAAACCGTCCAAGGCCTCTCGAGTTACATCGTCACTGGTGCAATAAGCAAGAGTTAATATCAGAGGACCTGATATCGATACCAGTGCGTTCTCCAAGTACTCTTCAAGATTGGGTGTGTAGCCTTGGTGGTACCACCTTGCTTCCATCATGTATGCCTTGCATAGATCTGCCCACTGAATCCAAGGGTTGCACTGTTTAGAAAGTGGAACTGCATGATTGACGATACACAAAAGAGGGGGGATGAGATCGATATGTTACTGCTCTTTTTAGGTGTGGAATTATATCCAGACCCTTCTCTTTCATAACATTGTACGCGGTGTCATTAGTAGTGTTGAAGAGGGCCAGAAAACATATCTTCATGTACTCTGGAAACCTGTCCATTGCATTAACATCCCATCTGCAACATCCATCCGAGTAGATGTTATCACAAATCAAAGACTGTTGAAATAACATGTCCATGCATCGCGTGGAGTTCTTTACCTATCGGCAGCATCCGTGAAAAACTCGAGTTCATCCATGGTGCCGTAAACATCATACACATCATCTATTGTTGTTATCAGGCAGTTTACCTTTGTCTGCGCCTCCCTGAATCTTGCAAACTGTGGCTCGAAAGCCCAGCCAACAGTCCAGAAATAGTTCTCCATCAACCTGTCCCTCGAAAATGGAAGCCTCTGCGCCAGGCCAAGATTGCTCCACCATCTGATCGATAGCCAGAAGTTTGTGCTGAATTTTGCTGGTTCATAAACGAGGACAGAATGCACAAGACATGATTCAAGTAAAGCAAGCTCAAAATACCTCGACACTTCTCTGAGTTCCCTCTGATATATGCTCTGAACTCTGTTGAAGTCCAACTTAGCCAATTCAAGTAGGACAGGGTTCATCTTCGCTTCCTTTGGCATGCTTCTATGAACCACCTGGTCTGTAACCTCGGCATCCTCCAGTTCAATGGAAGCTCCAAGGCATGGGCTACGTGCTCCCTGAGATGAGGCTCAAGTGATCCCTCCATCAGGCTCTTGAGCTGTTTAGTTGTGAAGTTTATAGCTTCTTCCAGCACGTGCTCTCCTTCCTTTGCAAGATGGGAAGCCTCGTACAAGCTCACCAATCCTTCAGTCTGGTGGCGAAGGCTGGCTTTCAAGTTGCCCTTCTCATCAAAAAATCGGTTGAATACACCTTCAGTCCATCCACATAATTTGTGCATGTTAGATTGTGGCACCATGATAGAACAGAATAAACACAAAATTCCAATAGTATGCTAGGCTATTAACGTGGCATAGTTTTGTGACTAATTGGACCTATTTCTAGTTGTCTCAGTTTTATGAAAGTAATTGTACTAGCAATATATGAAGTACATCAGCGACACTGTTGTAGCAATCGCCAAGACAGAAGTAACGCTGGATATACAGCTTAATCACCTTCAGAAACAGCAAACCCATGTTCTCTGAGAAGCCTGAACATAAGAGCCGTGGCATGAAGATTATCCTTCAGCAACATGTTCACCTCTTCCATGGAACCGTACATGGTCCCTAAAGCATCCTTAATATCCTCGTTAAAGTGATACGCCACCCCAAGCTGCCGCAGGTGATCGATCAGTTGAAGCTGGTCCTCAATTCCCTTCTTCATGTAGATCATCTGTTTCACGTCCTCTGTCAATATATCCATCCTTCTTGCGTTATCCTCCTCCACCTGATGAAAGCTAGTCAGGAACCAATGCGAACTATAGATAAAACTCAAGCTTACATATTGCATGCACGCCGACCTTGGTGTCAGTTGTTAGCGATTGTATGTATTCGTCACTCCACGAGCTCGGTTGGTAATCAGCCGATCGCCGAGGAGGAGGAGTCTGCGCAGTACACCGGATTGGCAGTAGGAGGCATCGACGGGGTGAAGAATTGGAGGGGGCAGTACGCGGATACGCACCGATCAAGGTGCAGCAGAAGGACGGAGCAGAAGAGCAGAAAGCCATTTGGCTCGGTGAACAACACTCAGTAGAAGATAGAGAATTTGATTGGCTTTGTAATTGCGGTGTTGGCGTTGGATTTATAGTGCCAGAGGAACAGGATTCAGTAACGCGGTTCTCGTGCCTCTCGACCGACGTCCGACCTCCCTAAAACGAGATTCACAAGCAGAATGCTAAGGGGCCACGTACGTACAGCCTCATTTATATCCACACAAGTTCCACATCATCGTGTTCCAATCAATAACGCGGTTCTCGTACCTCTCGACCGACGTCCGACCTCCCTAAAACGAGATTCACAAGCAGAATGCTGAGGGGCCACGTACGTACAGCCTCATTTATATCCACACAAGCTCCACATCGTCGTGTTCCAATCAAATGTAATTCCAAGGGTCCAAAAATATCTCTGGCATCATAGTGGAAGAAGCTACTTTAAAAAATAGTTAATTGATTTGATTAAATTCGACACCATTGGGACAAGCCCATGGCCTCGAGGCTTAGTTCAACCGTATAGTTTCGCTTTGAGTTAGACTCAGAGTCCAAATAATTTTCAAAGACATGAACCGAAGTTGAATAAAAAGGATTTGTAATCTTTATTAATGCGTTGGGAAGTAATTATAATTCAGCTGCAACTCCCATCCAATACAAAAGCGACCCATCCTATTACTGCACAGGAGAACATTTATGCCACGGCAATAGCGTACCAATTCACAATTATAATTTGCATGAGGAAAGCTTTTGTTTCCTAACACAATGTGGACATTAAATATGGCAGTCTAAATATAAATATCTATATCTATAACAATGCCGATATCTATTGTCTGCTTCCATTAATGCCGATATCTATCGTATGCTTCCATTACATCATATTGAATTGGGCTAAGTATATATTGGACGCTGTAGTTAGTTGTTTTGACATTTCATTCTTTATACTTTAAAAATCTATATTAGTATTTGAAACAATTATGTTCATTTACCCTAACAACATCAATTTTATCGATGAAAACATGATAATAATGATGGGAGAAAATAAAAGGATAGGTAACAAATAATAACTTTTGTCTATGAACAAACAATAGCAGACCGTAACACAATGGAATTAAACAGAAATCACAATCAAATAGAACACCAAGATTTACGTGGAAAACCCCTTCAACGTGAAGGGTAAAAACCACGAGGCAAACCAGAGAAAATCCACTATAGAAATAATGAATGTACAATTCTCGAATCTCTTGCCCAAAACCCAAGCAACAATCACAAGAGAATAACTGGGATACAAGGATCACGTCACTGTGCACAATATCCAAAACCTCGCTCAAGCAATCATAGAAAAACTCACTGTAGATCTGATCTAACCTGAGATGAGAAACTGTTTGGATGAGTGAGAACAATTTCTGAGTTTTTCTTGTCTTCTTCCCTTTCTTTTTCTTTTGTTTTTCTACCCTTTTCTCCTCTCTTTGAATCCCTAAAGTTGCTACAAATTTTTGCCCTTTGTTGCGATGTTAATCTCCTAATTTTGCAGCCACCATAGCCCCTATATATAATTAGAGATTAGGTGAATTAGGGTTTAAGGTTAATAAAAAGGAGGGCTGCTAAAGCCCATATGGGCTGAACTGGGCTCTCAGCCCAATAACCTCCCCCTTCAGCCCATAAGGGAGGCTATCCCATGACTCAGTGTAAATCCATGCCGACCAACTGTCGGCACATCTCCTGTCTCTCTTTTGGTAAAGTCTTTGTTAACATATATGCTCCATTATCATCTGTATGAATTTTCTGAAGTTGCAACTACTTCTCTTCAAGTACATTTCGAATCCAGTGATATCTGACATCTATATGCTTTGACTTAGAATGAAAAACTGGATTCTTACATAAATGGATGGTACTCTGGCTGTCACAATACACCATATAATTTTCCTGTTTCAGCCCCAATTCTTGTAAGAATTTTTTCATCCATAATATTTTTTTATAAACCTCTGTAGCAGCAATATATTCTGTCTCTGTGGTGGAGAGAGCAATACACCTTTGCAATCTGGATTGCCATGACACAGCTCCCCCTCGCAAAAGTAAGTACAAAACTCGATGTAGATTTCCTTGTATCAATATCTCTGGCCATATCTGCATCTGTGTAACTCACTAACATAGGTGGTCCACCTCAAAGCTTAAACAAACCTTAGAGCTTCCTCTCGAGATATCTCAATATCCACTTCACTCTTGCCCAAAGTGCTCTTTGCTTGGATTTGCAAGAAATCGCTAGTAACACCCACTTTGCATATGCGATGTCAGGCCTCGTACATACCATTGCATACATTAAACTTCCAAGCTGCTGAAGCATAAAGAACCTTTTGCATTTTCTCCTTCTCTTCATCACTTGACGGACTGCATTACGAGCACAACTTGAAGTGACCGAAAGAGGAGAACCAAGCTGGCTTTGCATTGCTCATCTGAACCTTTTAATACCTTCTCGATGTATTTCTCTTGTGACAACCAAATCTTCTTGTTTTTTCTGTCACGAGAAATCTACATGCCCGAGATTTGCTTTCTTTGGCCCCATGTCCTTCATTGCAAAGGACTCACTCAGTTCCTTCTTCAACCTGTCAATTATACACATATCTTTCCCAAGGATAAGCATATCATCAACATAAAGTAAGAGAATAATAAAATCCTCACCAAACCGTTTGATGTACACACAATGAGCTGAAGCCGTTCTTTTATATCTATTTTCAATCATAAATGAATCAAACTTTCTGTACCACTGTCTTGGAGCTTGCTTCAATCCATACAAACTCTTTCTTAACTTGCAGACAAAATTTTCTTTACCTTTGACTTTGAAACCTTATGGTTGCTCCATATAAATTTCCTCCTCCAAATCACCATGAAGGAAAGCTGTCTTCACATCTAACTGCTCCACCTCCAAGTCCTAGCAAGTAGCAATACTTAGAGTAACAGGAATATAAGATATTTTAACAACAGGAGAAAAAATCTCTTCAAAGTCAATACCTTTCTTTTGACCAAAGCCTTTCACAACCAATCTGGCTTTGTACTTTGGTTGAGAACAATATTCTTGAGTCTTCAACCTGAAAACCCACTTGTTTTTTAAGGCCTTCATTCCCTGTGGAAGTTGCACCAAATCATATGTATGATTCTTTTGTAGAGCATCCATCTCTTCCTACATAGCAACTAGCCACATTTTTTTCTGCTCACTTTCAACTGTTTCCTGGTAACTCTCTGGTTCACTTGCATCAGTAAGTATAACATACTCATCTGTAGAGTATCTCCTGGAAGGCTGACGTTGTCTTGAAGATCTTCTCAATTGAGGTTCTGCGGGAAGCTGCTCCTCAACTTCTTCTTGCTCAACATGTCCCGCAGGTAGATTAATATCTGGCTCTACACCATCTTCCTGCACATCTCCCCATCACCCCGATATCTTTGGAGGAATAAGCGGGTCACATCGCTAATCCTTCGCAGAAGTCTTGGCTGGTGCCTTCTTCTTCAAATCCTCAAGGGTTTGATCCTCAAAGAAGACCACATCTCTCGCTTCTAAACACCTTCGCTTTTCGGATCCCAAAGCTCAGTAACAAATTGATCATGTGAGTAGCCAAGAAAAATACATTCTTTTGTCTTACCATCCAACTTGGACCTTTCATTATCGGAATATGTGCAAATGCACGACAACCAAATACTCTCAAATGCTTATAGGAAACATCTTTCTCGACCAAACATGCTCTGCAACATCGCATCTAGGGGCATGCAGGAGATAAGTTGATCACATCAATCTGCGCAGTCCTCAAAGCTTTATCCCAAAACATTTTGGGTAGCTTTGCTTGTGAAAGCATACATCGATCTTTTCCATGATGGTACGGTTCATCCCTCTCTGCAATTGCATTATCTTTGAGGTGTACCAGAAGCTGTCATCTCATCTTCTTTGGATGCCATGTGACCTGCAATAATCATCAAACAATCCTGTATACTTACCACCATTATCTGATCTTATGCATTTCAACTGTCTTTCTGTCTCCCTTTCAACTCTAGCATGAAACTCTTTGAAGATACCAATAACCTGATCCTTGGTCTTCAAAGCATAAGCCCAAACTATCCTGGAATAGTCATCTATAAAAGTAACAAAGTAAAGTGCACCACTGATGCTAGAAACATTAGTAGAACCATTAGGAGTTTTTGTCCTCAAAGGACCACATACATCTGTATAAACACGGTCCAAGGCATGCATTTTTCTAGACAAAGCAGGACTAGCAAATGAAACTCTATGTTGTTTACCAGCTAAACAATCGATATAAGGGTTCAAACGTATACCATTGAGGTCAGGCAATACCTCTCTCTTGGAAAGAGCTTGTAGTCCTTTCTCGCTCATGTGTCCCAATCGCCTATGCCACAACTCCATGCTGAAGTCTTTCTCTGTGGCATTTAACTGTTCACCACAAGCTTTAGCCTGTAACCTATATAAAGTGTGACATTTCTTTCCATTAGCTATAACAAGAGAACCCTTACTGAGTTTCCACTGCCCTCTGTGAAACCTGCTATCATAGTCTTCATCATCTAATCTTCTAACTGAAATTAGATTCAACCTCAAGTCAACCACATGCCTCACATCCTTAAGCACCAATTTGCATCCAAGATTGGTCTTTATATGGATGCCACCCATGCCAATGATGTCTGCTGTGCCATGGTTGCCCATCTTGACAACACCAAAATTTTCAGACATGTACATAGTAAAAACTCCCTCGTGGTGTAGCATGATAAGAAGCTCCTGTGTTCAATTATCCACTCGAGATCCTGACACACACAAGAAAATATATCATCAGATGGAGACAAAATCAAATAATCACTAGCCTGTACTGTAGTTGTGGTATTTTCTTTTGACTCTGTAGACTCCACTTCTTTTCCCTTTTTCTTGCTCATCTTAGGTACGCTTACACCGATTCTTATAATGTCATTTCTCACCACGATTATAGCAAACAATATCTTTCCTTGATCTTGACTTGCTTCTACCTACGCGTGAAGCTGCTTCTATCTTTAGACCTTGACCTTCCCTCTGTTCTCTAAGATAAGTGCTGTGAATCAATCGAGATCTCTTGAGGTCTTTCTTCTCAACTCCTCATTCAACAAACTACTTGTTACTTGACTCATGGTAACAATACCATCTCGGCGCAAATCATCGAGGGAAACCACCGGTGTCTCCCAACTTTCTAGCAATGAATCGAGAAGTAACAATGCCTGCAACTCATTATCAAGAGACATTTTCATAGAAGATAACTGGTTAGTAATACTCTAAATTTCATTCAAATGCTCAGCAATAGAAGCACCCTCTTTATATTTTAGGTTCACAAGTTTTCTGATCAAAAAAGCTTTGTTGCCAGTTGTTTTTCTTTCATAAAGACCTTCTAACTTTTTCCAAAGAGAATATACAGAACTTTCAGTAGAAACATGATGAAAGACACTATCATCGAGCCACTATCGAATAAATCTAACCGTTTTTCGATATAATCTCTTCCACTCATCATCTGCCATAGTTGTGGGTTTTTCACTATCCCCTTGCAAAGGTCCATACAAATCTTTACAATACAAGAGATCTTCCATTCTTGGTTTCCATATCATCCAATTATTTCCGTTCAAACTAATCATATGAGAAACATTACCAGCCTCCATGTTCAAATACAAAAGTTAAATCACCAAAACCTTGCTCTGATACCAGTTGATGGGAGAAAATAAAAGGATAATAGGCAATAAACAATAACTTTTGTCTATGAACAAATACTAGCAGGCCGTAACACAATGGAATTAAACAGAAATCACAATCAAATAGAATACCAAGATTTACGTGGAAAACCCCTTCAACGTGAAGGGTAAAAACCACGGGGCAAACCAGAGAAATTCCACTATAGAAATAATGAATGTACAATTCTCGAATCTCTTACCCAAAACCCAAGCAACAATCACAAGAGAATAACTGGGATACAAGGATCACGTCACTGTGCACAATATCCAAAACCTCGCTCAAGCAATCATAGAAAAACTCACTGTAGATCTGATCTAACCTGAGATGAGAAATTATTTGGATGAGTGAGAATAATTTTTAAGTTTTCCTTGTCTTCTTCCCTTTTTTTTCTCTTATTTTTCTACCCTTTTCTCCTCTCTTTGAATCCCTAATGTTGCTGCAAATTTCTGCCCCTTGCTGCGATGTCAATCTCCTAATTTCGCAGCCACTATAGCCCCTATATATAATTAGAGATTAGGTGAATTAGGGTTTAAGGTTAATAAAGAGGAGGGCTGCTAAAGCCCATATGGGCTGAACTGGGCTCTCAGCCCAACAAATAAAAGATAAAAAGATAATTTTAACGTTCAGTGATGGATAGTATCAATAACAGGTAACGTCACTAGTGTCGGTATTGGTGGATCCCTCCCCCTTTGCATCTACGTCGGCATCGATGTAGATACCGAGCGATTGTCACCCTCCAATCCATGCTCGTTTAGCAAGCTCTGCATTGTCTTCGACTTTTTCATTAGCTGGACCCACCACCTCATCGTCAACCTTGACATTCCCCGCACTGTCTTGTACTCCTCTGACGCCTTCAACGTTTTCATCCCTGACCATGCCTCCTTTTAATGCTACCACTTCCTCCTCTTCTATCACCCTCCCCTCTCATGCTTGTCCCTTCCTTCCCTTACTCCCACCCCTCTTTCGTTTATCATTGCTATAAGGCCAGTGACCCAAACTAAGAGTTTGCTAAGGATTGCTTCCTAACGAACGTTGCTAGCCAAGATGCCACCATTAACACCTTCCATGAACTCAAGGGTAACTATCTCACCCACTTGAGGCGATCCTATGACCACAATCATGTTTGGGCTATGGGGCTAACTTGCCAAGCAGGCATAGCTGCGTCTTGACGGAGGAGGTTATGACATGGCTAGATACATGCCCACCATGGTCAATGGTGTACATATGCTTCAGGAGCTAATACAAGCCAACGGAGGCCTAGATCGACGAGATCATGATGGTGTTGGAGAAGAGCCGGGTTCGCTTCTTGTGGGTGCTCGATGAGGCAACGACGATGCTAGAGGGGTTCAAGGGGGTGATAGGGACAGTGGTGCGTGGGTGGATGTTGTATGTGGCAATCCTGGACCACACTATGGTAGCTTCGTTTGTGACTCACTATAGGTGGAACTCGGTGCTGGAGGGGTTGATGAACGGGCGAGGGTGTGGTGGATGCTAGTGACTACACCGTCCACTATCGATATTAAACATTAAACATTAAAATTATCTTTTTATCCTTTATTTTTTATATTTTCTTCGATAAAACTAACATCGTTAGAGTAAATTGACCAAGGGCCATAACTTAGATTGGTATCAGAGCCACCCCCATGCCTTTACAGACTCACGTCCTAAAAATATTTATCTAAGTTATGGCCCCTGTTGCACTCCCATGCAAACCAGCTTGCGTGAGTTGCCAGGCCAACCCTTATAAAGCCCAATCACTCCCCCTTCCTTATCGATGTAGGATTAATGCACCCCACCTGACCTCCTAAAGCCTTGGCCTTGGAGCCAACGGGTCGGGCGTGATATTTTCTCCCATTCAATCATGTGACATTCTCATCACAGATTAATCACCCTTTCTATCCCCAAAGTGTTGACCTTAGGCGCTTGGCATGAGTCGGTGAAAGCATGAGGGTGGCTCTGATACCAATCTAAGTTATGACTCCTGTTGCACCCCCACATAAATCGACTTGTGTGAATTGCCAAGCCAACTCTTATAAGGCCCAGTCACTCCCCCTTCCTTATCGATGTGGAATTAATGCACCCCACCTAACCTCCTAAGGCCTTGGCCTTGGAGCCAACGGGTCGGGCGTGACATAGGCCACACTATGGTAACTTCATTTGTGATTCATTATAGACGATGGGGGTGGCGCTACTAGTCTAACTGATGGAGACAAAATAGTTCGTGAACACGAAGCTTTCGGGGTAGGATAGAGGGGTAGCTACTGGAGGGGAGGGGTCTACCACCACCGATGCCAGCGACGTCATCGTCCATTATCGACACCGCCTATTATTGAACATTAAAATTATCTTTTTATTCTTTATTTTCATATTTTCATCGATAAAACTAACATCGTTAAACAAATGAACCTAATTATTTAACTTTCATAACCATCATGATGTCAATATAATTTTTTAGAATATAAGAATTGAAACACTAAAGATAGCTTACTACAATGGATAATCTATAGTTAGCCCTGTTAAATCGATCAAATTGAGAATTATGACCAAAATATTATCGGTGTGTGCTGTACGTTAACTATTCAAGTCCATATAGACGAACAGAAAAAACTAGTGATCTAGATGAGTGAATCTCTCCATCCAATAACCAACTTACCTATAGTAAGTAAAGACCAACCAACATCACACTATACATGACATCGGAAAATGTTACAAAAATTATTAGGTTAAGGATCAAATCCGGTAATATTAAAAGATAAAAGATAAAGTCCACCTGTATGATCACCAACTTGTGAAGCTTACGCTATTGTACTACAATCTATTATTAATCTCACATTCATAAAATGATAAAGAGAGCCCACTTGTATGATCACCAATATGTGAAGCCTATGCTATTGTACTGTATTTTATTCAAATTAATAATTATTGTACTGCATTCATAATAGTGTCCGCTTGTGCGCTCTGAAACTTGTGGGAAGGTTAGTTTGGATGTGAATGAAACTTCATCGAGTTGCTATTATTTTGTTTTCATGATATCTTGATTTAATCTCATGTCACATTGACAACATGGGATATCATAATTTTCCCTAAAGATCAGGACAGTCTTAAATTTTGGGATCTTATTATTGTCAAAAAAATCATTTGTGCTAAGCAAAACTTAATTTTCACACACCCATTGGGTTAAAGTTTTCCAGGCCAAATATGACCGTCTCCACCCTTGGTCCTTTCCAAAACTTAAACGAACCTCTGCAGCCTGTAAATCTATTCTTAAGCTCACCGTCAATATCAATAATGGTTTCCAAAAACTCATTAGCAGTGGCAACAACACCAAAATCTAGAAAGACCTTGGCTTTTTATAATGCTCTTAACCAGTGGCCCACTTTTGTGGGGGGTGAATGAAATGAGTAATTTTTGTGTTGTTTATGATCTTATAGCAAATTGTCGTTAGAACTTAAGAGCTCGTGTCCTTCTTCCACCCCTTCTCCAGCACATCCTAGCAGTCCACCTCTCTCAGCACCTCGATAACGACGATTAGGTTTGGACCAGTTCTCCATTAAGCAGTGCAACAGTGAGCAATACCGATAAGCATCTCTCTAGATAATACACTCCCGAGAAGCCTTAACAAGGCTGGAAGGTGATTTCGCATCTAAGAATTGCTTCCAAAATAATTACTTGCCCACTTTCTAACTACATCTCTAACATTATTCACTGTGAACAAGGCTCATGTTTTGTTTGCCACTTACATTTAGACTCCTCTTCTTATATCCGTTTAGACTGCAGCTTTGCATAGGCCTACTGGGCAACCTTACAGCAACACTTACACTTCCATTTTTCACCTTTTCTCTTCCTGGTTTCAGGGATTCTGGATAGTTGAGGATCCCTCTCTCGATAGTTCTTCCCGTGATAGGCTCTTAGCATCATTGCTACCTCCTTTCGGTTTTCGTGGAATAATCAAAATGACGACGTCAATGTTTCTTCGCTCTCAAGGAAAGCTCTGCTCACTGTCAATGACTACTTTGAGTCCTCCTAGGACCCTAAGGACCCTGTTGAGACTTAAGACACTATCCAAAAGAAGAAGATGCTGCAAGACAATTTAGCCTGCTACAAAACAAAGAAAAATCAGTGTTCGCCCTTTGTTTTCGGCCTCCTGCATCCACAGAAGCGATTCTTCTTCATCTGTCTACCACTATCTCTCCTCCCATATATAATTTCCTCTAGCAGAATTCTTGTTATGTCTCCAACCCTAGTGTGCTTACTCGCATGCTGTTCTTCAAGTTTCAGCAAGACATACTGGATTTTATGCAGTTCCAGCTCTAGCCTTTCTATCTTATCTGATTCCCTTCTTGCTTGTTCTGCAATTTGCCGTCTTCTCCTGCTGCCACCATATTCGGAGTTTGTGTCCATACTATCCGAGGAATGGAACTTTTCAGCCCTGTTCGTCAACTTCTTGTTTGTATCAATTAGCTCAGTGGCAGCTCCTTCAGCATCATTTAACTGTGCATAAATTGTGTTATATCTTAAACTTGCTGGAAGCTTCCCCAGATGAGAGCTTTCCATTTTCCTCTTCAAATACTTCACATTAGTTTGGAGATCTAAGAACTTCTGGAAGTCAGTTTGAAGCTTTTTGAGGACTATTTTGGCCAAGAAGGGACAAGCCACCTTCGGAGGTTCACCAGGAGGCCCGGGCTCTGACCCACAGCCGGAATCAGACTGCTGTGGTCGAGGCACAACTTGGTGTGAGAGGTAAAAGCGGCTATATGCTTGATAGGATCGGTTCCTCTATAATGCTAATGAATTAAGACCTCAAGTAAGAATCGACTTCGGGATGCTTTCCCTACCTTATCTTATTTTTTGATATCCTTTAGCCTCTGGTCCATCTCAAAGAGCTGGACTTGCATAATGGGAGAGAATTTGGCTGATTGGGTGATTGACTCTTTCAGTCTCTCTATTTCTTGAGGGAGATACTGAGTGGACCGTGAGGGGGTGATTTGGAGAATTATTTTCTAGAGACAGATCAACCGCAAGGGGACGCGACTTTGCAATTAGGCTGAGGGCTGGAGCCTGTGGTGGAACTACAGCTAAGAAACAGAGAAAGTGGGTGGAGTTGGGTGTTCCCCCTGTTGTGCTAATTAGACTAACTACGGAAGTTAAGGAGCTATAGACTGAACCAATCCCTTCAAGAACTAGACCTGCTGGGTCATGTTATGAAAGGATTTAGCATGTATGGTCACAATTTAGGGTGGTGGAGCTGTAGGTTGAGCGAGTGATAGATTAGCAAGAGTCTTGGAAAAATTGACAGAAGAGTAGAGGATTTGGCATGGTCAGGCTCGAAGCCCCTTGTCTATTTGGCTCGTTGGGGCCATTCAATGCATTGGGCTCCTTAAAATTCAGCCTAAACTGTCTCGTGAAATTTCCTTGAAATATTTTGGTGGCCCTTTTTTTAACATCAATCTATTAGTGCAGATTCTGATTGTTTGAGTTTGTGAGATAATTCGGATTCAACTGAGGTCCATTAAAAATTTATCTTAGTCCATATCATATTTCACGGTGCGTTTAATCATGTAAGAACTAAGTTGAGACATTCGATAAATACCCTCTAACGATCAAGTTAGTTATGAGATCTGGACTAGTCAATCAATCAATGCGATAATAAATTATCTTAGAGAGTATACCCGAGGATCCCTTTTGTAAGTGACATAAGGGATAGTTATACCCGAAATCGTCAACAGCAAGAGGGAAACATGTAGCATTTTGGGCGAAGGCATAGCATGATGTTCACTACACCTAATACCCAAATCAGCTGACTTCATCAATCGTAGGATTTAGATGGGCAATCGTTTAGTCACGTCTCACCCATAGTGACTATGTGTCTTTTGATCTGACCATCACGTGCTGGCCACATATGGCTGACATGGTCTTCCAACGATCAGCCCATCAGCTGCATGTCGTCACGTGAGAATCACATATCTGTCATGTCATTCTTTACCTATCAAAAGTATATCATTTTTCTTGATTCATTTAGGGATCAACTATCTCCTCCTCTCACTATAAGTAGCTCATACTTGTTCCTTAGTTCACACAAGAGAGGAGGAAAGAGAGAGCAAGCAAAGGTAAAGAGATGTGTTTGGGCAATACCACGTCTTCATCATCCATCATGAAAAAGCCATCATCTGAAAAACGATCGATGATCCAAGGGCAATGGCACAATGGCAAGGAGTTTTTCAAGATGTTGTTTCACTTTCCACATACATCGATACTCAAGTACATGGTTATGGACAAGGCCTAGTTGGATTTGTTGCTCAAGGAGTATGACCTTGCAAGAGAGATATTGTAAAGAAGAGGAAGGACACCATAGGGCACTTCCTATGGTCTCGAGACGAAGGAGAGAAAGGAGACACACTTAGTTTTTATTATATGATATAAGCAAAGGTCATTCCACTCATAGAGGTTTTTTCATTCTTGCAAAGTATAAGCCCATATCAAGGTTATTGACTACAAAACTTGCATTCTTTTATTTCTTTTATCATAGTTAGTTAATTGATCAATAAAAAATTATTTATGCCTAATATTATTAAAAGCATAAGTTTTTTGAAAAATAAAATCACTTTATTATATTATTGTAGCAAGAATAGGAGAATTAGAGTTTCTATAAAATTTATCTGGGAAATCATATCACCTAAATTGAGAAACAAGCCTTGATCAAGCAAAATTAACTAAAAGATTATCACATGATTGAGTCTCTAAGGAATATAGCATCACCGAATAGAAGAAAAAGAGCTGATAAGATAGTTGATGTCATAGAGTAGTATGATTGGATTATAGAAATATTTCATGCTTGGTGATTCATAATATGGCTTATTGACAATTTAAGTGGATGATTAGATGCTAAATTCCTTTCTTCAAGGCTATGAGTAGTCCTTCAAGGCAAAATATTCAATTTGTAATGGAGAGGATGCACGAGAAATTGAACATCTGACACCAAGTGTCGATCCATCTTGGTGTTTAAGAATGTAACTTATGTCACAATTATTGTTATATGCGGAGATCAAACCTTCACATGTTAATTATGTCATTAAAATGCTAAAGTTTATGTTCAACAAAACCATAATCGTTCATGTTCTGTATTTATTTATTATTTTTAAATTAGAGCATATGTCAAAAGCGATGGTTTTGGAAAGAATAGAGGGTGAATTAAAAAAAAAATCCTTTAGTTTCAGAATTTTCAAAAAAGCATCTCAAGTTTAAAAATTTCCTGTAGAGCACCCCTATTTTTTTTTCAAAATGACCATCCGGTTGGACACCGTCCACTGCCCAGCACTTTAGCTGCTTTATTGCTCCGCTAGTCAGCCCCTTTTGTTGAGCTCACCCTGCAATAGAGGTGTAGTGGCCCCATCACATCTCGCTACAATAGCAATAAAGCTACCCTTGCTACCCTCCCAGTGACGATGAGGGTCAAGGGTCCAATAGGGGTAGTATAGTCTCCTCATGCAGCTTCTTTATCAATGTAATGTCATCATGCCCCCTCCTCGCCATTAGCCATAGGGAAGGAAGCAAGGGGAGGGGGGAGAGGGGAGGGATTGGCATCGGTGGAGGCATGACGAGGGCTATAGTGAAAATTTTCAAAATGATAAGAGCAAATTCACTTTTCATATGTTTAGAGGTGCTATGCTGGATATTATGAAACTTTGTATTTTTTTCTAAAAATTCACCAAATAATATATAGTTTTATTCTTAATTAGGCCATGCCACATGATTGTAGACAGTTGATTAATTAAATCAACCTTTTTAAGGTGCCTGTCAACAATAAATTTGAGAGAAATTAAAAATCCAATCTCAATGAGTAGCATAAAATAAAATTATACTATAGGCTTTTTTTTTTCCTTTAATGTTTCATAAAGAAAGTTTTTCTATTTTTAAGCCATGATACAGATCAATTATCAAAACCAACAAACTAAAATTACACCATCAATACCTTTTACAGAATAAAAAGAGTAATCACACCTAAAGAAACTTGATCAAAGACTTGGACAAATCACAAGGAGGCTTATACCGTCACGATATTATCCTTAATTACAAAAGTATATGTTCAATCAACAAAGACCTGATGCGATCCTCGATGACTCCATTGGGTTTGCCATATCCATCTCCGTATTGGTACACGCATTGGGCCATTCGAGGAATATTGATGGCCATCATTTTCAGGTTTTCCTCAAACGCGCGAAGTGAAACTTCGATCTCCATTTATTGCTTTCCAATTCCCCCTAATCAATCGCCTGATATGCTCACGAGCCGCGTCCTCGGAAACACCGCTCTCATGTATGTGACACTCTATAGATTTGGGCACATCGCCTCTTCGAAGCTCATCCTGTACAAGAACAACCAGTGCCGAGAGGAGAAACTGTGTGAACTCTATTGTGTTGATTCGATGAAGGAATGATAAGTATGGTGCAATTCAAATACCTTGGAAGTACCCAAATCATCACAAAGTCGAAGGATCATGGATGACCATCTTGCAATCTCAGGACAGCTTTGGAAACCGTCCAAGGCCTCTCGAGTTATATCGTCACTGGTGCAATAAGCAAGAGTTAATATCAGAGGACCTGATATCGATACCCGTGCGTTCTCCAAGTACTCTTCAAGATTGGGTGTGTACCCTTGGTGGTACCACCTTGCTTCCATCATGTATGCCTTGCATAGATCTGCCCACTGAATCCAAGGGTTGCACTGTTTAGAAAGTGGAACTGCATGATTGACGATACACAAAAGAGGGGGGATGAGATCGATATGTTACTGCTCTTTTTAGGTGTGGAATTATATCCAGACCCTTCTCTTTCATAACATTGTACGCGGTGTCATTAGTAGTGTTGAAGAGGGCCAGAAAACATATCTTCATGTACTCTGGAAACCTGTCCATTGCATTAACATCCCATCTGCAACATCCATCCGAGTAGATGTTATCACAAATCAAAGATTGTTGAAATAACATGTCCATGCATCGCGTGGAGTTCTTTACCTATCGGCAGCATCCGTGAAAAACTCGAGTTCATCCATGGTGCCGTGAACATCATACACATCATCTATTGTTGTTATCAGGCAGATTGCCTTTGTCTGCGCCTCCCTGAATCTTGCAAACTGTGGCTCGAAAGCCCAGCCAACAGTCCAGAAATAGTTCTCCACCAACCTGTCCCTCGAAAATGGAAGCCTCTGCGCCAGGCCAAGATTGCTCCACCATCTGATAGCTAGCCAGAAGTTTGAGCTGAATTTTGCTGGTTCATAAACGAGGGCAGAATGTACAGGACAAGATTCTAGTAAAGCAAGCTCAAAATACCTCGACACTTCTCTGAGTTCCCTCTGATATATGAGCTGAACCCTGTTGAAGTCCAACTTAGCCAATTCAAGTAGGACAGGGTTCATCTTCGCTTCCCTTTGGCATGCTTCTATGAACCACCTGGTCTGTAACCTTGGCATCCTCCAGTTCAAAGGAAGCTCCAGGGCATGGGCTACGTGCTCCCTGAGATGAGGCTCAAGTGATCCCTCCATCAGGCTCTTGAGCTGTTTAGTTGTGAAGTTTGTAGCTTCTTCCAGCAGGTGCTCTCCTTCCTTTGCAAGATAGGAAGCCTCGTACAAGCTCACCAATCCTTCAGTCTGGTGACGAAGGCTGGCTTTCAAGTTGCCCTTCTCATCAAAAAATCGGTTGAATACACCTTCAGTCCATCCACATAATTTGTGCATGTTAGATTGTGGCACCATGATAGAACAGAATAAACACAAAATTCCAATAGTATGCTAGGCTATTAACGTGGCATAGTTTTGTGACTAATTGGACCTATTTCTAGTTGTCTCAGTTTTATGAAAGTAATTGTACTAGCAATATATGAAGTACATCAGCGACACTGTTGTTGCAATCGCCAAGACAGAAGTAACGCTGGATATACAGCTTAATCACCTTCAGAAACAGCAAACCCATGTTCTCTGAGAAGCCTGAACATAAGAGCCGTGGCATGAAGATTATCCTTCAGCAACATGTTCACCTCTTCCATGGAACCGTACATGGTCCCTAAAGCATCCTTAATATCCTCGTTAAAGTGATACGCCACCCCAAGCTGCCGCAGGTGATCGATCAGTTGAAGCTGGTCCTCAATTCCCTTCTTCATGTAGATCATCTGTTTCACGTCCTCTGTCAATATATCCATCCTTCTTGCGTTATCCTCCTCCACCTGATGAAAGCTAGTCAGGAACCAATGCGAACTATAGATAAAACTCAAGCTTACATATTGCATGCACGCCGACCTCGGTGTCAGTTGTTAGCGATTGTATGTATTCGTCACTCCACGAGCTCGGATGGTAATCAGCCGATCGCCGAGGAGGAGGAGTCTGCGCAGTACACCGGATTGGCAGTAGGAGACATCGACGGGGTGAAGAATTGGAGGGGGCAGTACGCGGATACGCACCGATCAAGGTGCAGCAGAAGGACGGAGCAGAAGAGCAGAAAGCCATTTGGCTCGGTGAACAACACTCAGTAGAAGATAGAGAATTTGATGGGCTTTGTAATGGCGGTGTTGGCGTTGGATTTATAGTGCCAGAGGCGGTGAAAACAGGATTCAGTAACGCGGTTCTCGTGCCTCACGAACGACGACCGACCTCCCTAAAACGACATTCACAAGCAGAATGCTAAGGGGCCACGTACGTACAGCCTCATTTATATCCACACAAGTTCCACATCATCGTGTTCCAATCAAATGTAATTCCAAGGGTCCAAAAATATCTATGGCATCATAGTGGAAGAAGCTACTTTAAAAAATAGTTAATTCAAGGTGTTGATTTGATTAACTTCGACACCATTGGGACAAGCCCATGGCCTCGACGCTTAGTTCAACCGTATAGTTTCGCTTTGAGTTAGACTCAGAGTCCAAATAATTTTCAAAGACATGAACCGAAGTTGAATAAAAAGGGATTTGTAATCTTTATTAATGCGTTGGGAAGTAATTATAATTCAGCTGCAACTCCCATCCAATACAAACGCGACCCATCCTATTACTGCACAGGAGAACATTTATGCCACGACAATAGCGTACCAATTCACAATTATACTTTGATGAAAGCTTTTGTTTCCTAACACAATGGACATTGAATGTGGCAGTCTAAATATAAATATCTATGTCTATATCAATACCAATATATATTGGATGCATCCATCACATCATATTGAATTAAGCTAACTATGTATTGGCCCATATAGTTATTTGTCTTTAGCATCCTGTTTCTTATATTTTAAAAAATTATATTAGTATTTGAAACAATTATGTCCATTTATCTTTACGACATTAGTTTTATCGACGAAAATATGAAAATAAAAGGTAAAAAAATAATTTTAACATTCAGTGGTGGATAGTGTCGATAACGAGCGATAGCATCACGAGCATCGGGGTTGGCGGATCCCTCCCCTTTGCATCTACATTGGCACAGATATAGATTCCGAGCGATTGCTATCCTTGAATCCATTCTCCCTTGGCAAGCTATGCATCATCTTCGACTTTTTCATTGGCTAGACCCACCACCTCGTCATTGACCTTGGCATTCCCCGCATTATCTTCTACTCCTCCAACACCTTCAATATTTTCATCCTTGACCATGCCCCCTTTTGATATTGTTGCTTCCTCCTCTTCTATCACCCTCGCCTTTCTCATTTTTGCTCCTTTCATCCCTTACTCCCCCCTCCCTTTCGTCTATCGTCGCTATATGGTCGGCGACCCAAACTAGGAGTTTGCTAGGGACTCCTTCCTAACCAACATTGCTAGCCAAGATGCCACCATCAACACCTTCAATGAACTCGAGGGTGACTACCTCACCCACTTGAGGTGATCCTCTGACCACAATCGTGTTTGGGCTATAGGGCCAATCTGCCCAACAAGCACAACTCCATCCCGACAGAGGAGGTTATAGTGTGGCTAGATGCATGTCCACTGTGGTCAATGATGTACATATTGTTGGAAAATCCATGAGCGATATCACATGCA
The DNA here is from genome assembly GCA_024322285.1 of Musa beccarii. Classification (NCBI taxonomy): domain Eukaryota; kingdom Viridiplantae; phylum Streptophyta; class Magnoliopsida; order Zingiberales; family Musaceae; genus Musa; species Musa beccarii. The sequence continues at coordinate 50,889,881 of CM044399.1, forward strand.
TAGCGTAAGAATAGAAAATAAAACATCCTAGATTTTCATGAAAAGGTTCCGTCATCGTACAAAGATCGGTGCGTAAAAATAAATCCGTGAATTAGAGATCATATATCCTTGAATTCTTATAAATCTATGGAGAGGATGAAGGAGGTTAAGTATCCTCCTCTCTAGCGGTGATCCACACGGTAGGGACTACGAAGATGCTCCTCTTTGGGGAGAGAAGGATAGGAGGTGGCTACCAAGAAGATCTCAGCCTATGTACCTTTGGTTCTCTCTTATTTATAGAGGCTCCTTATAAATCCTAATGGATCTTGCCCTATTGGATCTCCATCCAATTATCCAAGCCTCTTAGATTAATGAGTCTCTATCCAATAATCTACCTCTTATTGGATCTCATCCATGGGATCCAATAATATAGTAGTTTATTGGATAACCAATAAGATATGAGCTTCAATGGATATCATATCTGAACCTCTACTTATCGCAACACCTAACATATATGTGTGACCCTCTAAGTCCAATATCGAGCTAGCCATGAGTTATACCTATCAGAACACCTTCTGACTCAATAAATTATTATCTCCATAATAATTCACTTGACTCATCGATTGCGGATGTACTAGGCTAGTACGTCGCAGTCCCCAAACGATACAAAGGGAATCCAATCCTTTTGACATATCTGCCCTCAGTTACCATGTATCTATAGTCTTTTATCCATCTAATATTCTAGAGATCGTATATTGGGTATGGTGCTATTAGGCCCATATGATTTCTGTTGGGAAATCCGTCATGGGGGAGCGATATCACATCGCGAAAGCGGAAGAACAGAAAAACAAAACTCCAGATTTCCGTAGAAAGTTTTCGTCGTCGTGCGAAGATCGGTGCGTCAAAAATAAATCCGTGAAAACTACACATGTAAAAGAAGATATCTAGGGAGATCGTATATCCCCTGAATTCTGTAGATCTGTGGGAGAGGATGAAGGAAGTCAAGTGTCCTCCTCTCTAGCGGTATCCACACACCAGGGATTGCGACGATGCACCTCTCTCTCCGGGGAGAGGCGAATGGATGTGGCTACCAAAACCCAACCTATAGAACTCTGGTTCCCTCCTATTTATAGAGGCCCCTTGAAAACCCTAATGGATCTTTTGCCCTATTGGGTATTAGATCTCCATCCAATTACCCAAGCCTCTTGGATTAGTGGGTTTCTACCCAATAATCTCTTATTAGCAATTATTGGATCTCATCTCAGGATCCAATAATTCAAGGGCTTATTGGATATCCAATAAGATAGGGGGTTCAGCGGATATCTCATATCCGAACCTCTACTCGTCGCAACGCCTACCATATGTGTGTGACCCTCTAGGCCCAATATCGAGCTAGCAGTGAGTTATACTTGTCAGAACTCCTTCTGACATAGTGAATTATTATCTATATAATAATTCACCCAACTCATCGACTACGGACGTACCAGGCCACTACGCCGCGGTCCCCAGACGATACAAGGGAATCTAATCCTTTAGACCTATTTGTCCTCAGTTACCATGTATCTATAATCTCTCATCCATCTAATATCCCAGAGACCCTATTCCGGGTATGGTGCTGTCAGACCCATACGGTCTCTCCTTGAGTCTTGCTCTTGTCGGATTCTCCCGGAGAACTCTTTCTCTCTCAATCCGAATAACCTTGGCCAAGGATTTATTCAAGCAAGAATACATGGGATATTCCTCTCATGATACCGAGAGCGGATGATCCTCTATTAACACTCAATAGCCCTCGTAAGGTTGGCTACTATTCCCAATGACCGGTTGTACTAGATATGAAACTTTCCAAACCTATAAGTTCGATATCAAAGAGTGGAGTACTCATACAGGACATCCTTGGTGTCTCAAGTCTAAGGACTAGATACACTACTGGAACTACGGAATCATTGTCTAACGTGAGGTATCAATAACCATCCAGCATTTCGTAGGCGGATCAATCAGTGAACTTATTCTCTAATGAGCACCTGCACTGTACCCTTAGTGTCCCCACACGAGTAGCTATGAGACCAGCTACCTCCATCATATGAACGGGTATACAGCACACCAGTCTATCCGGTTATCTCGATGTCCTTCTCGAGTAACCTATGACCAGGATAATTTAGGGTCTGTGTTTAAAGGTGAATCGATCTCATTATCGTGATCTCATCACGATCCGATTCCTATTGCACAGATCCAAGGACATCACAATATACATCTAGATAATGTGAGATAATTCCAATAATCATAAGCAAAGAGATTGACGCAGCATGTTACAGGTGCTATCACTCATGTGATTGGCTTGTAGGGCACATATAACCAGCAATTTCCATTCGAGTCTCGCTCTAATTGGATTCTCTCGAAGAACTTTTTCTCTCTCAATCCGAATGACCCTGGCTAAGGATTTGCCCGAGCAAAAATACATGAGATATTCCTCTCATGATACCGAGAGTGAATGATCCTCTATTGACACTCAATTGTCTTTATAAGATTAACTACCATTCCCAAGAACCGGCTTTACTAGATCAGGAATTTTTCAAACTTGTAAGTCCGACATCAAATAATAGAGTACTCATAAAAGGCATCTTTGGTGTCTCAAGTCTAAGGACTACTAGGCCACTTTGTCACAGTCCCTAAACGATACAAGGGGAATCCAATCCTTTGGACCTTTCTGTCTTTAGTTATCATGTACCTATAGTTTTTCATCCATCTAATATCCCAAAGATCGTAAATTGGGCATGGTGCTATCAGGCCCATACGATTTCCATTCGAGTCTCACTCTAATCGAATTCTCTATGAGAACTCTTTCTCTCTCAATCCGAATAACCCTGGCCAGAGATTTGCCTGAGCAAGAACACATGGGATATTCTTCTCATGAAATCGAGAGTGGATGATCCTCTATTGACACTCAATTGCTTTCGTAAGATTGGCTACCATTCCCGAGAATCGGTTATACTAGATCTGGAGCTTTTTAAACCTGTAAGTCCGGCATCAAAGAATAGAGTACTCATACAAGACATCTTTGGTATCTCAAGTTTAAGGACCAAATATACTACTACTAGGACTATGGAATCGTTATTTGACGTGAAGTATCAATAACCATCTAGCATTTCGTAAGCGGATCAATTAGTAAACTTATTCTCCAATGAGCACCTGTATTGTATCCTTAGTATCCCCACATGAGTAGCTATGAGACTAGCCACCTCTATCATATGGATGAGTATACAACACACCAGTCTAGTCGGTTATCTCGATATCCCTCTCGAGTAACCTATGACTAGGATTATTAAAGTGTCGTGTTTAAAGGTGAATCGGTCTCATTATCGTGATCTTATCATGATCGATTATTATTGCACTGATCCAAGGACATCACAATATACATCCAGATAATATGAGAAAATATCATAATCATAAGCAAAGAGATTGACGCTTAACGTGTTATAAGTGTCATCACTCATGTGATTGGCTTATAGGACACCTATAACAAGCACATATGCTTCAGGAGCAAGTATAGGCCAACAGAGGCCTACATCGATGGGATCACGATGGTGCTAGAGAAGAGTAGGGTTCACTTCCTGTCCGTGCTTGACGAGGCTGCAACAATACTAGAGCTGTTTAATGGGGCGACAAGGACGGTGGTGCAAGGGTGGATGTGGTAGGTGACGATCCTGGGCCACACTATGGTGGCTTCGTTTATGACTCACTATAGGCGGAACTCGGTGCTAGAGGGGGTGCCGATAAGCGTAGTGTTGCTAGTCTAACTGATGGCGGCAGAGCAATTCATGAACACGATGCTATTGGGGTAGGATAGAGGGGTAGCTATTGGGGGGAGAGAGGAGAGGGATCCACCACCACCAATGCTAACAATATCATCGTCCATCAAACATTAAAATTATTTTTTTATCTTTTATTTTCATATTTTCATCGATAAAACTAATATCATTAGGAAAAATGAATCGAATTATTTTATTTTCATAACTATAAAGATATCAATATAATTTTTTAAAATATAAGGATCAAAATACTAAAGATAGTTTACTACAAGGATAATCTATAGTTAGCCTTATTGAATTAGTCAAATTAAAAATTATGATCAAAATATCGGTATATGTTGTACTTAACTACTCAAGTCAATGAACAGAAAAACTAGTGACACGGATGAGTGAATCAGTACATCCTATAACCCAATGACCACCTGTATGATCACCTGTAAGTAAATAAAGTCCACCTGTATGATCACCTAACATATGAAGCTTACGCTATTGTACTACAATCTATTATTAATCTTGCATTCATAAAATGATAAAAAGAGGCCACTTGTATGATCACCAATATGTGAAACTTATGCTCTTGTACTTCATTTTATTCAAATTAATAATTATAATAATAGTGTGTGCTTGTGCGCTCCGAAACTTATTGGAAGGTATGTTTGGATGTGAATGAAACTTCTTCGAGTTTGTGTACTGTACATTAACTGCTCAAGTGCTTCATCTAGGAGTGACAGAGATGAGTGAATCTCTCCATCCTATGACCAATTAACCTCCACAAAGTAAAATCCAATCAACATCACACTATACATGACATCAGAGATGTTGAAAGAATACTGTACATGACATCAGAAGATGTTAAAAAATTATTAGGTCAAATCCGGCAACCTCAAAAGATAAAAAGAAAGTCCACTTGTATGATCATCAATATGTAAACCCTACGCTATTGTACTTCATTTTATTCGCACAATAATAGAATGTAGACAACCTACATTAATGAGTGACAACAATTTGGTTCAGTTACGTACAATTGAATTTCTATGTTACGACTAAAATTAATTTATATTGTTTGGGGTCCAATTTGACCGAATCCGTTGGGTCTAAAAAAGAAAAGAATAAAAGTAAATACAAAAGCGACCCATCCTATTACTGCACAGGAGAACATTTATGCCACGGTAATAGCGTGCCAATTCACAATTATAATTTGCATGTTGAAAGCTCCTGTTTCCTAACACAATGTGGACATTGAATGTGACAGTCCAAATATAAATATCTATATTTATATCAATGCCAATATCTATTGTATTCATCCATCACATCATATTGAATTAAGATAACTAGATATTAGCCCATGTAGTTAGTTGTCTTTAGCATCTCATTCCTTATATTTTAAAAAATTATACTAATATTTAGAAACAATTATGTCTATTTACCCTAATGATATCAGTTTTATCGATAAAAATATAAAAATAAAAGGTAAAAAAGATAATTCTAATGTTTAGTTATGGATAATGTCGATAATGAGCAACAGCATCACTGGCATCGGTGTTGGCAGATCCCTCCCCCTTTGCATCTGCATCAGCATCAATAAAGATATTGAGCAACTGTCACCCTCAAATCCATTCTCCCTTGGCAAGCTCTGCATCGTCTTTGACTTTTTCATTGGCTAGACACACTATCTCATAAATCGACCTTGACATTCTCGGCATTATCTTCTACTCCTCCGACACCTTCAACGTTTGCATCCTTGACCATGCCTCCTTTTGATGTTGTTGCTTCCTCCTCTTCTATCACCCTCACCTTACTCACTTTTGCCCCTTTCATCCCTTACTCTCACCTTAGTTTCGTCTATCATTGCTATAAGGCTGGTGACCCAAACTAGGAGTTTTCCAGGGTCTCTTTCTTGACCAACGTCACTAGCCAAGGTGCCACCATCAACACCTTCAATGAACTCGAGGGTGATTACCTCACCCACTTGAGGTGATCCTATGACCACAATCATGTTTAGGCTATGGGGCCAATCGCCCAAAGCACGCATAACTCCATCTCGATGGAGGAGGTTATAGCATTGCTAGACGCATGTCCATTGTGGTCAATGGTGTACATATACTTTAGGAGCTAATACAAGCCAACGGAGGCCCAGATCGATGGGATCACGATAGTCTTTGGAGAAGAGTGGGGTTCACTTCTGTGAGCACTCGACAAGGCAACGCGGCGATGCTAGAGGAGTTCAAGGGGCGATAGGGATGGTGGTGCATGGGTGGATGTCGTAGGTGACGATCCTGAGCCACACTATGGTGGCTTTGTTTGTGACTCACTGTAGGTGGAACTTGATGCTAGAGGGGGTGACGATAGGTGTGGCGCTATTAGTCTAACTTATGGCAGCAAAACAGTTCATGAACACGATATTGTTAGGGTAGGATAGAGGGGTAGCTATTGTGGGGGGAGGGAGTGGGGAGGGGCCCACCATCGATGTCAGCAGCATCGTTATCCAATATCGACGTCGCTTACCATCAAACATTAAAATTATATTTTTATCCTTTATTTTTATATTTTCATCGATAAAACTAATATCGTTAGGGCAAATAGATTTAATTATTTTATTTTCATAACTATAAAGATCTCAATATAATTTTTTAGAATATAAGGATCAAAATACTAAATGTAGTTTACTACAAGAGATAATCTATAGTTAGCCCTATTGAATTGGTTAAATTGAAAATTATGACCAAATTATCAGGTGTGTGTTGTACTTAACTACTGAACAAAAAAACTAGTGACACATGAGTTAATCTCTCCATCCTATAACCCAAAAAACCGCTCTCATGCATGTGGCACTGGATAGATTTGGGCACATCGCCTCTTTCAAGCTCGTCCTGCACAAAAACAACCGATGCAGATAGGAGAAACTGTGAACTATTTATTGCCACGATTCCATGAACGAACGATAATTATGGTGCAATTCAAATACCTTGGAAGTACCCAAATCATCACAAAGTCGAAGGATCATGGATGACCGTCTTGCAATCTCAGGACAGCTGTGGAAGTCTTCCAAGGTCTCTCGACCCACATGGTCACTGGTGCAATAAGCAAGAGTCAATATCAGGGGACCCTGATACCGAAACTAGTGCGTTCTCCAAGTACTCGTCAAGATTGGGTGTGTAGCCTTGGTGGTTCCACCTTGCTTCCACCATGTATGCCTTGCATACATCTGCCCACTGAATCCAAGGGTTGCACTGTTTAGAAAGTGGAACTGAATGATTGATGATGCACAAAGAGGGAGCATGGGATCGGTATGTTACTGCTTTTTTTAGGTGTGGAATTATATCCAGTCCCTTCTCTTTCATAACATTGTATGCGGTGTCATTTGTAGTGTTGAAGAGGGCTAGAAAACATATCTTCATGTACTCTGGAAGTTTGTCCGTTGCATTAACGTCCCATCTGCAAAACCATCAGAGTAGATGTTATCAGGAATCAACGATCGTTGAAATTACATCTATTGCATTCATGAAGCGGAGTTCTTCATCACCTATCGACGGCATCCATGAAAAGCTCGAGCTCATCCATGGTGCCGTAAACATCATACACATCATCTATTGTTGTTATCAGGCAGATTGCCTTTGTCTGCGCCTCCCTGCATCTTGCATACTGTGGCTCAAAAGCCCAGCCAACCGTCCAGAAATAGCTCTCCATCAACCTGTCCCTCGAAAATGGAAGCCTTTGCACCAGGCCAATATTGCATCACCATCTAATCGATAGACAGAAGTTTGTGCTGAAATCTACTGGTTCATAAACGAGGACAGAATATACAGGACATGATTCAAGTAAAGCAAGCTCAAAATACCTCGACACTTATCTGAGTTCTCTCTGATGTTTGCTCTGAACCCTGTTGAAGTCCAACTTAGCCAATTCAAGTAGGACAGGGTTCATCTTCGCTTCCCTTTGGCATGCTTCTATGAACCACCTGGTCTGTAACCTCGGCATCCTCCAGTTCAATGGAAGCTCCAAGGCATGGGCTACGTGCTCCCTGAGATGAGGCTCAAGTGATCCCTCCATCAGGCTCTTGAGCTGTTTAGTTGTGAAGTTTATAGCTTCTTCCGGCACGTGCTCTCCTTCCTTTGCAAGATGGGAAGCCTCGTACAAGCTCACCAATCCTTCAGTCTGGTGGCGAAGGCTGGCTTTCAAGTTGCCCTTCTCATCAAAAAATCGGTTGAATACACCTTCAGTCCATCCACATAATTTGTGCATGTTAGATTGTGGCACCATGTTAGAACAGAATAAACACCAAAATTCCAATAGTATGCTAGGCTAATAACGTGGCATAGTTTTGTAGCTAATTGGACCTATTTCTAGTTGTCTCAGTTTTATGAAAGTAATTGTACTAGCAATATATGAAGTACATCAGCGACAATGTTGTAGCAATCGCCAAGACAGAAGTAACGCTGGATATACAGCTTAATCACCTTCAGAAACAGCAAACCCATGTTCTTTGAGAAGCCTGAACATAACAGCCGTGGCATGAAGATTATCCTTCAGCAACATGTTCACCGCTTCCATGGAACCGTACATAGTCCCTAAAGCATCCTTAATATCCTCGTTAAAGTGATACGCCACCCCAAGCTGCCGCAGGTGATCGATCAATTGAAGCTGGTCCTCAATTCCCTTCTTCATGTAGATCAGCTGGTTCACCTCCTCTGTCAGTTTGTCCATCCTTCTTGCATTATCCTCCTCCACCTGATGAAAGCTAGTCAGTAACCAATGCGAACTATAGATAAAACTCAAGCTTACATATTGCAGGCACGCCGACCTTGGTGTCAGATGTTAGCGATTGTATGTATTCGTCACTCCACGAGCTCGGCTGGTAATCAGCCGATGGCCGAGGAGGAGGAGTCTGTGCAGTGCACCGGATTGGTAGTAGGAGGCATCGACGGGGTGAAGGCTTGGGGGGGGCTGTCCGCCGATGGGCACCGATCAATCTGCAGCAGAAGGAAGGAGCAGAAGCGCAGAAAGCCATTTGGCTCAGTGGACAACACTCAGTAGAAGATGGAGAATCTGATGGGCTTGTGAAGGCCGTGTTGGTGATGGATGGATTTATTTGCGCAGGAGTAAGTGAGAACAGAATTGAGTAACGAGGTTCTCGTGCCGTCCGACCTCCACAAAACGAGATTCACAAGCAGAGTGCTGTGCGGCCAGCCATATCTACGCCACCTCCAGATCAACGTGTGCCAAACAAATGTAGTTCCAAGTATGAAATTACTAAACGAAGAAAAAGGAACAAAAAGAAAATAATATATATATATATATAATCGACTCAAAATGAAGACAAGTTCATAATTTAAACAATAATTATGTCTAATATTATGTCGGCAGGCATGCCGTATGAATGCTTCTTCACCTATTTTTATCTTCTTTCCTCTTCAACTATTTTCATCGTTGTCACTGGCCATTGGCAATGATGTCACTTAAAGAAGTAATCAATTGGAAGAGTTGATTTAAACAACTTCGGCATCAGTGGGACAAGCCCATGGCCTGGACGTTTGGTTTAGTCATATAGTCTTGATTCGAGTTAGAATTCCAAATAATCTTCAGAAGCATGAATCGAAGTTGAATAAAAAGGAATTTGTAATCATTATTAGTGCGTTCGGAAGTGATTAGAATTCGGCTGCAACTCTCATGTTTGGATTGAAAAGTGACAACAATTTGGTTCAGTTACATAAATTGTATTTTATATGTTACAGCTAAAATTATCTTAAATTGTTTGGGGTCCAATTTGACTGGAGAACGTTTATATCGTGCATGTTGAAAGCTTTAGTTTCCATATATATATATATATATATATATATATCAGTCGTTTATCCATTATATCAGTCGTTTAAGGTGCCCATCAACAATAAAGTTGAGAGAAATTAAAAATTCAATCTAGTAGCATATAACACAATATACTTTGGGCTTTTTTTTCTTTATATTTTATAAACAAAGTTATGTTACTGGGATGTTATTGACCGTGGGGGTTAAATGGCTTAGTCGGTCTCGAAGGTGTAAACTCATTTGGGGGCCCATAGAAAGCGAGAGGAGGTTAGAGCAGGGAGCAAACCCAACCGACAGTGATCCTAAGGAGTTGTTAGTTTGCCAAAGATAGATTTGGTACTATCCCAAGGTACACCTTAGCCTCGCCAAGGTCCTTGCATAATAAGTCGACGTTAGGGGAATGTTCTCGACTTGACCCCTCTGATGGAAAAGTTAGTTAGGAGATAAAAAATGATAGAGATACATCTCTCTTTAGGTTTTGGGGACTAGCTTTTATACCGAGCGATTGATAGAGTAAGGCTAACTACTAGATAAGGTGCCCCTTACGTTTTCCAAGGGCTCATTTATGTCGATTTTATTAATGAGAGCGATCTCACCTTGCACGAGAAAGGGTAGTGGCATTATGCAACACCTCCATGTTATAGGTTATAAAGAGGGTTCCGAGAGATGCCCCCCTTATTGGTGTGATGCCCCTTCCTCATCGATGGGTACACCTCTCTATGAGTGGTGCTAGGGAAAGATGGTTGCAAAGGTATCATTTGTCAAGGCTAGAGCCTATCTAGGATAAGCAGGGGGTGGTCCCTTATGTCAGGTATTTGAAAATAGGGAAAAGAGAAACTGGACCATGTCGTCTAGGATTAATATCCTCTACTCAGAAGCGGGTGAGTGAGCCTTCCCAAAATCATGGTTGATGGAGGGTGATAGATCGCTTATGACAAGTAACCCAAAAAGAAGAAAAGAGGGGATGGGCCTTGCTAAGGAGAATTAATGCACTCTGGCTCATGTGGCTCTCCCAAAGATCGAGGTAGGTAGGGGCTAATAGATCATGGTCTTAGGTATAAATTCTTCCACTAATGTTATTGCCTAGTAACAATCCCTCGACCCGAGTTGGTAATGTAATACTTACATCATTATTTTTTCTATCGAAAGTTTTTTTTTACTTTAAAGCGATGATAAAAGGGTGATCACACCTAAAGAAACTTATAGCTTCATGATATTATTCTTAATTACATTGTTACAAAATTATGGGTTCAATCAACAAATCAACAAAGACTCGACACGATCCTCAATCACTTGATTGGGTTTGCCATGTCCATCTCGTATTGGTACATGCATTGGGCCATTCGAGGGATATTGATGGCCATCATTTTTAGGTTTTCCTCGAATCGAGAAGTGAAACTTCAATCTCGTTTATTGCTCTCCAATTCCCTCTAATCAATCGCTTTGATATGCTCACAAGTCGCATACTCTGAAAAACCGCTCTCATGAATGCAGCACTGGATAGATTTGGGCACATCGCCTCTTCTAAATTCGTCCTGCACGAAAACAACCGATGCAGAGAGGAGAAAATGTGTGAAATCTTTATTGTGTTGATTCGATGAAGGAATGATAAGTATGGTGCAATTCAAATACCTTGGAAGTACCCAAATCATCCCAAAGTCGAAAGATCATTGATGACCATCTTGCAATCCAGGAGAGCTTTGGAAACCGTCCAAGGCCTCTCGAGTTACATCGTCACTGGTGCAATAAGCAAGAGTCAATATCAGGGGACCTGATATCGATACCCGTGCGTTCTCCAAGTACTCTTCAAGATTGGGTGTGTAGCCTTGGTAGTACCACCTTGCTTCCACCGTGGCTGCCTTGCATAGATCTGCCCACTGAATCCAAGGGTTGTACTGTTTAGAAAGTGGATGTGCATGATTGACGATACACAAAAGAGAGGGGATGGGATCGATATGTTACTGCTCTTTTTAGGTGTGGAATTATATCCAGACCCTTATCTTTCATAACATTGTACGCGGTGTCATTTGTAGTGTTGAAGAGGGCTAGAAAACATATCTTCATGTACTCTGGAAATTTGTCCATTGCATTAACATCCCATCTGCAACATCCATCCGAGTAGATGTTATCAGGAATCAAAGATTGTTGAAATAACATCTCCATGCGTCACGTGAAGGAGTTCTTACCTCTCTCGACGGCATCCGTGAAAAGCTCGAGCTCATTCATGGTGCCGTAAACATCATACACATCATCTATCGTTGTTATCAGGCAGATTGCCTTTGTCTGCGCCTCCCTGCATCTTGCAAACTGTGGCTCAAAAGCCCAGCCAACCGTCCAGAAATAGCTCTCCATCAACCTGTCCCTCGAAAATGGAAGCCTCTGCGCCAGGTCAAGATTGCTCCACCATCTGATCGACAGCCAGAAGTTTGTGCAGAAGTTTGCGGATTCATGCACGAGGGCAGAATGTACGGGACAAGATTCATGTAAAGCAAGCTCAAAATACCTCGACACTTCTCTGAGTTCCCTCTGATGTATGCTTTGAACCCTGTTGAAGTCCAACTTAGCCAATTCAAGTAGGACAGGATTCATCTTCGCTTCCCTTTGGCATGCTTCTATGAACCACCTGGTCTGTAACCTCGGCATCCTCCAGTTCAATGGAAGCTCCAAGGCATGGGCTACGTGCTCTCTGAGATGAGGCTCAAGTGGTCCTTCCATCAGGCTCTTGAGCTGTTTAGTTGTGAAGTTTATAGCTTCTTCCAGCACGTGCTCTCCTTCCTTTGCAAGATGCGAAGCCTCGTACAAGCTCACCAATCCTTCAGTCTGGTGGCGAAGGCTGGCTTTCAAGTTGCCCTTCTCATCCATAAATCGGTTGAATACACCTTCAGTCCATCCACATAATTTGTGCATGTTAGATTGTGACACCATGATAGAACAGAATAAACACCAAAATTCCAATTAGGCTATTAACGTGGGATAGTTTTCGACTAATTGGACATATTAATAGTTGTCTCAGTTTTATGAAAGTAATTGTTCTAGCAATATATGAAGTACATCAGCGACAATGTTGTAGCAATCGCCAAGACAGAAGTAACGCTGGATATACAGCTTAATCACCTTCAGAAACAGCAAACCCATGTTCTCTGAGAAGCCTGAACATAAGAGCCGTGGCATGAAGATTATCCTTCAGCAACATGCTCACCTCCTCCATGGAACCGTACATGGTCCCTAAAGCATCCTTAATATCCTCGTTAAAGTGATACGCCACCCCAAGCTGCCGCAGGTGATCGATCAGTTGAAGCTGGTCCTCAATTCCCTTCTTCATGTAGATCATCTGTTTCACGTCCTCCGTCAGTTTATCCATCCTTCTTGCGTTATCCTCCTCCACCTGATGAAAGCTAGTCAGTAACCAATGCGAACTATAGATAAAACTCAAACTTACATATTGCATGCACGCCGACCTTGGTGTCAGATGTTAGCGATTGTATGTATTCGTCACTCCACGAGCTCGGCTGGTAATCAGCCGATCGGCGAGGAGGAGTCGTCTGCGCAGTACACCGGATTGGCAGTAGGAGGCATCGACGGGGTGAAGACTTGGAGCGGCCGGTCCGCGGATAGGCACCGATCAAGCTGCAGCAGAAGGACGGAGCAAAGAGCAGAACGCCATTTGGCTCGGTGGACGACACTCAGTAGAAGATCGGAGAATCTGATGGGCTTTGTAATGGCGGTGTTGGTGTTGGATTTATAGTGCCAGAGGCGGTGAAAACAGGATTCAGTAACGAGGTTCTCGTGCCTCTCGCCCTACGTCCGACCTCCCTAAAACGATATTCATAAGCAGAATGCTAAGCGGCCACTTCCGTACAGCCAGCCTCATGTATATCCACACTAGCTCCACATCATCGTGTTCCAACCAAATGTAATTCCAAGTGTCGAAAAATATCTCTGGCATCGGATTGGAAGAAGCCACTTAAAAAAAAGAAGTTAATTCCAGGAGTTGATTTGATTAACTTCGACGCTTAGTTCTACCGCATAGTATCGCTGTGAGTCCAAATAATCTTCAAAGGCATGAACCGAAGTTGAAAAAAAAGGGATTCATAAGTGACAACAATTTGGTTCCCTTAGATACAATTGGATTTCTATGTTACGATTAAAATTAATTTATATTGTTTGGGGTCCAATTTGACCGAATCCGTTGGGTCGAAAAAAGAAAAGACAAATAAATGCAAAAACGACCCATCCTATTACTGCATAGGAGAAAATTGATGCCACGTTATCAGCGACCCACTTCACAGTAATAATGTGCATGTTGAAAGCTTTTGTTTCCTAACACAATGTGGACATTGGATACCACAAGACGTACTACACCCGGGATCCATCACATCATATTAATTAACATCGAATTGGTCCTGAGTATCAAATTGGTTAAATTGAGAAATGTGGCTACAGAAGTATCGGTTTGTGTACTGTACATTAACTACTCAAGTGCGTCATCTAGGAGTGACAGAGATGAGTAAATCTCTCCATCCTATGACCAATGAACCTCTACAAAGTAAAGACCAATCAGCATCACGCTATATATGATATCAGAGATGTTGAAAGAATTCTGTACATGACATCAGAAGGTGTTAAAAAATTATCAGGTCAAATCCGGCAATCTCAAAAGATAAAAGCAAAGTCCACTTGTATGATCATCAACCTGTAAACCCTATGCTGTTGTACTTCATATTATTCGCACAATAATAGAGTGTAGACGACAAAAGTAATAATTAAGATAATAGTGTGTGCTTGTGCGCTCTGAAACTCGTGGGAAGGTTAGTTTAGACGTAAATGAAAACTTGCGTTAAGTTACTGTTATATTTTATTTTTGTGGCATCTTCATTTAATTCGAAGATGAGTAAAAATCAAAATTAATTTATAAGAATATGATACGTATATCAGTATTAACTTTGGCTTAATCAATTTGAGCCACGCCAAATACAGCCGCCTACAGTTCAACTAAGTACCTAATTGAATATTATATTCGTTTGTTTCATAACTCGTACCTACAACAGAATCGGACATTAAGCAGGTTAAATTAATCTGCACTTAATTTATAATGCATCGCACCTATGACATTAAACAGGTCAAATGGATGTGACTTCCAATGACAATACAAACATGTAAATATACATTTCATTGTATATCCTAATTTGTAGCTACAAACTGTAGTGACTAAACCTGAATCTGACATCATACCACCATGAGACAAAACTTGGTAAATGTTGCCACATAATGCTCATCGAGAGAAGATTATACCTGCAATTTACAATCCCTCTCATCTCTCTAGTGTACCAACTTGATCAAAAACCCAATTATTTACAGCTACCAAAGGAAGATGCTGCAAGACAATTTAGACTATTGCAAAACAAAATAAAAAATAAAAAAATCAGTGATCCCCCTTTGTTTTCGGCCTCATGCAGCCACAGAAGAGATTCTTCTTCATCTCTCTACCACAGTCTCTCCTCCCATATATAATGTCCTTTAGAAGAATTCTTGATCTGTCTCCAACCCTAGTGTGCTTCCTCGCATGCTGTTCTTCAAGTTTCAGCAAGACATACTGGATTTTATGCAGTTCCAGCTCTAGCCTTTCTATCTTATCTGATTCCCTTCTTGCTTCTTCTGCAATTTGCCATCTTCTTGTGCTACCACCATCTCCAGAGTTTGTGTCCCAACTATCTGAGGAATGGAACTCTTCAGCCTTGTTGGTCAACTTGTTATTTGCATCAATTAGCTTAATGAGAGCTCCTTCTTTATCATTTAACTCTGGATAAATTGTATTATATCCTAAACTTGCAGGAAGCTTCCCCATTTGAGAGCTTTTGTTTTTCCTCTTCAAATCCTTCACATCCATTTCGAGGTCCAATAACTTTCGCAAGTCAGTTTGAAGCCATGTGAGGACCCTTTTGGACCATTCTTGTTGGGATGCCAAAGCTCTATTGGACATCTCTAACCTGTCGACATTCAACTCCTTCTCAACCACCAGCTCTGAAGATGGATATTCGCTTTTTTCTTCCTCTATAGACTCTATGCCATGTTCCATGGCAGCTGTTGATGCTTTCCATTTCTGGTTGCTGCAATCTCTTTCAGCAGCTTCCCATAATTGATCATCAATGTCGATCCTGCTTGGACCATCAGAACAAATAGTCCTATAGTGCAAAAATCTTGACTTCTGGTCGAGTTTATTGTCTTTCATCATTTGCCCATGCTTCCCTCTGGAGATTTCATTAACATTTTGTCCCTCATCATCAACCTCGCACTGCCCTGCAAGTGCCTCTTTATTTAACCCATCATCATCTTTACCTGAAGCCTCCAAGTTGGAATCAGCATCAAAGTTTTCCTGCACTCTGTAACTTCTGATATGTATTATCATCTTTTGAAGAGCTTCTACTTTAGTGATCAATTTCTCCAACTCTGGAACACCTTTGACATCCAAGACTTTATGACCATCACCAGATTGACAAGAACCACGAGCGCAGATTAGAGACCAAGGGCAAATCCTGGAGACAGAAAAGTCAGAGTGTCAGAAGTGACTGTTGCAGATTCAATTAGCCAATAATGTTAGCTTGCCTCAGAAAGTAAAGCACAATTTTATCCTCAAAAGGCAAGAACGAAATTTTTTGTGATTTAAATCTTTTTTTTTTAATCAATGCCCTGAAAGCACATTGATCCAAAATTTTAGGCATGTCTTTAATTTGATCCAGTGACACAGATTTCAAGACAGTTGAACTTTCCCTTATCTTAGTTACCTTGTGTCAACTCCTCACTTTGATAGTCTTCAAGTGGACTTAACTGATCTTCAAATATAGATTGAATTTTGAACTATGATCAAGATTGACAACATGTTCAGATTCAACAGTGCTAAGAAGTGTACCTCTTTCTCATAGTGGTTTGATTGTGTACGCTTTGACATTGTCATAATTAGTTTTTCTAGAGATATAATACCATTCCACAAAGACGTTATGCATGCTGGATAAACATCCAGGACAGCCTTCAACCCTCTAAATCATCATTCTTTTTCTTCAGAGTATCCACATACTCCTTTGTTAAAGGTACCTCCATATTTAGTGTCTCCTTTTGCAATATTGAACTAACTTCCCCTACTAATAGCAGCTCATGAACTTTTTCTTCATATAATGCTGCATAAGCTGTGGAGAGTTGAAGATCATTTAACAACGCTGTGATTTCCCCTTCGCAGCACTCATTTTCAGCTACTTCTTTCTGAAGTTCTGAGATCAAATTCTCCTCACTGTTCACAAGCAACTTGACTTCTTCACACATTTGATTGATTTCCTATTGAAGCACCATATTTGCTTCATAAAGGTATCTGATCTCATTGTTCCTATGTGCGAGTGCTTCTGATAAACTTGAAATTTTCTGCTCCAAATCTTCTTTGACCAGCTTACTCACTTCATTTTCAGCTATTTCTTTCTGAAGTTCTGAAATCAAATCTTCCTCACTGTTCACAAGTAACTTAACTTCTGCACACATTTGATTAATTTCCTGTTGCAGCACCTCATTTGCTTCATTAAGATATCTGATCTCATCATTCCTGTGGTCAAGCACTTCTGATAAAGTTGAAATCTTCTGCTCCAACTCTTCTTTGACCAGTTTACTCGCTTCATTATCAAGCTGAAGTCCCTTGAGTATTCTGCATAATTCTGAGTTCTTCTGTTGACTTGACTGAAACTTCTGATTTGTTTCTGATAGCTGTGTCTGTTTCTGTATCAGTAGAGTCTCTATACACTGACTTTGAAGATTTAGTTCCTCCAGGACTTTTGTAGTTGTAATTAAATCAAACTCTGAAAGCAGTAAATGATTTCTAAAGTCTTCTTCTAGACAAGTAATGGACTCGCCAAGATGCATTTTTCCTTCCTCAAGAACCCTTGTCTTCCAATTTAGACTGTTATTCTCTGCATCAAGACCTTTATTAATAACATTAAGAGAATCCAGATTATAACTGACAGACCTCAACTCCAACAATCTTTCTGCAATAAGGCTCTTAAAGAAGACAAAAATATGATCCAGTTCTATTGCCTCTGCAAGGACATCATTATGTTCGTCTTCGAACATGCGATGCTTTTGTTTTAAACTGTAAGATTCTTCCATGAGTATCATCTTTTCTTCAATCAAATTTAAAATTTCACATTTAGACATCTGGAGAGCATCTTGCAGATCTGTCAACTGCCCATGGACAGCCTTTATTTCGGTCTTCATTACTACCTCCCTTTGGTTGTTTGCTTCCACATCCTTCACTAGTTTTTCATTCAAGCATAAGATTTTGTGCTTCTGTTTTCCTAATGCTAATAATTCTTCAGTTTTGATGTCAAGCTCCCTTTCAAGAGAACATTTCTCCAATCTTAGACTGATGAGATCCTGTATTATATGCCTCAGAAGCATGGCAAACACTGATATCTCTATATGCAGTTGTTGATTATCATCCTCAGCTTCTGAGATAAAATGCAACAGCTTTTTAATTTCAGTCAAGATAATATTAAATTCATCCTGGATTTCATCCAAGTTATCAAACTCCTTGTCAAAAATAAGTGTGTTCCACAGTAAATCAATTCCATTGCTTAAATTCTCCTTTTGCTCTGACAATAACATTATGTTGTTGATATGCATGAGCTTTTCCTGTTCAAGTTCTGAAATAAGTGTCTCAGCACTATTACAATTCTGTATGTGCTTCTGACATTCTATGGAAAGATCCAAGTTCCTTCCATTTACATCAAACAAACTTCTTTGCAAGATAAAATTTCCCATCAGAGCACCAATCAGATTATTTTCTTCTGCTTCAAGCTCCTCCTCTTTAAGCTGGTTTTCCTGTCGCAGGAGAAAAATCTGGTTCTCTAATGTGGTTATCCTACTCTTGTATGATTGAATATGGGTTTCATACTCTTCTTTTTCTAGCTTAAGATGATCTCGTAGATCCTTGACCTGATGGGTTAAAAAATCTCTTTCTCTTGTTAATTTCAAGTTCTTATCCTTCAAGTCAGTGAACATACTCTCCAGGTTTATCAGATTCAGGATGATTCTTTCTACCTAGCATGCAAAGATGAAAATCGATGTAACCTGAGAATGAAAAAATCTCTTGGTAAAAATGGAAATTTGCTATCATATGACAAGAAATAATAGTTAGCTTAAAATGAGATAATATGTAAGAGAGTAATAGGGAGGAAGAGTGACCTGAGAAACAAGAGTGTCCTCAACAAAATGACCAGAGTTCTGAGCATGCAGGGACTGACAGGAGTCTTCGAAGTCTTTTAACTTTGACTTCAGAAAAACAGCTTCATTCCTTACCTCAGATAGGGAGTTCTCCGAGAAGGAATTCTTGTAGGAAAGCTTCTCTACAATCTGAGATAGAATCTCTAACTTAGATTGAAGATTGTTCCTCTTGGCAAAAAGACCAGAGTTATGGTTGCTGAGTGATTGACAAGATTCTTCTAAGTCTTTCAACTTTGACCTCAAAGACCCAACTTCACTGCTTGCAACAGTTAGGGAGTCCTCCAAGAATGAGTTCTTGGCATAAAGCTTCTCTACATTCTGAGTAAGAACCTCCACCTGATAAAGAATAGTGTTCCTTTCAACAAGAAGGCCAGAGTGCTGATTGTGAAGAGACTGACAAGATTCTTTAGAGTCTTTCAACCTTGACCTCAGACACCCAACTAGAGTGCTTATATTAGATAGAGAGTTTTCCAGGTTAGAATATTTGTCTGAAATCTTATTTACATTCTGAGTAAGAATCTCTAATTGAGATAGAAGATTGTCCCTTTCAGCAAGAAAAACAGACTTCAGATTACCAAATGACTGTGTGGATTCTTCAGAGACTTTTAACTTTGACCTCAGACAATCAACTTCACAGCTTGCATTAATTAATGAGTACTCTAAAAAGGAATTTTTCTCAGAAAGCTTCTCCATATCCTGGGTAAGGATCGCTGCCTGAGACAGAAGAGTGCTTCTTTCAGAAATAAGGCAGGAGTTCTGATCACACAGTGAACTACAGGAACTTTCAAGGTTTTTTAACTTTGACCTCAAACATCCAACTTCATTGTTTGCATCAGATTGGGAGTTCTCCAAGATGGAACTTTTCTGTGAAAGTTTCTCCATGTTCTGAGTAAGAAACTGTACCTGACAGACAAGAGCTATCTTTTCAGCAAGAAGTCCAGAGTTCCGACCACTTACAGACAGACAGACTTCTTCAGAGTCCTTCGAGTTTGACCTCAAACACTCAACTTCATTGCTCATCTCAGATAGAGACTTCTCCAAGAAGGAATTCTTGTCTAAGAGTGTCTCCACATTCTGAATAAGAATCTCTACCTTAGAAAGCAAGGTGTTCCTTTCAGCAAAGATATCAGACTTCTGCTCAATGAGAGACCAACAGAATTCTTCAGATTCCTTCTACTTTGACCTCAAATTCCCAGCTTCATTGTTCATATCAGACAGGGACTTCTCCAAGAAGGAATTCTTGTCTGAGAGCTTTTCCCCATTCAGAGTTAGAATTTCCACCTGAGAAAGAAGAGAATTTCTCTCGGCTAGAAGACCAGAGTTCTGATCACTGAGAGACTGACAGGATTCTTCAAAGTCCTTCAATTTTGACCTCAGATACCCAACTCAGGTGCTTATATCAGATAGTGAGTTCTCCAAAATCAAACTTTTCTCTGAATGCTTCTCCACATTCTGAGTAAGGCTCTCTACCTGAGAGAAGACTGTTCCTTTCAGCAAGAAGAGCAAAATGCTGATCACTGAGCGACTGATAGGATTCTTCAAAATTTTGCAACTTTGGCCTCAGACACCCAAGTTCAGTGCTTAAGCAAAAAAGAGAGTTCTCCGAGAGGGTTTTTTCTCTGGAAAGGGTATCCACATCCTGTGAAAGAATTTCCACCTTAGAGATGAGCACATTCTTCTCAGCAATATTGATCGAAATTTTTCTGTTGAGAGATTCGTGCAATTCCTTCAGTGCTAAAATCTTTTCTCTTACAACTCCTAACTCTATGTTCACATCAGATAGTGAACTCTCCAATGCTGTGTTCTTCTTTAAAATATCGTCCCTATCTCTCAGCTTCTCCACAAAATCAGCTTCATACTTCTTGCAGATAGCTTTCAAGTCAGAATTTTCATTTTGCAAATCTTTTATGGCTGTTTCAAGGGACTCAGCATGTATCCTGGCAGCTACCTTTTCCTCCATAAGTTCTTGGTGTTTCACTTCTAAGTCATTCCTAATTTCTTTAATATGGCACAGCTCTTGAATAAAGATTTCCTTTTCACCAACAAGGAGCCCAACTTCATCTTCAAGGATCCTTTTTCTCTCAGCCAACAAATTGATCTTGTCTTGGAGCATTTTGTTCATCAAGCTAGAGTAAAGATTTTGTTCATTTAAGCTGTCATTTTCATCATTAAGCTTGCATATTTTTCCTGGAGATCTATACAATGCAGCTCCATATCCCTTAACTTATTGATACCTTTTGAATTTCTTGACTCAAATGATATACCTCTTCCTGAGATTGAGTGCGCAGCTTTTTCCTTCAAGAGGACAGCCGTCTCAGCCTGCATGCA
This sequence comes from Musa beccarii, assembly GCA_024322285.1. Taxonomy (NCBI): domain Eukaryota; kingdom Viridiplantae; phylum Streptophyta; class Magnoliopsida; order Zingiberales; family Musaceae; genus Musa; species Musa beccarii. The sequence continues at coordinate 50,911,054 of CM044399.1, forward strand.
TTGCTGGTGTTTGTCTTCAATTGTATTGTGGAATTTTGCTAATGCCTGCTGATTCTGAATAAGTTTGTACTCCTGCATATCTGCTTTCTTTCTTAGCATCTCTAGTACCATTGATAGAGATTGGTTAAGTTCTTCACAACTCTGCAGGTTCTTCACTTTGCTCAGCATTTCATCATTGAGTATATTCAATTCATTTGTGTGGCAGAGAGACAAGATTCAAGAACCGATGTTCTTTCGGGAGATACTTGGTATTGAATGTCATCTGCATCCTTCTCAGAGCACATTTTAGGGAGAGTACCATTCAAGCCTTGATGCTCATTTTCTGTTTTATTAGAACAATCAGATTCTGCCATTATCAAAATCTTCAGATTATGGTTCCCAGCTGATAACAGGGAAATGTCTTGTTGGAGACCTTTTGCTACATAGCTTGAATCTTGTTTCTCCATAAGTTGAGTGCTTTCTACAAGCCAAAATTTTGAGTTATTGTCAACACTTTCTCTCTCTTCCTCCTGAAAATTTAGTCCTTTTCTTGCTCTCCCATCAGATGTCATACGTGCTGCCCCATCCCCAATTGCAAACATCTCATTCAATTGCTTCAAACCCTTGTTTCTTGAAGGTAAACTACTTTGTTCAGAATATAACCCATTTCTTCTAAGTATATGTGAATCTAATGACAAGCACAATCCATCCTTCTGTAACTCATTAGGATCAAATAATGCACGAAGGGCTGGTGGCACTTCAGGAGTGTGAGGTTCTGCCTCATAGCCAAAAGAACCATAAGGTGATCCATCTAACATCACCAACGGGAATTGGCTAGGGAATGCTTCTTCCATTGTTCGATGAGCCTGATGAAGTGCTCCTGTTGCATGATCATATCTTTCTGCTAATGCACGGTATGCTCGGTAAAGCTCCTCCACCAATTTCATGAGCTCTGGATGCTTCTTGTAGTACATCTCCGCTCTCCTTGCAAAGGAATCAGCATCTTCTTCTAACATCTTGATTATTGTGTTGACCTTCATGTCTGTATCTGATTACAGAGTGCCCCTTTGGTAAAAGTGATTCCAAACTATTTACAGTAAGATCACATTTTAATGCTAATGTAACTTTAATCTAGAAATAATCGTTATGTCTTCATGATCTTCAAATGAAATAATTATCAAGTTACAGACAAAAACCAATGCAATATGTTATTGATGACACTTGTCTATAGCTGATCACTCTGATGTTTTCTATCCATCATGTTGCTCCTATCCACAATGATGAAGCTAGTCTATATACAATTGCTGCTTAGAAATCAAATTCCAGATTACAGGCTTTGGATTTAGAAGTTACAAAATAATTAGTGAAAGTGACTAAGCATATTGATTAATAATATACTGAATGCATTAAGTTCGTCAAGTTGGCAAGTAGGATGGCTTCGCTTCATATAAGGTAAGGATCTGATCAAATTTGGTCAACCTGCTGACTTGTCCAAAGAAGCTGACCTAAGCCTTTTCACCGTGGAGGTGCACGCACATCAAGGGGAAAGTTCCACATCAGACAACACAACGTTCTCTCCAATCGAGGACACACCAAAGGTTCCAACATGCTGCTACTTCCTTTATTGTTTACCTATGAAAGTGAAGGAATCAGTAGTAATTTGTTCAATGGGATCCTCCGGCAAACCTCAAGTCAATTTTAGATGTGGCGAAAAGCTTAAGATGTACAGAGCAGAAGGAGCTAGATCTTTTTACTTATGGAGAAAGTCCCATTCAAACCCAGTGAAATGTGATGTTTGAATCAAATGAGTGAGATGAAAATTGTGAAAATATGAGCAAAGTTAAAAGCAGATACTAACCAATCAGCAAGAGAATTCAAACTAATTGCCAAACAAATAATCTTTCTTATAAATAAAGTGAAGTATATAAGTGTGAAGCTCAATTTTTCAAAATGATGATGAAGACTAAAAATAATAAGGACCTGCAAGATTCTCTTGAAGCCATTTCGAATTCTTTGGGCTGATATGGCTGTCCCACCACCATGAATAAAGTCGTCTTGATTCAGCATGCAACCTGTCCGCCATGAACTCAAGCATACAAAGTAATATGCTCCTTTTAATCTTGAAAAGCTTAATTGCTATATCTCTGGTGATGACCTATGCCAGAACAAATGAGGAACAAAACCACTGAAACCTACTCCGTTTGACACAAAATCTTTCAGCTAGAAAATCAATTTGCAATATTGCAATTTACCTAGACCATGCACAAGTGCAAGTATCAGAAAATAGTGGGCTTCCAGAAACTTGGGAGTAAATTTTGAATTCACGAGGAGCAAAAAGGTCACCTTCTAAACAAATCTGAGCTATAAGCAAACCAGGAAGTTTCTGATGCCTTTACTGCATCGGTAACAGTAAAAATCAGCACGAAAATAATATTTCTTAAGAGAAGGATTCACTCACAATGCTAACGGTAAAAAGGGGGTTTCCTCCATCTGCACTCAAAGAATCTCTAGTTCACAGAAACGAATTATGCAACCAAAATTGTCAACCTTGCTCAAATTCGCACCATCTAGAAAATGAGAAATGGTTGTTTTGCATTAGCTCGATTAGAAGAGGAGCCAACGTCGACTAAGACATCGTAGAGAGATGGAGCCTGCTAAGAAAAGAAAACAGTTTGCTTGCAGAACAAAAACTAACGCCAGGAACAGCAGAAAATGGCACTGTCTTAAACTGTCTTTTCTCACAAAATCATTAAAGCGGACAAATTGTCTTTGCAGAAGCCATAACGGGGATAAATCACATGAAGTCTGGCATGCAAAATCAAACAAGTAGGAATAGTATAGAAGGACTTAAGAAAGAACACGAGAATATGGTTGTCTTGTAAACGGCTTTCGTCAACAAATGCTACTTGTTAGAAGATGATATACCAGCTCCAAGAAAAGGATAAAGGTTTCTCTGTTCTACATGGATTTTTTTATGAGTTTGATCTTCTGCAAGAGACAAGGCAGCTGATTCAACAGGAAAAATGATAAAGAACTGACTTTCTTGATATCAGAATGTTAAAGAAAACCAAGAAAAGATTCTGCATAAGGTTAAGACCTCGCAGTGTCGGGATCGAACGGCTTCCGAGCTTGTACAACAGATCGTCGTGAACATAAATATCCCATAGCAAGAACCCAAAACTCCAAAACCACGAAACCGAGTTCACACGTAGATCACGAGAAATACATCATAATGCGAGTGGGGAAAAAAAAAATCCAATCTTGCGGGAGAAGAAGTCATACCAAAGAGCAAATCCGAAGCCGGCACAAACAAGCAGCTGCAATGATGGAAGCCAGCTATTCTTCTCTGCTACTCTCAGCGGTCAGCCCACCCTCCTTCCCACCGATCCCATCTTTTTGGTACTGCCAAGACAAAAAAGCGAAGTCTGCCGTGCGCACAAGAAAAGCAGGACGCCAGAGCACAAAGCACGAGACGGAACGGGGAGAACCGTCGTTTAAATCTCGGCACAACGCCATTGCGATTTGGGAGTAACAGCCGATGAGTTATATGGAAAGCACGGCGTCGTGCAAGGCTTGGAACGAGGGGAGCGGATCCAATTAGCCTGCTATGATTTGGCCGACGATGTGTGTTTCCGTTCTTCCCGGTATAGTTTGCGCGCTGCCGCTGTTCGCATGTCTGAGGGAAGGCTGCATCCAGGATTTCCTCCGGTCACGAGAAGGATGGGTGCCACTGACGGAAGCGATTCTAATAGGACGCGGGAGGTGGGCGTTGTGAACAGTAGGAACCCTGGACTGTGGCTGCGATGGGACAGCGAGTCAGTGACTTCCTGGGTCCCTCCGTTGCCAAAGTCTGATAAGTCTCGAGTTTGAGAGTGAGAGAGTTCCTTAATACATCGTCCGACTATCGATTAGCCACAAGATTGTGCAAAGAATTGTTTGGACAATGGTTACGGAGCAATGATCTTATCGAGTCAGTGTGTTAATGCCACGTTAATGATAAATTAAATATAATTTTTAAAAGTATAGAAATCAAAATACTAAAGATAGTATTTTTAAAAGTATAGAAATCAACTGCATGTCACCACATGAGAATGATCATTCCTTACTTATCAAAAGTATACTATTGTTCCTGATTCATTTGAGGATCAATTATCTCCTTCTCTCGCTATAAGTAGTCCATAGTTGTTCTTTAGTTCATAAAGGAGTAGAGGAAAGAGACAGAGCAAGCAAAGGTTCAGAGATGTGTTTGGGCAATGCCACGCCTTCATCATACATCATGAAAAAGCCATTGTCTAAGACGATTGACTGTCCAAGGGCAATGGCACAAATGGTGAGTTCTTCAAGATGTCGTTTCACTATCCCACATACATCGATGCTTAGTACTTGGTCATGGACAAGGCATAGTTGGATTTGTTGCTCAAGGAGTACAATCTTGCAAAAAGATATACTGTGAAGAACAAGAAGGACGCCATGGGACATTTCCTATGGTCTCGAGACGGAGGAGAGAAACGAGACACACCTAGTTTTTATTATATGATATAAGCAACGATCATTTCACTCAGAGAACTTTTTTTTCATTCTTGCAAAGTTGAACTTGTCTGTATTGACAACGATTGACTGCAAAACTTGTATTCTTTTATTTCTTTTATCATAGTTAGTTAATTGATCAATAAAAAAATTATTTATGTCTAATATTATTAAAAGCATAAGTTTTTTTGAAAAAATAAAATTATTTTATTATATTATTGTAGCAAGAATAGGAGAATTAGAGTTTCTATAAAATTTATCTAGGAAATCAGATCACCTAGATTGATAAACAAGCCTTGATCAAGCAAAATTAACTAAAAGATTATCATATGATTGAGTCTCGAAGAATATAGCACCATCGAATATAGGAAAAAGAGCCGATGAGATAGTTGATGTCATAGAATAGTTTGACTGGATTATAAAAATATTTCATACTTGGTAATTCACAATATGGCCATATATTAGGTAGAGGGAGACCGTTAACAAGACGGAGACGTGGGCAGGGTTGGCATGGGTGGAGGCATGACTAGGGCTATAGCGGGAATTTTCAAAATGAAAAGAGCAATGCGGGATATTATGACACTTATGTATTTTTTCTAAAAATTCATCAAATAATATATAGTTTTATTCTTAATTAGGTCATGCCACTTATTGTAAACAGTTGATCAATTAAATCAGCTTTTTTAAGCCTTTAAGGTGCCTGTCAACAATAAATTTGAGAGAAATTAAAAATCCAATCTCAATGAGTAGCATAAAATAAAATATACTATAGGCTTTTTTTTCCCTTTAATATTTCGTTAAGAAAGTTTTTCTATTTTGTAAGCGATGATACGAATCAATTATCACAACCAACAAACTAAAATTACACCATCAGTACCTTTTACAGAATAAAAAGGGTGATCACACCTAAAGAAACTTAATCAAAGACTTGGACAAATTACGAGGAGACTTATAGCTTCACGATATTATCCTTAATTACATTGTTACAGAATTATAGGTTCAATCAATAAAGACCTGATGCGATCCTCAATCACTCGATCGGGTTTGCCATGTCCATCTCCATATTGGTAAATGCATCGGGCCATTCGAGGGATATTCATGGTCATCATTTTCAGGTTTTCCTCAAAACGAGAAGTAAAACTTCGATCTCCATTTATTGCTCTCCAATTCTCCTTAATTAATCGCCTGATATGCTCACGAGCCAGAGACTCCGAAAAACCGTCTCATGCATGTAGCACTGGATAGATTTGGGCACATCGCCTCTTCGAAGCTCGTCCTGCACGAAAACAACCGATGCAGAGAGGAGAAACTGTGTGAACTCTTTATTGTGTTGATTCGATGAAGGAATGACAAGTATGGTGCGATTCAAATACCTCGGAAGTACCCAAATCATCCCAAAGTCGAAAGATCATTGATGACCATCTTGCAATCTCAGGACAGCTTTGGAAACCGTCCAAGGCCTCTCGAGTTACATCGTCACTGGTGCAATAAGCAAGAGTCAATATCAGGGGACCTGATATCGATACCCGTGCGTTCTCCAAGTACTCTTCAAGATTGGGTGTGTAGCCTTGGTGGCACCACCTTGCTTCCACCATGGCTGCCTTGCATAGATCTGCCCACTGAACCAAGGGTTGCACTGTTTAGAAAGTGGATGTGCATGATTGACGATACACAAAGAGGGGATGGGATCGATATGTTACTGCTTTTTTTAGGTGTGGAATTATATCCAGACCCTTCTCTTTCATAACATTGTACGCGGTGTCATTTGTAGTGTTGAAGAGGGCTAGAAAACATATCTTCATGTACTCTGGAAATTTGTCCATTGCATTAACACCCCATCTGCAACATCCATTCGAGTAGATATTATCAGGAATCAAAGATTGTTGAAATAGCATCTCCATGCATCACGTGAAGGAGTTCTTTACCTATCGACGGCATCCGTGAAAAGCTCGAGCTCATCCATGGTGCCGTAAACATCATATGCATCATCTATTGTTGTTATCAGGCGGATTGCCTTTGTCTGCGCCTCCCTGCATCTTGCAAACTGTGGCTCAAAAGACCAGCCAACCGTCCAGAAATAGCTCTCCATCAACCTGTCCCTCGAAAATGGAAGCCTCTGCGCCAGGTCAAGATTGCTCCACCATCTGATCGACAGCCAGAAGTTTGTGCTGAAGTTTGCTGATTCATGCACGAGGGCAGAATGTACGGGACAAGATTCAAGTAAAGCAAGCTCAAAATACCTCGACACTTCTGAGTTCCCTCTGATGTATGCTCTGAACCCTGTTGAAGTCCAACTTAGCCAATTCAAGTAGGACAGGGTTCATCTTCGCTTCCCTTTGGCATGCTTCTATGAACCACCTGGTCTGTAACCTCGGCATCCTCCAGTTCAATGGAAGCTCCAAGGCATGGGCTACATGCTCCTGAGATGAGGCTCAAGTGATCCCTCCATCAGGCTCTTGAGCTGTTTAGTTGTGAAGTTTATAGCTTCTTCCAGCACGTGCTCTCCTTCCTTTGCAAGATGGGAAGCCTCGTACAAGCTCACCAATCCTTCAGTCTGGTGGCGAAGGCTGGCTTTCAAGTTGCCCTTCTCATCCATAAATCGGTTGAATACACCTTCAGTCCATCCACATAATTTGTGCATGCTAGATTGTGGCACCATGATAGAACAGAATAAACACAAAATTCCAATAGTATGCTAGGCTATTAACGTGGCATAGTTTTGTGACTAATTGGACCTATTTCTAGTTGTCTCAGTTTTATGAAAGTAATTGTACTAGCAATATATGAAGTACATCAGCGACAATGTTGTAGCAATCGCCAAGACAGAAGTAACGCTGGATATACAGCTTAATCACCTTCAGAAACAGCAAACCCATGTTCTCTGAGAAGCCTGAACATAAGAGCCGTGGCATGAAGATTATCCTTCAGCAACATGTTCACCTCCTCCATGGAACCGTACATGGTCCCTAAAGCATCCTTAATATCCTCGTTAAAGTGATACGCCACCCCAAGCTGCCGCAGGTGATCGATCAGTTGAAGCTGGTCCTCAATTCCCTTCTTCATGTAGATCATCTGTTTCACGTCCTCTGTCAATATATCCATCCTTCTTGCGTTATCCTCCTCCACCTGATGAAAGCTAGTCAGTAACCAATGCGAACTATAGATAAAACTCAAGCTTACATATTGCATGCACGCCGACCTTGGTGTCAGTTGTTAGCGATTGTATGTATTCGTCACTCCACGAGCTCGGTTGGTAATCAGCCGATCGCCGAGGAGGAGGAGTCTGCGCAGTACACCGGATTGGCAGTAGGAGGCATCGACGGGGTGAAGAATTGGAGGGGGCAGTACGCGGATACGCACCGATCAAGGTGCAGCAGAAGGACGGAGCAGAAGAGCAGAAAGCCATTTGGCTCGGTGAACAACACTCAGTAGAAGATAATCTGATGGGCTTTGTAATGGCGGTGTTGGCGTTGGATTTATGGTGCCAGAGGCGGTGAAATCAGGATTCAGCAACGAGGTTCTCGTGCCACTCGACGTACGTCCGACCTTCCTAAAACGAGATTCACAAGCAGAATGCTAAGCGGCCCCGTACGTACAGCCTCATTTATATCCACACAAGCTCCACATCATCGTGTTCCAACCAAATGTAATTCCAAGGGTCCAAAAATATCTCTGGCATCATAGTGGAAGAAGCCACTTTAAAAAATAGTTAATTCAAGGTGTTGATTTGATTAACTTCGACACCATTGGGACAAGCCCATGGCCTCGACGCTTGGTTCAACCGTATAGTTTCGCTTCGAGTCAGACTCAGAGTCCAATTAATCTTCAAAGACATGAACCGAAGTTGAACAAAAAGGGATTTGTAATCTTTATTAGTGCGTTCGGAAGTTATTATAATTCAGCTGCAACTACCACGTTCGGATTAATAAGTGATAACAATTTGGTTCAGTTAGATACAATTGAATTTCTATGTTGCGACTAAAATTAATTTTTATTGTTTGGGGTCCAATTTGACCGAATCCGTTGGGTCGAAAAAAGAAAAGAAGACAAATAAGTACAAAAGCGACCCATCCTAGTACTGCACAGGAGAACATTTATGCCACGGTAATAGCGTACCAATTCACATTTATAATTTGCATGTTGATAGCTTTTGTTTCCTAACACATTGTGGACATTGAACGTGACAGTCGAAATATAAATATCTATATCTATATCAATACCAATATCTATTGTATGCATGCATCACATCATATTGAATTGAGCTAATTACATATTGACCCTGAGTTAGCTGCTTTTAGTGTCTTGTTTCTTAAACTTTAAAAAATTACATTAGTATTTGAAATAATTATGTCCATTTTCCTAACGATATCAATTTTAGTAATGAAAATATAAAAATAAAAGGTATAAGTCCAGTGACCCAAACTAAGAGTTTGCTAGAGACTCCTTCCTGAGCAACGTTGCCAGCCAAGGTGCTGCCACCAACACCTTCAGTGACCTTGATGGTAACTACCTCGCCCGCCTAAGGCGATCCTATGACCACAATTGCGAGTGGGCTATGGGACCAATCCGCCCAAGAGGCATAGCTCCGTCCCGACGAAGGAGGTCATGGCATAGCTAAACGCATGCTCGCCATGGTCAATAGTGTATATATACTTTAGGAGTCGGTATAGGCCAACGAAGGCCCAAATTGATGGAATCACGATGGCGCTAGAGAAGAGTGGGGTCACTTCTTGTGAGCGCTAGCGAGGTGACGATGATGCTAGAGGGGATCAAGGAGTAACATGGATGATGGTGCAGGGGTGTATGTCATATGTGGTGATCCTAGACCACACTATGGTAGCTTCATTTGTGATTCATTATAGATGGAACTCGGTATTGGAGGGGGTGACAATGGGGGTGGCACTACTAGTCTAACCGATGGAAGCAGAATAGTTCGTGAACACAAAGCTGTCGACGTAGGATATAGGGGTAGCTTCTGGGGGGGGGAGGGGTCCACCACCATCGATGCCAACGGCGTCATCGTCCACACCATCTATTATCGAATATTAAAATTATCTTTTTATCTTTTATTTTCATATTTTCATCGATAAAACTAACATCGTTAAGGCAAATAAATCTAATTATTTAACTTTCATAACCATAATGTCAATATAATTTTTAAGAATATAAGAATCAAAATATTAAAGATAGCTTACTATAATGGATAATCTATAGTTAATCCTATTAAATCGATCAAATTGAGAATTGTGACCAAAATATCATCTAGACGAACAGAAAAACTAGTGACACAGATGAGTGAATCTCTCCATCCAATAACCAACTAACCTATAGTAAGTAAAGACCAACCAACATCACACTATACATGACAAGAATTATTAGGTTAAGGATCAAATCCGGCAATATTAAAGGATAAAAGATAAAGTCCACCTATATGATCACCAACATGTGAAGCTTACGCTATTGTACTACAATCTATTATTAATCTCGCATTCATAAAATGATAAAGAGAGGCCACTTGTCTGATCACCAATATGTGAAGCCTATGCTATTGCACTGCATTTTATTCAAATTAATAAATATTATAATGCTATTGTACTGCATTCATAATAGTATGTGGTTGTGCGCTCTGAAACTTATGGGAAGGTTAGTTTGGATGTGAATGAAACTTCATCGAGTTGCTATTACTTTGTTTTCATGATATCAAGATTTAATCTCGTGTCAAATTGACAACATGGGATATCATAATTTTACCTAAAGATCAGGACGGTCTTAAATTTTGGGATCTTATTATTGTCAAAAAAATCATTTGTGCTAAGCAAAACTAAATTTTCACACACCCATTGGGTTAAAGTTTTCCTGGCCAAATATAACAGTCTCCACCCTTGGTCCTTTCCAAAACTTAAATGAACCTCTACAGCCTATAAATCTATTCTTTAGCTCACCGTCAACATCAATGATGGTTTCCAAAAACTCATTAGCAATGGCAACAACACCAAAATCTAGAAAGACCTTGGCTTTAGATAAAACTCTTAACCAGTAGCCCACTTTTGTGGGGGTGACTGAAATGAGTAATTTTTGTGTTGTTTATGATCTTATAGCACATTCTCATTAAAACTTAAGAGCTCGTGTCCTTCTTTCACCCCTTCCTTCTCCAGCACATCCTAGCAGTCCACCTCTCTCAGCACCTCGATAACGACGCTTAGGTTTGGACCAGTACTCCATTAAGCAGTGCAACAGTGAGCAATACCGACAAGCATCTCTCCAGATAATACACTCCCGAGAATCCTTAACAAGGCTGGAAGGTGATTTCGCACCTAAGAATTGCTTCCAAAATAAAAACCTTTTTTTCTGAAATTACTTGCCCACTTTCTAACTACATCTCCAACATTATTCACTGTGAACAAGGCTCACGTTTTGTTTGCCACTTACATTTAGACTCCTCTTTTTATATCCTTTTAGACTGCAGCTTTGCATAGGCCTACTGGGCAGCCTTACAGCAACACTTACACTTCCATTTTCACCTTTTATCTTCCTGGTTTCAGGGAGTCTGGATAGTTGAGGATCCCTCTCTCGATAGTTCTTCCCGTGATAGGCTCCTTAGCATCATTGCTACCTCTTTTCGGTTTTCGTGGAGTTATCAAAATGACGACGTCAATGTTTCTTCGCTCTCAGAGAAAGCTCGGCTCACTGTCAATGACTAATTTGAGTCCTCCTAGGACCCTAAGGGCCCTGTTGAGACCTTAAGACACTACCCAAAGAAGAAGATGCTGCAAGACAGTTTAGCCTATTACCAAAAAAAAATCAGTGATCTCCCTTTGTTTTCGGCCTCATGCATCCACAGAAGCGATTGTTCTTCATCTGTCTACCACTGTCTCTCCTCCCATATATAATTTCCTCTAGCAGAATTCTTGTTATGACTCCAACGCTAGTGGGCTTCCTCGCATGCTGTTCTTCAAGTTTCAGCAAGGCATACTGAATTTTATGCAGTTCCAGCTCTAGCCTTTCTATCTTATCTGATTCCCTTCTTGCTTGTTCTGTAATTTGCCGTCTTCTCCTGCTGCCACCATCTTCGGAGTTTGTGTCCATACTATGTGAGGAATGGAACTCTTCAGCCTTGTTCGTCAACTTCTTGTTTGTATCAATTAGCTCAGTGGCAGCTCCTTCAGCATCATTTAACTGTGCATAAATTGTGTTATAACTTAAACTTACAGGAAGCTTCCCCAGATGAGCGCTTTCCATTTCCTCCTCAAATCCTTCACATTAGTTTCGAGATCCAGGAACTGCTGCAAGTCAGTTTGAAGCTTTTGAGGACTCTTTTGGCCCGAGAAAGGACAAGCAACCTTCGGAGGTTCACCAGGTGGCCCGGGCTCTGACCCACAGCCGGAATCAGACAGCTGTGGTCCAGGCACAACTCAGTGTGAGAGGTAAAAGCGGCCATATGCTTGATAGGATCGGTTCCTCTATAATGCTAATGAAGGAAGAGCTCAAGTAAGAATCGACTTCGCGATGCTTTCCCTACCTTATCTTATTTTTGATATCCGTGAGCCTCTGAACCATCTCAAAGAACTGGACTTGCATATTGGGATAGAATTTGGCCGATTGAGTGATTGACTCTTTCAGTCTCTATTTCTCGAGAGAGAAAGAACTAGACCTGCTGGGTCATGTTATGGAAGGCTTTAGCATGTATGTTACAATTTGGGGTGGTGGAGCTGTAGGTTGAGCGAGTGGTAGATTAGCAACAGAGTCTTGGAAAAATTGATGTCACATTTCATGGTGCATCGAATCATGAAAAACTAAATCGAGACATTTCAATAAATGTTCCTCTAACGATCAAGTTTGCTTTGAGATCTGGACTAGTTGATCAATATTGATAATGAATTGTCTTAGAGAGTATACCTGAGGATCCCTTTGTAAGTGACCCAATGGATAGTTATACCTGAAATCATCAACAACAAGAGGCAAACATGAGCATTTCGGGCGAAGGCATACCGTGATGTTCACTACACCTAATACCCAAATCAGCTAACTACGTCAATCATAGGATTTAGATGGGCAATCGTTTAGTCACGTACCACCACGCTTTGGCCACGTAAGGTCAACATGGTCTTCCAACGATCAGCCCATCGGTTGCATGTCGTCACATGAGAATCGCATCATCGTCACGATCATTCCTTACCTATCAAAAGTATACCATTGTTCCTAATTCATTTGGGGATCAACTATCTCCTCCTCTCGCTATAAGTAGCCCATAGTTGTTCTTTAGTTCACAAAGGAGTAGAGGAAAGAGACAGAGCAAGCAAAGGTTCAGAGATGTATTTGGGCAATGCCACGCCTTCATCATCCACCATGAAAAATCCATCGTCTAAGACAATGGCGATGAAACGATTATTGTCGCCCAAGGGCAATGGCACAATGGCAAAGTGTTCTTCAAGATGTCGTTTCACTATCCCACATACATCGATGCTCAGTACTTGGTCACGGACAAGGCATAGTTGGATTTGTTGCTCAAGGAGAATGATATTGCAAAAGATATATTGTGAAGAACAAAAAGGATGCCATGGGACACGTCCTATGGTCTCGAGACGGAGGAGAGAAATGAGACATACCTAGTTTTTATTATATGATATAAGCAACGATCATTCCACTCATAGAGGTTTTTTTTTTCATTCTTGCAAAGTTGAAGTTGTCCGTATTGATTGACGATTTATTGACTGCAAAACTTGCATTCTTTTATTTCTTTTATCATAGTCAGTTAATTGATCAATAAAAAAATTATTTATGTCTAATATTATTAAAAGCATAAGTTTTTTTAAAAAAATAAAATCACTTTATTATATTATCTAGCAAGAATAGGAGAATTAGAGTTTCTATAAAATTTATCTAGGAAATCAGATCACCTAGATTGATAAACAAGCCTTGATCAAGGTAATTAACTAAAAGATTATAATATGATTGAGTCTTGAGGAATATAGCACCACAGAGGAAAAAGAGCTGATGAGATAGTTGATATCATAGAGTAGTTTGATGGATTATAGAAATATTTCATAGTTGGTAATTCACATTATGACCATATATTAAGTAGAGGGAGGTTTAACAAGGTGGAGATCATGGTTGGCATAGGAGGAGGCATGACTAGGGCTATAGCATAAATTTTTAAAATGATGAGAGCAAAATCATCTTTTCATATGGTTAGAAGTGCTATGGGGGATATTATGAAACTTATGTATTTTTCTAAAAATTCATCAAATAATATATAGTTTTATTCTTAATTAGGTCGTGCCATATGATCGTAGACAGTTGATCAATTAAATCAGCCTTTTTAAGGTGCCTGTCAACAATAAATTTGAGAGAAATTAAAAATCCAATCTCAATGAGTAGCATAAAATAAAAAATACTATAGGCTTTTTTTTTCCCTTTAATGTTTCATAAAGAAAGTTTTTCTACTTTGTAAGTGATGATACGAATCAATTATCACAACCAACAAACTAAAATTACACCATCAGTAACCTTTACAGAATAAAAAGTGTGATCACACCTAAAGAAACTTAATCAAAGGCTTGGACAAATTACGAGGAGATATATAGCTTCACGATATTATCCTTAATTCCAATGTTACAGAGGTATAGGTTCAATCAACAAAGACCTGATGCGATCCTCAATCACTTGACCGGGTTTGCCATGTCCATCTCCGTATTGGTACATGCATTGGGCCATTCGAGGGACATTAATGATCATCATTTTTAGGTTTTCCTCAAAACGAGAAGTGAAACTTCGATCTCCGTTTATTACTCTCCAATTCCACCTAATCAATCGCCTGATATGCTCACGAGCTGCATACTCCGATAAACCGCTCTCATGCACATAGCACTGGATAGATTTAGGCACATCGCCTCTTTCAAGCTCGTCCTGCACAAAAAACAACCGATGCACAGAGGACAAACTGTGTGAACTATTTATTGCCATGATTCCATGAACGAACGATAATTATGGTGCAATTCAAATACCTTGGAAGTCCCCAAATCATTACAAAGTCGAAGGATCATGGATGACCGTCTTGCAATCTCAGGACAGCTGTGGAAGTCTTCCAAGGCCTCTCGAGTTACATCGCTACTGGTGCAATAAGCAAGAGTCGACATCAGGGGACCCGATACCGAAACTAGTGCGTTCTCCAAGTACTCGTCAAGATTGGGTGTGTAGCCTTGGTGGTACCACCTTGCTTCCACCGTGGCTGCCTTGCATAGATCAGCCCACTGAATCCAAGGGTTGTACTGTTTAGAAAGTGGATGTGCATGATTGACGATACACAAAAGAGAGGGGATGGGATCGATATGTTACTGCTCTTTTTAGGTGTGGAATTATATCCAGACCCTTATCTTTCATAACATTGTACGCGGTGTCATTTGTAGTGTTGAAGAGGGCTAGAAAACATATCTTCATGTACTCTGGAAATTTGTCCATTGCATTAACATCCCATCTGCAACATCCATCCGAGTAGATGTTATCAGGAATCAAAGATTGTTGAAATAACATCTCCATGCATCACGTGAAGGAGTTCTTTACCTCTCGACGGCATCCGTGAAAAGCTCGAGCTCATTCATGGTGCCGTAAACATCATACACATCATCTATCGTTGTTATCAGGCAGATTGCCTTTGTCTGCGCCTCCCTGCATCTTGCAAACTGTGGCTCAAAAGCCCAGCCAACCGTCCAGAAATAGCTCTCCATCAACCTGTCCCTCGAAAATGGAAGCCTCTGCGCCAGGTCAAGATTGCTCCACCATCTGATCGACAGCCAGAAGTTTGTGCAGAAGTTTGCGGATTCATGCACGAGGGCAGAATGTAAGGACAAGATTCATGTAAAGCAAGCTCAAAATACCTCGACACTTCTCTGAGTTCCTCTGATGTATGCTTTGAACCCTGTTGAAGTCCAACTTAGCCAATTCAAGTAGGACAGGATTCATCTTCGCTTCCTTTGGCATGCTTCTATGAACCACCTGGTCTGTAACCTCGGCATCCTCCAGTTCAATGGAAGCTCCAAGGCATGGGCTACGTGCTCTCTGAGATGAGGCTCAAGTGGTCCTTCCATCAGGCTCTTGAGCTGTTTAGTTGTGAAGTTTATAGCTTCTTCCAGCACGTGCTCTCCTTCCTTTGCAAGATGCGAAGCCTCGTACAAGCTCACCAATCCTTCAGTCTGGTGGCGAAGGCTGGCTTTCAAGTTGCCCTTCTCATCCATAAATCGGTTGAATACACCTTCAGTCCATCCACATAATTTGTGCATGTTAGATTGTGACACCATGATAGAACAGAATAAACACCAAAATTCCAATTAGGCTATTAACGTGGGATAGTTTTTCGACTAATTGGACATATTTATAGTTGTCTCAGTTTTATGAAAGTAATTGTTCTAGCAATATATGAAGTACATCAGCGACAATGTTGTAGCAATCGCCAAGACAGAAGTAACGCTGGATATACAGCTTAATCACCTTCAGAAACAGCAAACCCATGTTCTCTGAGAAGCCTGAACATAAGAGCCGTGGCATGAAGATTATCCTTCAGCAACATGCTCACCTCCTCCATGGAACCGTACATGGTCCCTAAAGCATCCTTAATATCCTCGTTAAAGTGATACGCCACCCCAAGCTGCCGCAGGTGATCGATCAGTTGAAGCTGGTCCTCAATTCCCTTCTTCATGTAGATCATCTGTTTCACGTCCTCCGTCAGTTTATCCATCCTTCTTGCGTTATCCTCCTCCACCTGATGAAAGCTAGTCAGTAACCAATGCGAACTATAGATAAAACTCAAACTTACATATTGCATGCACGCCGACCTTGGTGTCAGATGTTAGCGATTGTATGTATTCGTCACTCCACGAGCTCGGCTGGTAATCAGCCGATCGGCGAGGAGGAGTCGTCTGCGCAGTACACCGGATTGGCAGTAGGAGGCATCGACGGGGTGAAGACTTGGAGCGGCCGGTCCGCGGATAGGCACCGATCAAGCTGCAGCAGAAGGACGGAGCAAAAGAGCAGAACGCCATTTGGCTCGGTGGACGACACTCAGTAGAAGATCGGAGAATCTGATGGGCTTTGTAATGGCGGTGTTGGTGTTGGATTTATAGTGCCAGAGGCGGTGAAAACAGGATTCAGTAACGAGGTTCTCGTGCCTCTCGCCCTACGTCCGACCTCCCTAAAACGATATTCATAAGCAGAATGCTAAGCGGCCACTTCCGTACAGCCAGCCTCATGTATATCCACACTAGCTCCACATCATCGTGTTCCAACCAAATGTAATTCCAAGTGTCGAAAAATATCTCTGGCATCGGATTGGAAGAAGCCACTTAAAAAAAAGAAGTTAATTCCAGGAGTTGATTTGATTAACTTCGACGCTTAGTTCTACCGCATAGTATCGCTGTGAGTCCAAATAATCTTCAAAGGCATGAACCGAAGTTGAAAAAAGGGATTCATAAGTGACAACAATTTGGTTCCCTTAGATACAATTGGATTTCTATGTTACGATTAAAATTAATTTATATTGTTTGGGGTCCAATTTGACCGAATCCGTTGGGTCGAAAAAGAAAAGACAAATAAATGCAAAAACGACCCATCCTATTACTGCATAGGAGAAAATTGATGCCACGTTATCAGCGACCCACTTCACAGTAATAATGTGCATGTTGAAAGCTTTTGTTTCCTAACACAATGTGGACATTGGATACCACAAGACGTACTACACCCGGGATCCATCACATCATATTAATTAACATCGAATTGGTCCTGAGTATCAAATTGGTTAAATTGAGAAATGTGGCTACAGAAGTATCGGTTTGTGTACTGTACATTAACTACTCAAGTGCGTCATCTAGGAGTGACAGAGATGAGTAAATCTCTCCATCCTATGACCAATGAACCTCTACAAAGTAAAGACCAATCAGCATCACGCTATATATGATATCAGAGATGTTGAAAGAATTCTGTACATGACATCAGAAGGTGTTAAAAAATTATCAGGTCAAATCCGGCAATCTCAAAAGATAAAAGCAAAGTCCACTTGTATGATCATCAACCTGTAAACCCTATGCTGTTGTACTTCATATTATTCGCACAATAATAGAGTGTAGACGACAAAAGTAATAATTAAGATAATAGTGTGTGCTTGTGCGCTCTGAAACTCGTGGGAAGGTTAGTTTAGACGTAAATGAAAACTTGCGTTAAGTTACTGTTATATTTTATTTTTGTGGCATCTTCATTTAATTCGAAGATGAGTAAAAATTAAAATTAATTTATAAGAATATGATACGCATATCAGTATTAACTTTGGCTTAATCAATTTGAGCCACGCCAAATACAGCCGCCTACAGTTCAACTAAGTACCTAATTGAATATTATATTCGTTTGTTTCATAACTCGTACCTACAACAGAATCGGACATTAAGCAGGTTAAATTAATCTGCACTTAATTTATAATGCATCGCACCTATGACATTAAACAGGTCAAATGGATGTGACTTCCAATGACAATACAAACATGTAAATATACATTTCATTGTATATCCTAATTTGTAGCTACAAACTGTAGTGACTAAACCTGAATCTGACATCATACCACCATGAGACAAAACTTGGTAAATGTTGCCACATAATGCTCATCGAGAGAAGATTATACCTGCAATTTACAATCCCTCTCATCTCTCTAGTGTACCAACTTGATCAAAAACCCAACTATTTACAGCTACCAAAGGAAGATGCTGCAAGACAATTTAGACTATTACAAAACAAAATAAAAAATAAAAAAATCAGTGATCCCCCTTTGTTTTCGGCCTCATGCAGCCACAGAAGAGATTCTTCTTCATCTCTCTACCACAGTCTCTCCTCCCATATATAATGTCCTTTAGAAGAATTCTTGATCTGTCTCCAACCCTAGTGTGCAGCCTCGCATGCTGTTCTTCAAGTTTCAGCAAGACATACTGGATTTTATGCAGTTCCAGCTCTAGCCTTTCTATCTTATCTGATTCCCTTCTTGCTTCTTCTGCAATTTGCCGTCTTCTTGTGCTACCACCATCTCCAGAGTTTGTGTCCCAACTATCTGAGGAATGGAACTCTTCAGCCTTGTTGGTCAACTTGTTATTTGTATCAATTAGCTTAATGAGAGCTCCTTCTTTCTCATTTAACTCTCGATAAATTGTATTATATCCTAAACTTGCAGGAAGCTTCCCCATTTGAGAGCTTTTGCTTTTCCTCTTCAAATCCTTCACATCCATTTCGAGGTCCAATAACTTTCGCAAGTCAGTTTGAAGCCTTGCGAGGACCCTTTTGGACCATTCTTGTTGGGATGCCAAAGCTCTATTGGCAATCTCTAACCTGTCGACATTCAACTCCTTCTCAACCACCAGCTCTGAAGATGGATATTCGCTTTTTTCTTCCTCTATAGACTCTATGCCATGTTCCATGGCAGCTGTTGATGCTTTCCATTTCTGGTTGCTGCAATCTCTTTCAGCAGCTTCCCATAATTGATCATCAATGTCGATCCTGCTTGGACCATCAGAACAAATAGTCCTATAGTGCAAATAACTTGACTCCTGGTCGAGTTTATTGTCTTTCATCATTTGCCCATGCTTCCCTCTGGAGATTTCATTAACATTTTGTCCCTCATCATCAACCTCGCACTGCCCTGCAAGTGCCTCTTTATTTAACCCATCATCATCTTTACCTGAAGCCTCCAAGTTGGAATCAGCATCAAAGTTTTCCTGCACTCTGTAACTTCTGATATGTATTATCATCTTTTGAAGAGCTTCTACTTTAGTGATCAATTTCTCCAACTCTGGAACACCTTTGGCATCCAAGACTTTATGACCATCACCAGATTGACAAGAACCACGACGCAGATTAGAGACCAAGGGCAAATCCTGGAGACAGAAAAGTCAGAGTGTCAGAAGTGACTGTTGCAGATTCAATTAGCCAATAATGTTAGCTTGCCTCAGAAAGTAAAGCACAATTTTATCCTCAAAAGGCAAGAACGAAATTTTTTGTGATTTAAATCTTTTTTTTTTAATCAATGCCCTGAAAGCACATTGATCCAAAATTTTAGGCATGTCTTTAATTTGATCCAGTGACACAGATTTCAAGACAGTTGAACTTTCCCTTATCTTAGTTACCTTGTGTCAACTCCTCACTTTGATAGTCTTCAAGTGGACTTAACTGATCTTCAAATATAGATTGAATTTTGAACTATGATCAAGATTGACAACATGTTCAGATTCAACAGTGCTAAGAAGTGTACCTCTTTCTCATAGTGGTTTGATTGTGTACGCTTTGACATTGTCATAATTAGTTTTTCTAGAGATATAATACCATTCCACAAAGACGTTATGCATGCTGGATAAACATCCAGGACAGCCTTCAACCCTCTAAATCATCATTCTTTTTCTTCAGAGTATCCACATACTCCTTTGTTAAAGGTACCTCCATATTTAGTGTCTCCTTTTGCAATATTGAACTAACTTCCCTACTAATAGCAGCTCATGAACTTTTTCTTCATATAATGCTGCATAAGCTGTGGAGAGTTGAAGATCATTTAACAACGCTGTGATTTCCCCTTCGCAGCACTC
This sequence comes from Musa beccarii, assembly GCA_024322285.1. NCBI lineage: Eukaryota > Viridiplantae > Streptophyta > Magnoliopsida > Zingiberales > Musaceae > Musa > Musa beccarii. The sequence continues at coordinate 50,931,162 of CM044399.1, forward strand.
ATTTTCAGCTACTTCTTTCTGAAGTTCTGAGATCAAATTCTCCTCACTGTTCACAAGCAACTTGACTTCTTCACACATTTGATTGATTTCCTATTGAAGCACCATATTTGCTTCATAAAGGTATCTGATCTCATTGTTCCTATGTGCGAGTGCTTCTGATAAACTTGAAATTTTCTGCTCCAAATCTTCTTTGACCAGCTTACTCACTTCATTTTCAGCTATTTCTTTCTGAAGTTCTGAAATCAAATCTTTCTCACTGTTCACAAGTAACTTAACTTCTGCACACATTTGATTAATTTCCTGTTGCAGCACCTCATTTGCTTCATTAAGATATCTGATCTCATCATTCCTGTGGTCAAGCACTTCTGATAAAGTTGAAATCTTCTGCTCCAACTCTTCTTTGACCAGTTTACTCGCTTCATTATCAAGCTGAAGTCCCTTGAGGATTCTGCATAATTCTGAGTTCTTCTGTTGACTTGACTGAAACTTCTGATTTGTTTCTGATAGCTGTGTCTGTTTCTGTATCAGTAGAGTCTCTATACACTGACTTTGAAGATTTAGTTCCTCCAGGACTTTTGTAGTTGTAATTAAATCAAACTCTGAAAGCAGTAAATGATTTCTAAAGTCTTCTTCTAGACAAGTAATGGACTCGCCAAGATGCATTTTTTCTTCCTCAAGAACCCTCGTCTTCCAATTTAGTCTGTTATTCTCTGCATCAAGACCTTTATTAATAACATTAAGAGAATCCAGATTATAACTGACAGACCTCAACTCCAACAATCTTTCTGCAATAAGGCTCTTAAAGAAGACAAAAATATGATCCAGTTCTATTGCCTCTGCAAGGACATCATTATGTTCGTCTTCGAACATGCGATGCTTTTGTTTTAAACTGTAAGATTCTTCCATGAGTATCATCTTTTCTTCAATCAAATTTAAAATTTCACATTTAGACATCTGGAGAGCATCTTGCAGATCTGTCAACTGCCCATGGACAGCCTTTATTTCGGTCTTCATTACTACCTCCCTTTGGTTGTTTGCTTCCACATCCTTCACTAGTTTTTCATTCAAGCATAAGATTTTGTGCTTCTGTTTTCCTAATGCTAATAATTCTTCAGTTTTGATGTCAAGCTCCCTTTCAAGAGAACATTTCTCCAATCTTAGACTGATGAGATCCTGTATTATATGCCTCAGAAGCATGGCAAACACTGATATCTCTATATGCAGTTGTTGATTATCATCCTCAGCTTCTGAGATAAAATTCAACAGCTTTTTAATTTCAGTCAAGATAATATTAAATTCATCCTGGATTTCATCCAAGTTATCAAACTCCTTGTCAAAAATAAGTGTGTTCCACAGTAAATCAATTCCATTGCTTAAATTCTCCTTTTGCTCTGACAATAACATTATGTTGTTGATATGCATGAGCTTTTCCTGTTCAAGTTCTGAAATAAGTGTCTCAGCACTATTACAATTCTGTATGTGCTTCTGACATTCTATGGAAAGATCCAAGTTCCTTCCATTTACATCAAACAAACTTCTTTGCAAGATAAAATTTCCCATCAGAGCACCAATCAGATTATTTTCTTCTGCTTCAAGCTCCTCCTCTTTAAGCTGGTTTTCCTGTCGCAGGAGAAAAATCTGGTTCTCTAATGTGGTTATCCTACTCTTGTATGATTGAATATGGGTTTCATACTCTTCTTTTTCTAGCTTAAGATGATCTCGTAGATCCTTGACCTGATGGGTTAAAAAATCTCTTTCTCTTGTTAATTTCAAGTTCTTATCCTTCAAGTCAGTGAACATACTCTCCAGGTTTATCAGATTCAGGATGATTCTTTCTACCTAGCATGCAAAGATGAAAATCGATGTAACCTGAGAATGAAAAAATCTCTTGGTAAAAATGGAAATTTGCTATCATATGACAAGAAATAATAGTTAGCTTAAAATGAGATAATATGTAAGAGAGTAATAGGGAGGAAGAGTGACCTGAGAAACAAGAGTGTCCTCAACAAAATGACCAGAGTTCTGAGCATGCAGGGACTGACAGGAGTCTTCGAAGTCTTTTAACTTTGACTTCAGAAAAACAGCTTCATTCCTTACCTCAGATAGGGAGTTCTCCGAGAAGGAATTCTTGTAGGAAAGCTTCTCTACAATCTGAGATAGAATCTCTAACTTAGATTGAAGATTGTTCCTCTTGGCAAAAAGACCAGAGTTATGGTTGCTGAGTGATTGACAAGATTCTTCTAAGTCTTTCAACTTTGACCTCAAAGACCCAACTTCACTGCTTGCAACAGTTAGGGAGTCCTCCAAGAATGAGTTCTTGGCAAAAAGCTTCTCTACATTCTGAGTAAGAACCTCCACCTGATAAAGAATAGTGTTCCTTTCAACAAGAAGGCCAGAGTGCTGATTGTGAAGAGACTGACAAGATTCTTTAGAGTCTTTCAACCTTGACCTCAGACACCCAACTAGAGTGCTTATATTAGATTGAGAGTTTTCCAGGTTAGAATATTTGTCTGAAATCTTATTTACATTCTGAGTAAGAATCTCTAATTGAGATAGAAGATTGTCCCTTTCAGCAAGAAAAACAGACTTCAGATTACCAAATGACTGTGTGGATTCTTCAGAGACTTTTAACTTTGACCTCAGACAATCAACTTCACAGCTTGCATTAATTAATGAGTACTCTAAAAAGGAATTTTTCTCAGAAAGCTTCTCCATATCCTGGGTAAGGATCGCTGCCTGAGACAGAAGAGTGCTTCTTTCAGAAATAAGGCAGGAGTTATGATCACACAGTGAACTACAGGAACTTTCAAGGTTTTTTAACTTTGACCTCAAACATCCAACTTCATTGTTTGCATCAGATTGGGAGTTCTCCAAGATGGAACTTTTCTGTGAAAGTTTCTCCATGTTCTGAGTAAGAAACTGTACCTGACAGACAAGAGCTATCTTTGCAGCAAGAAGTCCAGAGTTCCGACCACTTATAGACAGACAGACTTCTTCAGAGTCCTTCGAGTTTGACCTCAAACACTCAACTTCATTGCTCATCTCAGATAGAGACTTCTCCAAGAAGGAATTCTTGTCTAAGAGTGTCTCCACATTCTGAATAAGAATCTCTACCTTAGAAAGCAAGGTGTTCCTTTCAGCAAAGATATCAGACTTCTGCTCAATGAGAGACCGACAGGATTCTTCAGATTCCTTCTACTTTGACCTCAAATTCCCAGCTTCATTGTTCATATCAGACAGGGACTTCTCCAAGAAGGAATTCTTGTCTGAGAGCTTTTCCCCATTCAGAGTTAGAATTTCCACCTGAGAAAGAAGAGAATTTCTCTCGGCTAGAAGACCAGAGTTCTGATCACTGAGAGACTGACAGGATTCTTCAAAGTCCTTCAATTTTGACCTCAGATACCCAACTTCGGTGCTTATATCAGATAGTGAGTTCTCCAAAATCAAACTTTTCTCTGAATGCTTCTCCACATTCTGAGTAAGGCTCTCTACCTGAGAGAGAAGACTGTTCCTTTCAGCAAGAAGAGCAAAATGCTGATCACTGAGCGACTGATAGGATTCTTCAAAATTTTGCAACTTTGGCCTCAGACACCCAAGTTCAGTGCTTAAGCAAAAAAGAGAGTTCTCCGAGAGGGTTTTTTCTCTGGAAGGGGTATCCACATCCTGTGAAAGAATTTCCACCTTAGAGATGAGCACATTCTTCTCAGCAATATTGATCGAAATTTTTCTGTTGAGAGATTCGTGCAATTCCTTCAGTGCTAAAATCTTTTCTCTTACAACTCCTAACTCTATGTTCACATCAGATAGTGAACTCTCCAATGCTGTGTTCTTCTTTAAAATATCGTCCCTATCTCTCAGCTTCTCCACAAAATCAGCTTCATACTTCTTGCAGATAGCTTTCAAGTCAGAATTTTCATTTTGCAAATTTTTTATGGCTGTTTCAAGGGACTCAGCATGTATCCTGGCAGCTACCTTTTCGTCCATAAGTTCTTGGTGTTTCACTTCTAAGTCATTCCTAATTTCTTTAATATGGCACAGCTCTTGAATAAAGATTTCCTTTTCACCAACAAGGAGCCCAACTTCATCTTCAAGGATCCTTTTTCTCTCAGCCAACAAATTGATCTTGTCTTGGAGCATTTTGTTCATCAAGCTAGAGTAAAGATTTTGTTCATTTAAGCTGTCATTTTCATCATTAAGCTTGCATATTTTTTCCTGGAGATCTATACAATGCAGCTCCATATCCCTTAACTTATTGATACCTTTTTGAATTTCTTGACTCAAATGATATACCTCTTCCTGAGATTGAGTGCGCAGCTTTTCCTTCAAGAGGACAGCCGTCTCAGCCTGCATGCATTGCTGGTGTTTGTCTTCAATTGTATTGTGGAATTTTGCTAATGCCTGCTGATTCTGAATAAGTTTGTACTCCTGCATATCTGCTTTCTTTCTTAGCATCTCTAGTACCATTGATAGAGATTGGTTAAGTTCTTCACAACTCTGCAGGTTCTTCACTTTGCTCAGCATTTCATCGAGTATATTCAATTCATTTTGTGTGGCAGAGACTTTGCTCAGCATTTCATCATTGAGTTTATTCAATTCATTTTGTGTGGCAGAGAGCAAGATTCAAGAACCGATGTTCTTTCAGGAGATACTTGGTATTGAATGTCATCTGCATCCTTCTCAGAGCACATTTTAGGGAGAGTACCATTCAAGCCTTGATGCTCATTTTCTGTTTTATTAGAACAATCAGATTCTGCCATTATCAAAATCTTCAGATTATGGTTCCCAGCTGATAACAGGGAAATGTCTTGTTGGAGACCTTTTGCTACATAGCTTGAATCTTGTTTCTCCATAAGTTGAGTGCTTTCTACAAGCCAAAATTTTGAGTTATTGTCAACACTTTCTCTCTCTTCCTCCTGAAAATTTAGTCCTTTTCTTGCTCTCCCATCAGATGTCATACGTGCTGCCCCATCCCCAATTGCAAACATCTCATTCAATTGCTTCAAACCCTTGTTTCTTGAAGGTAAACTACTTTGTTCAGAATATAACCCATTTCTTCTAAGTATATGTGAATCTAATGACAAGCACAATCCATCCTTCTGTAACTCATTAGGATCAAATAATGCACGAAGGGCTGGTGGCACTTCAGGAGTGTGAGGTTCTGCCTCATAGCCAAAAGAACCATAAGGTGATCCATCTAACATCACCAACGGAATTGGCTAGGGAATGCTTCTTCCATTGTTCGATGAGCCTGATGAAGTGCTCCTGTTGCATGATCATATCTTTCTGCTAATGCACGGTATGCTCGGTAAAGCTCCTCCACCAATTTCATGAGCTCTGGATGCTTCTTGTAGTACATCGCCGCTCTCCTTGCAAAGGAATCAGCATCTTCTTCTAACATCTTGATTATTGTGTTGACCTTCATGTCTGTATCTGATTACAGAGTGCCCCTTTGGTAAAAGTGATTCCAAACTATTTACAGTAAGATCACATTTTAATGCTAATGTAACTTTAATCTACAAATGAAATAATTATCAAGTTACAGACAAAAACCAATGCAATATGTTATTGATGACACTTGTCTATAGCTGATCACTCTGATGTTTTCTATCCATCATGTTGCTCCTATCCACAATGATGAAGCTAGTCTATATACAATTGCTGCTTAGAAATCAAATTCCAGATTACAGGCTTTGGATTTAGAAGTTACAAAATAATTAGTGAAAGTGACTAAGCATATTGATTAATAATATACTGAATGCATTAAGTTCGTCAAGTTGGCAAGTAGGATGGCTTCGCTTCATATAAGGTAAGGATCTGATCAAATTTGGTCAACCTGCTGACTTGTCCAAAGAAGCTGACCTAAGCCTTTTCACCGTGGAGGTGCACGCACATCAAGGGGAAAGTTCCACATCAGACAACACAACGTTCTCTCCAATCGAGGACACACCAAAGGTTCCAACATGCTGCTACTTCCTTTATTGTTTACCTATGAAAGTGAAGGAATCAGTAGTAATTTGTTCAATGGGATCCTCCGGCAAACCTCAAGTCAATTTTAGATGTGGCGAAAAGCTTAAGATGTACAGAGCAGAAGGAGCTAGATCTTTTACTTATGGAGAAAGTCCCATTCAAACCCAGTGAAATGTGATGTTTGAATCAAATGAGTGAGATGAAAATTGTGAAAATATGAGCAAAGTTAAAAGCAGATACTAACCAATCAGCAAGAGAATTCAAACTAATTGCCAAACAAATAATCTTTCTTATAAATAAAGTGAAGTATATAAGTGTGAAGCTCAATTTTTCAAAATGATGATGAAGACTAAAATAATAAGGACCTGCAAGATTCTCTTGAAGCCATTTCGAATTCTTTGGGCTGATATGGCTGTCCCACCACCATGAATAAAGTCGTCTTGATTCAGCATGCAACCTGTCCGCCATGAACTCAAGCATACAAAGTAATATGCTCCTTTTAATCTTGAAAAGCTTAATTGCTATATCTCTGGTGATGACCTATGCCAGAACAAATGAGGAACAAAACCACTGAAACCTACTCCGTTTGACACAAAATCTTTCAGCTAGAAAATCAATTTGCAATATTGCAATTTACCTAGACCATGCACAAGTGCAAGTATCAGAAAATAGTGGGCTTCCAGAAACTTGGGAGTAAATTTTGAATTCACGAGGAGCAAAAAGGTCACCTTCTAAACAAATCTGAGCTATAAGCAAACCAGGAAGTTTCTGATGCCTTTACTGCATCGGTAACAGTAAAAATCAGCACGAAAATAATATTTCTTAAGAGAAGGATTCACTCACAATGCTAACGGTAAAAAGGGGGTTTCCTCCATCTGCACTCAAAGAATCTCTAGTTCACAGAAACGAATTATGCAACCAAAATTGTCAACCTTGCTCAAATTCGCACCATCTAGAAAATGAGAAATGGTTGTTTTGCATTAGCTCGATTAGAAGAGGAGCCAACGTCGACTAAGACATCGTAGAGAGATGGAGCCTGCTAAGAAAAGAAAACAGTTTGCTTGCAGAACAAAAACTAACGCCAGGAACAGCAGAAAATGGCACTGTCTTAAACTGTCTTTTTCTCACAAAATCATTAAAGCGGACAAATTGTCTCTTGCAGAAGCCATAACGGGGATAAATCACATGAAGTCTGGCATGCAAAATCAAACAAGTAGGAATAGTATAGAAGGACTTAAGAAAGAACACGAGAATATGGTTGTCTTGTAAACGGCTTTCGTCAACAAATGCTACTTGTTAGAAGATGATATACCAGCTCCAAGAAAAGGATAAAAGGTTTCTCTGTTCTACATGGATTTTTTTATGAGTTTGATCTTCTGCAAGAGACAAGGCAGCTGATTCAACAGGAAAAATGATAAAGAACTGACTTTCTTGATATCAGAATGTTAAAGAAAACCAAGAAAAAGATTCTGCATAAGGTTAAGACCTCGCAGTGTCGGGATCGAACGGCTTCCGAGCTTGTACAACAGATCGTCGTGAACATAAATATCCCATAGCAAGAACCCAAAACTCCAAAACCACGAAACCGAGTTCACACGTAGATCACGAGAAATACATCATAATGCGAGTGGGGAAAAAAAAAATCCAATCTTGCGGGAGAAGAAGTCATACCAAAGAGCAAATCCGAAGCCGGCACAAACAAGCAGCTGCAATGATGGAAGCCAGCTATTCTTCTCTGCTACTCTCAGCGGTCAGCCCACCCTCCTTCCCACCGATCCCATCTTTTTGGTACTGCCAAGACAAAAAAGCGAAGTCTGCCGTGCGCACAAGAAAAGCAGGACGCCAGAGCACAAAGCACGAGACGGAACGGGAGAACCGTCGTTTAAATCTCGGCACAACGCCATTGCGATTTGGGAGTAACAGCCGATGAGTTATATGGAAAGCACGGCGTCGTGCAAGGCTTGGAACGAGGGAGCGGATCCAATTAGCCTGCTATGATTTGGCCGACGATGTGTGTTTCCGTTCTTCCCGGTATAGTTTGCGCGCTGCCGCTGTTCGCATGTCTGAGGGAAGGCTGCATCCAGGATTTCCTCCGGTCACGAGAAGGATGGGTGCCACTGACGGAAGCGATTCTAATAGGACGCGGGAGGTGGGCGTTGTGAACAGTAGGAACCCTGGACTGTGGCTGCGATGGGACAGCGAGTCAGTGACTTCCTGGGTCCCTCCGTTGCCAAAGTCTGATAAGTCTCGAGTTTGAGAGTGAGAGAGTTCCTTAATACATCGTCCGACTATCGATTAGCCACAAGATTGTGCAAAGAATTGTTTGGACAATGGTTACGGAGCAATGATCTTATCGAGTCAGTGTGTTAATGCCACGTTAATGATAAATTAAATATAATTTTTAAAAGTATAGAAATCAAAATACTAAAGATAGTATTTTTAAAAGTATAGAAATCAACTGCATGTCACCACATGAGAATCACATGTCTGTCACGATCATTCCTTACTTATCAAAAGTATACCATTGTTCCTGATTCATTTGAGGATCAATTATCTCCTTCTCTCGCTATAAGTAGTCCATAGTTGTTCTTTAGTTCGGAGTAGAGGAAAGAGACAGAGCAAGCAAAGGTTCAGAGATGTGTTTGGGCAATGCCACGCCTTCATCATACATCATGAAAAAGCCATCGTCTGAGACAATGACGATGAAACGATTGATTGTCCAAGGGCAATGGCACAAATGGTGAGTTCTTCAAGATGTCGTTTCACTATCCCACATACATCGATGCTTAGTACTTGATCATGGACAAGGCATAGTTGGATTTGTTGCTCAAGGAGCACAATCTTGCAAAAAGATATACTGTGAAGAACAAGAAGGACGCCATGGGACATTTCCTATGGTCTCGAGACGGAGGAGAGAAATGAGACACACCTAGTTTTTATTATATGATATAAGCAACGATCATTTCACTCAGAGAACTTTTTTTTCATTCTTGCAAAGTTGAACTTGGCTGTATTGACAACGATTGACTGCAAAACTTGTATTCTTTTATTTCTTTTATCATAGTTAGTTAATTGATCAATAAAAAAATTATTTATGTCTAATATTATTAAAAGCATAAGTTTTTTTGAAAAAAATAAAATTATTTTATTATATTATTGTAGCAAGAATAGGAGAATTAGAGTTTCTATAAAATTTATCTAGGAAATCAGATCACCTAGATTGATAAACAAGCCTTGATCAAGCAAAATTAACTAAAAGATTATCATATGATTGAGTCTCGAAGAATATAGCACCATCGAATATAGGAAAAAGAGACGATGAGATAGTTGATGTCATAGAATAGTTTGATTTGGATTATAAAATATTTCATACTTGGTAATTCATAATATGGCCATATATTAGGTAGATGGAGACCGTTAACAAGGCGGAGACGTGGGCAGGGTTGGCATGGGTGGAGGCATGACTAGGGCTATAGCGGGAATTTTCAAAATGAAAAGAGCAATGCGGGATATTATGACACTTATGTATTTTTTCTAAAAATTCATCAAATAATATATAGTTTTATTCTTAATTAGGCCATGCCACTTGATTGTAAACAGTTGATCAATTAAATCAGCCTTTTTAAGCCTTTAAGGTGCCTGTCAACAATAAATTTGAGAGAAATTAAAAATCCAATCTCAATGAGTAGCATAAAATAAAATATACTATAGGCTTTTTTTTCCCTTTAATATTTCGTTAAGAAAGTTTTTCTATTTTGTAAGCGATGATACGAATCAATTATCACAACCAACAAACTAAAATTACACCATCAGTACCTTTTACAGAATAAAAAGGGTGATCACACCTAAAGAAACTTAATCAAAGACTTGGACAAATTACGAGGAGACTTATAGCTTCACGATATTATCCTTAATTACATTGTTACAGAATTATAGGTTCAATCAACAAAGACCTGATGCGATCCTCAATCACTCGATCGGGTTTGCCATGTCCATCTCCATATTGGTACATGCATTGGGCAATTCGAGGGATATTGATGGCCATCATTTTCAAGTTTTCCTCAAAACGAGAAGTGATACTTCGATCTCCATTTATTGCTCTCCAATTCTCCTTAATTAATCGCCTGATATGCTCACGAGCCAGAGACTCCGAAAAACCGTCTCATGCATGTAGCACTGGATAGATTTGGGCACATCGCCTCTTCGAAGCTCGTCCTGCACGAAAACAACCGATGCAGAGAGGAGAAACTGTGTGAACTCTTTATTGTGTTGATTCGATGAAGGAATGACAAGTATGGTGCGATTCAAATACCTCGGAAGTACCCAAATCATCCCAAAGTCGAAAGATCATTGATGACCATCTTGCAATCTCAGGACAGCTTTGGAAACCGTCCAAGGCCTCTCGAGTTACATCGTCACTGGTGCAATAAGCAAGAGTCAATATCAGGGGACCTGATATCGATACCCGTGCGTTCTCCAAGTACTCTTCAAGATTGGGTGTGTAGCCTTGGTGGCACCACCTTGCTTCCACCATGGCTGCCTTGCATAGATCTGCCCACTGAACCAAGGGTTGCACTGTTTAGAAAGTGGATGTGCATGATTGACGATACACAAAAGAGGGGGATGGGATCGATATGTTACTGCTTTTTTTAGGTGTGGAATTATATCCAGACCCTTCTCTTTCATAACATTGTACGCGGTGTCATTTGTAGTGTTGAAGAGGGCTAGAAAACATATCTTCATGTACTCTGGAAATTTGTCCATTGCATTAACACCCCATCTGCAACATCCATTCGAGTAGATATTATCAGGAATCAAAGATTGTTGAAATAGCATCTCCATGCATCACGTGAAGGAGTTCTTTACCTATCGACGGCATCCGTGAAAAGCTCGAGCTCATCCATGGTGCCGTAAACATCATATGCATCATCTATTGTTGTTATCAGGCGGATTGCCTTTGTCTGCGCCTCCCTGCATCTTGCAAACTGTGGCTCAAAAGACCAGCCAACCGTCCAGAAATAGCTCTCCATCAACCTGTCCCTCGAAAATGGAAGCCTCTGCGCCAGGTCAAGATTGCTCCACCATCTGATCGACAGCCAGAAGTTTGTGCTGAAGTTTGCTGATTCATGCACGAGGGCAGAATGTACGGGACAAGATTCAAGTAAAGCAAGCTCAAAATACCTCGACACTTCTGAGTTCCCTCTGATGTATGCTCTGAACCCTGTTGAAGTCCAACTTAGCCAATTCAAGTAGGACAGGGTTCATCTTCGCTTCCCTTTGGCATGCTTCTATGAACCACCTGGTCTGTAACCTCGGCATCCTCCAGTTCAATGGAAGCTCCAAGGCATGGGCTACGTGCTCCCTGAGATGAGGCTCAAGTGATCCCTCCATCAGGCTCTTGAGCTGTTTAGTTGTGAAGTTTATAGCTTCTTCCAGCACGTGCTCTCCTTCCTTTGCAAGATGGGAAGCCTCGTACAAGCTCACCAATCCTTCAGTCTGGTGGCGAAGGCTGGCTTTCAAGTTGCCCTTCTCATCCATAAATCGGTTGAATACACCTTCAGTCCATCCACATAATTTGTGCATGCTAGATTGTGGCACCATGATAGAACAGAATAAACACAAAATTCCAATAGTATGCTAGGCTATTAACGTGGCATAGTTTTGTGACTAATTGGACCTATTTCTAGTTGTCTCAGTTTTATGAAAGTAATTGTACTAGCAATATATGAAGTACATCAGCGACAATGTTGTAGCAATCGCCAAGACAGAAGTAACGCTGGATATACAGCTTAATCACCTTCAGAAACAGCAAACCCATGTTCTCTGAGAAGCCTGAACATAAGAGCCGTGGCATGAAGATTATCCTTCAGCAACATGTTCACCTCCTCCATGGAACCGTACATGGTCCCTAAAGCATCCTTAATATCCTCGTTAAAGTGATACGCCACCCCAAGCTGCCGCAGGTGATCGATCAGTTGAAGCTGGTCCTCAATTCCCTTCTTCATGTAGATCATCTGTTTCACGTCCTCTGTCAATATATCCATCCTTCTTGCGTTATCCTCCTCCACCTGATGAAAGCTAGTCAGTAACCAATGCGAACTATAGATAAAACTCAAGCTTACATATTGCATGCACGCCGACCTTGGTGTCAGTTGTTAGCGATTGTATGTATTCGTCACTCCACGAGCTCGGTTGGTAATCAGCCGATCGCCGAGGAGGAGGAGTCTGCGCAGTACACCGGATTGGCAGTAGGAGGCATCGACGGGGTGAAGAATTGGAGGGGGCAGTACGCGGATACGCACCGATCAAGGTGCAGCAGAAGGACGGAGCAGAAGAGCAGAAAGCCATTTGGCTCGGTGAACAACACTCAGTAGAAGATAATCTGATGGGCTTTGTAATGGCGGTGTTGGCGTTGGATTTATGGTGCCAGAGGCGGTGAAATCAGGATTCAGCAACGAGGTTCTCGTGCCACTCGACGTACGTCCGACCTTCCTAAAACGAGATTCACAAGCAGAATGCTAAGCGGCCCCGTACGTACAGCCTCATTTATATCCACACAAGCTCCACATCATCGTGTTCCAACCAAATGTAATTCCAAGGGTCCAAAAATATCTCTGGCATCATAGTGGAAGAAGCCACTTTAAAAAATAGTTAATTCAAGGTGTTGATTTGATTAACTTCGACACCATTGGGACAAGCCCATGGCCTCGACGCTTGGTTCAACCGTATAGTTTCGCTTCGAGTCAGACTCAGAGTCCAATTAATCTTCAAAGACATGAACCGAAGTTGAACAAAAAGGGATTTGTAATCTTTATTAGTGCGTTCGGAAGTTATTATAATTCAGCTGCAACTACCACGTTCGGATTAATAAGTGATAACAATTTGGTTCAGTTAGATACAATTGAATTTCTATGTTGCGACTAAAATTAATTTTTATTGTTTGGGGTCCAATTTGACCGAATCCGTTGGGTCGAAAAAAGAAAAGAAGACAAATAAGTACAAAAGCGACCCATCCTAGTACTGCACAGGAGAACATTTATGCCACGGTAATAGCGTACCAATTCACATTTATAATTTGCATGTTGATAGCTTTTGTTTCCTAACACATTGTGGACATTGAACGTGATCGAAATATAAATATCTATATCTATATCAATACCAATATCTATTGTATGCATGCATCACATCATATTGAATTGAGCTAATTACATATTGACCCTGAGTTAGCTGCTTTTAGCGTCTTGTTTCTTAAACTTTAAAAAATTACATTAGTATTTGAAATAATTATGTCCATTTTCCTAACGATATCAATTTTATTAATGAAAATATAAAAATAAAAGGTATAAGTCCAGTGACCCAAACTAAGAGTTTGCTAGAGACTCGTTCCTGAGCAACGTTGCCAGCCAAGGTGCTGCCACCAACACCTTCAGTGACCTTGATGGTAACTACCTCGCCCGCCTAAGGCGATCCTATGACCACAATTGCGAGTGGGCTATGGGACCAATCCGCCCAAGAGGCATAGCTCCGTCCCGACGAAGGAGGTCATGGCATAGCTAAACGCATGCTCGCCATGGTCAATAGTGTATATATACTTTAGGAGTCGGTATAGGCCAACGAAGGCCCAAATTGATGGAATCACGATGGCGCTAGAGAAGAGTGGGGTCACTTCTTGTGAGCGCTAGACGAGGTGACGATGATGCTAGAGGGGATCAAGGGAGTAACATGGATGATGGTGCAGGGGTGTATGTCATATGTGGTGATCCTAGACCACACTATGGTAGCTTCATTTGTGATTCATTATAGATGGAACTCGGTATTGGAGGGGGTGACAATGGGGGTGGCACTACTAGTCTAACCGATGGAAGCAGAATAGTTCGTGAACACAAAGCTGTCGACGTAGGATATAGGGGTAGCTTCTGGGGGGGAGGGGTCCACCACCATCGATGCCAACGGCGTCATCGTCCACACCATCTATTATCGAATATTAAAATTATTTTTTATCTTTTATTTTCATATTTTCATCGATAAAACTAACATCGTTAAGGCAAATAAATCTAATTATTTAACTTTCATAACCATAATGTCAATATAATTTTTAAGAATATAAGAATCAAAATATTAAAGATAGCTTACTATAATGGATAATCTATAGTTAATCCTATTAAATCGATCAAATTGAGAATTGTGACCAAAATATTATCGGTGTGTGTTGTACGTTAACTACTCAAGTCCATCTAGACGAACAGAAAAACTAGTGACACAGATGAGTGAATCTCTCCATCCAATAACCAACTAACCTATAGTAAGTAAAGACCAACCAACATCACACTATACATGACAAGAATTATTAGGTTAAGGATCAAATCCGGCAATATTAAAGGATAAAAGATAAAGTCCACCTATATGATCACCAACATGTGAAGCTTACGCTATTGTACTACAATCTATTATTAATCTCGCATTCATAAAATGATAAAGAGAGGCCACTTGTCTGATCACCAATATGTGAAGCCTATGCTATTGCACTGCATTTTATTCAAATTAATAAATATTATAATGCTATTGTACTGCATTCATAATAGTATGTGGTTGTGCGCTCTGAAACTTATGGGAAGGTTAGTTTGATGTGAATGAAACTTCATCGAGTTGCTATTACTTTGTTTTCATGATATCAAGATTTAATCTCGTGTCAAATTGACAACATGGGATATCATAATTTTACCTAAAGATCAGGACGGTCTTAAATTTTGGGATCTTATTATTGTCAAAAAAAATCATTTGTGCTAAGCAAAACTAAATTTTCACACACCCATTGGGTTAAAGTTTTCCTGGCCAAATATAACAGTCTCCACCCTTGGTCCTTTCCAAAACTTAAATGAACCTCTACAGCCTATAAATCTATTCTTTAGCTCACCGTCAACATCAATGATGGTTTCCAAAAACTCATTAGCAATGGCAACAACACCAAAATCTAGAAAGACCTTGGCTTTAGATAAAACTCTTAACCAGTAGCCCACTTTTGTGGGGGTGACTGAAATGAGTAATTTTTGTGTTGTTTATGATCTTATAGCACATTCTCATTAAAACTTAAGAGCTCGTGTCCTTCTTTCACCCCTTCCTTCTCCAGCACATCCTAGCAGTCCACCTCTCTCAGCACCTCGATAACGACGCTTAGGTTTGGACCAGTACTCCATTAAGCAGTGCAACAGTGAGCAATACCGACAAGCATCTCTCCAGATAATACACTCCCGAGAATCCTTAACAAGGCTGGAAGGTGATTTCGCACCTAAGAATTGCTTCCAAAATAAAAACCTTTTTTTCTGAAATTACTTGCCCACTTTCTAACTACATCTCCAACATTATTCACTGTGAACAAGGCTCACGTTTTGTTTGCCACTTACATTTAGACTCCTCTTTTTATATCCTTTTAGACTGCAGCTTTGCATAGGCCTACTGGGCAGCCTTACAGCAACACTTACACTTCCATTTTCACCTTTTATCTTCCTGGTTTCAGGGAGTCTGGATAGTTGAGGATCCCTCTCTCGATAGTTCTTCCCGTGATAGGCTCCTTAGCATCATTGCTACCTCTTTTCGGTTTTCGTGGAGTTATCAAAATGACGACGTCAATGTTTCTTCGCTCTCAGAGAAAGCTCGGCTCACTGTCAATGACTAATTTGAGTCCTCCTAGGACCCTAAGGGCCCTGTTGAGACCTTAAGACACTACCCAAAGAAGAAGATGCTGCAAGACAGTTTAGCCTATTACCAAAAAAAAATCAGTGATCTCCCTTTGTTTTCGGCCTCATGCATCCACAGAAGCGATTGTTCTTCATCTGTCTACCACTGTCTCTCCTCCCATATATAATTTCCTCTAGCAGAATTCTTGTTATGACTCCAACGCTAGTGGGCTTCCTCGCATGCTGTTCTTCAAGTTTCAGCAAGGCATACTGAATTTTATGCAGTTCCAGCTCTAGCCTTTCTATCTTATCTGATTCCCTTCTTGCTTGTTCTGTAATTTGCCGTCTTCTCCTGCTGCCACCATCTTCGGAGTTTGTGTCCATACTATGTGAGGAATGGAACTCTTCAGCCTTGTTCGTCAACTTCTTGTTTGTATCAATTAGCTCAGTGGCAGCTCCTTCAGCATCATTTAACTGTGCATAAATTGTGTTATAACTTAAACTTACAGGAAGCTTCCCCAGATGAGCGCTTTCCATTTTCCTCCTCAAATCCTTCACATTAGTTTCGAGATCCAGGAACTGCTGCAAGTCAGTTTGAAGCTTTTTGAGGACTCTTTTGGCCCGAGAAAGGACAAGCAACCTTCGGAGGTTCACCAGGTGGCCCGGGCTCTGACCCACAGCCGGAATCAGACAGCTGTGGTCCAGGCACAACTCAGTGTGAGAGGTAAAAGCGGCCATATGCTTGATAGGATCGGTTCCTCTATAATGCTAATGAAGGAAGAGCTCAAGTAAGAATCGACTTCGCGATGCTTTCCCTACCTTATCTTATTTTTGATATCCGTGAGCCTCTGAACCATCTCAAAGAACTGGACTTGCATATTGGGATAGAATTTGGCCGATTGAGTGATTGACTCTTTCAGTCTCTATTTCTCGAGAGAGAAAGAACTAGACCTGCTGGGTCATGTTATGGAAGGCTTTAGCATGTATGTTACAATTTGGGGTGGTGGAGCTGTAGGTTGAGCGAGTGGTAGATTAGCAACAGAGTCTTGGAAAAATTGATGTCACATTTCATGGTGCATCGAATCATGAAAAACTAAATCGAGACATTTCCAATAAATGTTCCTCTAACGATCAAGTTTGCTTTGAGATCTGGACTAGTTGATCAATATTGATAATGAATTGTCTTAGAGAGTATACCTGAGGATCCCTTTTGTAAGTGACCCAATGGATAGTTATACCTGAAATCATCAACAACAAGAGGCAAACATGAGCATTTCGGGCGAAGGCATACCGTGATGTTCACTACACCTAATACCCAAATCAGCTAACTACGTCAATCATAGGATTTAGATGGGCAATCGTTTAGTCACGTACCACCACGTGCTGGCCACGTAAGGTCAACATGGTCTTCCAACGATCAGCCCATCAGTTGCATGTCGTCACATGAGAATCGCATGTCTGTCACGATCATTCCTTACCTATCAAAAGTATACCATTGTTTCTGATTCATTTGAGGATCAACTATCTCCTCCTCTCGCTATAAGTAGCCCATAGTTGTTCTTTAGTTCACAAAGGAGTAGAGGAAAGAGACAGAGCAAGCAAAGGTTCAGAGATGTATTTGGGCAATGCCACGCCTTCATCATCCACCATGAAAAATCCATCGTCTAAGACAATGGCGATGAAACGATTGACTGTCCAAGGGCAATGGCACAATGGCAAAGTGTTCTTCAAGATGTCGTTTCACTATCCCACATACATCGATGCTCAGTACTTGGTCACGGACAAGGCATAGTTGGATTTGTTGCTCAAGGAGAATGATATTGCAAAAGATATATTGTGAAGAACAAAAAGGATGCCATGGGACACGTCCTATGGTCTCGAGACGGAGGAGAGAAATGAGACATACCTAGTTTTTATTATATGATATAAGCAACGATCATTCCACTCATAGAGGTTTTTTTTTTCATTTTTGCAAAGTTGAAGTTGTCCGTATTGACGACGATTGACTGCAAAACTTGCATTCTTTTATTTCTTTTATCATAGTCAGTTAATTGATCAATAAAAAAATTATTTATGTCTAATATTATTAAAAGCATAAGTTTTTTTAAAAAAATAAAATCACTTTATTATATTATCTAGCAAGAATAGGAGAATTAGAGTTTCTATAAAATTTATCTAGGAAATCAGATCACCTAGATTGATAAACAAGCCTTGATCAAGCAGAATTAACTAAAAGATTATAATATGATTGAGTCTTGAGGAATATAGCACCACAGAGGAAAAAGAGCTGATGAGATAGTTGATATCATAGAGTAGTTTGACTGGATTATAGAAATATTTCATAGTTGGTAATTCACATTATGACCATATATTAAGTAGAGGGAGGCTGTTAACAAGGTGGAGACGTGGGCAGGGTTGGCATGGGTGGAGGCATGACTAGGGCTATAGCGGAAATTTTCAAAATGATGAGAGCAAAATCATGTTTTCATATGGTTAGAGGTGCTAAGCGGGATACTATGAAACTTATGTATTTTTTCTAAAAATTCACCAAATAATATATAGTTTTATTCTTAATTAGGCCATGCCACTTGATTGTAAACAGTTGATCAATTAAATCAGCCTTTTTAAGCCTTTAAGGTGCCTGTCAACAATAAATTTGAGAGAAATTAAAAATCCAATCTCAATGAGTAGCATAAAATAAAAAATACTATAGGCTTTTTTTTTCCCTTTAATGTTTCATAAAGAAAGTTTTTCTACTTTGTAAGTGATGATACGAATCAATTATCACAACCAACAAACTAAAATTACACCATCAGTAACCTTTACAGAATAAAAAGTGTGATCACACCTAAAGAAACTTAATCAAAGGCTTGGACAAATTACGAGGAGACATATAGCTTCACGATATTATCCTTAATTCCAATGTTACAGAGGTATAGGTTCAATCAACAAAGACCTAATGCGATCCTCAATCACTTGACCGGGTTTGCCATGTCCATCTCCGTATTGGTACATGCATTGGGCCATTCGAGGGACATTAATGATCATCATTTTTAGGTTTTCCTCAAAACGAGAAGTGAAACTTCGATCTCCGTTTATTACTCTCCAATTCCACCTAATCAATCGCCTGATATGCTCACGAGCTGCATACTCCGATAAACCGCTCTCATGCATGTAGCACTGGATAGATTTAGGCACATCGCCTCTTTCAAGCTCGTCCTGCACAAAAAACAACCGATGCAGAGTGGACAAACTGTGTGAACTATTTATTGCCATGATTCCATGAACGAACGATAATTATGGTGCAATTCAAATACCTTGGAAGTCCCCAAATCATTACAAAGTCGAAGGATCATGGATGACCGTCCTGCAATCTCAGGACAGCTGTGGAAGTCTTCCAAAGCCTCTCGAGTTACATCGCTACTGGTGCAATAAGCAAGAGTCGACATCAGGGGACCCGATACCGAAACTAGTGCGTTCTCCAAGTACTCGTCAAGATTGGGTGTGTAGCCTTGGTGGTACCACCTTGCTTCCACCGTGGCTGCCTTGCATAGATCAGCCCACTGAATCCAAGGGTTGTACTGTTTAGAAAGTGGATGTGCATGATTGACGATACACAAAAGAGAGGGGATGGGATCGATATGTTACTGCTCTTTTTAGGTGTGGAATTATATCCAGACCCTTATCTTTCATAACATTGTACGCGGTGTCATTTGTAGTGTTGAAGAGGGCTAGAAAACATATCTTCATGTACTCTGGAAATTTGTCCATTGCATTAACATCCCATCTGCAACATCCATCCGAGTAGATGTTATCAGGAATCAAAGATTGTTGAAATAACATCTCCATGCATCACGTGAAGGAGTTCTTTACCTCTCGACGGCATCCGTGAAAAGCTCGAGCTCATTCATGGTGCCGTAAACATCATACACATCATCTATCGTTGTTATCAGGCAGATTGCCTTTGTCTGCGCCTCCCTGCATCTTGCAAACTGTGGCTCAAAAGCCCAGCCAACCGTCCAGAAATAGCTCTCCATCAACCTGTCCCTCGAAAATGGAAGCCTCTGCGCCAGGTCAAGATTGCTCCACCATCTGATCGACAGCCAGAAGTTTGTGCAGAAGTTTGCGGATTCATGCACGAGGGCAGAATGTACGGGACAAGATTCATGTAAAGCAAGCTCAAAATACCTCGACACTTCTCTGAGTTCCCTCTGATGTATGCTTTGAACCCTGTTGAAGTCCAACTTAGCCAATTCAAGTAGGACAGGATTCATCTTCGCTTCCCTTTGGCATGCTTCTATGAACCACCTGGTCTGTAACCTCGGCATCCTCCAGTTCAATGGAAGCTCCAAGGCATGGGCTACGTGCTCTCTGAGATGAGGCTCAAGTGGTCCTTCCATCAGGCTCTTGAGCTGTTTAGTTGTGAAGTTTATAGCTTCTTCCAGCACGTGCTCTCCTTCCTTTGCAAGTGAAGCCTCGTACAAGCTCACCAATCCTTCAGTCTGGTGGCGAAGGCTGGCTTTCAAGTTGCCCTTCTCATCCATAAATCGGTTGAATACACCTTCAGTCCATCCACATAATTTGTGCATGTTAGATTGTGACACCATGATAGAACAGAATAAACACCAAAATTCCAATTAGGCTATTAACGTGGGATAGTTTTTCGACTAATTGGACATATTTATAGTTGTCTCAGTTTTATGAAAGTAATTGTTCTAGCAATATATGAAGTACATCAGCGACAATGTTGTAGCAATCGCCAAGACAGAAGTAACGCTGGATATACAGCTTAATCACCTTCAGAAACAGCAAAACCATGTTCTCTGAGAAGCCTGAACATAAGAGCCGTGGCATGAAGATTATCCTTCAGCAACATGCTCACCTCTTCCATGGAACCGTATATAGTCCATAAAGCATCCTTAATATCCTCCTTAAAGTGATACGCCACCCCAAGCTCCCGCAGGTGATCGATCAATTGAAGCTGGTCCTCAATTCCCTTCTTCATGTAGATCAGCTCTTTCACGTCCTCCGTCAGTTTATCCATCCTTCTTGCGTTATCCTCCTCCACCTGATGAAAGCTAGTCAGTAACCAATGCGAACTATAGATAAAACTCAAACTTACATATTTCATGCACGCCGACCTTGGTGTCAGATGTTAGCGATTGTATGTATTCGTCACTCCACGAGCTCGGCTGGTAATCAGCCGATCGGCGAGGAGGAGTCGTCTGCGCAGTACACCGGATTGGCAGTAGGAGGCATCGACGGGGTGAAGACTTGGAGCGGCCGGTCCGCGGATAGGCACCGATCAAGCTGCAGCAGAAGGACGGAGCAAAAGAGCAGAACGCCATTTGGCTCGGTGGACGACACTCAGTAGAAGATCGGAGAATCTGATGGGCTTTGTAATGGCGGTGTTGGTGTTGGATTTATAGTGCCAGAGGCGGTGAAAACAGGATTCAGTAACGAGGTTCTCGTGCCTCTCGCCCTACGTCCGACCTCCCTAAAACGATATTCATAAGCAGAATGCTAAGCGGCCACTTCCGTACAGCCAGCCTCATGTATATCCACACTAGCTCCACATCATCGTGTTCCAACCAAATGTAATTCCAATTGTCGAAAAATATCTCTGGCATCAGATTGGAAGAAGCCACTTAAAAAAAAGAAGTTAATTCCAGCAGTTGATTTGATTAACTTCGACGCTTAGTTCTACCGCATAGTATCGCTGTGAGTCCAAATAATCTTCAAAGGCATGAACCGAAGTTGAAAAAAAAGGGATTCATAAGTGACAACAATTTGGTTCCCTTAGATACAATTGGATTTCTATGTTACGATTAAAATTAATTTATATTGTTTGGGGTCCAATTTGACCGAATCCGTTGGGTCGAAAAAAGAAAAGACAAATAAATGCAAAAACGACCCATCCTATTACTGCATAGGAGAAAATTGATGCCACGTTATCAGCGACCCACTTCACAGTAATAATGTGCATGTTGAAAGCTTTTGTTTCCTAACACAATGTGGACATTGAATACCACAAGATGTACTACACCCGGGATCCATCACATCATATTAATTAACATCGAATTGGTCCTGAGTATCAAATTGGTTAAATTGAGAAATGTGGCTACAGAAGTATCGGTTTGTGTACTGTACATTAACTACTCATGTGCGTCATCTAGGAGTGACAGAGATGAGTAAATCTCTCCATCCTATGACCAATGAACCTCCACAAAGTAAAGACCAATCAGCATCACGCTATATATGATATCAGAGATGTTGAAAGAATTCTGTACATGACATCAGAAGGTGTTAAAAAATTATCAGGTCAAATCCGGCAATCTAAAAAGATAAAAACAAAGTCCACTTGTAGGATCATCAACCTGTAAACCCTATGCTGTTGTACTTCATATTATTCGCACAATAATAGAGTGTAGACGACAAAAGTAATAATTAAGATAATAGCGCGTGCTTGTGCGCTCTGAAACTCGTGGGAAGGTTAGTTTAGACGTAAATGAAAACTTGCGTTAAGTTACTGTTATATTTTATTTTTGTGACATCTTCATTTAATTCGAAGATGAGTAAAAATTAAAATTAATTTATAAGAATATGATACGTATATCAGTATTAACTTTGGCTTAATCAATTTGAGCCACGCCAAATACAGCCGCCTACAGTTCAACTAAGTACCTAATTGAATATTATATTCGTTTGTTTCATAACTCGTACCTACAACAGAATCGGACATTAAGCAGGTTAAATTAATCTGCACTTAATTTATAATGCCTCGCACCTATGACATTAAACAGGTCAAATGGATGTGACTTCCAATGAAAATACAAACATGTAAATATACATTTCATTGTATATCCTAATTTGTAGCTACAAACTGTAGTGACTAAACCTGAATCTGACATCATACCACCATGAGACAAAACTTGGTAAATGTTGCCACATAATGCTCATCGAGAGAAGATTATACCTGCAATTTACAATCCCTCTCATCTCTCTAGTGTACCAACTTGATAAAAAACCCAACTATTTACAGCTACCAAAGGAAGATGCTGCAAGACAATTTAGACTATTGCAAAACAAAATAAAAAATAAAAAAATCAGTGATCCCCCTTTGTTTTCGGCCTCATGCAGCCACAGAAGAGATTCTTCTTCATCTCTCTACCACAGTCTCTCCTCCCATATATAATGTCCTTTAGAAGAATTCTTGATCTGTCTCCAACCCTAGTGTGCTTCCTCGCATGCTGTTCTTCAAGTTTCAGCAAGACATACTGGATTTTATGCAGTTCCAGCTCTAGCCTTTCTATCTTATCTGATTCCCTTCTTGCTTCTTCTGCAATTTGCCATCTTCTTGTGCTACCACCATCTCCAGAGTTTGTGTCCCAACTATCTGAGGAATGGAACTCTTCAGCCTTGTTGGTCAACTTGTTATTTGCATCAATTAGCTTAATGAGAGCTCCTTCTTTATCATTTAACTCTGGATAAATTGTATTATATCCTAAACTTGCAGGAAGCTTCCCCATTTGAGAGCTTTTGTTTTTCCTCTTCAAATCCTTCACATCCATTTCGAGGTCCAATAACTTTCGCAAGTCAGTTTGAAGCCATGCGAGGACCCTTTTGGACCATTCTTGTTGGGATGCCAAAGCTCTATTGGACATCTCTAACCTGTCGACATTCAACTCCTCAACCACCAGCTCTGAAGATGGATATTCGCTTTTTTCTTCCTCTATTGACTCTATGCCATGTTCCATGGCAGCTGTTGATGCTTTCCATTTCTGGTTGCTGCAATCTCTTTCAGCAGCTTCCCATAATTGATCATCAATGTCGATCCTGCTTGGACCATCAGAACAAATAGTCCTATAGTGCAAATAACTTGACTCCTGGTCGAGTTTATTGTCTTTCATCATTTGCCCATGCTTCCCTCTGGAGATTTCATTAACATTTTGTCCCTCATCATCAACCTCGCACTGCCCTGCAAGTGCCTCTTTATTTAACCCATCATCATCTTTACCTGAAGCCTCCAAGTTGGAATCAGCATCAAAGTTTTCCTGCACTCTGTAACTTCTGATATGTATTATCATCTTTTGAAGAGCTTCTACTTTAGTGATCAATTTCTCCAACTCTGGAACACCTTTGACATCCAAGACTTTATGACCATCACCAGATTGACAAGAACCACGATGCAGATTAGAGACCAAGGGCAAATCCTGGAGACAGAAAAGTCAGAGTGTCAGAAGGGACTGTTGCAGATTCAATTAGCCAATAATGTTAGCTTGCCTCAGAAAGTAAAGCACAATTTTATCCTCAAAAGGCAAGAACGAAATTTTTTGTGATTTAAATCTTTTTTTTTTAATCAATGCCCTGAAAGCACATTGATCCAAAATTTTAGGCATGTCTTTAATTTGATCCAGTGACACAGATTTCAAGACAGTTGAACTTTGCCTTATCTTAGTTACCTTTTGTCAACTCCTCACTTTGATAGTCTTCAAGTGGACTTAACTGATCTTCAAATATAGATTGAATTTTGAACTATGATCAAGATTGACAACATGTTCAGATTCAACAGTGCTAAGAAGTGTACCTCTTTCTCATAGTGGTTTGATTGTGTACGCTTTGACATTGTCATAATTAGTTTTTCTAGAGATATAATACCATTCCACAAAGATGTTATGCATGCTGGATAAACATCCAGGACAGCCTTCAACCCACTATTTTCTCCCTCTAAATCATCATTCTTTTTCATCAGAGTATCCACATACTCCTTTGTTAAAGGTACCTCCATATTTAGTGTCTCCTTTTGCAATATTGAACTAACTTCCCCTACTAATAGCAGCTCATGAACTTTTTCTTCATATAATGCTGCATAAGCTGTGGAGAGTTGAAGATCATTTAACAACGCTGTGATTTCCCCTTCGCAGCACTCATTTTCAGCTACTTCTTTCTGAAGTTCTGAGATCAAATTCTCCTCACTGTTCACAAGCAACTTGACTTCTTCACACATTTGATTGATTTCCTCTTGAAGCACCATATTTGCTTCATAAAGGTATCTGATCTCATTGTTCCTATGTGCAAGTGCTTCTGATAAACTTGAAATTTTCTGCTCCAAATCTTCTTTGACCAGCTTACTCACTTCATTTTCAGCTATTTCTTTCTGAAGTTCTGAAATCAAATCTTTCTCACTGTTCACAAGTAACTTAACTTCTGCACACATTTGATTAATTTCCTGTTGCAGCACCTCATTTGCTTCATTAAGATATCTGATCTCATCATTCCTGTGGTCAAGCACTTCTGATAAAGTTGAAATCTTCTGCACCAACTCTTCTTTGACCAGTTTACTCGCTTCATTATCAAGCTGAAGTCCCTTGAGGATTCTGCATAATTCTGAGTTCTTCTGTTGACTTGACTGAAACTTCTGATTTGTTTCTGATAGCTGTGTCTGTTTCTGTATCAGTAGAGTCTCTATACACTGACTTTGAAGATTTAGTTCCTCCAGGACTTTTGTAGTTGTAATTAAATCAAACTCTGAAAGCAGTAAATGATTTCTAAAGTCTTCTTCTAGACAAGTAATGGACTCACCAAGATGCATTTTTTCTTCCTCAAGAACCCTTGTCTTCCAATTTAGTCTGTTATTCTCTCCATCAAGACCTTTATTAATAACATTAAGAGAATCCAGATTAGAACTGAGAGACCTCAACTCCAACAATTTTTCTGCAATAAGGCTCTTAAAGAAGACAAAAATATGATCCAGTTCTATTGCCTCTGCAAGGACATGATTATGTTCGTCTTCGAACATGCGATGCTTTTGTTTTAAACTGTAAGATTCTTCCATGAGTATCATCTTTTCTTCAATCAAATTTAAAATTTCACATTTAGACATCTGGAGAGCATCTTGCAGATCCGTCAACTGCCCATGGACAGCCTTTATTTCGGTCTTCATTACTACCTCCCTTTGGTTGTTTGCTTCCACATCCTTCACTAGTTTTTCATTCAAGCATAAGATTTTGTGCTTCTGTTTTCCTAATGCTAATAACTCTTCAGTTTTGATGTCAAGCTCCCTTTCAAGAGAACATTTCTCCAATCTTAGACTGATGAGATCCTGTATTATATGCCTCAGAAGCATGGCAAACACTGATATCTCTATATGCAGTTGTTGATTATCACCCTCAGCTTCTGAGATAAAATTCAACAGCTTTTTAATTTCAGTCAAGATAATATTAAATTCATCCTGGATTTCATCCAAGTTATCAAACTCCTTGTCAAAAATAAGTGTGTTCCACAGTAAATGAATTCCATTGCTTAAATTCTCCTTTTGCTCTGACAATAACATTATGTTGTTGATATGCATGAGCTTTTCCTGTTCAAGTTCTGAAATAAGTGTCTCAGCACTATTACAATTCTGTATGTGCTTCTGACATTCTATGGAAAGATCCAAGTTCCTTCCATTTACATCAAACAAACTTCTTTGCAAGATAAAATTTCCCATCAGAGCACCAATCAGATTATTTTCTTCTGCTTGAAGTTCCTCCTCTTTAAGCTGGTTTTCCTGTCGCAGGAGAAAAATCTGGTTCTCTAATGTGGCTATCCTACTCTTGTATGATTGAATATGGGTTTCATACTCTTCTTTTTCTAGCTTAAGATGATCTCGTAGATCCTTGACCTGATGGGTTAAAAAATCTCTTTCTCTTGTTAATTTCAAGTTCTTATCCTTCAAGTCAGTGAGCGTACTCTCCAGGTTTATCAGATTCAGGATGATTCTTTCTACCTAGCATGCAAAGATGAAAATCGATGTAATCTGAGAATGAAAAAATCTCTTGGTAAAAATGGAAATTTGATATCATATGACAAGAAATAATAGTTAGCTTAAAATGAGATAATATGTAAGAGAGTAATAGGGAGGAAGAGTGACCTGAGAAACAAGAGTGTCCTCAACAAAATGACCAGAGTTCTGAGCACGCAGGGACTGACAGGAGTCTTCGAAGTCTTTTAACTTTGACTTCAGAAAAACAGCTTCATTCCTTACCTCAGATAGGGAGTTCTCCGAGAAGGAATTCTTGTAGGAAAGCTTCTCTACAATCTGAGATAGAATCTCTAACTTAGATTGAAGATTGTTCCCCTTGGCAAAAAGACCAGAGTTATGGTTGCTGAGTGATTGACAAGATTCTTCTAAGTCTTTCAACTTTGACCTCAAAGACCCAACTTCACTGCTTGCAACAGTTAGGGAGTCCTCCAAGAATGAGTTCTTGTCATAAAGCTTCTCTACATTCTGAGTAAGAACCTCCACCTGATAAAGAATAGTGTTCCTTTCAACAAGAAGGCCAGAGTGCTGATTGTGAAGAGACTGACAAGATTCTTTAGAGTCTTTCAACCTTGACCTCAGACACCCAACTAGAGTGCTTATATTAGATTGAGAGTTTTCCAGGTTAGAATATTTGTCTGAAATCTTATTTACATTCTGAGTAAGAATCTCTAATTGAGATAGAAGATTGTCCCTTTCAGCAAGAAAAACAGACTTCAGATTACCAAATGACTGTGTGGATTCTTCAGAGACTTTTAACTTTGACCTCAGACAATCAACTTCACAGCTTGCATTAATTAATGAGTACTCTAAAAAGGAATTTTTCTCAGAAAGCTTCTCCATATCCTGGGTAAGGATCGCTGCCTGAGACAGAAGAGTGCTTCTTTCAGAAATAAGGCAGGAGTTATGATCACACAGTGAACTACAGGAACTTTCAAGGTTTTTTAACTTTGACCTCAAACATCCAACTTCATTGTTTGCATCAGATTGGGAGTTCTCCAAGATGGAACTTTTCTGTGAAAGTTTCTCCATGTTCTGAGTAAGAAACTGTACCTGACAGACAAGAGCTATCTTTGCAGCAAGAAGTCCAGAGTTCCGACCACTTATAGACAGACAGACTTCTTCAGAGTCCTTCGAGTTTGACCTCAAACACTCAACTTCATTGCTCATCTCTAGAGACTTCTCCAAGAAGGAATTCTTGTCTAAGAGTGTCTCCACATTCTGAATAAGAATCTCTACCTTAGAAAGCAAGGTGTTCCTTTCAGCAAAGATATCAGACTTCTGCTCAATGAGAGACCGACAGGATTCTTCAGATTCCTTCTACTTTGACCTCAAATTCCCAGCTTCATTGTTCATATCAGACAGGGACTTCTCCAAGAAGGAATTCTTGTCTGAGAGCTTTTCCCCATTCAGAGTTAGAATTTCCACCTGAGAAAGAAGAGAATTTCTCTCGGCTAGAAGACCAGAGTTCTGATCACTGAGAGACTGACAAGATTCTTCAAAGTCCTTCAATTTTGACCTCAGATACCCAACTTCGGTGCTTATATCAGATAGTGAGTTCTCCAAAATCAAACTTTTCTCTGAATGCTTCTCCACATTCTGAGTAAGGCTCTCTACCTGAGAGAGAAGACTGTTCCTTTCAGCAAGATGAGCAAAATGCTGATCACTGAGCGACTGATAGGATTCTTCAAAATTTTTCAACTTTGGCCTCAGACACCCAAGTTCAGTGCTTAAGCAAAAAAGAGAGTTCTCCGAGAGGGTTTTTTCTCTGGAAAGGGTATCCACATCCTGTGAAAGAATTTCCACCTTAGAGATGAGCACATTCTTCTCAGCAATATTGATCGAAATTTTTCTGTTGAGAGATTCGTGCAATTCCTTCAGTGCTAAAATCTTTTCTCTTACAACTCCTAACTCTATGTTCACATCAGATAGTGAACTCTCCAATGCTGTGTTCTTCTTTAAAATATCGTCCCTATCTCTCAGCTTCTCCACAAAATCAGCTTCATACTTCTTGCAGATAGCTTTCAAGTCAGAATTTTCATTTTGCAAATCTTTTATGGCTGTTTCAAGGACTCAGCATGTATCCTGGCAGCTACCTTTTCCTCCATAAGTTCTTGGTGTTTCACTTCTAAGTCATTCCTAATTTCTTTAATATGGCACAGCTCTTGAATAAAGATTTCCTTTTCACCAACAAGGAGCCCAACTTCATCTTCAAGGATCCTTTTTCTCTCAGCCAACAAATTGATCTTGTCTTGGAGCATTTTGTTCATCAAGCTAGAGTAAAGATTTTGTTCATTTAAGCTGTCATTTTCATCATTAAGCTTGCATATTTTTTCCTGGAGATCTATACAATGCAGCTCCATATCCCTTAACTTATTGATACCTTTTGAATTTCTTGACTCAAATGATATACCTCTTCCTGAGATTGAGTGCGCAGCTTTTTTCCTTCAAGAGGACAGCCGTCTCAGCCTGCATGCATTGCTGGTGTTTGTCTTCAATTGTATTGTGGAATTTTGCTAATGCCTGCTGATTCTGAATAAGTTTGTACTCCTGCATATCTGCTTTCTTTCTTAGCATCTCTAGTACCATTGATAGAGATTGGTTAAGTTCTTCACAACTCTGCAGGTTCTCCACTTTGCTCAGCATTTCATCATTGAGTTTATTCAATTCATTTTGTGTGGCAGAGAGACAAGATTCAAGAACCGATGTTCTTTCAGGAGATACTTGGTATTGAATGTCATCTGCATCCTTCTCAGAGCACATTTTAGGGAGAGTACCATTCAAGCCTTGATGCTCATTTTCTGTTTTATTAGAACAATCAGATTCTGCCATTATCAAAATCTTCAGATTATGGTTCCCAGCTGATAACAGGGAAATGTCTTGTTGGAGACCTTTTGCTACAAAGCTTGAAACTTGTTTCTCCATAAGTTGAGTGCTTTCTACAGGCCAAAATTTTGAGTTATTGTCAACACTTTCTCTCTCTTCCTCCTGAAAATTTAGTCCTTTTCTTGCTCTCCCATCAGATGTCATACGTGCTGCCCCATCCCCAATTGCAAACATCTCATTCAATTGCTTCAAACCCTTGTTTCTTGAAGATAAACTACTTTGTTCAGAATATAACCCATTTCTTCTAAGTACATGTGAATCTAATGACAAGCACAATGCATCCTTCTGTAACTCATTAGGATCAAATAATGCACGAAGGGCTGGTGGCACTTCAGGAGTGTGAGGTTCTGCCTCATTGCCAAAAGAACCATAAGGTGATCCATCTAACATCACCAACGGGAATTGGCTAGGGAATGCTTCTGCCATTGTTCGATGAGCCTGATGAAGTGCTCCTGTTGCATGATCATATCTTTCTGCTAATGCACGGTATGCTCGGTAAAGCTCCTCCACCAATTTCATGAGCTCTGGACGCTTCTTGTAGTACATCTCCGCTCTCCTTGCAAAGGAATCAGCATCTTCTTCTAACATCTTGATTATTGTGTTGACCTTCATGTCTGTATCTGATTACAGAGTGCCCCTTTGGTAAAAGTGATTCCAAACTATTTACAGTAAGATCACATTTTAATGCTAATGTAACTTTAATCTACAAATGAAATAATTATCAAGTTACAGACAAAAACCAATGCAATATGTTATTGATGACACTTGTCTATAGCTGATCACTCTGATGTTTTCTATCCATCATGTTGCTCCTATCCACAATGATGAAGCTAGTCTATATACAATTGCTGCTTAGAAATCAAATTCCAGATTACAGGCTTTGGATTTAGAAGTTACAAAATAATTAGTGAAAGTGACTAAGTATATTGATTAATAATATACTGAATGCATTAAGTTCGTCAAGTTGGCAAGTAGGATGGCTTCGCTTCATATAAGGTAAGGATCTGATCAAATTTGGTCAACCTGCTGACTTGCCCAAAGAAGCTGACCTAAACCTTTTCACCGTGCAGGTGCACGCACATCAAGGGGAAAGTTCCACATCAGACAACACAACGTTCTCTCCAATCGAGGACACACCAAAGGTTCCAACATGCTGCTACTTCCTTTATTGTTTACCTATGAAAGTGAAGGAATCAGTCGTAATTTGTTCAATGGGATCCTCCGGCAAACCTCAAGTCAATTTTAGATGTGGTGAAAAGCTTAAGATGTACAGAGCAGAAGGAGCTAGATCTTTTTACTTATGGAGAAAGTCCCATTCAAACCCAGTGAAATGTGATGTTTGAATCAAATGAGTGAGATGAAAATTGCGAAAATATGAGCAAAGTTAAAAGCAGATACTAACCAATCAGCAAGAGAATTCAAACTAATTGCCAAACAAATAATCTTTCTTATAAATAAAGCGAAGTATATAAGTGTGAAGCTCAATTTTTCAAAATGATGATGAAGACTAAAAATAATAAGGACCTGCAAGATTCTCTTGAAGCCATTTCGAATTCTTTGGGCTGATATGGCTGTCCCACCACCATGAATAAAGTCGTCTTGATTCAGCATGCAACCTGTCCGCCATGAACTCAAGCATACAAAGTAATATGCTCCTTTTAATCTTGAAAAGCTTAATTGCTATATCTCTGGTGATGACCTATGCCAGAACAAATGAGGAACAAAACCACTGAAACCTACTCCGTTTGACACAAAATCTTTCAGCTAGAAAATCAATTTGCAATATTGCAATTTATCTAGACAATGCACAAGTGCAAGTATCAGAAAATAGTGGGCTTCCAGAAACTTGGGAGTAAATTTTGAATTCACGAGGAGCAAAAAGGTCACCTTCTAAACAAATCTGAGCTATAAGCAAACCAGGAAGTTTCTGATGCCTTCACTCTGTTAGGAATCACTGCATCGGTAACAGTAAAAATCAGCACGAAAATAATATTTCTTAAGAGAAGGATTCACTCACAATGCTAACAGTAAAAAGGGGGTTTCGTCCATCTCCACTCAAAGAATCTCTAGTTCACAGAAACGAATTATGAAACCAAAATTGTCAACCTTGCTCAAATTCGCACCATCTAGAAAATGAGAAATGGTTGTTTTGCATTAGCTCGATTAGAAGAGGAGCCAACGTCGACTAAGACATCGTAGAGAGATGGAGCCTGCTAAGAAAAGAAAACAGTTTGCTTGCAGAACAAAAACTAACGCCAGGAACAGCAGAAAATGGCACTGTCTTAAACTGTCTTTTTCTCACAAAATCATTAAAACGGACAAATTGTCTCTTGCAGAAGCCATAACGGGGATAAATCACATGAAGTCTGGCATGCAAAATCAAACAAGTAGGAATAGTATAGAAGGACTTAAGAAAGAACACGAAAATATGGTTGTCTTGTAAACGGCTTTCGTCAACAAATGCTACTTGTTAGAAGATGATATACCAGCTCCAAGAAAAGGATAAAAGGTTTCTCTGTTCTACATGGATTTTTTATGAGTTTGATATTCTGCAAGAGACAAGGCAGATGATTCAACAGGAAAAATGATAAAGAATTGACTTTCTTGATATCAGAGTGTTAAAGAAAACCAAGAAAAAGATTCTGCATAAGGTTAAGACCTCGCAGTGTCGGGATCGAACGGCTCCCGAGCTTGTACAACAGATCGTCGTGAACATAAATAACCCATCGCAAGAACCCAAAACTCCAAAACCACGAAACCGAGCTCACACGTAGATCACGAGAAATACATCAATGACATCATTAATGGGAGGGAAAAAAAAATCCAATCTTGCGGGAGAAGAAGCCATACCAAAGAGCAAATCCGAAGCCGGCACAAACAAGCAGCTGCAATGATGGAAGCCACCTATTCTTCTCTGCTACTCTCAGCGGTCAGCCCACCCTCCTTCCCACCGATCCCATCTTTTTGGTACTGCCAAGACAAAAAAGCGAAGTCTGCCGTGCGCACAAGAAAAGCAGGACGCCAGAGCACAAAGCACGAGACGGAACGGGGAGAGCCGTCGTTTAAATCTCGGTACAACGCCATTGCGATTTGGGAGTAACAGCTGATGAGTTATATGGAAAGCACGGCGTCGTGTAAGCCTTGGAGCGAGGGGAGCGGATCCAATTAGCCTGCTATGATTTGGCCGACGATGTGTGGTTCCGTTCTTCCCGTTGTAGTTTGCGCGCTGCCGCTGTTCGCATATCTGAGGGAAGCCAGCATACAGGATTTCCTCCGGTCACGAGACGGATGGGTGCCACTGACGGAAGCGATTCTAACAAGACGCCGGAAGTGGGCCGTTGAGAACAGAAGCAACCCTGGACTGTGGCTGCGACGGGCCAGGGAGTCTGTGACTTCCCGCGTCCCTCCGTTGCTAAAGTCTTGATAAGTCCCGAGTTTGAGAGTGAGAGAGTTCCTTAATACATCGTCCGACTATCGATTAGCCACAAGATTGTGCAAAGAATTGTTTGGACAATGGTTACGGAGCAATGATCTTATCGAGTCAGTGTGTTAATGCCACGTAACAGATCTTTTGGAATCGAGATGAATTAATCCTTCTCGGTACTACGTTATCAATCTTATGGGATCAGGTTCTGTTTGACATGCTGACCGAATAGGTGTAACGTATGAGTGGTTATCTATATTATGCCTCGTATCAGATGCATATATCATATCCGATGTGGAATTAGTTGGCTATTCACCTTAATACTTGGCATTTAGTTTTAGATATTTAGACTATTATGGGCACATCGGATAAATTTTATAATTTATACTTGTAAGATAAGTAAGTCTAAATTGATGTATGGTGTCAAGCCACACACACACACACACATATATATATATATATATATATATATATATATATATATATATATATATATATATATTATAACCGTTGCATCTATTAATAAAGATGAGTGACTTTCCTTCTTTATTACAAATGCTCCTGCTTTTCGTATTTTTATCTTTTCTTGTTTCCCTCATCTCTTCTCATATCTTTCCTTCACTCCTCTGTCACTTTCTCATCTTCTGATCTCTTTCGCTCTTTTTTTTCATTGCTTTCTTTCTTTTCCTTTTCCTCTCATTATTTATTTATCTTCAAACATTCGAAAAGAAAGAGGAAAAAAAAAGAAATTGAAGAGGGGAAATTAACCACTATCGAAATCATGTCAGAATTTAGAATGGGAAAAGGCATATTTGTCAACTGACTGAGAAAGAGGTAAATCGAGACATCATCCGGTAAAATTAAATTAATGAGAATATTTTTAGGTAAATTAAACACTTCTAGATTAATGCCAACATGGTACCCTGCGTCCTCGCGTCAAAACAAGCTCGACCGAAGTTGAACTTGTTCGTGACATGATCTTCCCTGACATTTCTGTCCCTTGCCGTGCTCTGTGGCTAAATCCATTCTGCTGTCTGCTCAACGAAACCTCTGGCATTTGAGGGTCTTTCTTTTATGTTTTTACAGATGATATTTTTGTACCATTTTAATTTGCATGAAGGGTATCAATGTCTTTTTATTATGACAAGGTTTGACCAACTCACGTAAGACTTTCACGAGACAAGACTTATTTGTAACCTAATGACCTGCGAAACCTCCAGCTGAGGCCACAACGAGTGCTGTAGAATATATATATATATATATATATATATACAAGCCGGTTTGCTGTAGCTTCTCCCTCCCTTAGTCGCACGCATGTAGTAAAGCAGACGCTAAATCATTCACAAAATGACATTTAGAAAGAGTTTGTAGCAGGTTGAGTTAGGTTGATCACTCCGTATTGTAGTCAACAAACATGCCTCTTCCTCCTGCGGATCCAAGCAATTATATGAAGGTTGGTTGAAGAGTAGGAAGAGTTGTTCACCTACGCCAATCATACTCCAATCTCCCTTCTTCGCTAGATAAAACCCTGCCCTCTTCAATCTTCCAGGCAAGGCATTCACTCCATCTTCTCTCTTCAATCTTCCGGGCAAGTTAAGGTCGTTATAGAATGGTTGATGCCAGAAGCGTTCAAGCAATCCTAGTTGCGGCAATGGCAGCCGTGCTATTGGCAGGTGCAAGCGCCCAGTCCAGCTCGTGCTCGTCGGCCATCATGAGCTTGTCGCCGTGCTTGGACTACATCACAGGCAACGCTTCCACCCCCTCCAGCTCATGCTGTTCGCAGCTCTCCTCCGTGGTGCAATCAGAACCACAATGCATTTGCACCCTCATCAGTTCTGGAGCTTCATCGGCTTCCTCGCTCGGAATCACCGTGAACCAGACTCAGGCGCTCGCCCTTCCCAGTGCCTGCAAGGTTCAAATCCCCCTCAGCCAGTGCAATGGTAAGCATCAAGCTCTATGACTCCTTATCTTGCAATCTTGTATGAAGTGACCTAATCTCTTTATGGCATGGCTGACATGAGAGCAGTAAGTGGACCGAGTGCATCCCCAGCAACACCATCCACATCACCTTCAGGTATGGGAGTGATCTTTGCTATGCGTCCCTTTCAAGTTTCAGTACAAGGGTGCCAGTTTCAAAGTGCTTTATGTGCAGGTGTTGGATCAAAAAGTAACCCTGCAACAAGCACAGACTCATCAGATGGAGCCCCTCAAGGAGTACCTCTTGCGCTTCTGCTCTCTCTGGTCGCGATCGCGGCATATCCTTTCACATCTCTCGTCATTGTCTAAGCTTGCAGCTTTTTGGCATATGTATATGGTTATCGGAAGGTGTACGAGTGGACTTGCATTCTTTTTCTTCCGGGTTTCAATAATGTTTGCCTCCGCTGAGGCTATTTAGAGATGTAGCCGTGAATCAAAATGCATGTGTGATACCTATCACAGAACATGCATCTTTATACTATTTGTTTCTATCCATTTATATTATTGTTTTACAAAGCATGTGGTATGCTTATCTTAAGGAATAGATTGTATTTGAATATTAGCACAAAAATAAGGTGTGGTTAAGACCAATTACATCTTAAAAAAACAAGATTCAATGGTCCTAACAAAATTTGTCAACCAATTGGTACATTTATTTATTTTTCCTAAAATTATATGACGATTTGTAATTAGAAAAAGAGTCAAGTATGTATAAAATATTCCTAACTAAATTTAGAAGTTTCCAAGGAGAATTTTTTTCCTTTCCTGTTAAAAATACGAATAAGACTCTCGACAGAATCCTCCATTTACTAACACAAGATCTAACAACACAATTTGCTCCTACATCTTGTGATGGTTGATGGTGAGGTCCATCAATTTAAACCATCCATATATCGAGACGCATGACTGTGAGATAGTTACCATTGTAGCCATGATACATAATTTCATAGTTTATGGTGATTATTAATATCATGTTCCAACCGACAAGCATTTATGTGTTCGATCAAGATGTGCATGGTTAATATACAGTACATTATTGCTTCTTCATAATAGAATTAATGCAAACTATCTCCACATGTTGAAAAACTTGACTTAACAAGATATATATTCAATTAGTACATAGGTGGTAGGTACATTTAGATTTAAGTATAATAAAATCTACATGAAATCGAGCTTGTCTAACAAGTTCAAATTAGGCTTTTTATATTTTTAGTTATTTTTTAAAAAAAGTTAAGCAGAAAAATGAGTATTCAGGTTGGGTTTGAATACATGCATGGTGATTAAGATTTGAGTTTTGAGTTTGTGTGAGAAATTATGGACATCTCCTTGCTAACTAAGTGCCTAAGGAAGGGTGTATAATAATAGAACTACATCATGTATGTATAATAATAGAACTACATCATGTATCTTTGCTCCGTTATAGTTTAATATTAGGTCTTTTCTAACGATTTAAGTTTTGAATTATTTGTCATCCTATTAAAAATTATCATTGTATCAAAATAGACCATTTGTTTAAAACCTGTATCATGACTTCTTTTGAAGCTTAATTAATATTAATTTTTTCTTTCATTTTCACTTTAACCATGTACTTATTCAATTTCACATATCAAATCTAATCTAAATATTAGAATTTTACACATTCGTTTTTTTTTTCTTGACAATTTAAGCTTTTGGGTCTTACATTCTTGTTGTTATGACAATGAATAATGTCCCTCCATAAAGAATTACTTAATCAAATTGATTTAAACATTTCAGGATCTGACCCAATATTAAGGATGCATTCTCCTAAAAATGATCTTAGCTTTGGTTCCTTGTTCCAAACTTAAAAAATTCTCACAAATCTCTTTTTGATTATTTAAAAAGATCATTTTACTTTTGTAACTTTAAAAAAAAATTTATCATAGCCTTAGGCTTAGCTGTACTTCTACTCATGCTTGGCTGCTCAGCTTGCCAACCCTTGTTATGATTAGTTGTGACCTTTACATGAAGATGCAAGTGGCCAAGGGAGAGAAGGAGACAATCAGTGCTATCAACTTACATACCGAGGCTAAGATGGCCAGGAAAGGGGAGGGGGGTGACCAACGTTGCATTTCATGCGTCGAGGTGGAAGTGGCTAAGGAAAGAGAAAAAACAATTGACATTATTATCCTGTGCACAAAGGCATAGGCAAACTAGAGGGTGGACGGTGTTGTCTACTAGCTCATGTGTGAAGGTGCAAGTGACTAAGGGAAGGGATGGAGGTGGTTAATATTACTTTCCAACTTGCATGTAGAGGCACAAGTGGTCAGGAGAAGATGGGGAGGAGGGACAACTAATAAGAGTTATAGTCAATCATGATGGGTGGACGAGAGTCGACAAGCATGACTACTAAAGCATGATGTGTAGGGAGGGACTAGGCATGAGAGGAGGTGCAACGGAGGCCGATGATCGTTAAAATTAAAATGATCATTTCTAAAAAAATTATTCCATAGGAAAATCTAAAATTAGAAACTTTTTTAGAAAATTTACCCTAATATTAATATAAGTCTGATGTCATTTATAAAATAGCAAATTTTTTTTCATTTTAAAACAGCAAATAAAAACTATTTTTCGTAAAGTGGTGGAAATTTTGGCAATGCAATGATTTAGTAGCAAAATTCCAAGATCCACCCAACCTCGGAATTCTACACCACAACACCCTTCAACACCAGCCGCCCCAAACACGAAAATTAAAGAAAACAGCAGTCAAACATTCCTAAAATTTTCTTGACAATTAAAACCCAATTTAACAGTCATACAATTCGAATATCGGATGCACATGTGATGAGATTTGGTGGAGATGATATTATTATATTTAAAGAAAAACTGCTAAGTCAAATACCAATCAAATCAACTCTTATTCCTAGAATTTTCTATAGACAGGACCCAAAAACACGTCTTCATTGCTTATAAACATAAAATTAATATAAGAAAAGGTACACACAAAAATTTGTAGCCAAAACACTCGCACGGTTTCACGGGGAGAACCAGTGAATTAACTTATGTAGAACCGAGCGCGATGTCAGCCAAAAGACGACATTTGAAGTTCAGAAAGGCAGAGCCAAAATTCTTCTTTTTTGATTGAAGCATCATTAATCTCAAATACTAAATTAATATTACTTAAACTTTAGTGTCATGAGTCTTTTTTTTCTTTCAAGAAGCAAAGAAAAGATTTTATTAATTTAAAACATTGAGTACAACCATCACATATAGCATTAGAGGTAATCAGATCAGATAATTCATTGAAAAATACTCCCCTTCAAAAACCATCCATCCCTTTTAGTCTAATAAAATTAAATAGTCAATTCGTTATATGATTCTCTTCTCCAAAGACATATACGAGTCTAACTTCTTTAAAGAGAGTCAGCAAATCAAGGATATCATAAATGATATTTCGTAAAGTTCGTGAACGATCAATTTTATCATTAATAAGTTGTACAAGAGAAGAAGAATCCTTCCTTGCTAGCAGCTTCCGAACCCACTTTTGCAACGAAAAGCCTCATTATATGTAATTGATCTCCAACATGTCAACCTGTAACCCGCACATAAAGGGAAGGAATTACCATCTCTTAATATAAAACTCACTCCTCCTATAGCCGTTGCATTCTCGGATCCATCAATGCTTAATTTATATCATTCTTGATCAAAGGGACCAATGGATAATAATAGTTAAAGACACCTATTGCCCATGAGAAAAGGTATTAGTCACATAATCCAACACAAAGACAATTGTGGTATAAATAATCTTATTAGAACTATGTATATAGACAGAGAACTTTGACATTATTTTTAGTCTTTAATAGAAGCCATAAAATAATAGCCACAAAAACTTTCAATATCGTGCATTTATCTTTAGGCAAATTATTACCTTTATTGACCCAACCCTCAAATACTAAAAAATTATAAAATTAAAATTGAATCTCAAGATCGTCCTCACATAAGTTCCAAATGGCGGCAAAGGTAATAAAAAAATATTTACTGCTATACCAAATTTGGCTAAGTTGACCCTCCTATGAGAGACGATGGTATAAGAGTTTCCAACAAAAGAGTTTAATTCTTGAAGTGATAAAAACTCCACAGCACATGCCACTTATCTCCAAATTGAATATACTTACCATTACGATTATGAAGAAATAAATAAGTAGATTTAGTAGAGGCCACTCTAAGGTGGGTGAGGCTTCCAAACCCATTTATGACAATACGAACAGAAAGAAATATCTATTAATAATAAATCATAGAAGAATCTCAGTTCCTATTAATAATAAAATTATGAACATACAAGTTATCATTTAATACGTTAATATTAACCAAAAAAAAAATCTACAAAACTTTTTTTCAAAACACAACTATCCTTGCAAACATCAATCATATTAAGACTCCCGACCAACATAATAACACAGATTTTAGATACTCAACTGAAGATAAAAACCATATTCAAGTCCAACTAATCTTTCTAGATCTATTGTTACTCCAAAAGTAATAAGTTCAACTTCTCATACTTAGCCTTCACAATATAATTCTACATACGTTCATCATTTAATAGACTTCTAATTTTAGTATTATATAACGTTGTTCTAGTAAAGTGCACATCTCTGAGCCCTAACCCACCATCAATCTTCCTCCCTAGTAACGGTGTCTTAAGCCTCTAGATTGTTATTTTTTCCTCCATAAATAAATCCTAACCTTGTTAATGCTGTTAAGGATTAACCTTATCTAATGTGACATCGAGTCGCTAAGTTGGGTCAAAGTCTTTTATTTTCATTTTTCTTAACAATAGTGTCTGATGTCACTGGCAATTTTTAACGTTGACCTGACTATCTAGAACCATATACAACACTTAGTCTGGTCAACAGTCTTCTAATTTTTAATTTATAATAATTTTACTAGGATGATGCAGGTATTTTGATGCCATGCTTTAAGTAACGATGCCATGATGGAAGATTATTGGGTGAATTCTCTTTTTTTAAAAATAAAACTATTATTATTTCTAACGGTGCATTTTTTTATTTTATTTTTTAAAAAGTCCACTCTATTATCGTCCTATGTGGCCCTCTCGCCATCACATCACGCTGTCATCCTGTCAAGTCCTGTCCGTTCGCCCATGAGGCTCTACCGGCCCTCTCCATTGTCATCGTAGTAATTTCCATGGGAGGGGGCCACCAGAGATAAGAGATAGGAGGCGATGATGGGGGATGATAATATTCCCGAAATAAAGTGAAAAAAAGGTCACTATGTGAAAAATAATATTTTTTTCTAAAAAATCTGCCCAAGAGTATTACACGAGTCAATGTCAAGAGGAGTTGTGACTGCAATGAAGTCCTATAATTACATATACCACACTTCCATTCGAACAGCATTCAACGAATCTATTCGTAGCTTCACTTGCTTTCTCCGTGGAGGCTCAAACTTCCATTAAATGTCTTCCTTTTTCGATCCCTTCATTACTTTTGGATCACCTTCGTGGCTGTTAACTTTAACATCCGCGCTCATCGTCCCATTCCTTTTGTCGGAGCCAGCTGCTTCTGCCACCGGTGTAACCAGCGACACCTCCGACCTATCCGCTCTCCTCTCCATCAGGGCTCATTTAAACCCTTTCACTTCCTTGTCCTCATGGGACAGTCACAACTCCAGCATCCCTTTCTGCCAGTGGCCGGGTGTGACATGCGGAAGTAGCAAGAACCGCGGAAGGGTGACCGCACTAAACCTAGCCAATCTGGGCCTCACAGGCTCCGTATCTTCCGACATAGGCAACCTGACCTTCCTCCGGAGCCTCAACCTCTCCTTCAACAACCTGCAGGGTCAGCTTCCGCCGGAGCTCGGCCGTTTGTCACACTTAGAGTTGCTCGTTCTGAGCCGAAACGCTCTTGAAGGCAGAATTCCTGGCACCCTCGCCAACTGCTCCAACCTGTGGCGTATAAGCCTAGGTTCCAACAGACTCGCCGGGGAAATCCCGGCAGAGTTTGGTGCACTTCCCAAGCTCCAAATCCTTAGCCTCCATGATAACGACCTCAGCGGGAGAATCCCTGCTTCCCTGGGGAACCTCTCGTCGATGACTCACATCGATCTCGTGGGAAACAGACTGGCAGGCACCATACCACCGAGTCTAGGAAGACTCCAAAGCTTAGTGCACATCTCTGTCACCAGGAACTCATTGAGAGGAGCGATCCCCGCCTCCATTTTTAACATGTCGTCCCTCTCCTACTTGTACGTAGGGTATAACCAACTCTCTGGAACACTGCCACCTGATATGGGCAACACGCTTGTCCGTCTTGAAGTACTTCAAGCATTTGGTAACATTCTTGAAGGACCACTTCCTATCTCACTGCCAAATGCTTCTATGCTTAGAGAAATCGTTCTGCCATATAACAGACTTAGTGGACCTCTGCCTCGGGATATAGGCAAGCTAAGATATCTATCTTCGCTGAATCTGCGTGCCAACGGATTCGAAGCGAGGACAGCTGAGGACTGGGAGTTCTTCACATCCTTAGCCAACTGCAGCTATCTGCAAACCCTGGACCTGGAGTATAACAAGCTGGAGGGGACATTGCCAAACACGATAGTCAATCTATCGACACAACTTACATGGCTTGGTTTGGGAGGAAACCAGGTACATGGAAGTATTCCCGAAGGGATAGGGCGCTTCATCCACCTCGAAAGACTTCACTTGGATCAGATGTCTCTCACAGGTACTGTTTCGAACTCGCAGTAGTACTGAGATCAGTGGAACCCAGATTCATGAAGAAGTTGGCTCATGATAGATTTACGTGGTTAGATTCATCAAGCTATTACACAAGTCATCTTTTATTTTATTTCAAAACTAGGTGAAGAATAAAACTTTGATGATCAATTAACGAGTGCCCTACATAATTTTGTCGTTTAAGAAACCTGCATAAAATTTTTGTATATAGATTTATGATTATAGCCTCCCAAAAAATTATGGATTTTACATATCTAACCTTGCAGAATTTTATCATCACAATTCTTGATTCTTTATATCATCAGTGTCAAAATTTCATGGGTCTGAGTCAATAAATAGTTAACAAACACTAATTTAATTCAACAGCTTAAGCTTAAGTTAAATATAATATATATAATTCGACTCTCTTTATCCTTAACGTTATGAAACTATCCTCTCTCTTTGCATCTCTCTCATGCATGCATCTTCACAGGTCACGTTCCTGCAGCCGTTGGCAAGTTACGGAACCTGCACGTCTTGTCCTTGGACGATAATCAATTATCGGGAGTTCTTCCATCCGCTGTTGGCAACCTTACCCAGCTCGAAAACCTCTACTTGAACGGCAATGGCTTGCAGGGAGAGATTCCCAAGAGCTTCGGCAACCTGCGACAGTTGACTGTGTGTGATTTATCATTCAACAAGCTCGAGGGCCGCATTCCTGAAGAACTTACGGAGCTGACCTCTTTGACTCGATACCTCAACTTGTCGCGGAACTTGTTCACGGGGCCTCTGCCAGCAGAAGTTGGCAGCTTGAAGAATCTTGAAGCGTTGGATATATCAAAGAACAGACTCTCTGGGGAAATTCCAAGCACCATAGGAGAATGCCAAGTCTTGCAGTACCTCTATCTGCAAGGAAACCACCTTGAAGGAGCAATTCCAGACTCACTCAGTAGTCTCACCGGCATCCAAGTGTTAGATCTCTCCTGCAACAACTTATCAGGACACATCCCGCTGTCCTTCGGGCGACTCGAACACGTCAGGTTCCTTAATCTTTCATTCAACGACTTTCAAGGCCAAGTGCCAAATGAAGGGGTTTTCAAGAACGCCAATGTTTACTCGGTCACCGGAAACAATAAGCTGTGTGGAGGAACCCAAGCGTTGCATTTGCAGCCATGCCCCGGTCGCGTTCCGGGGAAGAAGGACGGGTCTCCTGCAGTTAGGTCAATCGTCTCAATTGTGATTACGGTGACACTATTTGTATTGTCTCTAGCTGCAGCCTCTTACCTGCTCCACAGGCAAAGAACAAGGAGGTGCATGCCTGTAGTACCATCTAAAAGACAGTATCCAATGGCTTCTTACAGCGAGATATACAGAGCAACTGATGGATTCTCCCCATCCAATATCATAGGCCAGGGAAGCTTTGGTCAAGTGTACAGAGGAACCATGAGCTACGATTCGATCGTCGTTGCTGTTAAGGTGTTCGACACTGTACAAATCGGGGCCTTTCAGAGCTTTAAAGCAGAATGTGAAACTTTAGGAGCAATCAGACATCGAAATGTCAACAAGATCTTAACAGTCTGCTCTAGCGCAGATCACAATGGCGATGCCTTCTTGGCTATCGTTACTGCGTACATGCCCAATGGGAGTTTAAATGACTGGTTGCATCCCGGAGCAGACGTGAATGGTGATGCATCGAGCACCTTACCTCTCCTCCAGAGACTGAACATAGCAATCGACGTGGCTTCCGCTTTGGACTATCTGCATCACTATAGCGGGACAACCATTGTTCATTGTGATCTGAAGCCAAGCAATGTTCTTCTTGACAATGATATGGTTGCTCATTTGTGTGACTTTGGATCTGCAGAGTTCCTGAAAGAGACGACCGCCGGTGATCTTGCTAAGGAGATAAATCGCATCTCTCGGTTAAAAGGATCCATTGGATATGTCGCTCCAGGTCATTTACTCCATCTTATACTCATTTATTGTTCGTAAACTCCTTCGGCTGCATTTTTTTTGCAGCGGCATCAAAATTCTTGTCTTTGGTTGTACTTATTATTGTAGAGTACGGCTTAGGCGGCACGGTCTCTACTAAAGGGGATGTCTACAGTTATGGAGTACTTATGCTGGAGATGTTCAGCGGAAGAAGACCCACAAATTCCCATTTTAAGGATGGAGAAAGCCTTCATCGTTACGTGAAAATGGCTTATCCAGCACAGATATTTGATATAGTAGACCCATCGTTGCTGTTGCATGAACAAGATGCAAAGGCTAACATAGATAAGGGGATCCATAAATGTCTGCTTTCGGTGATCAAAGTTGGCCTCTCATGCTCAAAGGAATCAGCGACTGACAGAATGGAGATGGAAGATGTGATCAAAACGTTGCATGTTGCGAGGAGTATACTTCTTGAAGAAACCCTACCGGAGAATAGGAGAGGAGACGACATTTAAATATTTGGTGACAGTAGCAAACGTGTAAATATGTGCAGTGATCATTGGACTGCGCATAAGCTCCACGATAACAGAAATTTTAGAAGGCGATCTTTTTATGTGGAAAGACTACCCATTCCTAAATGATATCGAATCATGGTTTGATTAATTAATATAGATAAATTCAAACACATATGTATTTCCAGAAAAAAAAAGTAATTATCGATGTGATATTTTTTTAAAAAAATAATTTGATACATCAATAATTATCAAGCAATGAGCTCTAACTCTATCCCGCATCAAATGATGCACATGCAAGGAAATCTATCCTAAACATAGCCTTATTTAATGTCTGAAGACGTGTGAGTGAAGGTAGATTGCGGATAACCCCAATACGCTTTCTTCTTTGAAAACAAATGGAGCTTCTAAGCAATGACTCTGCTTAGAGTATAGATTATTACACCTTGCGTTAGGTACAACTCCTCGTTGAATAAACTATACATTTTTTGCATACTTATTGTTAGAGTTCTTATAATGCATATGAATTCTAACATGACATAAATGCT
Source organism: Musa beccarii (assembly GCA_024322285.1). Lineage (NCBI taxonomy): Eukaryota > Viridiplantae > Streptophyta > Magnoliopsida > Zingiberales > Musaceae > Musa > Musa beccarii. Next base: position 50,975,580 of record CM044399.1, read on the forward strand.
CTTTTAAAAATTAAGATGCTTCGCATATATCCATTCAAAAGAAAACTTAATGAGTCATATCGAATGGTTGGTATTAATTAGTTTGAATCGAGAAAACTATAATATATCTTCAAAGATTATTAATGTCAAATTGATGCCTCAGTTGCAGTTAAATTACAGCAAATTGATTAAATATTGTTCAACTTCTATAGGTATACATATATAGGGATGGATATGGAATCATTTATTTCTATTTGATAGATGTATCTGTCAAAATCTTTATCATCTAAATTAATCATCGTCTTTTATAATTTGAACTTTAACATAAAAACAATTACGTGCCTTTCACATACCTAACCCATTAGGTGTAAAGTCATGCTAATCTAAAATAATCTAAATATCAATCTGATGGTAATATACCAAACCCTTATGCTATAGAAAAGATTGAGGGTTTAACACTTCAACTGACAGATTATTATAAGACCTTTGAGCTCTGTTTCGGGAGCTACAGTACCAAATTCTTTTTTATTGCAAGAGTCTAATATGATTGAAATATATATATATATATATATATATACACACACACGAAAAGAAACGGCCGGCTGAGATCAATATAATTAGTATGAATACTGTTGTAGGTCAATGTCGTGTTTGCCACCGTCTCACGACCGCGCGAGGTCGCGCCAACGACACCCACCAGTGGGTTCCAGAAGTGACGTCCGTGAAAGCGCTGCGCCAACTTCTATTTTACGGTAAGCGTGCGAGGGACATAATTGAAATATATACATTCGGGAGGTAAGCGTCGACCCGCTTTTCATAATGTACCGTCGCTACTATGGTCGTCGTCCGTCTTCGGCTTTTAATTTGCAATAATTTTATAAGAGATAGTGATGTCTGGCAATGACTCGTTCTTGGTTGCAATAATAATAATAGTAATAGTAATAATGATAAAGACTATCTTAATAATGACTTAATAACGAATCGTTGTTTCTTAGATATAAACATATTAGACGCCATTATCCACGAGTAGTTGGGTGTTGATTAGTTGTACCGAATCCATCTAGATATAGATGTGGTAATTTGAGATGTAATTCCACAGACAGCTAGGGAAGTCCTCTTAAACTTAGTCTTATCAGAAGGATCTGCTGTTTGATGGTGTCATTTGACATTAACATGTTTGGAAACTTCCGCTGATTGCGATAAAGACCAAACTAAAATAAGAGAAGGCGGGTAAGCGCCGGTTGACTACGGATAACCCCAAGTAAGTCATTTACTTCTAAAACAAGATGGACTCGGGGCCCAATTACCACTACAACATCACCACACACGAAACATTCAAACATAGAGTAATTAGTAGTGAGCATATGTTAAAAAAAAAAATCTGAAAAAAAAAGGTTGTTGCTTTGTTGTTGGCTTCTGACATGGTCGAGCTGTCTAATAGTTGAACAAAGGCGAATCTATTAGTATGTGTCTTGGTGTAGACCATAAATGGGATGAGTAAGGATTGATCGTGATGGATCCTATCGAGAGATGTATTTGGGATTTTTCTTAAAAACTGATACTCGTAATCTTTTGTCGGTGGACGCAAGTGTGTTGAAGCAATGAGCATCTTCCATTGTAAAACTAGGATGATGTGAAATGGGCTTAAGATTTTTACATAATATGTTGTTGAGTTGATACATATGAAATCGAATTATGGAATGTTCCTTCAGATTCTGAATTTACTAAGTGGTTATTTGACAAACCAAACTTTATTTTTATAAAGAGAGGAGTGACCTTCTCAGTTGGCGTATCTTTTGTGCTATGACGCATAGAACTTTGTTTTTTTAGTTGACTTTGATGATTTAGTTAATATATTTTGCTTTAAAAAAAAAAGAAAAATGAGCGTACAACCTAGAATACATAGGCTTTATGACGAAGCATCAATATTTTCCAAGAGTCTTCCCCCACTTACCCTAGCTGGTCTTTGTTTAATAGGAAATTTTACATGTCCAAGTAATGCATATTCTCAAGATATGTTCGCCCAAAAAACTTAATTAACTACCTCTGTGGTTGATATCAGTTAATATGAGTTAGAAAAAATATAAAATGTGGTGTAAAAAAAAACCATAGTTTCAAAAATTATTGATGTCAAATTGATTTCTCGATTACATTCAAATAATAGTCAATTGATTATATCAAAATTATAGGTTTGTAAGTATATATATTAAACCAAAATTTATACAGATAAATATGAAAATCACCGACTTTGATTGAACATATGTATATTATTACCCATTGTCACAGAGAGAAATTGATGAGAGAGAAATGTAAGGTGCCTATTTTATGCCGACAGCCTCAATCCTCGCACCAGAAAGTATATGGGCCCGGACATGCAACTCCATAAATCCCGCCCCCTTCGTAAATTGATTTGTCCCTCGACGCCTAACTTTCGATGATGATGTTCCTCTTTCACCTTTCGATACGAACCTTTGAATCGTCCTTGCGGGTGTTAACCTCCTCCGCGCTCATTCTTTCATTCCTTATCTCGCAGCGGCCAGCTGCTTCCGCCACCGGTATGACTAGCGACACCGACGACCTACCCGCGCTCCTCTCTATCAAGGCTCATTTGCACCCTTCCGCTTCCTTGTCCTCATGGGACAGCCACAACTCCAGCACTGCCTTCTGCCGGTGGCCGGGGGTGACATGTGGTAACACCCAAAACCCCGGAAGGGTGACCTCCCTGGACTTGGCCAATCTTGGCCTCACGGGCTCCATATCTCCCGACATAGGCAACCTGACCTTCCTCAGGAGCCTCAACCTCTCTCTCAACAGCCTACAAGGCCAGCTGCCGCCGGAGCTTGGCCGTTTGTCCCACCTCGAGTCGCTACTTCTGAGCCGAAACACTCTCGAAGGCAGAATTCCTGGCACCCTCGCCAACGGCACCAGCCTGTGGCGTATAAGTCTAGGTTCCAACAGGCTTGCCGGGGAAATCCCGGCAGAGCTTGGTGCACTCTCCAAGCTCCAAATCCTTAGCCTTCATTACAACGACCTCAGCGGGAGAATCCCTGCTTCCCTTGGGAACCTCTCGTCGATAACTCACATCGATCTCGTCGGAAACAGAGTGACGGGCACCATACCCCCGAGTCTAGGAAGACTCCAGAGCTTAGTGCATATCTCTGTCACCAGGAACTCACTGACAGGCGCTATCCCCGCCTCCATTTTTAACATGTCGTCCCTCTCCTACTTGTACGTAGGGTATAACCAGCTCTCTGGAACGCTGCCACCTGACATGGGCAACACGCTTGCCAATCTCGAAGTACTCCAAGCATTTGTTAACACGCTTGAAGGTCCACTACCTATCTCACTGCCAAATGCTTCTAGGCTTACAGAAATCGTTCTGCCACATAACAGACTTAGTGGACCTCTGCCTCGGGATATAGGTAGACTAACATATCTCTCTTCGTTGAGTCTTCGTGACAATAGATTGGAAGCAAAGAAAGCAGAGGACTGGGAGTTCCTCGCTTCCTTAGCCAACTGCAGCAATCTCCGAACTCTGGACCTGGGCTACAACAAGCTGGAGGGGACTCTGCCCGCAGCTATAGCCAATCTATCGACACAATTGAGATGGCTTGGGTTGGGAGGAAATGAGATCCATGGAAGTATTCCTGCAGGGATAGGGGGTTTCACCCACCTCCACAGACTTCACTTGGATCAGATGGCCCTCGCAGGTACTCTTGCCTTATCCTGAGATTGGTCGAGCTAAAATTTATGAAGAAATTCGTTTGAAATAAATATAATTTCCTCAGTATTTGCCGGTATTAGTCAGTCATATTCTTCAAGATTATTTTGCAGCGAAGATGTTCAACGTATTTAGTTGTGGTAGTGTTAATGTAAACAACTTTGTGCCGTGGACTCGAGGCTGTCGCGGTTGGGTTCAGGTCGAATGTGGAGGAGATCTCTAGGTTGCATCCTTAAAGTCTGAGGCGACGGAAAGGGCTCCCCTGGCGGTCATGCCTTGCTTTTGTTCCTGCACAAAGATCAGGTCGGGAAGAACTCCGCCCGACCCCTCCGACGATCAAGTCAGCAAAGATAATCTTTTGAGGGTGTTTCTTGTTGAGAAGAAGAGAAGACCTCCCCTTTACGTTCGATTGTCGGGGTTTATATGAACCAAATTGTTGCTCGTTGACGTGCTTGTGGCATTGCGCCTCGATTGTGTGCACCTGAGGGCCTGACCCTGCAGATGGTGACGTGTCTCGGGGGCAAATTTGCGATGGCGCCACATTTAGATCGGTCAACCTTGGCTAGATCTACTCGTGTGCGGGACAAGAGATTCATCTTGGTGTATGCGGTATGGGCTTACGCTCACTTCCCATTTATTTCACATCATTCTCCCCAGTTGATAGCCCCAATCTGCTCCTTAGATTTTAATCGATTTAATTTCATGATTTAGTGCGGGGATGTTTCTATTTCCATAAATCATTGGTTTGTCATCCGAGGGAGGGTGGAAAGCTTGACTATAGGGGCCATTGTGGAAAAGGGGGCACAGAGGTCGCGGTTGAGGTACGGATCCGGGCATCCGCGCAAGCGGGCATTGCACTATATTCTCGCAAATCTGCTACCGAGGGGTACAAAGGAATCAAATCTATCAAGATGCTCAGATCGATTATCGCACCGCAGAGGTGTACGCAATCATCTGCAAGCATATACAAAGCGCGTATCAAGCAGGGTAGAGCATACCGCGTTGAGGTGTACTTTGTCCTGCTTCGATATACAAGGCTTTAAGCTTGTCCGAGGCATGCTCTTAGCAGAGGTGTATCGAGCGATCGGTCTACGGCCGAAACCTCAGCGTGCTGCTCCAAAGGGGATTTGGCCGAGGAGAGGCTAATACTAGGTCGAGGCTTGGCTTATCCATGGCCGAGGCGAAAATCTTCCTCGGTCGAGGTGAGGCCAGCTTTCGGAGGCGAGGCTCGGCTCAGCTAAGGCGAGGCTTGGGCTTTCTTTTTGGCCAAGCGACTGCTTGGTGCGGCAATAAACCAGCAATGAACCATGCATATGGTGCAGCAGTAAACCAGCAATGAACCATGCAGATGGTTGAGTAATGAACCCGCAATAAACCTTGCAGATGGTGTAGCAGTAAACCAGTAATGAACCATGCAGATGGTTGAGTAATGAACCATGCGGATGGTGCAAAAGATCCCAAGATGGTTGAGTGCTCGATACGGACGATTATTCGTAGAGCTTGCCCTAGGAAATTACCACAGGGTAATTTGACCCAATAAGACAATAAGCTTGGAAAAATAAAAGAGAGACAAGAATGGAATTTCGTGGGTCATTTGACCTCCGTCCCACGACGAAAGAAGGAGCAAATCTTTACTAACAGAGACAATTACAAATGCCTTAGGAAATTGTTCCTAGGCCATAAAACACCTTAACGACTAAACAAGAAAAGCCCAAAAGTTTAATATGGACTTAATGAAATTAAGTCCAAAGCGACTTTTCTTGTGATGCCGTGGTGCATCCGGTGCATCTGTCTTCAAGCTTAGACCCCTTTTTATAGCATCAATAGGGGATAGGAATTCTGGTTTTCCCGATGTGGGACTAAAGGACTTGCCAAACTAACAAATGACCTACGTTCACGGACGAAAGGAGGAGCAAATCTTTACTAACAGAGACAATTACAAATGCCTTAGGAAATTGTTCCTAGGCCATAAAACACCTTAAACGACTAAACAAGAAAAGCCCAAAAGTTTAATATGGACTTAATGAAATTAAGTCCAAAGCGACTTTTCTTGTGATGCCTGTGGTGCATCTGGTGCATCTGTCTTCGAAGCTTAGACCCCTTTTTATAGCATCAATAGGGGATAGGAATTCTGGTTTTCCCGATGTGGGACTAAAGGACTTGCCAAACTAACAGTTACCATTGTAGCCATGATACATAATTTCATAGTTTATGGTGATTATTAATATCATGTTCCAACCGACAAGCATTTATGTGTTCGATCAAGATGTGCATGGTTAATATACAGTACATTATTGCTTCTTCATAATAGAATTAATGCAAACTATCTCCACATGTTGAAAAACTTGACTTAACAAGATATATATTCAATTAGTACATAGATGGTAGGTACATTTAGATTTAAGTATAATAAAATCTACATGAAATCGAGCTTATCTAACAAGTTCAAATTAGGCTTTTTATATTTTTAGTTATTTTTTTAAAAAAGTTAAGCAGAAAAATGAGTATTCAGGTTGGGTTTGAATACATGCATGGTGATTAAGATTTGAGTTTTGAGTTTGTGTGAGAAATTATGGACATCTCCTTGCTAACTAAGTGCCTAAGGAAGGGTGTATAATAATAGAACTACATCATGCATCTTTGCTCCGTTATAGTTTAATATTAGGTCTTTTCTAACGATTTAAGTTTTGAATTATTTGTCATCCTATTAAAAATTATCATTGTATCAAAATAGACCATTTGTTTAAAACCTGTATCATGACTTCTTTTGAAGCTTAATTAATATTTATTTTTTCTTTCATTTTCACTTTAACCATGTACTTATTCAATTTCACATATCAAATCTAATCTAAATATTAGAATTTTACACATTCGTTTTTTTTTCTTGACAATTTAAGCTTTTGGGTCTTACATTCTTGTTGTTATGACAATGAATAATGTCCCTCCATAAAGAATTACTTAATCAAATTGATTTAAACATTTCAGGATCTGACCCAATATTAAGGATGCATTCTCCTAAAAATGATCTTAGCTTTGGTTCCTTGTTCCAAACTTAAAAAATTCTCACAAATCTCTTTTTGATTATTTAAAAAGATCATTTTACTTTTGTAACTTTAAAAAAAAATTTATCATAGCCTTAGGCTTAGCTGTACTTCTACTCATGCTTGGCTGCTCAGCTTGCCAACCCTTGTTATGATTAGTTGTGACCTTTACATGAAGATGCAAGTGGCCAAGGGAGAGAAGGAGACAATCAACTTACATACCGAGGCTAAGAAGGCCAGGAAAGGGGAGGGGGTGACCAACGTTGCCTGTCATGCGTCGAGGTGTAAGTGGCGAAGGAAAGAGAAAAAACAATTGACATTATTATCCTGTGCACAAAGGCATAGGCAAACTAGAGGGTGGACGGTGTTGTCTACTAGGTCATGTGTGAAGGTGCAAGTGACTAAGAGAAGGGATGGAGGTGGTTAATATTACTTTCCAACTTGCATGTAGAGGCACAAGTGGTCAGGAGAAGATGGGGAGGAGGGACAACTAATAAGAGTTATAGTCAATCATGATGGGTGGACGAGAGTCGACAAGCATGACTACTAAAGCATGATGTGTAGGGAGGGACTAGGCATGAGAGGAGGTGCAACGGAGGCCGATGATCGTTAAAATTAAAATGATCATTTCTAAAAAAATTATTCCATAGGAAAATCTAAAATTAGAAACTTTTTTAGAAAATTTACCCTAATATTAATATAAGTCTGATGTCATTTATAAAATAGCAAATTTTTTTTCATTTTAAAACAGCAAATAAAAAACTATTTTTCGTAAAGTGGTGGAAATTTTGGCAATGCAATGATTTAGTAGCAAAATTCCAAGATCCACCCAACCTCGGAATTCTACACCACAACACCCTTCAACACCAGCCGCCCCAAACACGAAAATTAAAGAAAACAGCAGTCAAACATTCCTAAAATTTTCTTGACAATTAAAACCCAATTTAACAGTCATACAATTCGAATATCGGATGCACATGTGATGAGATTTGGTGGAGATGATATTATTATATTTAAAGAAAAACTGCTAAGTCAAATACCAATCAAATCAACTCTTATTCCTAGAATTTTCTATAGACAGGACCCAAAAACACGTCTTCATTGCTTATAAACATAAAATTAATATAAGAAAAGGTACACACAAAAATTTGTAGCCAAAACACTCGCACGGTTTCACGGGGAGAACCAGTGAATTAACTTATGTAGAACCGAGCGCGATGTCAGCCAAAAGACGACATTTGTAAGTTCAGAAAGGCAGAGCCAAAATTCTTCTTTTTTGATTGAAGCATCATTAATCTCAAATACCAAATTAATATTACTTAAACTTTAGTGTCATGAGTCTTTTTTTTCTTTCAAGAAGCAAAGAAAAGATTTTATTAATTTAAAACATTGAGTACAACCATCACATATAGCATTAGAGGTAATCAGATCAGATAATTCATTGAAAAATACTCCCCTTTAAAAACCATCCATCCCTTTTGGTCTAATAAAATTCAATAGTCAATTCGTTATATGATTCTCTTCTCCAAAGACATATACGAGTCTAACTTCTTTAAAGAGAGTCAGCAAATCAAGGATATCATAAATGATATTTCGTAAAGTTCGTGAACGATCAATTTTATCATTAATAAGTTGTATAAGAGAAGAAGAATCCTTCCTTGCTAGCAGCTTCCGAACCCACTTTTGCAACGAAAAGCCTCATTATATGTAATTGATCTCCAACATGTCAACCTGTAACCCGCACATAAAGGGAAGGAATTACCATCTCTTAATATAAAACTCACTCCTCCTATAGCCGTTGCATTCTCGGATCCATGCTTAATTTATATCATTCTTGATCAAAGGGACCAATGGATAATAATAGTTAAAGACGCCTATTGCCCATGAGAAAAGGTATTAGTCACATAATCCAACACAAAGACAATTGTGGTATAAATAATCTTATTAGAACTATGTATATAGACAGAGAACTTTGACATTATTTTTAGTCTTTAATAGAAGCCATAAAATAATAGCCACAAAAACTTTCAATATCGTGCATTTATCTTTAGGCAAATTATTACCTTTATTGACCCAACCCTCAAATACTAAAAAATTATAAAATTAAAATTGAATCTCAAGATCGTCCTCATATAAGTTCCAAATGGCGGCAAAGGTAATAAAAAAATATTTACTGCTATACCAAATTTGGCTAAGTTGACCCTCCTATGAGAGACGACGGTATAAGAGTTTCCAACAAAAGAGTTTAATTCTTGAAGTGATAAAAACTCCACAGCACATGCCACTTATCTCCAAATTGAATATACTTACCATTACGATTATGAAGAAATAAATAAGTAGATTTAGTAGAGGCCACTCTAAGGTGGGTGAGGCTTCCAAACCCATTTATGATAATACGAACAGAAAGAAATATCTATTAATAATGAATCATAGAAGAATCTCAGTTCCTATTAATAATAAAATTATGAACATACAAGTTATCATTTAATACGTTAATATTAACCAAAAAAAAAATCTACAAAACTTTTTTTTTCAAAACACAACTATCCTTGCAAACATCAATCATATTAAGACTCCCGACCAACATAATAACACAGATTTTAGATACTCAACTGAAGATAAAAACCATATTCAAGTCCAACTAATCTTTCTAGATCTATTGTTACTCCAAAAGTAATAAGTTCAACTTCTCATACTTAGCCTTCACAATATAATTCTACATACGTTCATCATTTAATAGACTTCTAATTCTAGTATTATATAACGTTGTTCTAGTAAAGTGCACATCTCGGAGCCCTAACCCACCATCAATCTTCCTCCTAGTAACGGTGTCTTAAGCCTCTAGATTGTTATTTTTCCTCCATAAAAAATCCTAACCTTGTTAATGCTGTTAAGGATTAACCTTATCTAATGTGACATCGAGTCGCTAAGTTGGGTCAAAGTCTTTTATTTTCATTTTTCTTAACAATAGTGTCTGATGTCACTGGCAATTTTTAACGTTGACCTGACTATCTAGAACCATATACAACACTTAGTCTGGTCAACAGTCTTCTAATTTTTAATTTATAATAATTTTACTAGGATGATGCAGGTATTTTGATGCCATGCTTTAAGTAACGATGCCATGATGGAAGATTATTGGGTGAATTCTCTTTTTTAAAAATAAAACTATTATTATTTCTAACGGTGCATTTTTTTATTTTATTTTTTAAAAAGTCCACTCTATTATCGTCCTATGTGGCCCTCTCGCCATCACATCACGCTGTCATCCTGTCAAGTCCTGTCCGTTCGCCCATGAGGCTCTACCGGCCCTCTCCATTGTCATCATCGTAGTAATTTCCATGGGAGGGGCCACCAGAGATAAGAGATAGGAGGCGATGATGGGGGATGATAATATTCCCGAAATAAAGTGAAAAAAAGGTCACTATGTGAAAAATAATATTTTTTTCTAAAAAATCTGCCCAAGAGTATTACACGAGTCAATGTCAAGAGGAGTTGTGACTGCAATGAAGTCCTATAATTACATATACCACACTTCCATTCGAACAGCATTCAACGAATCTATTCGTAGCTTCACTTGCTTTCTCCGTGGAGGCTCAAACTTCCATTAAATGTCTTTCTTTTTCGATCCCTTCATTACTTTTGGATCACCTTCGTGGCTGTTAACTTTAACATCCGCGCTCATCGTCCCATTCCTTTTGTCGGAGCCAGCAGCTTCTGCCACCGGTGTAACCAGCGACACCTCCGACCTATCCGCTCTCCTCTCCATCAGGGCTCATTTAAACCCTTTCACTTCCTTGTCCTCATGGGACAGTCACAACTCCAGCATCCCTTTCTGCCAGTGGCCGGGTGTGACATGCGGAAGTAGCAAGAACCGCGGAAGGGTGACCGCACTAAACCTAGCCAATCTGGGCCTCACAGGCTCCGTATCTTCCGACATAGGCAACCTGACCTTCCTCCGGAGCCTCAACCTCTCCTTCAACAACCTGCAGGGTCAGCTTCCGCCAGAGCTCGGCCGTTTGTCACACTTAGAGTTGCTCGTTCTGAGCCGAAACGCTCTTGAAGGCAGAATTCCTGGCACCCTCGCCAACTGCTCCAACCTGTGGCGTATAAGCTTAGGTTCCAACAGACTCGCCGGGGAAATCCCGGCAGAGTTTGGTGCACTTCCCAAGCTCCAAATCCTTAGCCTCCATGATAACGACCTCAGAGGGAGAATCCCTGCTTCCTGGGAACCTCTCGTCGATGACTCACATCGATCTCGTGGGAAACAGACTGGCAGGCACCATACCACCGAGTCTAGGAAGACTCCAAAGCTTAGTGCACATCTCTGTCACCAGGAACTCATTGAGAGGAGCGATCCCCGCCTCCATTTTTAACATGTCGTCCCTCTCCTACTTGTACGTAGGGTATAACCAACTCTCTGGAACACTGCCACCTGATATGGGCAACACGCTTGTCCGTCTTGAAGTACTTCAAGCATTTGGTAACATTCTTGAAGGACCACTTCCTATCTCACTGCCAAATGCTTCTATGCTTAGAGAAATCGTTCTGCCATATAACAGACTTAGTGGACCTCTGCCTCGGGATATAGGCAAGCTAAGATATCTATCTTCGCTGAATCTGCGTGCCAACGGATTCGAAGCGAGGACAGCTGAGGACTGGGAGTTCTTCACATCCTTAGCCAACTGCAGCTATCTGCAAACCCTGGACCTGGAGTATAACAAGCTGGAGGGGACATTGCCAAACACGATAGTCAATCTATCGACACAACTTACATGGCTTGGTTTGGGAGGAAACCAGGTACATGGAAGTATTCCCGAAGGATAGGGCGCTTCATCCACCTCGAAAGACTTCACTTGGATCAGATGTCTCTCACAGGTACTGTTTCGAACTCGCAGTAGTACTGAGATCAGTGGAACCCAGATTCATGAAGAAGTTGGCTCATGATAGATTTACGTGGTTAGATTCATCAAGCTATTACACAAGTCATCTTTTATTTTATTTCAAAACTAGGTGAAGAATAAAACTTTGATGATCAATTAACGAGTGCCCTACATAATTTTGTCGTTTAAGAAACCTGCATAAAATTTTTGTATATAGATTTATGATTATAGCCCCCCAAAAAATTATGGATTTTACATATCTAACCTTGCAGAATTTTATCATCACAATTCTTGATTCTTTATATCATCAGTGTCAAAATTTCATGGGTCTGAGTCAATAAATAGTTAACAAACACTAATTTAATTCAACAGCTTAAGCTTAAGTTAAATATAATATATATAATTCGACTCTCTTTATCCTTAACGTTATGAAACTATCCTCTCTCTTTTCATCTCTCACATGCATGCATCTTCACAGGTCACGTTCCTGCAGCCGTTGGCAAGTTACGGAATCTGCACGTCTTGTCCTTGGACGATAATCAATTATCGGGAGTTCTTCCATCCGCTGTTGGCAACCTTACCCAGCTCGAAAACCTCTACTTGAACGGCAATGGCTTGCAGGGAGAGATTCCCAAGAGCTTCGGCAACCTGCGACAGTTGACTGTGTGTGATTTATCATTCAACAAGCTCGAGGGCCTCATTCCTGAAGAACTTACGGAGCTGACCTCTTTGACTCGATACCTCAACTTGTCGCGGAACTTGTTCACGGGGCCTCTGCCAGCAGAAGTTGGCAGCTTGAAGAATCTTGAAGCGTTGGATATATCAAAGAACAGACTCTCTGGGAAATTCCAAGCACCATAGGAGAATGCCAAGTCTTGCAGTACCTCTATCTGCAAGGAAACCACCTTGAAGGAGCAATTCCAGACTCACTCAGTAGTCTCACCGGCATCCAAGTGTTAGATCTCTCCTGCAACAACTTATCAGGACACATCCCGCTGTCCTTCGGGCGACTCGAACACGTCAGGTTCCTTAATCTTTCATTCAACGACTTTCAAGGCCAAGTGCCAAATGAAGGGGTTTTCAAGAACGCCAATGTTTACTCGGTCACCGGAAACAATAAGCTGTGTGGAGGAACCCAAGCGTTGCATTTGCAGCCATGCCCCGGTCACGTTCCGGGGAAGAAGGACGGGTCTCCTGCAGTTAGGTCAATCGTCTCAATTGTGATTACGGTGACACTATTTGTATTGTCTCTAGCTGCAGCCTCTTACCTGCTCCACAGGCAAAGAACAAGGAGGTGCATGCCTGTAGTACCATCTAAAAGACAGTATCCAATGGCTTCTTACAGCGAGATATACAGAGCAACTGATGGATTCTCCCATCCAATATCATAGGCCAGGAAGCTTTGGTCAAGTGTACAGAGGAACCATGAGCTACGATTCGATCGTCGTTGCTGTTAAGGTGTTCGACACTGTACAAATCGGGGCCTTTCAGAGCTTTAAAGCAGAATGTGAAACTTTAGGAGCAATCAGGCATCGAAATGTCAACAAGATCTTAACAGTCTGCTCTAGCGCAGATCACAATGGCGATGCCTTCTTGGCTATCGTTACTGCGTACATGCCCAATGGGAGTTTAAATGACTGGTTGCATCCCGGAGCAGACGTGAATGGTGATGCATCGAGCACCTTAACTCTCCTCCAGAGACTGAACATAGCAATCGACGTGGCTTCCGCTTTGGACTATCTGCATCACTATAGCGGGACAACCATTGTTCATTGTGATCTGAAGCCAAGCAATGTTCTTCTTGACAATGATATGGTTGCTCATTTGTGTGACTTTGGATCTGCAGAGTTCCTGAAAGAGACGACCGCCGGTGATCTTGCTAAGGAGATAAATCGCATCTCTCGGTTAAAAGGATCCATTGGATATGTCGCTCCAGGTCATTTACTCCATCTTATACTCATTTATTGTTCGTAAACTCCTTCGGCTGCATTTTTTTTGCAGCGGCATCAAAATTCTTGTCTTTGGTTGTACTTATTATTGTAGAGTACGGCTTGGGCGGCACGGTCTCTACTAAAGGGGATGTCTACAGTTATGGAGTACTTATGCTGGAGATGTTCAGCGGAAGAAGACCCACAAATTCCCATTTTAAGGATGGAGAAAGCCTTCATCGTTACGTGAAAATGGCTTATCCAGCACAGATATTTGATATAGTAGACCCATCGTTGCTGTTGCATGAACAAGATGCAAAGGCTAACATAGATAAGGGGATCCATAAATGTCTGCTTTCGGTGATCAAAGTTGGCCTCTCATGCTCAAAGGAATCAGCGACTGACAGAATGGAGATGGAAGATGTGATCAAAACGTTGCATGTTGCGAGGAGTATACTTCTTGAAGAAACCCTACCGGAGAATAGGAGAGGAGACGACATTTAAATATTTGGTGACAGTAGCAAACGTGTAAATATGTGCAGTGATCATTGGACTGCGCATAAGCTCCACGATAACAGAAATTTTAGAAGGCGATCTTTTTATGTGGAAAGACTATCCATTCCTAAATGATATCGAATCATGGTTTGATTAATTAATATAGATTAATTCAAACACATATGTATTTCCAGAAAAAAAAAAGGTAATTATCGATGTGATATTTTTTAAAAAAAATAATTTGATACATCAATAATTATCAAGCAATGAGCTCTAACTCTATCCCGCATCAAATGATGCACAAGCAAGGAAATCTATCCTAAACATAGCCTTATTTAATGTCTGAAGACGTGTGAGTGAAGGTAGATTGCGGATAACCCCAATACGCTTTCTTCTTTGAAAACAAATGGAGCTTCTAAGCAATGACTCTGCTTAGAGTATAGATTATTACACCTTGCGTTAGGTACAACTCCTCGTTGAATAAACTATACATTTTTTGCATACTTATTGTTAGAGTTCTTATAATGCATATGAATTCTAACATGACATAAATGCTCTTTTAAAAATTAAGATGCTTCGCATATATCCATTCAAAAGAAAACTTAATGAGTCATATCGAATGGTTGGTATTAATTAGTTTGAATCGAGAAAACTATAATATATCTTCAAAGATTATTAATGTCAAATTGATGCCTCAGTTGCAGTTAAATTACAGTAAATTGATTAAATATTCTTCAACTTCTATAGGTATACATATATAGGGATGGATATGGAATCATTTATTTCTATTTGATAGATGTATCTGTCAAAATCTTTATCATCTAAATTAATCATCATCTTTTATAATTTGAACTTTAACATAAAAACAATTACGTGCCTTTCACATACCTAACCCATTAGGTGTAAAGTCATGCTAATCTAAAATAATCTAAATATCAATCTGATGGTAATATACCAAACCCTTATGCTATAGAAAAGATTGAGGGTTTAACACTTCAACTGACAGATTATTATAAGACCTTTGAGCTCTGTTTCGGGAGCTACAGTACCAAATTCTTTTTTATTGCAAGAGTCTAATATGATTGAAATATATATATATATATATATATACACACACACGAAAAGAAACGGCCGGCTGAGATCAATATAATTAGTATGAATACTGTTGTAGGTCAATGTCGTGTTTGCCACCGTCTCACGACCGCGCGAGGTGGCGCCAACGTCACCGACCAGTGGGTTCCATAAGTGACGTCCGTGAAAGCGCTGCGCCAACTTCTATTTTACGGTAAGCGTGCGAGGGACATAATTGAAATATATACATTCGGGAGGTAAGCGTCGACCCGCTTTTCATAATGTACCGTCGCTACTATGGTCGTCGTCCGTCTTCGGCTTTTAATTTGCAATAATTTTATAAGAGATAGTGATGTCTGGTAATGACTCGTTCTTGGTTGCAATAATAATAATAGTAATAGTAATAATGATAAAGACTATCTTAATAATGACTTAATAACGAATCGTTGTTTCTTAGATATAAACATATTAGACGCCATTATCCACGAGTAGTTGGGTGTTGATTAGTTGCACCGAATCCATCTAGATATAGATGTGGTAATTTGAGATGTATTTCCACAGACAGCTAGGGAAGTCCTCTTAAACTTAGTCTTATCAGAAGGATCTGCTGTTTGATGGTGTCATTTGACATTAACATGTTTGGAAACTTCCGCTGATTGCGATAAAGACCAAACTAAAATAAGAGAAGGCGGGTAAGCGCCGGTTGACTACGGATAACCCCAAGTAAGTCATTTACTTCTAAAACAAGATGGACTCGGGGCCCAATTACCACTACAACATCACCACACACGAAACATTCAAACATAGAGTAATTAGTAGTGAGCATATGTTAAAAAAAAAAAAATCTGAAAAAAAAGGTTGTTGCTTTGTTGTTGGCTTCTGACATGGTCGAGCTGTCTAATAGTTGAACAAAGGCGAATCTATTAGTATGTGTCTTGGTGTAGACCATAAATGGGATGAGTAAGGATTGATCGTGATGGATCCTATCGAGAGATGTATTTGGGATTTTTCTTAAAAACTGATACTCGTAATCTTTTGTCGGTGGACGCAAGTGTGTTGAAGCAATGAGCATCTTCCATTGTAAAACTAGGATGATGTGAAATGGGCTTAAGATTTTTACATAATATGTTGTTGAGTTGATACATATGAAATCGAATTATGGAATGTTCCTTCAGATTCTGAATTTACTAAGTGGTTATTTGGCAAACCAAACTTTATTTTTATAAAGAGAGGAGTGACCTTCTCAGTTGGCGTATCTTTTGTGCTATGACGCATAGAACTTTGTTTTTTTAGTTGACTTTGATGATTTAGTTAATATATTTTAATTTAAAAAAAAGAAAAATGAGCATATGTTTGAAACCTAATAACTCGTGTTGCATACAACCTAGAATACATAGGCTTCATGACGAAGCATCAATATTTTCCAAGAGTCTTCCCCCACTTATCCTAGCTGGTCTTTTTTTAATAGGAAATTTTACATGTCCAAGTAATGCATATTCTCAAGATATGTTCGCCCAAAAAACTTAATTAACTACCTCTGTGGTTGATATCAGTTAATATGAGTTAGAAAAAATATAAAATGTGGTGTCAAAAAAAAAAACCATAGTTTCAAAAATTATTGATGTCAAATTGATTTATCGATTACATTCAAATAATAGTCAATTGATTATATCAAAATTATAGGTTTGTAAGTATATATATTAAACCAAAATTTATACAGATAAATATGAAAATCACCGACTTTGATTGAACATATGTATACTATTACCCATTGTCACAGAGAGAAATTGATGAGAGAGAAGATGTAAGGTGCCAATTTTATGCTGACAGCCTCAATCCTCGCACCACAAAGTATATGGGCCCGGACATGCAACTCCATAAATCCGCCCCCTTCGTAAATTGATTTGTCCCTCGACGCCTAACTTTCGATGATGATGTTCCTCTTTCACCTTTCGATACGAACCTTTGAATCGTCCTTGCGGGTGTTAACCTCCTCCGCGCTCATTCTTTCATTCCTTATCTCGCAGCGGCCAGCTGCTTCCGCCACCGGTATGACTAGCGACACCGACGACCTACCCGCGCTCCTCTCTATCAAGGCTCATTTGCACCCTTCCGCTTCCTTGTCCTCATGGGACAGCCACAACTCCAGCACTGCCTTCTGCCGGTGGCCGGGGGTGACATGTGGTAACAGCCAAAACCCCGGAAGGGTGACCTCCCTGGACTTGGCCAATCTTGGCCTCACGGGCTCCATATCTCCCGACATAGGCAACCTGACCTTCCTTGGGAGCCTCAACCTCTCTCTCAACAGCCTACAAGGCCAGCTGCCGCCGGAGCTTGGCCGTTTGTCCCACCTCGAGTCGCTACTTCTGAGACGAAACGCTCTCGAAGGCAGAATTCCTGGCACCCTCGTCAACTGCTCCAGCCTGTGGCGTATAAGTCTAGGTTCCAACAGGCTCGCCGGGGAAATCCCGGCAGAGCTTGGTGCACTCTCCAAGCTCCAAATCCTTAGCCTCCATTACAACGACCTCAGCGGGAGAATCCCTGCTTCCCTTGGGAACCTCTCGTCGATAACTCACATCGATCTCGTCGGAAACAGAGTGACGGGCACCATACCCCCGAGTCTAGGAAGACTCCAGAGCTTAGTGCATATCTCTGTCACCAGGAACTCACTGACAGGCGCTATCCCCGCCTCCATTTTTAACATGTCGTCCCTCTCCTACTTGTACGTAGGGTATAACCAGCTCTCTGGAACGCTGCCACCTGACATGGGCAACACGCTTGCCAATCTCGAAGTACTCCAAGCATTTGGTAACACGCTTGAAGGTCCACTACCTATCTCACTGCCAAATGCTTCTAGGCTTACAGAAATCGTTCTGCCATATAACAGACTTAGTGGACCTCTGCCTCGGGATATAGGCAGACTAACATATCTCTCTTCGTTGAGTCTTCGTGACAATAGATTGGAAGCAAAGAAAGCAGAGGACTGGGAGTTCCTCGCTTCCTTAGCCAACTGCAGCAATCTCCGAACTCTGGACCTGGGCTACAACAGGCTGGAGGGGACTCTGCCCGCAGCTATAGCCAATCTATCGACACAATTGAGATGGCTTGGGTTGGGAGGAAATGAGATCCATGGAAGTATTCCTGCAGGGATAGGGCGTTTCACCCACCTCCACAGACTTCACTTGGATCAGATGGCCCTCGCAGGTACTCTTGCCTTATCCTGAGATTGGTCGAGCTAAAATTTATGAAGAAATTCGTTTGAAATAAATATAATTTCCTCAGTATTTGCCGGTATTAGTCAGTCAGTCATATTCTTCAAGATTATTTTGCAGAGAAGATGTTCAACGTATCTAGTTGTGGTAGATATTAAGTGAATTGAATGAACTAAACACTGCCATTTCTATAAGAGCTTGACCTATCAGAGAAGAGAAAACGTTCGAATGAAAATGTGACGCATGGGAACAAAAGTCAGGGAAAAGATAATGTTCGGATGAAGACAATTCGGATTATTTTTTGTAGTACTAAACAATCCATCTACATTAGACATTCATCTTCATGATTACATATAGTCCCAAGGCCTTTGAATGGATGCACTCTAACCCGATCACTGGATACAAGAGGTAGCTGATTCCTTGACTAAGCCATGGCAAACTGTAATCCCACTTTTCCCTCCAGAAAGAATGACAACTCAACATGCCCACTTAGCGAAAATAGCAAGAACTGGAGCATGTCTTGTCATTGGACATTTACGACAACCAATTTTTTCAACAGCGTGTGATTCTGGTAGACACTAAAATTCTTGGTTGTTTATCTATAGTCATGCTTCATATCACCCGCCAAGCTCTTATTTATCATTCTTCACAGGTCACATTCCTGCAGCCATTGGCAAGCTTCAGAATCTGCACATCTTGTCGTTGAATGGTAATCGATTGTCGGGAGTTCTTCCGTCCACTGTTGGCAACCTTACCCAGCTGGAAAGACTATACATGAACGATAACAGCTTGCAGGGAGAGATTCCCAAGAGCTTTCACAACCTGCAACGGCTGACAGTGTGTGATTTGTCATTCAACGAGCTTGAGGGCAGCATTCCTAAAGAACTAGCCGAGCTTACCTCCTTGACGCAATACCTCAACTTGTCGCATAACTTGTTGACAGGGCCTTTGCCATCGGAATTTGGAAGCTTCAAGAATCTTGAAGTGTTGGATATATCAGATAACAGACTATCTGGGGAAATTCCAAGCACCTTAGGAGAATGTCGAGTCTTGCAGTACCTCTACCTGCAAAGGAACCACCTTCAAGGAACAATTCCAGACTCTCTAAGTAGTCTAAGCGGCATACAAGTGTTAGATCTCTCCTGCAATTACTTATCAGGACCCATCCCACCGACCTTCGAGCGACTCGAACACATGAAGTTTCTTAATCTTACATTAAACGATCTCCAAGGCCAAGTGCCAAACGAAGGGGTTTTCAAGAACGCCAATAAGTACTCAGTCACTGGGAATGATAAGCTGTGTGCAATAATCCAAGAATTACATTTGCAGCCATGTTCCAGACTTGTTCTGGGAAAGAGGTGTGGGTCTCCTGCAGTTGGATCACTCATCTCAATTGTGTTTATTGTGTCACTACTTGTCCTGTCTCTAGGTAAAGCTTCTTACCTGGTCCACGAGCAAAGAACAAGGAAGCACATGCCTGCAGGCCCATCTAAAAGACAGACATCCATCTTCGAAGTGAAACGAGGAGGAAGAAGTATGTAACTTTATTGATCTAATTCTGGGTACATGATAACCCTGTTTATAGAGTGATAGAGAATCAAATCAATCATGTAAAATATATGACGATCATATCAAGGGATATAGATCCCTTTTATGTAGTAGCTTTTAACATGCCACTACAAACTTAAGATGATTTAGTAGAAACCAGCTTAAGTTTAGGAAGTAAGAAGTTCAATTGCCATGAGGATATGGGAAGACGAGGATCAGATCGATCAGATTATCCATCACAAGATCAGAGACCATAAGTAGTGGCAACGTTTGTGGTATGCAGCGACGGAGGATTTGGACCTCAACTGTGCTCAATGATGGAGGATCCAAATCTCGACAATGCTTAGCGACGAAGAATCTAGATCTCAGTTGTGCTCCAACGGAGACGAAGGGTTGTGCTCAACAATGAAGGATTCAGATCTCGGCTATACTCAACAACAAGGATCCAGATCTCAGCTATGCTCAACTGGGAGGAAGAGTTGAGTGGGACACAACCAAGAGATCTGAAAAGGAAGTCCGCCTGAGTGGGACTCAACCAAGTGTCAACATCAACGAACTCGATGAGCAGATGGGAAGATGAAAAGCAACGACAAACCCGTTGGACTTGAACCAGGAGCTGCTGCCACTCACAATGGAGGAGGAATAACGGTGGGGCCACGACGAGCAGACAAACTCGACGATGATGAAATCATTATGGATGAGTAGAGTCTACTTGAGGCACTCGAAACGAATGGTGGAGGATGGTGGTGGGCGGGAAGAGCAAGCGAATAGGAAACAGAGAGCTTCCCGCTGTCACTCGCAGTGGAGGAGCAGGAAAAACGATGGGGCCAAGGCGAGTAGAACTAGGAGGTACTTGAACTAGAGCTTGGTGGTGAGCAAGGTTGAAGTAGCAATGCAGGACGTTGGTTAGGAGGTCCAGGAGTAGGCGTGACCAATAGTGCTGACGAGGGCCTCTAGGATGATGTTGGCAGCGACAAGGCAGGCGACGAATTCGCCTAATTTGATGCAAAGGCATGAGAAGGAGCCTTCGACGGAGGATTCGGATCTCAGTAATGCTCAATGATAGAGGGCTACACTCAACTACAAAGGAGTCAGATCTCGGTTGTACTCAATTGGTGGAGGGTTGTGCTCAACAGCAGAGGGCTATGCTCGATGGAAGATTCAGATCTCGACTATGCTCAGTGACGAAGGATCTAGATTTCGATTGTGCTGGGAGGAAGAGTTGAGTGGGACCCAACCATGAGATCCGAGAAGGAAGTCCGCTTGAGTGCGACCCAACCAAGTCTCAACGTCGAGGGCTAATTACATATTATCCCATATAAGTAACTATCTTTAGCATTCTGATCCCTATACTTTTAAAAATTACATTGGAATTTCTATACTTATGAAAGTGAACCATTTAGTCTTATTTTTTATCACGTCGTCGATTCTACTGATGAAAATATTATAGAATTTATCACGGAACACGTGTTAACTCTGTCTCACTTCGGCTTATCATTGAGCGCGTGCGATATTTTCGTCAGCAAAATCGACGGCATGAGAAGGAACGTGATTAAATATTTCACTTTTATAAATATAAGGATCTAAATGTAATTTTTAAAAGTATAAAGATCATGATGCTAAAAGTAGCTAATTACGTGAGGTACTTTGTAATTAGGCCCAACGTCGACGAATTCAACTAATTTGATGCGAATGTATGACGAGGAGCCTTAGGTAGAGAAGACGTTATACGTAGATGCAAGCTAGATCCCATCAAGACAAGCAACGATAGAGGCCTGTGAGCGCAGGGACGGGGGAGGGGAGGAGTTTTGTGATAATGGTGGAGTCGATAAAAGGATTTGGCTACGATGAAGGCGTCCTGCTTTGTACACTAAGACGACATGTGAGGGCAACGACAGCTTTTTGAGGTTGACTGCCATCTGGAGAAACCTCCGAAAGTGGATTTGTTCACGTGAGATCAGATTTCTATCAAAAAAGCAGAGTAGGTCGCCACAGGTTAGACGTGTCGCAGCGTAAGGAAGTCCACGCATAAGGAAGTCTGTAACTTCTTTTTTAAAAAAAATCTAATTTTGAACACATCATGACTGTATTTCTACAGTGAAAGAGAATCGAATCAATCCCATAAATTAAGAAATCAAGGGATCATATCACTCTTATTTAGTAAGAATCAAAGAAAATATATGACAATCAAATCAAAGGATATAGATTCTTTTTATATAGTAACTTTAACAATCCACTTCTCACTGGAACATATTAAGAGCAACTGCTGCTCATCTAATATTATTGGCTAGGGAAGTTTTGGTCAAGGATGTAGAGGAACCATGGGCAATGATCCAAACCATGTTGCTGTTAAGGTATTCAAAACTGAACAACTCGGGGGGCTTCAAAGTCTGAAAGCAGAATGTGAAACTCGAGGAAGAATGACATCAAAGTGTCACTGAGATGTAAACCACTTGCTCTAGCATAAATCAGAAATGATGATGCCTTCTTGCCAAGTGACACTCGGTACACGCCTTATGGGAGTGTAAATGACTGGTTGCACCCCGCAGCAGAAATGAATGGTGTTGCATCTGGCAATTTAAGCCTCCTCCAAAAACTGAACATGGCAATTGTTGGGCTTCCACTTTGGACTATCTTCATCATTATAGCGGGACACAGCAATGTTCTTGACAACAAAATGATTGCTAATTTGTGTGACATTGGATCTGCAGAGTTCCCATAAGAGACTGCCTATGGTGATTTTCCTAAGGCGACAAGTCACATCTTCGGATTAAAAGGTTCGATTGGATATGTCACTCCGCGTGATTTACTCCATCTCATGCTCTTTTCCTAGACTCATTTGTTGTTCATAAACTATTACATTACAGTGACCTTTTAATTGATCTTCACTAGCTTTTGTCTGTATTTATAACCTTACAGGAGCACAAAGATGAAACAGAGAGGAGAAGAGAAAAATAAAAAAAACAAGTTAAGAGAAATATAAGAAAATAATTTAGAAAAGTGAAAATATTTAGAACAACAGCCTAATTACTAGCTTTCAAAATATTCATAACCAATGATTACCATTTTGAACTAAAATTTCCATCTCCTAAAAATCAGGGGTACATCATTCAACTGCATTTTCAAGAAGCAATTCAAGTAAGATGCATTTGTCTGATATCTTGTGACAAGCTGAAATCACTTCATACATGGTGAGGTAGTTATTCGTAAACCACCTAGACTGTGTATGGCCAAATGTCAATAACATTACACAAAACTCCCTAAAATTCATTGGCTGGACTGACAAAGAATTTTAGTCATCACGTGAAGCAGACTAATTGGTTCAAAATCTCTTACTTTGCAAGTACCTCTTTTCTGGCACCAATGTGATGAAAGCATAATTTAGAATTTCCAGACCTACTTTTCCTCTAAAGATCTGTGAGAACCACGTGTTAGTCATTCTTTGGAATGTCCCAACAGTCTGTGTAAAAAAGGAATCTAAAACCATCAAATCTGGCAGCTCAGACCCCATCCTTATGTCTGTTTAACATTGCAATTGTAACCTTATTAATCAAAAGTTCTTATCTAAAACATTCAAGAAATCTCTGCTGCCATTTTAATTTTTCATGCCCTGAAATTTACTTCTCAACAATTCTAAAGTGCGACACTTATCCTTCATGATCATGCACAGGACATTAAAATATCAAAAGAAATAAAAGAGAGATAAGCTGGTAGATCTCCTCCTTGTCTCATGCCACATTTGTTTATTCAATTCCCGGTACACCATCCAAATTGGTCAAAAATTCCTCATAAATTAATTTTATCAGGAATCCATAGCCCGATCTCCTGTAGCAAGCTGAAATCACCTTATATGCATTGATGGCTTGTTATTCAGAAACCGCATACACTATGGGGCCAATGACTTAATTCAGAACTTTCTAAGGACCAATGGCTGGAATCTTGAAGCTATTTTAATCATCCCATGAATACTTTGAAACAATTTTCATCATCACATGAAGCAGACTAATAGGTAAAAAATCTCTTACTCTACAAGCACTTTCTTTATCTGGCACCAACATAATGAAAGCATAATTTAGATTATCCAAACCTACTTTTCTCCAAAAATGTCTGTGAGGACCACTAGTGAATTATCCTTTATTATGCCCCAGCATTGTGTCACAAGATGAATTTAATACCATCAAGCTTACCAGCCCAAGGGCCATCTTTCAGTCTGTTAAATATTGCAGTTGCCACATCATTAATTGAAAGCTCTCCTCTAAAACGTTTAAGATATCTCAGCAACAGTTATCATTAAACAGAGTGGACAAATCTAAATGTTAGAAAGCCAAAAACATTCAATAAATGCTTCTTATTAATTCTGCTACATTATTTACGCTTGTTACATTTATGGTAGCATGGTTGTATTTTTGCATTGATGTAACCATATCTGAACCAAGAAACTCTAGATTTTGGACACCAATGTAACTCTTTTATCTCTCGATATTCTTTCCATTTGCATCTTGTAAAACTTTTCCTCATCAACCTTAGCCTCTATCAAGTTTCTAATTTTTTTCCAACAAATCCAGCTCAGTAATTCTATTCTCCAACATGTCCCTCTTACTCCTAATACAGAAATCCAGTTCCAACACAGAACTCAGATCCATATCTGAACCGGATCATTTGTGCCCCGGATTTGGCTCAGGCAAGATTATTTGTATGCAATGTCCGAGCAGGAAAAGAGCACAAAGCCACAGTAAAAGAAGTGATATTTAGCGCACATACCTTTGCTTTTGAATCTCATTGCCAATGCCCTCCCTTAATTAGCAGCTCCAAAGAAAAAAACTTTCACCTCTTTGAGCGTTCCCTCTCCTCACCGCCATTTCCCAATCCCGACTCATCCAGAGTGCACAGAAGTGATTTCCCTAATGAAGGTAAAATCAAGGAATACAAAGCAAGAGGGGAAAGGATTAATCAATCACATAAAGCAAAGTTTTTTGAGAAAAACTGTGAAACTTGAGTAGGCAGATTTGCAGCAAATCTGAGCCGAATAACACCAAATCGGATCCATTCATGATGAAAATCATAACTTTGGCAATTCCATAGTGGGAGAATCAATTTATAACGAGAAACCTCAAATTAGCAATGTACGAAAGCGTGAAAGATCTCAGTTTAGCGAACCGACCTAACCAATTGAACGTAAACATTCCTCCACAACAGCAATCTCCAGGTCTACCATGAAGCACAAACTCACACCTACCATAACCGAACATCACAAGCACAACCTCTTCTGACCGATTTATCCAACACAGTAGACCAACCAGGCACAGATCGAATCCTTAATTTCCTCAAAAGCCAACGATCAATAGGCGAAACGAAAACCTTAAATATGCGCAAAGCTCCGGCGGTTCCGAACGGGTAGCGGCCCACCAAATCAGAATTCGAAGGAACATGGTCCGGCCCACCAAATCTTTATTTGTCCTTTTGGGCGCGAATCGAGCCTATTGGTCACGTAGAGGACAGATGTCATCAGCACATTTCCATAATGACAATGATTGTTGAATTTTTTATTACAAAGTTGGAAAAAGTATAGCTAAAAAAATTAATTTTTATGTTTTCCCAATCATTGAACTGCTGCTTTCATTAAACACCACGATCCGATAGTCCACGTAATGACAATCATTGGTGAATTATTTATCAGGCCATATTATTAAAACTTATGCTTTATTCTAAGTTTAATTCTGTACATTAACTGAAGATCCTAACTAACTTAGCTCGTAAAGGTTTTGACATAAAATTTTAGATTCGAATTTTTATCTTTATCATTTACTCTTGGTAAAAAAAATATATATACATATATATTATAAATTTAATTAATATATTATATAACTAAAGAATTAATGCTCTAAATTTACTAAATCTAAAACCGAACTGATACTAAAAAGTTAATGATTCAATAACATATTTTCAGGAATATAACTCTATTTCAGGACATTGTAATACTCTCTGATGCAAAATGCTGCTTGAGATGGCAAAGCCAGTATTCATGCAATGGAAGAGTGCTAAAGTTAGTACTTCAACCAAAGAGTTTGCGAACAACTCCTCAACTCGAATTCAACTAAGCGTTCAGCTTGAGCGGATACACCTAAGTCCTAAAAATTGGGCTCGGAGTAAATTTTAAATGAACTTGGAAGTTTATTTATCCATTCTCAAATTCAGTTCGAGTATACGGATTTTGTGCGTGCATTTTAACATATAGAGTTTGATGTCTAGTATATCATGTTTATTTATCCATTTTATTTTATTTTAATTTTGGGGGCAAATGGTAAGTGAGGATCCAGGTTTTGATCCAAACTGTACAACCATATGATAAAATATTCACTAGCTAGGTTAATTAACTTCTTAAAAAAATTTAAGAAAAGATATTAAACTCAGCTTAACCACTATACTAGTATTCTACATGTAGGTTTGTAGTATGAGATTTTGATCCCTCACGTTGATTTAACCTATATCTAATATTGTTGAGTCAACTTCATATCATTTTATGTTACAGTGAAGTGTGTTTGGAAATTAATTTTATCTACGCGTATGATAGATACTCATATTGAGATAATAGTTTATACTACGCGTATGATGAAGAGATATTGAGATAGTTATACTCATATAAATCATTAACTCTTTGAATGATATAGTCAGTGTGTTCTTACGTTTGTCATCTTCTTCTAATATTTATATGTCCTTAAAATTGATTTGAAGGGCATAAATAAACTTGATATTTAGCGAGTTTTTACCTACTTCGTTTCTCACATAGAAAAGCATGTAAATCATTAACTCGAATGTATAACAGTTGACACACATGAATCAATTTATGATCTTTGAGTAAATTATCATATGCAGCTAAAACCAAAACGATGGTCCTAATTGATTCGGAAGAAGAAAACTTTAAGTTTCCAATCTTATCCTGAACAGAATTTTTTGATTCACGGTCATAATGGTGATACCTTCTTGGCCATCGTTACTGTGTACATCCCTAACCCCGGAGAAGACATGAACGGTATAGCATCTGGCAAGTTAAGCCTCCTTCAGTTGAAAGTTCTCAACTAAAACCTTCAAGAAATCTGTGCAGCTGTTTCCATTGTGCAGAGAGGACAAATCCACGTCATAGGAAGCCTCGAATGTGCCAAAAGCATCGGACCCTTATCATTGAATTCTGCTCAATCATTTATTCTTCGTCCATTTACAAGAGCATGGGTGTTCTTTTGGTTTAGCGTAACCAGATTTGACCAAGAAATTCTGGATTTTTGAGCCAAATGCCATCTCTTAATATTCTTTCTAATTTCACCTTGCATAACTTTTCGATACTAACCTCAAGTTTCTGAACTCTTACGTGTATAACTTGACGTCTTTTATTTAATACTTCATGAGAAACCGCCTTAAGACCGCTTATACTTGTTCTTCTACAGGGGGGTTCATTGCCTTCCGGATCGACCCAACGTTCCCATCAACCGCCATGATCCTGGGAAATGCCTTCCGAAGAGTGATCCTCTTCCCCTCTGGTGAGCCTCCTTCTTTTTGCTCTCACTCGCCATCGCCTCTTCTAGAGTCGACGAAACCGCTGTCTCTCGTGATTGTAAGTGTCTATCTTAACCTAATTCATCTTCGACTAGGCCTTGGATAGAACTAGGTTATCAATAAATCTTCGTGATGAAGAGAATCGAGTGCAACGGATCCTTTCATTATGGGTGAGCCTTCGCCAAGGTAAGTGTGACTTCACGACCAACATTTGGGCCTAAATTCCTAGCTTGCCAATCATCTTTCTGCCGGGCAGGCTTGATTATGAGCGCGCTTTCAAGGGCTTTCACGCCTTGCTTTTGTTCTCGCACACAAAGATGGGCCAGGGCAAGCTTTTGTGTGTTTCTTGTTTAAGACCTTCTTTATTTGATTATGGTTTATGAGACGAATCGATGCTTGTTAACGTCTTGTGGCGCAAGCGAGCGCTTTGAATGGGGGTACGAGGCTTTGATTTGGATTGTGTCCGTCTCGAGACCATGAACTCCCAGACTGGCCAAGCTGGGCCAAAGTGTATAAGCTTATGTCACTTCCCATTTATTACCCACATCAGGTAGATATTAAGTGAATTGAATGAACTAAACACTGCCATTTCTATAAGAGCTTGACCTATCAGGGAAGAGTAAACGTTCGAATGAAAATGTGATGCATGGGAACAAAAGTCAGGGAAAAGATAATGTTCGGATGAAGACAATTCGGATTATTATTTGTAATAGTAAACAATCCATCTACATTAGACATTCATCTTCATGATTACATATAGTCCCAAGGCCTTTGAATGGATGCACTCTTACCCGATCACTGGATACAAGAGGTAGCTGATTCCTTGACTCAGCCATGGCAAACTGTAATCCCACTTTTCCCTCGAGAAAGAATGACAACTCAACATGCCCACTTAGCGAAAATAGCAAGAGCTGGATCATGTCTTGTCATTGGACAATTACGACAACCAATTTTTTCAACAGCATGTGATTCTGGTAGACACTAAAATTCTTGGTTGTTTATCTATAGTCATGCTTCATATCACCCGCCAAGCTCTTATTTATCATTCTTCACAGGTCACATTCCTGCAGCCATTGGCAAGCTTCAGAATCTGCACATCTTGTCGTTGAATGGTAATCGATTGTCGGGAGTTCTTCCGTCCACTGTTGGCAACCTTACCCAGCTGGAAAGACTATACTTGAACGATAACAGCTTGCAGGGAGAGATTCCCAAGAGCTTTCACAACCTGCAACGGCTGACAGTGTGTGATTTGTCATTCAACGAGCTTGAGGGCAGCATTCCTAAAGAACTAGCCGAGCTTACCTCCTTGACGCAATACCTCAACTTGTCGCATAACTTGTTGACAGGGCCTTTGCCATCGGAATTTGGAAGCTTCAAGAATCTTGAAGTGTTGGATATATCAGATAACAGACTATCTGGGAAAATTCCAAGCACCTTAGGAGAATGTCAAGTCTTGCAGTACCTCTACCTGCAAAGGAACCACCTTCAAGGAACAATTCCAGACTCTCTAAGTAGTCTAAGCGGCATACAAGTGTTAGATCTGTCCTGCAATTACTTATCAGGACCCATCCCACTGACCTTCAAGCGACTCGAACACATGAAGTTTCTTAATCTTTCATTAAACGATCTCCAAGGCCAAGTGCCAAACGAAGGGGTTTTCAAGAACGCCAATAAGTACTCAGTCACTGGGAATGATAAGCTGTGTGCAATAATCCAAGAGTTACATTTGCAGCCATGTTCCAGACTTGTTCTGGTAAACAAGTGTGGGTTTCCTGCAGTTAGATCACTCATCTCAATTGTGTTTATTGTGTCACTACTTGTCCTGTTTCTAGGTAAAGCTTTTTACCTGGTCCGCGAGCAAAGAACAAGGAAGTACATGCCTGCAGGCCCATCTAAAAGACAGGCATCCATCTTCGAAGTGAAACGAGGAGGAAGAAGTATGTAACTTTATTGATCTAATTCTGGGTACATGATAACCCTGTTTGTAGAGTGATAGAGAATCAAATCAATCGTGTAAAATATATGACGATCATATCAAGGGATATAGATCCCTTTTATGTAGTAGCTTTTAACACGCCACTACAAACTTAAGATGATTTAGTAGAAACCAGCTTAAGTTTAGGAAGTAAGAAGTTCAATTGCCATGAGGATATGGGAAGACGAGGATCAGATCGATCAGATTATCTATCACAAGATCAGAGACCATAAGTAGTGGCAACGTTTGTGGTATGCAGCGACGGAGGATTTGGACCTCAACTGTGCTCAATGATGGAGGATCCAAATCTCGACAATGCTTAGCGACGAAGAATCTAGATCTCAGTTGTGCTCCAACGGAGACGAAGGGTTGTGCTCAACAATGAAGGATTCAGATCTCGGCTATACTCAACAACCAGGATCCAGATCTCAGCTATGCTCAACTGGGAGGAAGAGTTGAGTGGGACACAACCAAGAGATCTGAAAAGGAAGTCCGCCTGAGTGGGACTCAACCAAGTGTCAACATCAACGAACTCGATGAGCAGATGGGAAGATGAAAAGCAACGACAAACCCGTTGGACTTGAACCAGGAGCTGCTGCCACTCACAATGGAGGAGGAAAAACGGTGGGGCCACGACGAGCAGACAAACTCGACGATGATGAAATCATTATGGATGAGTAGAGTCTGCTTGAGGCACTCGAAACGAATGGTGGAGGATGGTGGTGGGCGGGAAGAGCAAGCGAATAGGAAACAGAGAGCTTCCCGCTGTCACTCGCAGTGGAGGAGCAGGAAAAACGATGGGGCCAAGGCGAGTAGAACTAGGAGGTACTTGAACTAGAGCTTGGTGGTGAGCAAGGTTGAAGTAGCAATGCAGGACGTTGGTTAGGAGGTCCAGGAGTAGGCGTGACCAATAGTGCTGACGAGGGCCTCTAGGATGATGTTGGCAGCGACAAGGCAGGCGACGAATTCGCCTAATTTGATGCAAAGGCATGAGAAGGAGCCTTCGACGGAGGATTCGGATCTCAGTAATGCTCAATGATAGAGGGCTACACTCAACTACAAAGGAGTCAGATCTCGGTTGTACTCAATTGGTGGAGGGTTGTGCTCAACAGCAGAGGGCTATGCTCGATGGAAGATTCAGATCTCGACTATGCTCAGTGACGAAGGATCTAGATTTCGATTGTGCTGGGAGGAAGAGTTGAGTGGGACCCAACCATGAGATCCGAGAAGGAAGTCCGCTTGAGTGCGACCCAACCAAGTCTCAACGTCGAGGGCTAATTACATATTATCCCATATAAGTAACTATCTTTAGCATTCTGATCCCTATACTTTTAAAAATTACATTGAAATTTCTATACTTATGAAAGTGAAACATTTAATCTTATTTTTTATCACGTCGTCGATTCTACTGACGAAAATATTATAGAATTTATCACTGAACACGTGTTAACTCTGTCTCACTTCGGCTTATCATTGAGCGCGTGCGATATTTTCGTCAGCAAAATCGACGGCATGAGAAGGAACGTGATTAAATATTTCACTTTTATAAGTATAAGGATCTAAATGTAATTTTTAAAAGTATAAAGATCATGATACTAAAAGTAGCTAATTACGTGAGATACTTTGTAATTAGGCCCAACGTCGACGAATTCAACTAATTTGATGCGAATGTATGACGAGGAGCCTTAGGTAGAGAAGACGTTATACGTAGATGCAAGCTAGATCCCATCAAGACAAGCAACGATAGAGGCCTGTGAGCGCAGGGACGGGGGAGGGAGGAGTTTTGTGATAATGGTGGAGTCGATAAAAGGATTTGGCTACGATGAAGGCGTCCTGCTTTGTACACTAAGACGACATGTGAGGGCAACGACAGCTTTTTGAGGTTGACTGCCATCTGGAGAAACCTCCGAAAGTGGATTTGTTCACGTGAGATCAGATTTCTATCAAAAAGCAGAGTAGGTCGCCACAGGTTAGACGTGTCGCAGCGTGAGGAAGTCCACGCATAAGGAAGACCGGGGCAACTTCGACCCAGAGGAAATGGGAGGAAGATGGCTGATGAAGAGCGCCACGTGAGTAAGACTGCGAACCCGTTGCAGCCCGGCAGCAGCTTCCTCACACGGCGGAGGAATATCAGAACAGAAACTCTGATTCCATGCTAAAAGTGAAAAGGAGGAAGAAGTCTGTAACTTCTTTTTTTAAAAAATCTAATTTTGAACACATCATGACTGTATTTCTACAGTGAAAGAGAATCGAATCAATCCCATAAATTAAGAAATCAAGGGATCATATCACTCTTATTTAGTAAGAATCAAAGAAAATATATGACAATCAAATCAAAGGATATAGATTCTTTTTATATAGTAACTTTAACAATCCACTTCTCACTGCAACATATTAAGAACAACTGCTGCTCATCTAATATTATTGGCTAGGGTAGTTTTGGTCAAGGATGCAGAGGAACCATGGGCAATGATCCAAACCATGTTGCTGTTAAGGTATTCAAAACTGAACAACTCGGGGGGCTTCAAAGTCTGAAAGCAGAATGTGAAACTCAAGGAAGAATGACATCAAAGTGTCACTGAGATCTAAACCACTTGCTCTAGCATAAATCAGAAATGATGATGCCTTCTTGCCGAGTGACACTCAGTACACGCCTTATGGGAGTGTAAATGACTGGTTGCACCCCGCAGCAGAAATGAATGGTGTTGCATCTGGCAATTTAAGCCTCCTCCAAAAACTGAACATGGCAATTGTTGGGCTTCCACTTTGGACTATCTTCATCATTATAGCGGGACACAGCAATGTTCTTGACAACAAAATGATTGCTAATTTGTGTGACATTGGATCTGCAGAGTTCCCATAAGAGACTGCCTATGGTGATTTTCCTAAGGCGACAAGTCACATCTTCGGATTAAAAGGTTCGATTGGATATGTCACTCCGCGTGATTTACTCCATCTCATGCTCTTTTCCTAGACTCATTTGTTGTTCATAAACTATTACATTACAGTGACCTTTTAATTGATCTTCACTAGCTTTTGTCTGTATTTATAACCTTACAGGAGCACAAAGATGAAACAGAGAGGAGAAGAGAAAAATAAAAAAAACAAGTTAAGAGAAATATAAGAAAATAATTTAGAAAAGTGAAAATATTTAGAACAACAGCCTAATTACTAGCTTTCAAAATATTCATAACCAATGATTACCATTTTGAACTAAAATTTCCGTCCCCTAAAAATCAGGGGTACATCATTCAACTGCATTTTCAAGAAGCAATTCAAGTAAGATGCATTTGTCTGATATCTTGTGACAAGCTGAAATCACTTCATACATGGTGAGGTAGTTATTCGTAAACCACCTAGACCATGTATGGCCAAATGTCAATAACATTACGCAAAAATCCCTAAAATTCATTGGCTGGACTGACAAAGCAATTTTAGTCATCACATGAAGCAGACTAATAGGTTCAAAATATCTTACTTTGCAAGTACCTTTTTTCTGGCACCAATGTGATGAAAGCATAATTTAGAATTTCCAGACCTACTTTTCCTCTAAAGATCTGTGAGAACCATGTGTCATTCTTTGGAATGTCCCAACATTCTGTGTAAAAAAGGAATCTAAAACCATAATATCTGGCAGCTCAGACCCCATCCTTATGTCTGTTTAACATTGCAGTTGTAACCTTATTAATCAAAAGTTCTTATCTAAAACATTCAAGAAATCTCTGTAGCCATTTTAATTCTTCATGCCTTGAAATTTACTTCTCAACAATTCTAAAGTGCAACACTTATCCTTCATGATCATGCACAGGACATTAAAATATCAAAAGAAATAAAAGAGAGATAAGCTGGTAGATCTCCTCCTTGTCTCATGCCACATTTATTTATTCAATTCCCGGTACACCATCCAAATTGGTCAAAAATTCCTCATAAATTAATTTTATCAGGAATCCATAGCCCGATCTCCTGTAGCAAGCTGAAATCACCTTATATGCATTGATGGCTTGTTATTCAGAAACCGCATACACTATGGGGCCAATGACCTAATTCAGAACTTTCTAAGGACCAATGGCTGGAATCTTGAAGCTATTTTAATCATCCCATGAATGCTTTGAAACAATTTTCATCATCACATGAAGTAGACTAATAGGTAAAAAATCTCTTACTCTACAAGCACTTTCTTTATCTGGCACCAACCTAATGAAAGCATAAATTAGATTATCCAGACCTACTTTTCTCCAAAAATGTCTGTGAGGACCACTAGTGAACTATCCTTTATTATGCCCCAGCATTGTGTCACAAGATGAATTTAATACCATCAAGCTTACCAGCCCAAGGGCCATCTTTCAGTCTGTTAAATATTGCAGTTGCCACATCATTAATTGAAAGCTCTCCTCTAAAACGTTTAAGATATCTCTGCAACAGTTATCATTAAACAGAGTGGACAAATCTAAATGTTAGAAAGCCAAAAACATTCAATAAATGCTTCTTATTAATTCTGCTACATTATTTACGCTTGTTACATTTATGGTAGCATGGTTGTATTTTCGTATTGATGTAACCATATCTGAACCTACATTATTTACGCTTGTTACATTTATGGTAGCATGGTTGTATTTTCGTATTGATGTAACCATATCTGAACCAAGAAACTCTAGATTTTGGACACCAATGTAACTCTTTTATCTCTCGATATTCTTTCCATTTGCATCTTGTAAAACTTTTCCTCATCAACCTTAGCCTCTATCAAGTTTCTATTTTTTTTCCAACAAATCCAGCTCGGTAATTCTATTCTCCAACATGTCCCCCTTACTCCTAATACAGAAATCCAGTTCCAACACAGAACTCAGATCCATATCTGAACCGGATCATTTGTGCCCCGGATTTGGCTCAGGCAAGATTATTTGTATGCCATGTCCGAGCAGGAAAAGAGCACAAAGCCACAGTAAAAGAAGTGATATTTAGCGCACATACCTTTGCTTTTGAATCTCATTGCCAATGCCCTCCCTTAATTAGCAGCTCCAAAGAAAAAAACTTTCACCTCTTTGAGCGTTCCCTCTCCTCACCGCCATTTCCCAATCCCGACTCATCCAGAGTGCACAGAAGTGATTTCCCTAATGCAGGTAAAATCAAGGAATACAAAGCAAGAGGGGAAAGGATTAATCAATCACATAAAGCAAAGTTTTTTGAGAAAAACTGTGAAACTTGAGTAGGCAGATTTGCAGCAAATCTGAGCCGAATAATACCAAATTGGATCCATTCATGATGAAAATAATAACTTTGGCAATTCCATAGTGGGAGAATCAATTTATAACGAGAAACCTCAAATTAGCAATGTACGAAAGCGTGAAAGATCTCAGTTTAGCGAACCGACCTAACCAATTGAACGTAAACATTCCTCCACAACAGCAATCTCCAAGTCTACCATGAAGCACAAACTCGCACCTACCATAACCGAACATCACAAGCACAACCTCTTCTGACCGATTTATCCAACACAGTAGACCAACCAGGCACAGATCGAATCCTCAATTTCCTCAAAAGCCAACGATCAATAGGCGAAACGAAAACCTTAAATATGCGCAAAGCTCCGGACGGTTCCGAACGGGTAGCGGCCCACCAAATCAGAATTCGAAGGAACATGGTCCGGCCCACCAAATCTTTATTTGTCCTTTTCGGCGCGTATCGAGCCTAACTGGTCACGTAGAGGACAGATGTCATCAGCACATTTCCATAATGACAATGATTGTTGAATTTTTTATTACAAAGTTGGAAAAAGTATAGCGAAAAAAATTAATTTTTATGTTTTCCCAATCATTGAACTGCTGCTTTCATTAAACACCACGATCCGATAGTCCACGTAATGACAATCATTGGTGAATTATTTATCAGGCCATATTATTAAAACTTATGCTTTATTCTAAGTTTAATTCTGTACATTAACTGAAGATCCTAACTAACTTAGCTCGTAAAGGTTTTGACATAAAATTTTAGATTCGAATTTTTATCTTTATCATTTACTCTTGGTAAAAAAAATATATATACATATATATATTATAAATTTAATTAATATATTATATAACTAAAGAATTAATACTCTAAATTTACTAAATCTAAAACCGAACTGATACTAAAAAGTTAATGATTCAATAACATATTTTCAGGAATATAACTCTATTTCAGGACATTGTAATACTCTCTGATGCAAAATGCTGCTTGAGATGGCAAATCCAGTATTCATGCAATGGAAGAGTGCCAAAGTTGGTACTTCAACTAAAGAGTTTGCGAACAACTCCTCAACTCGAATTCAACTAAGCGTTCAGCTTGAGCGGATACACCTAAGTCCTAAAAATTGGGCTCGGAGTAAATTTTAAATGAACTTGGAAGTTTATTTATCCATTCTCAAATTCAGTTCGAGTATACGGATTTTGTGTGTGCATTATAACATATAGAGTTTGATGTCTAGTATATCATGTTTATTTATCCATTTTATTTTATTTTAATTTTGGGGGCAAATGGTAAGTGAGGATCCAGGTTTTGATCCAAACTGTACAACCATATGATAAAATATTCACTAGCTAGGTTAATTAACTTCTTAAAAAATTTAAGAAAAGATATTAAACTCAGCTTAACCACTATACTAGTATTTTACATGTAGGTTTGTAATATGATATTTTGATCCCTCACGTTGATTTAACCAATATCTAATATTGTTGAGTCAACTTCATATCATTTTATGTTACAGTGAAGTGTGTTTGGAAATTAAATTCTTGTGGATCGCCCTCATCTTCCCAGAAGCAATGGGGAAAACGGCCCTTTCGGTGAAACTCTCCCTTTTGCTCTCACTCGCCATCGCCGCCGCCGCCGCCGCCGCCGCCGCCTCTTCCTCTTATGGAGTGGACGAAACCGCCGTCCACTCTCTTGACTGTAAGTATCTATCTCAAACTAATTTCATCCTTGGCTAGTCCTTGGATTTAACTAGGTTATCAATTTATGATGTGTATACCTAACTAGGGCTTGCGATCGTCTTTCTGGGCTTGATTATGAGCGCGCCCCCACAGACAAATCAGGGCAAGCTGTGCCATTTTAATCCTTTATTTAGATTTGGTATTGTCGAATCGTTAAAGAAACTGGGCGGGGGCGGGCGGGGGTGGGGTGGGTATGAGAGGAAAGGTACTGAAGAAGAGGGATGGATGAATGAGGCATATGTCCAACGAATTGATCAGGTCTGGTAGGCTGTTAGGAAGACGAGTGGGATGAAAAAAAAAAAGAGAGAGATTATATATAATAGGTCAGATACAAATTCAATCCAAAAGCTTATGTTTCTGGATTATGTACCAAACCTAGTTGTATATGTAATCTAACTATTTTAATCTTTAGCGATGTGAGATTATCCTCTTTAGTCCACATCTTTTCATCTTATGCACGTGAACATTTTTAACATATAGGTGAAGAAGATGCTAAAGATAAATACAAACGAAGAATGATAATGAAGAAAGTTGAAAAAGAGAATACAAAAAACTGCTATTATTCAAAAGAAATAATGTATAACAAATCTAATGTTCATCATTGTCCTTGCAAAAAAAAAACTTGATTATTATTAACGAAATGTTGATTTAATAATTGTAATCAAGTTTATGAGAAGATTAAGAAGATGATTAGTGGATGCGAAGAAACTAAAATATTATTCAAAGAAAAATATTTAAAGTAACCACTTTATTCTAATATTTATTACGCTCTCAGAAATTTTTAATGTTGCCATTCGTATCGTGTGAGTAGACAAATTTTAGCATGTCCTCAATTGATGTGATGCTAAATACAACATAAGGCAACATCTCATAAAATTTGCGGTTGTAACTTTAACCTACTCATGCGATTAATCTGGTTCCAGTAAATTATAAATCTAGTTCTCATCTATATGCGCATGAAAATTTATTTCAACTGCGCAGGCTACGTTGGAAATACCCTTTTGCCAATGCAGGATTCCTGCTGCGACAGTCTTCGACGCATTCTTTGTCGCAACAATGTTGGCGTCGGTAAAATCCAGTCCCCACAGACTGAGAATGAGTTCACCTCCACTAACACCTCCACTGCTGTCCAATCTCCACAGACTGGGGTCAGTGATCCCTACTGTAAGCATTTGTTTCCATCCTTAA
Organism: Musa beccarii; assembly: GCA_024322285.1. Taxonomy (NCBI): domain Eukaryota; kingdom Viridiplantae; phylum Streptophyta; class Magnoliopsida; order Zingiberales; family Musaceae; genus Musa; species Musa beccarii. The sequence continues at coordinate 51,013,134 of CM044399.1, forward strand.
CGTAACTATCTATTTATGTGGCTCTGGACACAAACGACATTTTCTTGTTCCTCAGTTTGCTTTCTATAATACAGTTGTGCTCTTTGGTTTTAGTGCCTAAAGAAATTTACCTTCGCTCATTATAGAGTTTGTAATAAGTACAGGACAAGCGACTTGTTTTATGAGTCTATAACAAATCTACATTCTCACTGCAAACACATGTTTTCGTAGATCACCGAGAATGTTTTATTAATCTTACCATGATTTTTGCATAATTGCCTGATGATATGCAGCATGTTTTGTAGATGCGTCAACAATGGGAATGCCAAGAAGATATCTCAAGGAAGGTGACAGCCGCATGTCTACTTTTATTGAAAAGTCATTATTTACTTTAAAGCATTCTACCATAGTAAAAATGGTTATGATTTTTTACTTCAAAGGTGGAATAATATTAAAGAAGATGCTTATATAGTCATGGCCTTTTGATGTCTTTAGCAGATCCATGTGCCTCTTGTGATGATGGTTCTATACCAGAAGCCTCAACAGGTAACAACAATGCAAAGATCTCACCTAGTTCCCTTCTGTATTTTTTTTGCTTTTTCCATTAGTTTTCAAGATAAGACAATTCAGCGGTTTGAGATGCCACCTGGCGCATCAAACCAGTAGCTAATTTAGATTACATGCGCTGCATGACAATCACTTTAATTGTAATCACACCTCGATTGGGAACTACACAACCCTCCACATCTCATTTTTCTCCTTGTTCTTATAACATATGTATCAATTGCTCACTCTTTCAAATAGCAACTCCTTGTTTTTTTTTTTTTGTTCTCTCTCTCTTTTTTACCGTGCGAGATAGACTTGATCAGGGAAACTATCTTGTTCCAATCAAATTACAGAACCCATAACCTAGGTGATAGCATCGCTTATGATTAGTAATTTTTTGATTCCTTAAACTTTTGGATACACCACCTAAGAAAGGTTGAGATGTCTAAAAGCAGGCTCTATAGATTGAGGTTCTAAAGTTAAGACCCTAATGAGAATTCATTTATTTCATGAAAAATGATCTTATTCATAGTCCCTAGACACTCTGGATAGAGCACATTGGTTATTCATTTTGATACCTTTTCTCTCAAGACAATTTTATATATGTTACTATCTTTGAACAGCTAAAGCTTGAAGGGTATCTTGATTGATGTTCACTAGCACCAAAACTGTACATTGTTGAGAACTCAAAAGAACATGACTTTGATGGAAAGAACTCTTCTTGACATCTTTCTTTTGCTATACTTCTATCATTGTCAACTAATAATACTATGCAAATAAGCATCTTGAAAGAGATTTGGAAAGGATCAAAATTATTTCTTCGACCATTGCATGAGAATAGATTACGATGAACTGAGTTGAGAAAATAAAATCTCAGTTCCGACCTGAAAACCTGATTGAGAAGCCCACTAGACTGAAGTCATCACTTTCAATTGATATGCTAAGACCCTTGAGATTATGTTAGCTAACAAGGGGATTAGAATATAGTGGTCACAACTCATTAGGATGTGCAACGCCCTCTTTTGGCACCAAGACCTTGAATGAACGGCTGATCCAAGCCAAAAGATCTTGCAAAGAAATCTAGTAAAAACCAAAGGCCAGATATAATTATTTGTGAAGCCGTGAATTTTCTCTGCCAAGAATGAGCCTTTGAAGCTACTACGAAGCTCAGGTTGTTAATTGTAAATATTGTTTATTCAACACTGATTAAACCAGTTTGGTTATGATCTTTGTCCTCATTTGAGCCCCACAATAAAGGTCAGATTCAATTGGTGTTCCTGTCCCAACACCAGTAAGAGTGTTCCATTTTATTAGATATGGGAGTAGTGCTTGTTCCAAAGAAACTCGGTCATCGAGCTTACAAAATGTTAATGGTCTGAATTCTTCTTTGACACACTAATATTAACAAGCTAGCATCAATCTCTTTGCTTCTTCAGCTATAAGCATGTTTAAGATCAAGACTCCATATATATATATATATATATATATATATATATATATATATATATATATATATATATATATATCCTTACAACACAAAAGCCGTTGGACTTTGGCAATGTTTGCTCTATTCACGCTAGACAAGAGACACTTCCGACAGCTTCTTTTCAAATTTCCAATTATTCTCCGCAGAATGCTTAGGCCTTTAAATTATTGCAAACCAATCCCTACATCCTTTAGCTCAGCTCCAACCAAAGCAAGTGCCTAATTTGAATAAGTTGAAGGGCCATATATGTTTGTTTCAATGAAGTACCTTTCAGATGTTTGACTGCTTAAAAGTGCTGAGGCACAGAAAGTGCCTTTTGGATGCCATAGTACACTTCCAAATTGGAGTTACTTCATCTTGTTACCATGAGCTCTCCTCTTGTTTCCATCTATTAGTTCTAATTTGAGAACAGTAGTACTAGTTCACCAATTGGTTGTGATGTGCTGCACATCTTGCTATAGTCCTAGTTTTTTTAGCAAAAGTTTTGCTATATGATTGTTAAGATCTAGCTTTCCACAGTATATCAAGGGCACAGTTCTCTCAAAATATAAACTCAATTCTAGACAAAGTTTAATCATATTTTTCTATGCTAGGATATAAAAACTCTACTTACCAGCAAGTATTTCGTAAATTAACTAAATGTTGGGTGTTCTGCAGCAGGTGCGCCATCTCCATTTCGTAAAAACTCTACTTACCACTAGGTGCACCGGGACCAGGAGCTTCATAAACTGTAAGGATTCTCTGTGTCAAGGGAAGATAATAATTCCTTGTTAGTTTACGTTTTTCCCCCTCATGAAACAACGAATTCCCATGCAAACTTTAAGAAATTAATAACAAATTGATATCTGAAGACAACGATTCAGAGAGGATAACAGGAGTAATGATATTTTGGATTTCCTCTCCTGGAAAATCAAGAAACTAGAAAAAGGACATGGAGTGGAAAGTGAGGGAAAAAAAAGAAGATTATTGTGTCCTGTTGGCTCAATGAATCAAATTTTCATTTATTTCAACAAGCAGGTGGAATAAATTTTGAGAGCAAAACTAGGTCTAAACTAATAACACAAGACTTGTGGATCAAATTGGAACATGCCAAAATGACTTAGGATGGTAAATAATAGAAAATGAAATGATCTTGTCAGGAGCTTATTAGCCATAAGCTAGAGATCGATGAGTATGTTTATAAAAAAAAAAGGGTCATTGTCCAAATTGAAACTATTCATGTATAACATTTTGTAGATAATCACCCCTGTTAGTATTATTAACATTGTTTTTCTAATGATAATGCAGATCTTTTTTGATGATGGAGCACAGCATGTCCTTATTTTTAAAAGACTTTTAGATTGATTGGCACTTTTATCACTAATTAAGCAAGAGTGGATGGTGTGTTTCTTTTATGGATACTGTTGTTTCTCTTTAGCATGGAGATTTGAATATGGATATGTATTTTTCATGAATATGACTGCACACAGGAATCCCGGATACTCTTTTGACTGCATGATTACATGTTTGTTTCTTTAATAGACCTCGCTTATGTGCTACATATATTAGGTCTGTGAGCAGAAACTTTTTGAACTGGTCAGTCCATAAAATAGATTGATGGATATCCACATAGTCAAACTGAAAAATATGAGGCATTTTATTCTAGTTTTAGCAGAAAATTTGGGAAACAAAAGCACATTTTGTTAGTACTTACTATTACAAAGTGATGTGCTTCACATATTCAAGTCAGATATTCTTATTCCACAATTTCTATGAAGTTAAGTAACACGATATATCTTCGAGTGGGTGGGTGTCTCAAGTCACCCATTTCTTGTATGAAATTAGGATTTGGTATCTGACAACAGCCGTTGTAGGGAGAGAGAGAGAGAGAGAGATGTTTGAAGAGGAACATATTATGTTCACTCTTAGAGACTGAGACACCCTATGCATCTGAATCTCATATCCTTAAAACTTGAGGTTGAAGACGCACGATGCTATGCCCTTCATGCAGCAGCAGATTAAAGGCAAATTGAATGGTTTTGTGTGAGGCATTTGCACGAACCTGAAAACGAACGAAGGTATAACGCTAATGCTTCGGCTCGTTTCTGCTACCGCCGATGGCGCTCTTCTTCCTGAGACAAAACTTGCAACACAAAGCCACGGTTTGCTGGATATGGATCTTCCCGTTTGCCGCTCCTTTTTGCTTTTCCCGAAGAATACTGACCTAATGGTACTCTGTTTCCTAAAAGGCAAGATCCACCTTTCTCGGGGAACTCGCCTGCATCAACGTGCGAGAACGTGGTATTTATAATATATTATATTGATTTATACTATGTAAATAATATTTAAGGCCACCAGTCTGCCAATCGCTCGCTGTCACCTCTCTCGGGTTCACCAACAATTTGACTCCATTCGCCAACAAATTTTCCCTCACACGCTCAGCCATGTGGCTCGAAACGTTTGTCTTCTAGTTATTGCTATAGAATAGTTATAACATTACGAATAGGTTGCCGTGGAAGCATGTGTACGTGACACAAAAAAGAATAACTTAAACCCAAACTGAATATATATATATATATATATATATATATATATACATTAACCACATGATCCAACCAATGTATAGATATATATATAGATACAACTCAATCCATATGATTAAGATATAGTTTAGTTCATATGATTAAACATGATCTAACCCATAAGCAAAGTGTAGCCCTATTCAATATGGTAAAGTTCAACCTAATTCATGAGCGAGACTCAATCCGATTTATAAAACTAGGTCTACCCAATTATGTAATTAGTAATAAACACATCGTCACCCCTCTATCTAGTTCGTTGTATCTCAGCCTAATATGTTAACTCGAATTGTCATATACAACGCACATGACCCATCTAAAACTTAAGTGAGTCGGTTCGATCTGAACTAGCACTATATGACATATTTTAATTTTTTTTTCTTTTTTAGTTTAAGCTCATTAGTTGCCTAAAGTAGATCCAACACTTGAGCCAAACACGACCCTATTCAATGATAAAACTTAGCCCAACTTGTGAGTGAAGCCTAGGTCAACTCATGAAACTATGCCCGCCTTGCTATGTGATCGGCTCTAAACACATTATCATCCCTCTATCTAGCTTGTTATACCTTAGCCTAATTTGCTACCTCGTATAAGCATGTGCGATGCACGTGATCCATCCAAGACTTAAATGGATCAGTTCAATCTAGAATAGCACTATGCGACATAGTTTAATTTTATCTCCCTCTATTAGTTTAAGCTTGTTAGTTGACTAAATTAGATATATTTGATTCATTCAAGTTAATTTAAGGTGATTCTAGACTAATTTAATCAGCTCAAGCCCACTAAACCTAATTGAAACTAATCAAACCTAAATTAAACTGGTCTAAGATGATTCCAAATCATTCTATCAAGATTTGAGATCGGTTCCGTTAGGCTCTAATTGAATTGAGTTTGATTTAAATCAATTGGATTATTCTAATTAAGGTTCTAGTTGATCGAGGACTATTGAGATATTAATATTTCATGTCTTTATAATATGATGACCTTAAAAGTTTTATCTGAATATGTCATTAGGAAAAGATTCATAATTATTTATTATTATTTGATTAAATTTATGATATTAATGTGATTGTTATTATGTAGTATATATGACTATGTTAAGTGATCCACATTGAAAATATAACCCAAGAAAAGAGCTACGAGCTCATTATAATATGGGTCTACTAATAGACATAATCTGGCAAATCATAGATGAAACATGGTCTTTTGTAATATCTTATCATACTATTTTATATATATATATAAATAAATGAATAATCATGGTTGATTATGTATCTCTACCGAGGATAGGTAGGGCGATTTCTTTCGAGAATTAGCAAACAATTAGATATGACAGTTAGACAATTTCTCTATCCATTGTTGGGAAGAATATATCTGCACCTAAGCCAGTAAGAGATATCATTTTATTCATTATTGAGAGTGTGATATGAGTTCTCTATATTTACTGTTGAGAGAGTACATCATCAAGTGTGATGTATGTTTTTGTTATCTAGTCGTTATGTATGTCATTAAGATATGTTATATATAACTGGTGCATGATTTTGTTTATTGCATAAAATTATTATTATTTTTCTAATACATGAGTTTTATAATAAATTAATATGTTCTTATTTAATATTAAATTATTAATATTTATATAGATTACGAATAATAAAAATTATTTTATATTTTTTTCAAAAATTCCTATCAACATGTGTGATTGTTGATGTGTTTTTTTATTATATTTATTTTTAAAATAATCTATTATTTTGTAATAGATTTGAAGTTTAGATGGAGTAGATATTTTCATCACTTATGGCCCTATTAAGAACATATAATTTTTTAATAAAAAATATTTAATATTGTAAATATAGAGATTTGAATTTAAAGATAAAAAATGATATTTTATAAATTATTAATAATGAAATAATAATTTATTTATTTTTATAAATCTAGGACATGGCATCAATAGTAATCTCCCTAAAGATATGATATCGTAATGGCCTACGAGCAATCACAAAAAAAAAATGTCAGTTATATTATTTTTAATAACATTTATAGTGTTTTTAATATCTCAATAAAAATATTATAAATATTATTTAAAAATATTATAAATTAGTCAAATAAAAATATTATAATAATTCAACATTAATGAAAAGTAAATAAAAAATTTAGGGATATTTTAGATAATTTTAATTAAAAAACTATTTAAAAATACCAATTATGAAAACTCAAAATACAAATATTTTTTTTAAGAAAATCGATCAGAATTGAAATGACTACGTATGTCAGTTTGCTGCCGCATCAGAATTGAATTTATTAATTTATTTTTTAAGAAAATCGATCAGAATTGAGTCTCCGTCATTCAACTGTTCGGGTTTATATTTTAAACGCAGAGCTCATGGATTAAACAAGAAAAGACAAAAGCGGCCAGTGGTCAGCAAGCCTCACTAAAGTTGATTGCTTCGCAAAGTGTGTTACCAGTACGCGCAGAGATCCACTAAAATCGAATCAATCTAATAAATATATCGATTAGTTATGTGAAAAAAAGAATGGATTTAAGCGTTTAAACAGCGAATTATAAGATTTATTGAAAGGAAAACACGCATATCTTGGATAGAAAATAGTCAAACGCTTATCTCACAGGTCTGATAAGTCGAATTATAGTAGAATTTCAAACGATTGTAATATTTTTATAGAATGATATCGTTATAATTTTTTGATCTGATTAAAAAATTATGCATCATAAAATTTATCTATTAATTTTAATTTATGATATTTAAATTTTCTATATAATAATAATATAATCATGAGTTTTATGACAGAGAATAGTAGCTGAATCTTTTTTGCGAACGTGAGAAGACCGCTGGAATGAACACTTCGACTTGACACTGCTCTGGTCACCACCTCCGGTCACTGCCATTCCGAAACGAAGCTTCGAGGTAAAAGCATGGGTAGCAATGCACGCCCTTTCCTAATAGCTTTTCCCCGGAAAAACTAGTGATGGACCAGCCAATATCCATCATCTCGGTGACCCATCCCATTAGCAAGTAGGAACATGCTGTCCATCGGCCTTTGATTAAGCTAAAAGCATTCCTTAACAGATAAAAATGAGAGAAGGAAATGAAAAGTAGGATTGTTTTAAGACCGCTAAAGACAGAAAAATAAAAAGTAATATGAGGTGTTATGACTTAGAACATCTAAAGGGGAAACTACGTACTGTCATCCCACGAGAGACGAGGAGGAAGTAGTACGATGCTATCTTCAACTTCTTTGCGAGGGGAAGAGGAGGGAGAGCAGCAGCAACGCTATCTCTAACTTTTGCTATCTCTAACTTTTACAGCTTCTTAAAAGGGATGAGAAGGAACAGAAGAAAAAATGACAGCGTTGAGATGAGATAAAAGAGAGGAAATAGCCAAAGTTATTATCTTCAGCTTTTGCGACTTTTCATGGGAGAGAAGAAAAAGGAGGAATAACAATGACGAGAGGTGAGACAAAGATAAATGAGATAGTCGCTCTCTCTCCTCTTCCCTCAACAAGAAGTCGAAGATGGCGTCGTCGCCACTCTCCCTCTTCTTTCTCCTCCTATCTCGTGGGAGAATAGTGTCATGAGGATGATGGTCATGTCGATACTATCTCCCACAATACTATCGCCATTCTCATCCTCCTATTTCTTTATCTCACTTTTTATCATCACTCTTTCTCATCTTTCTCTTCATTTTCTCAAGATCTATCATCATTATCATCAAACTGTCATCGCCGCCATGGTCGTTGCTCCTACCTCAATTGTTGATGTTCGGATTAACATTGACAAGATTAACTATCACCACAACAGTCACCCATGACCCTCCGATAGTGTCACCATCCACCAACATCACAATAGTTGATTAAAAGTCTTAATTAGAGTATATCAAAAAATATATAATTGAGACATTCAAATTATCTTTTGGTTTATCATTTTCATATAATTTCTATACTTATTATCATGTGTTGTATATTCGATCGATAAAACTGAGAACGTTAGGATAAACATGATTAAATGTTTCACTTTTATAATTATAAGAATCTTAATATAAATTTTTAAGTCTTAAGATTGTCATACTAAAGGAGTTTAACTACATAAAGTAATCTATAATTAACCCATTATAATTTTAAATTTTTGTTGTTCTTAATCCTCTCGATGAAAATAATTTTGTTGATGTGAGGCCCCAAACGAGGGCTCATCCAGTCCCGCTTCTGGGCCAAGACCTGAACGATCGTTCAGGCATAGTAACAATAGAAATTAGGCTCATCCTATTGTTACTATACTTGTCTTAGAAGTATAAATATTTATATCTGTGGTTCGCTCAAACGTAAGATTGACATAAATAGATTTGTTCAACAAGGACAAAGCCTCGAGGACTATGGTTGTACGTCTGGATCGAGAGTTACGAAATCTGAGTTCGTTCTTATTGAATCAGAGACCATGGAAAATTAGAAATTAGGCTACGAATTCATCTGTTTTTCCCCTCATCGAGTTGGCAGTTTCCATGGTGTTAACTACTGAAAAAATGAATTTGTAGTCGATCTTCTATAACAAAAAGATCGAGCAATTGAACATTGAAAGATAATTCGAAGAGGGGAATCAAATACTGTTCCAGCAAAGCTTCCTGTGGGGCTTTTTGGCTTCACGAGTCGACAGGTTCTTTTGGCGTCGTGTCTCAGGTCAACACATACTTTTTCTTTCACATAACCACGCCGCCGCACGACCTATCTAGAGAAGCCCAGCTTTGGGAATCGCCTACAGAGGCTTCTAATCACTCCTCGCGCCGCCCCGCGCGTATGGCGACCCACCTGTTCTCGCATTTCCTTCTGCTCTCCGCGGTGGCCGCCTCGTACGGCCGGAAAGGCCCGGTCATCACAGATTACGAGAGCCAACGGCACCTGCCGTCGTCATTGCAAGGATTCATCTTCGATGTGGCCTTTGCTACTGGTTCCCGCTGGTATGCATCTCTATAATTTAAGGGATTAAGAAAAATGAATTTTATTTTCTAGCATTCTTCTTATCCTGATGTGTTTGGTGCTCTCTCGTTTTCTCTATATAACTTGCTTTCGATCACTGCGCATTTGGTGCTCCCTGAGTTTAAGGTACAGCTCATGTATTTCTCCAAAATGAGGAGAAAAAGACAAACTAAAGGCAAGCTAGAGGTTCTATTGGTTGGGCTAAGGCCCGAAGGCCAAGTCATCGTGTCTGTCCTAAAGGCGATCACACCCAACTTTGCCACACCATTAATAAGCGCATATTTATAAAGGTAGGACATGAAGGATATAATTTTAATTAATTAAATATATTTATTTTTTACCTTGAATCAAAAAAGAGTTATGTAGTCGATGAACATTACGAGTTGTTGACGTTCGATATTAAATAATTCTCGGATCATATGGAGACGACAACAATTGCTCGTAACACACCACTGTCATGAAGGTGGTGCGTTTGTAAGGGAAGGTGTTTGCTCTCCTCGGTCATGAAGGTGGTGCGTTTGTAAGGGAAGGTGTTTGCTCTCCTCGTTCCCACGCCGCCACGCGTTCTGCTTCCTGTCTTGGTAGTCGGGTCAAAGATTTCGTCAGGGGCCCACCTGCAGCTATACCCTAATGCTATGCGTCGAAAGATGGCGTCGGAATTCGTCATCCGCGACGGTACCTTGGCCTTTCCATTAGCTCCGCTTCCCTCTCGGCCTCTCCTCCGCCCCTCATCCCTCCTTTGTAACCCATGGATATATCTGCCTCGGTTTATTGGATGTTCCTTCTAATCCTACCTGCAATCGTGTTCGCGGACTCTTGTTGCGGAGGGCATATCTCCGGAGAAGTATTTCCATCTCCAACCTACTTTTGCTACCCGCTACGCGGCTCTGATGGCGCCTCCGCTTGCGAAGCCCAACCTCCGCAGCTCAAGGATATCTCTGGACTCACTTACGCAGCCGCCGATGATCGACGTGGCGGTAAGTGAGCATCTTCCTAAGTCGATCTGTTGTTTGTGGTCGCCATGGACATGACTAGTGTTGCCGACTCTTGCTGATTTGTGTCTATGTAGTCTGGACAATTAAGAGCTATACTTTTGATCCTTTAGCAAGTTTTATCAGAGCATGCCCTGTTTCATTTGTGGTTTGCATATTTTCTGTGAAGAGGCGTGTTGCCTCGGATTTTCTTGCGAAGATGTGGGGTATATATCGAAGGAATTATTTTCCTCTGGTCTGTTTGAATGGAGAAAGGGATGAAGGAAGTAGAAGAAGACGGATATAAAGAAATACAAAAACAGAGAAGAAAGAGATGAGGGATAAGCGAAGGTCTGTTTTAGAGTAATCTTAACTGAGATCTTTACCTGCACAGAATTCAAGTGTCACTTAAATTGCATTATTTGCCACACTTAGATATGTTTGTAGTGTAAGAGTCACCATCTCTCAGAGCAGCATCCACAGGTTCAGTTCAAAAAGATGACATGTCTCTGATGTTCCCTTAAAGTAAAAAAAAAAAAAAAAAAAAAAAGTAAAGTGATTGTTACCTTATCTTGTTAAAAAAAATCAATTTTTTTTCGTTTTATTTCTTTGATTAAAAGTAATTATTTCTTATCACATTACCTAGATAGAAGCCTTAGGTATGTGGAGACCCCTTGCTCCTCACAGTCCCACGTTCTCATGTCATGGATGAATGTAGGACACATCATGAATGGACATGACTTCCCATGCTCTCATTGATAGCCTCTGTTGCATTTTTCTTCTCTTTCTCTGCTCGTTAGGAATTGTAATCTTGTGTTTCCTACTTACTATTCATTTATGTATTTTATTTTGTTTTCTATTGATGGTGATGGATCAGCATCCTCGTTGTACATGTTCATGTGCAAATAGACAGACAATCCCCGATTTTATCTTGGGATGGTGTTCTTGATCAAAAACTATGAATACACCTTAGAACAATGATTTGCACCTTCAGATTCATTCTGATCCTTCTCTTTACTTTTTCTCATATATTATTTTGTCAAAGACTTCAATCTGAAGATAGTTTGATTACTATTACCTTGTCAATTTAAGGCATACTTCCAATTCTGATTAAGTATATGGATTTTGCCATTATTAAGGTTTCCCCAATCATTAGGTTTGATATACTGTATCTGTTGTTAGTCTTTGCTAATATTTCCACAGCAAAACCACAATGTAACATAAATTTTCAGTCAAAATCATCTAGATAAATTTTATATCTTTAAATGTTCATGTACGATGATGGAGGATTCACATTGTAGTGAGATAGACACATGCTTGTTCAGAAGAAAATTTTTGATGCAATAGTGTTACTTTGAACAGTATCTAAATCGTAAAATGCTTTTCATTTTGTAGCAACTAGCATTGATTGATTTTGTGCTATTACGGACTCTAACTCTAAAGTTAATTCTTCCAACAAAATTTTTAAATCTAGACATAAGTTCTTTCATCAAATTTAAAAATACTCTCTGACACTAGCTAATATTAGTGGGAATTTCAAAACACCAGGGCAAAACCATACCATAGTCCAAATGCCACTCTATTGACTTGAATATTGCTTGTTAAGCATAACCTGCAACTCAAACTTGGAAATTTGTATGTTTCTAATGCCAAGGCCATCTTCAATCAGGTTTGTGGTGACATGTTTTTCCTTACATTGTATTCACGTGATACTAACTGTTGTAAAAAGTAATGAGTAATGACCTTTAAAACATCAAAGCAGAAAAGCATTAATCAAGAGCAAATAATGGAAAAAGTAGTCACTAAGAAATGCCTATGGAAAATTAAATTTTAAACATTATTTCTGTATTTTGTGGTTTCTAAATTTAAAAATTCATTTGCTGGTTACCACTCAACTATCAATTGTGAACATAGAAAAGCAGAGGAATCTTCACTTTGAGATTGCATGCAGGTTTGCAATATCTTTCATTTTATTGCTTCTGATGGGGCTTAATTTTTATTTATAAATGAATAAGAATATAGTCCATATTAAGCAAATAACATCTGCTTTGCACAGAAATCATGGATATAAATCAGTTGTCAAAATAAAAAAAATACATTGGAATGTTTAAACTAATGCTCTCATTTCAGAATAGAGAAATCCTAATGTTTCAGAATTTTATGTTTATCATAATTTATAGCCATACTTTTCACTAATGTCTTCTAAAAAGATAACGTAGAAAAGATTACTGTTAATACCAATTTCACTCATTGTATATGTTGAGTAATGGTCTTTTAGTGGGGAAAAGCCCTCTTATTTTTTACCTTTTTACTTAGTTGAACAATCTAAGTTTTCCTTTTATATTAATTTTCCAAACTGAATGGCAAATGTGTATTCCAGGTTTTGATAAGTGACATGGTTGCTTATTCCTTTCCTTCCTGATAGAAGGTTGTTTGAATTTAATTGTTTTAAGTATAATGAGATAATTAAGAATACAATTAAATTAAATTAAAATACTATTTGGAAGAATATTTAGAAGTTGAGTTTCAAGTTAAGTGAAAGTTAAATTTATCTAGTTCGAATCTTTATTCTCTAATTTTGATTTCTTAGTTACATATATTCAATTGAGTTCATGATTTCATTAATGTCATATGGTTAAGGAAAGTGAACCAATGAATACAATTTGATAAGGAAAGAAAAAGAAAACAAATCACAATGCAGAGAGAAATATATGGGAAAACTCTGCTTTTAAAAGTAACGCTAACTGAGATGTTTGCCCATACAAAATTTGAGATTGCCATTTAAATTTCATCAAATATACCAATTAATTACCATCTTCTGTTATTTCAAATGAAAATTTAACCTAAACTAAACTAAACAGCATTTGACAATTCATCTCTGCTATGTAGGTTACACTGGTCAGACCCCTTCGGCACTGCAGTACTTCTGCTGCCACAAGCTGCGAGGCATTAATTGCTGCCTCAGCACTGAGGTTGGAGAAGTCCAATCTCCTCAGCTTATGGTTGCTTCTGGGATTGCCGACACCAATATCGGTCATCCCTACTGTAACCAATCCATCCCTAATCTTACCATTTATTTGGTGTTGCTTCAGTTATGAACTACATTTTCCAATATGTTCTTTTTTAGAAACTGTTTCATACTTGAACTAGATGTGTGATGATATTTGGTTCTGATAAATAAATGTGGTTTTTGTCTATATTCCTAAAGAAAGTTAGCTAAGCGGCAAATTGTTTGTAATACCCCATAAAAAACAAGCGACTCATTCTATCAATTTATACCATTTTAGGTTCTTGTTACACCTGTTTTCCTGGACCATTGAGAATCTTCTATTGATATTACCAGCACATTTGTAAATACCTATTCATACATGTCTAGAATGGCAAGGTTACCAAGAAAGCTCTCAAATTTGCATCCACAAGTTGAATTTAAAAGGAATATATGTCTCTGATTTTCCTTTAAAGTGAAAAAAAGGAAGTGGTCAATTTATGTAAATACCTAATAATACATGTCTTGCTCTGCATATATGTCTGGAGTGGCAATGTCACCAAGAGGAGATCTCAAATTTGCAGCCACAAGTTCACTCCAAAAGGAAGGTATGCATCTGATGTTCCTTTGAAATGCAAAAAAATGTAGTGACCTTCAATGGTTTATCGATCTTACCAGCATATTTATAAATACCTAACGGTACATGTCATGTTATGTAGACATGTCTCGAATGGCAAGATTACCAAGAAGCACTCTCGAATTTGCATCCAGAATTTTGGTTGAAGGAGAAGGTATGTCTTCGATGTTCTAAAAGGTGAAAAAATAAAGTGGCAACTTTCCGAGCCTTCTACAATCATGTAGAAATGGTTAAGGCTTTTCACACTGCTTCAAAAATGGAATATGTTAAAGAATATACTTGTATAATCATAGCCTTTTATTATGTCTTTAGCAGATGAATGTGCTGATTGCCAAGGTGGTACAGTAGACAATGAATCGGATGTCAAGGCACCACCACCCGACAACTATTCAAAGGACTCATGTAACTCCTAGTTTATGTTTCTGCTTTCTTTCATTCGTTCTCATTTTGGAACAAATTTAATTCATCCATTGATTTCCTGTTAATGTGCCTTTTGCTATGCTATAGCCCAGTTACAATAGATATTTTGCTTTCATCAATGTTCTATCTCATGAACTCAATAAGCTTGTTTGCTTTCTAATAGGTAAAATGTGGTTGTTGATAGCATTTAAAAGATACATAATTCAAGTTATGATTCTATATTTGTAGGCTTGTACCATACTAGTAAAGATTGTATCTACTATTGTCAAAATCTAGATCTACAATGTTCATTTGAGAGGACTTTAGCAAAGGCCAGGGACATATGATTGTCTAGATCTAGCTTCCTCAGTACATCAGGGGGCACACAACACAGACTCTGCTTCTTGCTAACATAGATTTTATTCTAGACACAGTTAATTCATGTTCATCTATGCTACAGCCCAATGTACTACTCACCAGCTTGCACATCTTCTAATTAGCTTGATGTTGATGTTCTGCAGCGACCTCTGGCGGACGAGGGAATCCACCGGTACCATCTCCCGAAGGTGCATCTGGACCTGCAGCTCCGTAAATTGCAATCACTCTCAGTGAACATACAATTACTTAAAGCTAGTGTGTTAAAATTTAACAAAATATTTGGAGACATCCAATATCTCCCACTTTTACAGAACATCCATACACCCCTGAAGTGAATTTTTAGCACTTCGAAAGTTTTCTTTCCAAGGGGAAATATAGCCGAGGGTTTAAATATGATAAAGAGGTCAGATATTAAAGGGCAAAAATGTTTGTCTGCAGTGCATTCTTCTCCCACAGGTTTGAGACGAGCACTTTGCTCTCTGTACCGCCCTACGGTGACATGAAGGCATGCGCTTGGAGAGAGCATATAAAATCACATATATCTTCATGCAAAGTCGGTCATTTTTCTGTTAATTCTTTGTATTTAAATTTATACATCTTAAATCCAAAAAATTATATACTAATCGTAAATCCAAAAGAGTAGAAGGGATATGTATGCAATTTTATCTTTTTCTTATTCAGAAATGAAATAGACGATTATGAATTCGCTTTCTTATGAGACCAATTCCAGGTGACAGCTTCAATAGAAGATCTTGGCCGTTTGGTCACGTGGTCCCACTTGAATAGGTATCAAGAAGCCCTCGTCCTGGGTTACCGTTGGTGGAATTTAAATTTCAAATACTGCCAGCTCTTCCTTCTCCCCCAATTAAAGAACTCAAGAACACCAGAGAAGAAGAAGAAGAGAAGAGGAAAGAGCGAGGACACCGATGAAGGCTCTGGTAACGCTAACCCCGGAAACAGCATCGTCGAGGATCCGGCCGGCGGTCTCCGCTGCTCGAGACCGCTCGGAGAGACGCGGCAGCGACAGCAGCTACTTCCCCGGCTGCCGCAAGGACACCAACTGCCACTGCGACATCTGCCTCGCCAGCATCGACGCCACCCGCGACCTCATCCCTTCCGGCGGCTCAATCCGGACCTCCCTCACCAAGCTCTCCATCTCCACGCCAACGCCGTCACCGTTCGTTGCCGGGAGCCCTCCGCCGTCGCCGGAGACAGGATCCACTGTTACCCCTCCTTCGACGCCGGTCATCGAGTCTTGGACAAGATCTAGGCCGTCAGCGAAGGCGGTCGCCAAGAAGGAGGAATGTTGGGGCCTCGGCTGCCGGGCGGTCAGGATTCTGGTTGCCTTGTTCTTGCTGTGGGCGGCCGACATGGGTTTAACAGCAGTAATTATGAAAGATTTCGGCTCTAAGCTCACGCCGGAGGTGGTATCTCGGGCTGGGGAGGAATGCCGAGTACTCGGAAATGATTTGAAGGGGACATTGGAGCTTTTGCAGCAGAGGATGGAGAAATTGGTAGGAGGAAGAGCTTCTAATTGCAGTTCTGTTGATTCTTTCTGGGAAATGAATCCGGTATTCTCTCATATTCTTGAATCTTGTTTTCTTCTATCTACTTATACATCTCTTTCTTTCTTGGATATGAATCCCTTGCAAAAAATTCTTCTTTTCATAATTCAAAACTTTGTTCATTAAACTGCCCTCTAAATAATTCAACATACCATAATACCAAAGGATTGAGGTTTCTTTCGTGTTCTTTTGATTGAAATGACAACGCTACACTATTGCAGACTTGTGAAGCCCTGATGGCAAATCACTACTCCAATAAAGCAATGTTACTGTTCAATTAAAATAGTGTAGGTTTTGATGTTTAACATTAGAAGCCTAACGCAGCTCAAAATTTACACATCCCATTGTTTCCCGTTTAACCTTATTATCGCTGGGTATGTCTTAGTAACAAGGTTTTAGTTGCAGGGTGGCAATTTCTTCTTCCAATGGAGATGTGTGGTGTACAAATCAATAGCAGAGGAAGTGAATGTTTGGGGAAGCCCACTACGGACCGCAGGTCTGCTTTCAGCTGGAGCTTCTCCTCGATCACTGACGCTTTTATCGGGCAACATAATTGAGGTACCAAATAATTAGCTTCCTCCGTTTGAGCTTCTTCTTCTTTGTGCTCTGTTGCTAACGTGAATCTACAATCAGTGGTCCGATGGGAAGCTGGTATCCATCACAAGAACAAGCTACAACAGCTCATGGATTTATGGGAAGTGGAGGTCATCTGCAGTACGTTTAGATGCAAACACCTGGGTCTTGGAGTACCGGAGGAATCCTTTGCTTCAGAGGCCAAGATTGGTTCCAATAGCATGGGAGGTGCTGAGGGCGACAATCGTGAAGAACACGAAGAAGCTCTGGAAGCAGTCATTCTGGCGGCCAAAGGAACAGTTGACGCCCCCAACCTGAGAAGATCCCGGTTTGGTTCCAACGTATCTTTGTTTGTTCTTATACTCGTCTCATCTGTAGTATTCTCATCTTGATTTTGGATTTGTTAGCATGTTGCGCTGACAATATCCCGAAGCTTCAAAATGTATTAGAAAGAATGTATCCCATGGAAATCACCAAATTCCACGAGGGTCAACTCAGTATTTGATCATTTCCTGTTCTCTGTGCTCGTAAATTAGAAGTAAATAGATATTTCTGCATTGGAATAGTGAGGTCGATCGACAAGAACTCGTCAAATGTCGATGGATCAGAAGATTGGAACCTCTTCGCCGGATCTCCTGTTCTAGTAATCCTTCACCCTTCCTCAGAGAAACACGTGACAATGATCCATATTATGTGCTGACCTCCTTCGTTCACTTGCCCTCTATATAAACAGACCACGCACAGATCGACGAAAACCCTCACCGAGTTTGTAGTCTCTGATCTGTGTCCTGCAACATGAGCCAAAAACAACAAAGAAGGCCGGACCACCAGCCCATAAGGTATGGCGACGTGTTTCCCGTTGCCGGGGAGCTCGCCGGCCAGACCATCGCCCCCGGGGACGCGGCCATGATGCACGCCGCCGAGAACAAGGCCCTTGGGGTGACCCCCAAGGGTGGCCCCGCCTCCGTCATCGAGTCCGCTGCCATGCGCAACGAGCAGCGTGGCGTCATCGGCCACAACCAGTTCAGCCCCACCCCGGCCAACCAGGGCGCGTCCGTCACCCAGACCGAGATCCCTGGCTGCACCGGCCAACGCCTCGTGACCGAGTTTGTCGCCGGCCAGGTTGGTGCAGATCACCGTATCTATGTGAAAGCATTCCAGAGAGCATACCTGATCATGTTGGGCGATAGGCTGTGGGTCAGTATGTGGTCAACGCTGGAGCCGGAGATGGCCGCGCAGCAGGCGGCGGCCAAGGTGTGGAAAGGGGACAAGGACTCGGTGGATTATCGACATGGACGGGCAAGATGACCATCGGGGAGGCGCTAGAGGCGGCCGAGTCGGCCGCGACGGGGCTCAACACAGTCTTGCGAGGCGGCATGGCAGCCGCCGCGCAGAGTGCTGCCACTCTCAACGCCCGTGTGTCTCGTGACGAAGACAAGACGAAGCTGCGCGACGTCCTGCATGTAGCATCGATCGATCGCCCTACCACATATGCGTGCTGTTCCTTGGTGTTGCAGGGACGACTTGCCGATGCTCGAGGCTCAACTTCAACAATATAGATTTATATATATATCGTTCTCAGGAAGCATCCACGAGGCTGCCGCATGACAGAGAGGCAACGAGGGGGGACGCCGAGCGGGTGGGGAGGGCGGAGATGCGGAACAACCCCGAGTTGCGCCGGTGCCCCGGCGGTGTAGCGGATTCCATCGCCGCCGCAGCGCGGTTCAATCAAGAGCCATGATGCTTTGCGCTCCGTTGCTGCTGCCTGCCTCCCTGCGATCTCATTCTTTGCCTAGCTAAATAAGATCATCGTCCCCACCGAATGGTTTCTCTTAGTAGCTGCTGCGACCATTGAAATCGATCAACCAATCGTAAATCTTGGAAATTTCTTTTCCTTCCTGCCGATCATAGGACTTATTTATCCGTCGCTGAATGCCCATCTTTTGTCCTCTGCAATAAAAATTTGGGGTTACTGAATCAAATACGGAGTTCATTGGGCAATCACGGGCTTGAAGTCTCATGAGCTGGGTTAGGGCCTCTTCTCATCCGGATCACGCACTTACCATCCTACTCCATGGCCAATATATGCAAGAACCAAACTTATGTCATCATGAGCCGAAGAGCAGAATATTCCTCGAAATATTTTGTATCTTTATAAATCTAATTTTAGCCCTCATGAAATATCTCGAATTGAATTGAGCATTAGACTGATAATGTCGAACGTGTAGGTGTCAATTGCATTTCTCCATGCAACCAATTGTTAGATTTCTTATATACATAGTTCCACGTACAATCCATAACCTTAAGTTGTTTTAAATGCGCCGCATATAGCTTGACTCTTTCACAAATTAGTCAGGTAAGACCAACTTCATTCGTTAACATCAAGGCTACGTTAACGAATTCTTTCATCACGTAATGCTAATCTAATACATCTCTCTGCTTTTAATTCAACTCGAATATTTTTTTTTTAACATGGATATCATATTGGAAAATTAGATAAAAGGCAGTACCATTCAAATTATCTTATATAAAAAATATTAAAAAAATAAGGAGATACATCAAGATTTTTATTTATCATTGTTGAGCAAAAATATCATTAATATTATTGTCAATACGATGTGGCCATAATCCATATGCATGAAATCATCCGAAATGGATAACACATTCTCCCAAGGTATCACCTACACAAAAATCGAAGTCGAGAAAAGCTTTCCTAACTTGTCTTTTCGATGTTTAAGTTAATACTAAGATCAATTTCTATGTGTCTAAGTTCTCAATTTTAGTGTCTTTTTTTTATGTTAAAGGCGTGTTTTTATTTATGATTTAGAAGAGATGAAATATTTCATAAAGATTTCATGGGGAGATAGTTTGTAATCGATTTGAGCTACCCTTTGGACTTTCAAGAATATTCTTATGAATATTTCGAAGGGGAGATAGTTTATATGCGACCCAAGCTACCCTCTTATATTTCTAGAAATATTCCTATGAATATTTCGTAGGGAAGCAGTTGCTAAGTAATCCAAGCTACCAGATGGGTAAGTCATGTATATATTTCTTATCAATCATTATTTTTTTCATTGATAAAATATAAGTCATGTATATAAGACTATATATAACTTAATTTATTTGGACACTTAATATAGTTAGTAAACTCAAAATCAATTTTTTTTATATAATATTCTTCAATATGCGATCTATTATCAATATATGTGATCTATTATCAATCACCTATTAAAATATGAACTACTCATTCTGTTATAGGCATATTTATATGAGATTGGTCAGTCGACCATAAAATTTTGGACTTTGGTCCTATTCAACTCGCTTGTTTAATCATTTGTACTTATAACTAGATTAAATTGGTTGATCCGATTCAGTTACCTTTTTTTTCATGTGTACTTATAGCTAGATTAAATTGGTTCTTTTTTTTTTGTCTTTCAAATGCATGCAACAGTTAAAATGGTTTAGTTCCAAGTATTATTCTCATTTATTGTTGAGGTTATTTCAAGTTTTTGAGTTACAAAGATTTAAAAATATATATTTTTTCATATCTATCTAATATCCATCAAGAAAATGCAATACGAAGATTGAAAAAGGATTAAAAAATAGTCCTCATCGTAATATTTACATGCCTAGCTAATATCTATTTTGCTATGAGCTCAACTAGGATAATCTCTAATTTTGCTGCTAGTCAATCATTGACTCTTTTCTCTTCTTGTCTTCTAAGCCTCCTCTTGAAAAGTGTATAGTTGAGATGAATATATATCGGTGATTCCGATTGCAGTTAAAAAAAATGATCATGAAGATATTTAATCGGCTACACCCATCGTCATTTGGATGGATGATTTATTTCGGTGAGACAAATTAAGCTAACATCATCATCCATATTGATTCTCATTACTATTAATCCTAATTTTTTTTATATGGATTTACTTTAAGGAGACCTAATGGAAGGTGAATCTTTTTATTTTAAGAAGAGCTAAGGGAAGATGGATATTCCTACAGGTGTCTCTTTCCGGAGATCTCAATCGGCATCGGCTACTGAGGCCTTTTTGCTTCGTTGGAGTGTTCCTAAATCAAGCATTGCCTATCAAAGAGCATTATGCATGTTGAGTGTGGATCCTGCGAATCTTAGCCATTTGTAGGCTATATTATTAGATAAAACAACATACAGTAGTAGACACAATCGTCCATCATCACGCACATTCGTACACCAAAAATTATTTAATTATACTTTCATGTGCAACAATATGGCCCAAAGAGAGACAACGGTGATTAGAAAATGATTTCTTCTTTTTATATTCCCAGTCATTGTTAGATGGGAAACCTTATAGGATCTTACATGGAAACCCCACAGCATCTCAAGATTCCTCTTTTTAGTGACTCTTCTACACATTGTTCCGAAAGGCTAATCTATAGCATCCTATGAACATGATATGTTATGATCCACATTAGAATTATATATATATATATATATCACTTATTGTCAAATGAATGAGGGGAAAAAAATCGAGTCAGTGTGGTCAAATTTACTAGGATTATATGTATTAAAAGAGAACTAATTATAGATTATCCTTTATACTTTGACCCTATTAACATAATAATTTTTTACTTAAAAAATTTATATTAGGATCCAAATATAAAATAAATAATCTTATTTATCTTAATGGCATTAACTACATTAACAAAAAATATAGCACGTGATGTCATATACTGAATCGATGCAAAAGTGGACAAAAAATTAATTTTAGCATTACTTTTGTTTCCAGTGACCTTACTAACAAAAACATAATTTCAACATCCCACGAGCTGAAAATAAAAAGGATATTGAAATTTTTTTATCCATTACTTTAGTACCGATCCAGCATATAGTGTTACATGTTATATTTTTAGTCAATGTAACTCATAATGTTATGATTAATGAGATCATTTATTTTATTTTTAAAATTATATGAATTTTAATATAAATTTTTAAAATACAGGAACCATGATGTTAATAGAATCTAAGCATAAAGGGTAATATGTAATTAGCCCATTAAGAGATTGTATTATATTGATCAATTGGTTGTTGCATTCTCTTTTCCTATTGCTGTAATCCAATTAGACTATACGATGAATAACCTAACTAGCAAACTTCGCAATCATAATAATAGTGATCTGTTAATTTGATATAGACAACTCGATTGGGTCTAAGAAAGGAAGCCCGACCAAAAGCATAGAATCTCCTGCATCATCATAAGATATAGGATGCTGATGAAATAAAAATGTTGTGTTGGGGATATCTATATACTGAAACAAATCTCTTGATCATGTTTGGGAATCGTGTTATTACAGTCTTGGCAAATCGATCAAGCTACCAGCTCCCATCATGCATGCATGAAGAAAACAACTCATACGATACACGGAATGCTACAAAATTGATTGGAATATTGTAGGCTTCAATAGTAGTAGTCAATGGAGAAGAAAGATACGGGAAGACACTACACTCTAAAATCTTAATTATCCTCACCACTCTCGCAGTTTTTCATTATTCGCATATAATTGACATCCTCTGGAAATCAAATATATGTTGTTAATAAATAACTACTTATTTATGAAATTTTTATTATAAAAAATATTTATTGTTATGACAGATCGTCACAAAATATATACAAACAGACCATGACACAAAAATGATGAGCAATTTGGTCAAATTACTCTCGTGATGATCAATGAATAATTCTATAAAAAAAATAAGTCAACAATTTTACATAGAAATTGTCGGTCTATTATTATTAACATTCAAATTCGGAAGTGAAACTAAATTACCTCCACTGGTATTCAGAGATCCGTTTCCTGATCTCTTAATTTAAGGCGAGGACTTGGGTGTCGGAGATAAGTTTGGTCTGTCAAAACAAGTCAATCTTTACCTTTTTTTTACTACTTGTAGAATAAAACAAAAAGAAGTGTACAATTTTGCTATGATTGTTGAATGCTTACCTAATGGATCCAAATATATATACTGGCCATAGTGGATAAAGAAAAGAGTTATGTTCCTCTCAAATTTGCAGCTCTTCGTCCAGTTCCAATCAACCCTCATCCCAATCCCGCAAGTTTGTCTTACACCTCAATCACCTACCAACATGAGATGAACCCACCCACCATGACCGTGAGGTGATGGACTGTGCATCACCGCACCAGATCAACAAGAATTCAATTTTAATGTTGCTTGTAATTAAGAGTCTTGTTAGGTATATTTTAATTACCTTTTTCTTGCAAAAATAATTGAAATCTTTTAAACAGGACGCATATCTCTTCCATTCTAGGGTTTGTCATCAAAATGTGAAGAGAGAAGAGAGGGAGGGTGGAAAGAGGCGGTGTTTGGAAATGGGATCTGAACTGCGGATTCTGAGAGGGATCACGACGTCAGTGCATCATTAATGAACACAAAGCAACGCAACGTGACAATTATCGATGGCCACTGTTGAGGACTGTCAGCCAACCTACAAGCACACTCACTTGTCATTGTCTTCAACCAGCAGATCCCCGAGCACCTCCTGCAACTAACATGCATGTAACGCTGCAAGCTCGTCCGCGCCTAACACACGTACCACGGCCTAAAACGACCCTTCAGAAAAGTAAGCGAGCAATCCTCCAAAGCCACACTGTCACCCCTTGCAAATGAGACATGGCGGCAGCAGTAGTTAGACAGCGATAAGACGCGAGCAGCAGGGACCAGGCCATTCAATACTTCACAGACGCCTTTTGATCCTTATCTCATTTTGTGAGGGAGTCGTGGACAGATGCATGCAAGCTTGGAACTGCAGTCACGTACGTAGGAGCAATGGAGCATCAACTTTCGGGAGATGCTACTGCTGCTTCTCCCCCAAAGCATACAGTCAAAACTCACGGAGGATGACTCTGAGATTACTGTCGTGGTGGGAGACAGAGACTGAGCTCGGTGTTGGCGGTTTGGCAGGTGGGGAGGCTTCTATAACGGACGACCTCTCAGTCACTCACTCACCCACCCACCCACTGTTCCTTCTTTTGGAGGAGCTGGAATGGCGAGCTCACGAGCAGCCAAAGCAGGCGAATCTCTCGTCGTACGAAGCTGTGCATTAAGGAAATGGAGCTTCTGTAGAAACCGAAATGATGGTAACGTGGATCAAGTGATCCATCCAACCGCGAATCACGGATCTTGCTCATTTAGATATGTAGATATATATATTACACCTTGCGTTATCACTCTCTGCTACTACTTACTCCAAGCTCAGAGGTAGCGGCAGTGTTGGCTTTTCCGGCTCTGATATTTTCTGTTGTCATCATTTTATCCTCTCGCAGGAAGATGTTAAGGTGTTCGGAAACAAAAAATTGTCAGAACCTTTGTTGGAAGGAGGTGTTAAGGACATGAAGGACAGATTCGATAGAGGATTTTTGGGCCAGCGGAGAATGAGCATAGATCGAGCTTAAAATGACAAGAGGATCAATGAGGAAGCACACTACAGCAGAGTAAAACCATTTCGGTCCTAGAAACTTCGGTTCCCTCTGGGCAAGGATCACGTTTCAGTAAGCTGCCGTCAACCGTATGAGCCACAGACTTGAAACCTTCCTTCAGACATTTGCACCTCATGCATTACACTACTGTATGAGACGTTAAATTAGTCCCTAATCTGTTGATATTTCTTCGCTGCATCATCTGATCGAGGGATGTCTTCATCTTCGTGTTAAAAGAGTCAGATATTAACCACAAAATTGGATGTGCATGGAGAACTCGTGATTTTGTGCTTGTGAATCTTTGCTTCAGCGAGAAAAATGTAGATCACTGAGACTAATAAACAAGACAAGGATCTATTGTTTTCAGAATTAAGCTGTCAACGGTTTGACCGATTACATCATCCATCAAGTCATGCATCTCGACCGTCAAATTATCATCCAACGGTCAGAAACATGTTAACAATCCATTTTTTTTTCATGTACTAGATGGAAAAAGAGATCCCACCAAGAAACAAAATTTATCTACCAACAGATTCCATCCTCAAGTCATATGAGGCTTGTGCTGTCCTCTCGAAGGCTAATTATCACGTTGACGCTCACTGGGTGGTACGATGAAACCACTAAAATTAATTTGTCTGGCTTAACCGATGCACTATGATTACAGCTAGGAGTCCACTCATCGGGCATGTTTCTGAGGAAGAGAAACCTTCTAATAGCACAACTCGGTAACCAGGAAAAGGTAGGTCCCGTGTCAATCAAAGTTTTCTTGTCTGTGTACATGATGTAATTTAATATTATGAATGATTTAAGAAAACAAAAAATTGGTACAGTTGTAGAATCATAAATAGCTTTAATTAAATAAATATACCTTCATTATTGTAGACGGAGGTGACTGCCCAACTCCCATCCCTCATTCCTTTAACAGTGCCAAACCGTATCAAGATCCACTTGGTGGGACTCTGAACTTACATTTTTAGCTTCTCACAACATTCGTGGATCCTATAATGGTTTTTATGAGAATATATTGGTGAAATTACATATATTTTGTATTGGTTAATTTAGCTAAATTTGGTGTGACACTCATGATAAAACAATTGTTTGGAAATCATACCTAACAAAATTGGAGAGAGATCATATCCTACCCGATTTTTACCTTCATAACGTGCGCTGCATCTGAAGCATCTCCATGAAACATGGCAGACATGAAGATGCCGACAATTAATGACTGGATGCAATCTTACTACACACAGCATATATGGCCTCCTCAGATTTGATCTCATCCCGTGCAAAATGTGCAACTCTCTCTCTCTCTCTCTCTCTCTCTCTCTCTATTCGGGTAACTCCTGGGACCGCAATCGAGAACTTTTCCTAAGGAACATGATCCGCCGCCCATTTTTTGCTGTAAGTGAATCCCATCCGTCCATCGAATCGGATCGTGTGTTATTTATCTCCGCGGTTCTATAAATATGAGGGCGACTCCCACCTCGCTTTACATGCTTCGGTAATTGCGTCCGGGGAGGACAGAGGAAGAAGAGATGTTTGGCGATAGCTTGTACAGTTGCTTCTCCGGCCACCGCCGCCCTTCCCAATCTGCCCCTCTGCCGGTTTCCCTGGACGCCCGCGCCACCGCCGCCACCTCCTGCTGCTCATCGTCCTCCTCTTGTGCGTCCTCGGTCGCCTTCAAGAACTTTAATTCCCTCTATGACCCCGGGTCCGACACCGAGACCCTCGCGCTCACCCTCTCTTCCGCCGCCGCCGCCGCCGCCGCCGGCTCCTCCTTCTCCTCCTCTTGCGACGCCCCTGACGATGCCGACGCCGGTGGCTCCTGCCCCTCCGAGCGCGACCTCTCCACCGCCATCGCGTCGCGCCGCCTGCTGCCGGCTTCTCCCGGCCGGTCCAACTCCATCGTGGACTCCGCGGCGGTCACCGTAGGGGTGGGCGCGGGGGTGGCCGTGCCCACCTACTCGCCCGACCCGTACTGGGACTTCCGGCGGTCGATGGAGGAGATGGTGGCGGCGCTGGGCCTCGACGCTGGCGAGCACCGTGCCCACCTCCACGATCTCCTCCTCTGCTACCTCGCCCTCAACCGGAAGCACGCCCACAAGTATATCATCAGCGCCTTCGCCGACCTGCTCCTCACCCTCGCCTCCGCCAAAGGCGCCCCCGGCGACGCCTGACTTGGCGCAGCGGATCACGGGGTTTGCAGGCCGTTGTCTTCCGCTCATGCCTCTAACGGCGACCTTTTTTTGCTTCTGTTTCCTGTTTTTGATGTGTTCTTCTGCTTATGTTTTCGTTTTTTATAGTATTCGCTAATTTTGTGCATATTTTTGACATACAATTTTAAGATCACCACTGTCGATCATGCACGAAATTGACAGCTAATTCTGTAACATGATATTGTACCCCGTGATCCGATGTATTCTACAATTGAGATGGACTTCCATTTTGTTCATCTGTTCTCTTGGGAGCTTAAAGAGTTCTGTGGAATCTTTTTCCAAGGAAGAAAAAATTGATATGATTGGTGGGGTTAACGAGTGCGGTTGCATTCGTTGTAGTCAGACTGACAGATTAAATGGTCGACAAGACTGATAGATTGTGTGGGTTACGCGTGGACTCAACTGAGAAGGGATTGGTGGTGGAGTTGAGTGGGCGGTGGTGATGGTGGTGGTGGTGGTGGGCACAGCCAAAGACTGTGTTTAAGTCAATGGAACTTAGTGCACTGCAGCCGATGATGATGCTGTGCAGCATGTTCTGGCATAAGCAAAATAATAATAATAATAATAATATCAATTAAGTTTTGAAAAATATATTTCTTTTTCATTTATCCTTCTCATGTCGATTCTATGGAGATAAAGAAATCTACAGCCATGCTTGCTATCATGGCTTGGTCGAGCTTTTTCACCAATAAATCTGAGATCCAGTAATCACAAGTTTATTACTAAGTAAGAAATTGATAGACAATTTTAATTTAATAGTTAATATCGAAAGAACAATAGGTTACTAGTGATGCTAGTAACAGTTTGCTAGTGGAAGGTATCAGTTAGTTTAGTTGAAAAATATCTTAGTAATTTACTATAAAATCTTGAGTTTGAATTTATCTTTATCACTCATTTTTTTAAAAAATAATTTTTTGATATCCTCATCGAACTAAATGGTTAATAATGTTATTTATTGCAGGTTTTGTATTATTAAAGGGCGGCTAATATTTCACATCTTTCGGCCACAAGAATCTAAATATGTGGGAGAAAAATATAACTACATTTATTCCAGCATCAATATACATTAGAACATATTTAAGCTCTTGGATTTGTGAATAACCATCACGATTCTTCGTACGGTAGTGTCATTTCAATCCACAAAAGTAACGTGGCTGGATTGGTGGAGTCAACTTTACCCCATCGATTATAATATCTAATTTTTCTGCTATGAGGGATAAAAATGTATTACAATTCATTCATCAAATATGCAGACACGTCACGTGGGATTCAACTAGAAGGACGCCGATTTGACCTTAAGAGATTAATCATATTATATTGATAGAAAATCAAACTCGACATGTTGTTACTTTACATCCTTTAAATTTGATATATAATTTCATTGACGGTCGAATAATCTATATAATTATTCTTGATGTTTATTATAATCTTAGTCCATCGTATATTATAACATAAAAATAACCCTCAATATATTCTTAACGACAGATTTTTTTTCGACAAAGCAACAAAAAAAAAAGAATATTCTTAACAATATATATTCTCTGACTAATGTTGTGTGTAGAAGCATAATTATATTTTTTAACATACAGTTGGAAAAAAAAGGTCTTTAATAGATGAAAATTATATTTTAAATATGCATTGTCATAAGTTTTGTTTGCTAAAATTATATCTCAAAAATCAATTGAATATTTTATGATAAATTTATTCTTTTTAAATATTTTTTAATATTTATTCAAAAAATAAATATATTTTTATTTAAATTAAAAAGTAAATAAAATAAATAAAAATATAATCTTATAAAAATTTCATATGGCCTAAATATATAATAAATAAAAACATGTTCATATAAATAAATATAAAATAATTTTTAAAAATAAACAAAATAAAATTTTACCTTATGGAAAATATAAATGATGTTGGTTTATCATTAAATCATTTTGATGATTTTAAAATTTTAGATAAAATCAAAGTACTTTTGAAATTTAAAAAATTATATTAACATCCCACAAATAGTGAAATGCTAATGCTACCTTAACATAGCACTAGTATTTGAATATATCCAATACATCATACATGCTAGATATAATTTTAAAAAAATTATCAAATATTAATGCGTATTTGATATGTGCATTAGGCCTTCTATACACGTTTTGAATGTGCTTCCAAGCATATCCATATTTGATCGAATACTTTGAACTCATACTAATTTAAGTATCGAAATGGCCTTATTAGATGCGCTCCAATATAGTTTTTGTATGACCTCAAATCAAATTTTCTATTTTTTTTTTATGCCTCAATTTGAAACTTACTGAAGCACACATTGATGACTCCAAAACTCCCATGTCGGATAACCACAACATATGTAGTCACAAGGTTGCTAATCTTTCCTATATTACATGTTTAATTAGGATTAAAAGTAATGAGTTACATAATAATATTCTACGTGGGTTACACTTCATTCATTAATCAGGGATCGATTACTAAAAATGTTAAAAAAATGTTGGGCATCATCACTCCCCAACTTCGAGTGCATGCGGTTTCGGAAGACCAAATCCAGAACCTCCCGACAAAATCTAATGGGACGGCGGATGATTCGCGCTTGGAACAAGAGAAGCTAGTGGAGTTCATTTGGCCTGTGGCAATCGAGTCAGAACAGCATAGTGGAGCGATTTGTTCACGCTAGTAGATTGAGATTAATATTTTCCTATATTTTCGAGGTGATCCTTTTTGTTCATACGTAAGAGACGGAAGCAACGAGATAATTTGGTTCCCTTCATCCAGTTAGAAGCATGTCTCGATTCAATGAGCATTGGAGGATAAGTTTATCGGAGAAACTTGGCTTTGGGGGCTTGTCCTGTTGTCCACTCAAAACGTGAATGGTCTATTCCTACCCTCATTTACACAAGAACAAATTAGGTTTTGCTCATGTCTTCTTGCAGGTGGCCTACAAATGGGAGAATCCAGCCTGACACGATGCAGCTTTTACTGCTTTCCCTTTTCTTTCTTTCACTTGTTTTTTTCTCGGCTTAAATAGTTTAGTCACTAACCATTTCGCTAGTTTCTTTGCTGTGTAAATTATCAGTAGACGGAAAGAACCCCACCGGTTTATCTCGACGAGGAAGCATGTGGTGGTGGAGTCCGCATTGCTGCTAAGCTTGAGAGATGCCTTCTTCTCATTGTCTTTATCTTCCGTGGTTATTCAGCGTTTGTTTCCTACAGTAATTAATATTCATCCTCTCCAATGTTATCACGTCGAAGTCGGTTTTCTCCTGACAAGATTGGATGAAGTGATTGCTGATGCAGAGGAGCAAAACGGGCTTATCAACTCGGTCCTTAACTAGTGGATCCTATGCTGATGACAAGATTGAATAAGCATGACTGCAGCATCACATCCGTGGTGGATCCTACGAAGATAAAATGGTTCTTGACTCGGTCCTTACTTTCCATGGTGTTCGCTCGAGCTTGGTTCTTCGCAAGAACAATGTCATCGTCTCAGGGTGGAGATGAAGCTGAATCCCAGGATTTAGAGGGCATACGGCGCCAGTCCTCCCATGGTCGACAACTGTGTGCTATTTCGCCTTCGGATCATGTCGGTGCACGCTCCCGCATCTGTGCCACTGCTGCGAATCCAACTGATGGCTCACTGGTAATGACAGCATTATTGTCTTTCGGTGACCTGCCGATTGTCCCACAGCTTGTGGTAGTTGGACATGGGCCTTCCTGTGTTTAGTGATGGTGTGATGGAGCCTTCCTCTTCACTCCATCATCTCCTTTTTGTTGCCATTTCTACTCTCGGCTACTGTCCTCGGGATTGCATTTGCATTCCTAGTTCTCCTCTCTTCAATCTTGTTCGTGCTCCAAAACTTGGAAGCTATAGGCAATAGATGCAGAACACTGACAGTATGATTGAGCACTGAATTGGCCGTGGGTTGAATGATTCAACAGCTTACAAAATAGCAGCTATTGGGTCCAGCCTAGATTCCTAACTTGTATCAGAGTTTTGGTTTGTGATCATGCCGTCCCAGGTCATTGTGACCCCATTATTTCTTTCAATGACCACCCTGCTTGCCTTAGGCAATTCCTGAACCTGATCTGGGGGAGCTCCTGCTAACTCCTTTGTTTATTACCTCATTTCTGGGGGCAAAAAAAGGGAGAAATTTTACCTTCTGCTTACATGTTTCAATCTTCCTTCTCTCCCTCATGTATTGGTAAGCATGAGTATATATATAAACACTGGATGCAAGAGAATAAATGGTTGGATTAGGAGATCGTGCTCCTTTTGCCATGTACGAGCAGGTCAAGCACTGCTTTTCTGACCCCTTTATGAAAAGTTAATGCTTTTCACAACTCTAATCCAAAAGCAACAACGAGTCTTTGTTGGCAGTGCATTACAATCTAAGACAACAAGGTAAGGATTCTAATGCCCTGTTTCTGGATGGGAGGCAGCCATCATTTCACTTTAGCAATCTTTTCACAAGTTGCTATTGGCAGGGACTTCTTTAATGTGCTCAGAGGATTTCCAGTTAGTTCTCTTAATGAATTGGCTTTATGTAAAGTAAAAGTGTTGCTTACATAAAATTTTTGAGTGCAAGAAAACCGACCCTTCTCCACATTAAAAGTGTTCAATGTAGTAGTCCAAAAATGATAGTTGACCTAATTTTCCTATGAGCTGACCGGCCAAAGAAAGGAAAATATACTGATCAAATTGGAAATAGAGATTTTATGTCGATTTCATGAGATCATCACTTTTGGTTTGGAGTACTGATGAGATCTAGTTTGCTAGGTGGGTTCGTCTGACTCAATTGTGGTGATGCATTGGTTCCACAACAAGGACTAAACATCATTGGAAATTATTCTCTTGTTCATGTTAATTGCCAAAGCGTCCTAACACTACATTCACTAGATTTTGCTGCCCAATGAGATATAACATCTAATTTGAGAAAATATTCCTTTGTAGCGTTTCATGAAACGTAAAGCTTGTAAATGACAACTTTTGTGGCACTTCCACATGACACCATAATCATGAAAATTTGAGGCTTTTGTTTAGTGTTTGAGCACATGCCATGCACCCAACTCAAAGATGATCTGTATACGGTCCAACTCTGATGAGCTCAGGATGGATGCACTCTTGAATTTGCCTTGGTCACTTCCCCCCTTTCAGTTTACTATCTAATTGATATCATCCGAAATGTTTCTAATTTCGCAGTACATTGCTATTGCTCATAATAAAAAAGACTAGTCATGCTTTGGCTTGGATCTAATATATTGAAATGATGTAAGATTCATAGAATTCAACCAATCATATTAAATAGAATTATCCAATATCATAACTATATGTTGGGAAAAAGTCCGCTAATTCCATAATGTAGATATGAGTTCCTCAAAACAACTCAAGAGAATCACAAAGCATCCAATTAGAGACCTCAAAATTACCAAACTGTAATAGAATATATTCCTGAGGAAAGCTTGCAGCTTTAGGTTAGGCCCAAACTGTTTGTTTTATATTTTTATTTTCTTTTATTTTGGGTGGGGTTAAGCTGGCCAGGGGAGCCAGCCACGCGGAGCCGGCGCCTTATGTAGCACGTGGGCGGGGGATGGGAGACGGTCCGATCCGACGGCCGTGATGTGAAGAGCCGAAAGGCTCGCCGGGGGCCACCACATGTCCAACAGCCCAGAAAAGATCTCAATTGGTAACGAGGTGGGGCCACCTCATCCTTTACATGTGGGAAACCTCTCCCTACCTGGACGCAGATTGGCTCGGCTCGGCTAATAGCTGGCTTTAGTTGGGATCCAGTCCACTTGGATCTCGGATTTCCGCGCGAAAACTAAGCCACGACTCCTGCCGCTGCGCCGCCATATCGACCCGCCACGTCAGCTTGCGTCCTGGCCTCGCTGATAGGTTGGCGCTCGACTGTCTCGCTCTCCCCTGCAACTTTTCTTGAGTTACGACCACATCACCACCCCCCACCACCTTCATTCCCTCCCTGCTTTCCTAACCCCTACCCTCCTCTCCCCCTCAACCATTGCAGTCTCTCCTCTCCTTTCCCATTCTCGTTAAAGATATCACACAACTCTTCCTCTTTTCAGATCTCTCTCTCTCTCTCTCTCTCTCTCTCTCTCTCTCTCTCTCTCTCTCTCTCTCTCTCTCTCTCTCTCGTTGTCCTTTCTCTGACGTTAAGAGTTTTGTGTTTGAATGATCGATACGTGTATTGGGCTTGAATTATGGTAAGTTGTGGATCATCGAACTCTGTTCTTGGATTGCATTGGAGTCTGCATTCCTTCATCGGCTGATTGCTTGGATCTTTCCGCCAGGGGACTCCGGTCAACATTATCGTCGGGTCTCACGTGTGGGTGGAGGATCCCCAGGCCGCTTGGATCGATGGAGAGGTCACGGGGATCAAAGGCGGCGACGCCACCATTACCACCGCTGATGGGAAAACTGTATGTTGACGTTCAGTATAATCGGCTGATGGAAGTCCTTTGGTTTTTGGGTCTATGATGGATGTCACGTCGTTCTTCTTCTAGTGCGTCAGTTCTCCTTTTTCCATGTCGTTCTTGATTCGTATGACAGAACTAGTAATTCTTCAAAGAAAACATTTCTGAGTTTTACTTGGAATAGTGAATCTAATAAAGCAGAATTATTTCTCTGGCTCTGCCATTCTTAATGAACAGCAACCAGCTTCCAGCAACAAATCAAATCTGAAAAAATCAACGAACCCAAATACCAGAATATACCTCCATGATGCCAGAACAATGTAGTGGCTCAAAGCTCACAATTGCGACTGATCTTGAACTTCCTTGATTCAAATTCTTTTGTCTCACTTTTTGTGAATTGCGTTCTTTGATAAACGATTTTTCATACTTCGAATTCATCTAGTTTATGATATATTGTGTTTGAAGAGGGGGATAATGTGGTGTTTATTAATGCCTTGGCTAACTCTGGTGCTTAATATCTTCCCGGATCATACAGTCTCTTCTGAATTCGATGCATTTCTGAACAATTGTCACAGTGATGTTCATTGTGCAATTCAGATACAAATAACACCTTATTCTGCATTTCATATCTGGTTGATGTTTACAAACTCTGATACCAAAATGTGATAGTTTGCTCCACCTTACAGTAATTCAACACTTTTTGAGGCACTAATCAAAGACAACTATTGTTGTTGATCATATGCACAGAATGTGGCTAGTCTGTCAAGCATATACCCCAAAGACACAGAGGCTCCTCCAGCTGGGGTGGATGATATGACCAAGTTAGCTTACCTCCATGAACCAGGAGTGCTACATAACCTTGCTTCCCGCTATGCTCTGAATGAGATATACGTATGTTTCTTCTTCCTAATCAACCTGAAAACAACATTGTCTCACTAGTTAGAGACAGAGGAACCCAGTTCCCAAACAAGTTACTAACTTTTTTGACAGACATACACTGGAAACATATTGATAGCTGTGAACCCATTTCGGAGGCTGCCACATCTGTATGATGTCCACATGATGGAACAATACAAGGGAGCTGCCTTCGGTGAGCTAAGTCCGCATCTTTTCGCTGTTGCAGATGCTTGCTACAGGTAAATATGCAGGGAGTTTGAGCGACATCATCATAATTTAATTGAAGTTTACTGATATGAAGCTGCCATTGAGTCTATACCAGGGCAATCATAAATGACCAGGGAAGCCAATCAATCTTGGTTAGTGGCGAGAGTGGAGCTGGTAAAACAGAGACCACAAAGATGCTCATGAGATATTTGGCTTTCATGGGTGGGAGATCAGGTACGGAGGGCCGAACAGTAGAGCAACAGGTCCTGGAGGTAAAATACACTTCCTACTCAGCATTCATACGATACCCATAATGATAATTTAGGTCCCTGAAAAGCATATAAAAACAGAAAACAATGTCAATTTTGATGAATTTAATTATGTATCATGCAGTCTAATCCAGTGCTTGAGGCATTTGGGAATGCCAAGACAGTAAAAAACAACAATTCAAGGTGATAGTAGGCTTCTGCAATTGATGTTATGCAATTGCAAGCAAACAATTTGACTTGGTTGAGTTCTAATATGATGAAACAAACATGTTTTCCAGTCGGTTCGGTAAGTTTGTTGAGATCCAATTTGACAAGTACGGGAAGATTTCTGGAGCTGCAGTCCGTACATATCTTCTTGAGCGCTCCCGAGTTTGTCAAGTATCTGACCCAGAAAGGAACTACCATTGTTTTTATATGCTGTGTGCTGCACCACCAGAGGTAATTGTATATTGTTGCTCATTTTCCAACTTTTCTTTGTGTAGCTGATCTTAATTGCAAAAATGTTGCATGTAGTGGTCAATTTGTCTCAACTGTAAGCTACCAAGAAAGTAATTCTATGATCATCTAAGAAGGTTAGTTCCATTGTTTTCTGCTTTCAGGATGTGAAAAAGTTCAAGGTGGCTGATCCAAGAACATTCCATTACCTAAACCAAACATACTGTTATGAAGTAGCAAATGTGGATGATGCCAGGGAGTACCTGGAGACCAGAAATGCTATGGATGTTGTTGGAATCAGTCTGGAAGAGCAGGTTAACATCTGAGTTGTGGACTTGGATTGATCAAACAATATTATGGTATCTGAATAAGCATAAGATGTCCCAAAATGCAGGAAGCTATCTTTCGTGTAGTAGCTGCAATTCTTCACCTGGGGAACATAAATTTTGACAAAGGGAGAGAAACTGATTCCTCAAAGTTGAAAGATGAGAAATCAGTCTACCATCTTGAAACAGCTGCAGAGTTGCTAATGTGCGACACAAGAATCTTGTGCATAAAAATATTTCTCAATGGTTTTATGTCCCTTCTTTGCATGTGCTAAAGATGATTGTTCTCTCAGGTGTGATGGTAAATCACTTGAGGACTCTCTTTGTAAGCGGGTGATTGTGACACCCGATGGCAACATCACAAAGCCTCTTGATCCAGAGTCTGCTGCACTAAGCCGTGATGCCTTAGCAAAGACAGTATACTCGAGGTTATTTGACTGGTATGACTGAATATGATCCAATGTTCATTTATATTTATTCTAGAATTTGCATGCTTAGATTCAACTATTTTAGCTTGAGTTGTCTGGTGGACAAACTTGATTATGACAATGATTAATTAAAGACAGTTTGACTCTACATTTCTGGCTGTCAGAGATTTTATTGGTTTTGATTAATCATCAGCAATTCATTTGTGGTGAAAACCATGTTCCATAATATCATTGCAGGATAGTGGACAAGATCAATAGTTCAATTGGCCAGGATCAATCTGCAAAGAACATTATTGGAGTGCTTGATATATATGGTTTTGAAAGCTTCAAGATTAACAGGTAAGCCACCAAATAATTTTCCAGATAAAAGTGCATCAATTATATGATGATTGTTATGTCTAACATCAATCTACCTGGAAATCAAATTCTGGCAGTTTCGAGCAACTATGTATCAACTTAACAAATGAGAAATTGCAACAGCATTTCAATCAAGTATGTACAAATTGCATCCCTCATAATGCTTTGATTAATGAAGACAGCATCCTTATTAATACTAATTATGAAAATTACAGCATGTATTCAAGATGGAGCAAGAAGAGTATACAAGGGAAGAAATTAATTGGAGTTATGTAGAATTTGTGGATAACCAAGATGTCCTGGATCTCATAGAAAAGGTGCATATCAACACAATCTATGGTAGCTACTGAATATGTTGCACTAATAGTGAAGAAACAAAATATTGCTTACTGATTCTTATCGTTTGAATGCAGAAACCTGGAGGAATAATTGCGCTACTTGATGAAGCATGGTACATCTGTTTCCCTTTTTTAGTGCAGAGAGTTCTCTGTGCACAAGAAATGCCACCATAAGATGAATATATTATTCTTACAAACAAAATCGAGATGAAATTTATGAGAATATAATTGTTTAAGAGTTTAACTTTCTCATATAGCAACTAGTAAAAAATATTTCTTTTTCTGTTACAATTCAATGTTTCAGTTCATCATATGATGGATATTGATTCAAAGAAACTATATTGCAGCATGTTTCCAAAATCGACTCATGAAACATTTGCTCAGAAGATGTACCAAACATACAAGAATCACAAACGTTTTAGCAAGCCAAAACTTGCTCGCACTGCATTCACCATCAACCATTATGCTGGAGATGTAAGGAAAAAAAAGAAGATAAGAATCATGAGATAAGTAACTCTAAAGATCACTTGTGCTATGTATATAAATATGAACAAGTTGGTTACTTAACAGGTTACCTACCAAGCTGATCAATTCCTTGACAAGAACAAAGACTATGTCGTTGCAGAACATCAAGCTCTATTAAATGCTTCAAAGTGTCCCTTTGTGGCAAATCTCTTTCCGCCATTAGCTGAGGAAACTTCAAAACAGTCCAAGTTCTCCTCAATAGGTACTCGTTTCAAGGTGTGCAGGTGATATAGATTTGAAATTCATCTGTCCAAGTGTCTTTCAAATTTCTGATAGTTCTGTAGGTGAATTTTGCAGCAACAACTTCAATCACTAATGGAAACTTTGAGCACAACAGAGCCACATTACATCAGATGTGTGAAGCCCAACTCAGTCTTAAAACCAGGCATCTTTGAAAACGTCAATGTACTCAACCAATTGAGATGTGGGGTCAGTAGCACATTTGCACTGGAATTTTATAATAATTTATAGGAAACTATGTGGATTGAAATGCACCCGTAACATGTCTCACCACTTCTCTGCTCTAATCTAGGGTGTGTTAGAGGCAATCAGGATCAGCTGTGCCGGATATCCAACAAAGAGGACATTTGATGAATTCGTTGATCGTTTTGGAATTCTGGAACCGGATCTTATAGATGGGTACAAAACTTCTCCACAAGAAATTGAACTCAGCTTCCCTTAAGTGCATGAAACCATGGATGTTGTGACTGAATATACTGATTTCATACTAGATCATGCAGCTCCGATGAAAAAACAGCATGTGCAGCTATATGTGACAGGATGGGCTTGAAAGGCTATCAGGTGCATTCACTAAATAAACAAGAAACCAAGAAAATTTATAGTATAGATAGAAAATATCTTAAGAACTATGAGTTATATATTCCAAACACAAGTTGCATATCTTGATGTTAGATTGGAAAGACAAAGGTGTTCCTCAGAGCTGGTCAGATGGCTGAGCTAGATGCCAGACGAATGGAAGTCTTGGCTAATGCTGCAAGACTTATCCAGAGGCTAATGCGTACATATCTTGCTCGAAAAGAATTCCTCATACTTCGCAAAGCCTCAATTCAAATGCAAAAGATGTGGAGAGGTTTGTTGCTATGACTGCCTTTGTAGTATAGCAAATTAGTTTAATAGATAATTTGATGTATTTTTATTTACTGCAGCACGTCTTGCACGAAAGCTATATGAAAGCATGAGGAGAGAACATGCCTCAATCCGCATACAGAAATATGTGCGTTCTTATGCAGCTAGAAAATCTTATACAAACCTAAGGTCATCGGCAATAGTTATACAAACAGGACTTCGAGCTATGGCTGCTTGCAATGACTACAGACATAAAAGGAGAACCAGGGCTGCTATTATCATACAAGTAAGTAATTAACTACAGGGGGAAAAATGCTGAATATTTTGTGAAAAGTAATGTGTGAACTGACAAGAAGTCTAATAAACCTATGACCTGCAGACTCAATGGCGTCTATATAAAGCTCGTTCTGCCTACAAACAGCAAAAGAAGGCAACTTTGATACTTCAGTGCCTCTGGAGAGGACGTATTGGGAGAAAGGAACTTCGAAAGTTAAGAATGGTATGCTGCCCTTCGATATTTAATATGTAGTTATCTCATGACAATTTTAATTGTCAAGTTGTGATGCTTAGACTTTTTGAAAATGGAAGCACATATAATGACAACATATGTATATAGGCTGCAAGAGAGACGGGAGCACTCAAAGAGGCGAAGGACAAACTAGAAAAGAAAGTCGAAGAACTCACTTGGAGATTAGAAGTTGAAAAACATATGAGGGTATGCAATCATCTTAAGTAGACATTATCTGCAGCATACTCGTATAATAATAGAATGAAGAATATTTCTACCTTATTATATAGATTGACCTAGAAGAAGCCAAACAGCAAGAGATTGCAAAGTTACAAACTGCATTACAAGAAATGCAGGAGAAGCTTGATGAAGCCCATGAAGCAATCATCAGAGAAAAAGAGGCTGCTAGAATAGCAATTGAACAAGCACCACCAGTCATTAAAGAGGTTCTGGTAACAGACAACACGAAGCTAGAATCGTTGACAAGTCGCAATAAAGAACTAGAGGTAAATAACACATCAACTTTCCATATTGCTACTCAAATAACCTAATCTAGATATACCTGAATGAACTTGTCACATTCTGACAAGTAGCACAGAACATGTTCTATTGTTAGCAAATAAATTATTTGAACTTTTACAGGATGAATTAAGTATATTCAAGACTAAGGCTGAGGAATTCGAGGGAAGATATACTGAGGTCCAACAACGGGTGGAAGAACTACTAAAAGACACAGAGGAGTCCAACTCAAAACTAAATCAGCTGCAAGAGATGATAGAGAGGTAAAACATATGAGAGTATCTTCTCGTCCTGCCCTTTGGATCTACAGAAATGCATCAAAATCAAAATGCAGTTTGCAGGATGCCACTGATTAGCTACATGATCATGCAGACTTGAAACAAATTTGTCTGGCCTAGAATCTGAAAACAAGGTTCTAAGGCAGCAAGCTTTAATCGCTTCAACAAATGAAGACTTCTCAGAACAAATTAAAAGGTACATCTGAAATGGGAAAACACATGCCTTAGCTTAGGCACTGAAGTTTTACCTCTAAAATGTATTCCTAATGAGCTTGACTTATGCATTGCAATTATCCTCCAGCCTTGAAAACAAGATCAGCACATTGGAGTCCGAGAATCGGTTGCTCCGTGATCAGCCTGTGGTAGTTTATCAACCATCAGTCACTTCTGAACCAATTAAACCACAGCCAATCAAGGTATACTAATCAGCATTCTATGCAAAATTTTAGTAACTGGTTCAAATTGTAAGTAATGATTTAATGATGCAGAACCTTGAGAATGGACATACAGATGGAGAATCAAAATTAAGCAAAAAGGTTTGTCAGATATCTACTGAAGTATTTCTTGATTATAAAGGTAATAAACTGGAATCTAATGCAGAAATTTCACCAAATGACAAACTTCAACTTGCAGGAAGCAGCAGCCGCACCCCTTGCACCAGATTTAAGCAAACAGAAGTCTCTAACTGATCGACGACAAGTATGTAATAGAAATCAAAACTTCACATGATAGCGATGACAGTTAAACTTGTAGATATAACAGTAATTTACTTAAAGGAAGCATATAGGAGGCCTAGATACGAATGATGTGTCATGTCCCTATACAAAACAAGGGCACGTGCTTCATGCAAGAACAATTCTGTGTGGTCCTTATTGTACTACACTGTGTTTTGTTCCAGTAGTTGAGAGGTACCATAGGACATATGGAGCGCCTAAATCCTTAATAATTTCATTTCAGCCATATCTAAAAGGAACCATGCTTTCTCAGATATTACTCTTTTTCCATTCTCTAATTACATGATTTACTGCTTTATACTTACAGGAAAATCATGATGCACTTATCAAATGTCTCATGGAATATAAGAGGTTTGACAAGAAGAGACCTGCAGCAGCATGTATTGTCTACCAATCATTGCTTCAATGGCACTCATTTGAAGCAGAGAAGACAAACATTTTCGATCGGATCATACAAACAATCAGGTCATCCATTGAGGTTGTGAGCTGACTTAATCATTTGGAACTCCCACAAAATTTCTTCTCCTTACAGACAAGGAACTCTTTTATGTGACTATTTTTCTTTTCTATGCACAGAACCAGGAGAATGTTCGTGAACTTGCATATTGGCTTTCAACAACATCTACCCTTCTATTTCTTTTACAAAGGACACTTAAAGCAAGCAATGCATCAAATACAGGATCACACTGCAGTCGAGCAACAGCGGTCACATTGTTCAGTAGATTGGCACGAGTAAGAAAATTGATACAGAAGTTAGATATGTTTCTGAGAACCACAGTAATGAACATAGTATGCAATTGACTCTTTGGCTATTCAGTCACAATTGGTGTTATTATCTAACACTACCAGCACTTAATCTTAAGCCTCCCCATTTAAGGAATTGGTAGATTTGGAAATATCATATTTCCAATTTTCTTTTAAATTGACTGAAGATAGACCTATTCTCAAAAGATATCTGATAAAACATCAGTAGTTTATATGTGATTCCTTACCATTTTCAATGTTTATATTGTTGGTCAAAATATAATTTCAGAGCACCCGTTCATCTTCATCTGGAATGGGCATTTCGAGTGGCTACAGTGGAATGGTAGGCAAGTCTGAAGACCAATGCAGGATAGAAGCTAAGTATCCAGCGATAATTTTTAAGCAACAAGTAACAGCCTATGTTGAGAAAATTTATGGAATGATACGAGACAGTCTGAAAAAAGAGATCAGTCCATTCTTAACTTTGTGCATACAGGTTTGCCCCAGGAGCATGTGCATAATAGTGATCAGTATCATCTAGGATCTGGTGTTAAATGAAGTTGTAAAAATCCTTATCTGCAGGCGCCAAGGTCTGCCAGAGCTAGAACAATTCGAGGATCATCTAAGAGCATTCTTTCCAGTATTGTAGCAAAGCAAGCATCAAGCATTCACTGGCAAAGCATTGGCAAAAGTTTGGATTGTTTATTGAATATATTCAGCGAAAACTATGTAAGCTGGCCTTTCACGTTTTTTAAACACTTCATCAAGGGGTTAAAACTATAAGATATGCACTATTTCATAATATTTTCAACATAATTGTCACAGGTGCCTTCTATGATAATAAGGAAGACTTTCAGCCAAGTGTTTGCATTCATCAATGTACAATTATTTAATAGGTACATTCTCCATCTTCTCTATTATGCATTATTTACAGTGACTAGATGAACAGGTTTGAGTACTGTGGTTTGATAAAAATAAATCAAGATTTGCATCTCATATGAACATAATGTAACTGACGTACAGCTTGCTACTCCGCCGAGAATGCTGTTCATTTAGCAATGCAGAATTTGTCAAGGCTGGCTTGCAGGAGTTGGAACAATGGTGCTCCAAAACAACAGAACAGGTCAGTCAGTATGACAAGCATCAACCAGAGTCACTGCTGCTGCCACAAATGCACAAAAGAACAAATAAACATTGGTAGATGGGAATTCCTAAGACAGTGCTAATAGCAACTATCTACTTGCAGTTTGCTGGGACCTCATGGGATGAGCTCCAACACATAAGACAGGCAGTCGGATTCTTGGTAAGTGTGATATCATATCATTGTCAACTACCAATAGTAAATACCAGACAGGTAACTGAAACACCTTGTTTTATGCAGGTTTTGCACCAGAAACCCAATAAATCCTTGGAGGAGATCACAAATGAGATCTGCCCGGTAAGTCGGAAGCTAAATTCTGGGGACAAAAAATATAGGTTTTCACAATATAATAAGATCAATTGTGTTCGTTCCAGGTATTGAGTGTTCCTCAAATCTATCGGATCGGAACTATGTTTTGGGATGACAAGTACGGTACACATGGTGTATCTCAGGATGTGAGTATAATCTTCCCACTTCATTCTCATTATAAACATCTCCTCTTCCACCCTTCGAAAACAAACAAAAAAATAATAAACCTGTTGATACCTCTTCGATCAACTCAAGTTCGCAGGCAAACATAATAATTTTCCTATATAATCAACCTATTTAATCTTTTGATTATAGGTCATTGCCAACATGAGAACTATGATGACCGACGACTCCATCACCATGCCAAACAATTCCTTCTTGTTGGATGATGACTCGAGGTAAGAGCAGCATAATCGCTTTATGTTCAACATAATAGAAAGAGAAAAAGACAGCTTTTTTATGGTGGTATCATGGACTAGACATCGATTGATTCAACTTGTGTCTAAAATTGAAACGAAAGTTACGACTACGATGGCAGCATACCATTCTCTTTGGACGACATATCGCGATCAGGGCTCGACATCAGCCTCACCGACTTGGAGGAGATGCCGCCGCCGCTTCTCCGGGAGAACCCTGAGTTCCTTTTCCTGTTGCAGCAGCACCAAGGTTGAGGAATTTACCTTTTCTTTCTTCTTTTATTTTTTCCAGCAAAAGAAGAAAAGGAATGCAGAGTGCGCAGTTATGTGGTGCAATTCTTTTGAGTGTTAAAAAATGTGACCCTTTTTCTTTTCATTTTGGATATTTTTATTTTAATATTTTCTTGTGTTGGAAAACCTTCACATATTCTTTTT
Organism: Musa beccarii; assembly: GCA_024322285.1. Classification (NCBI taxonomy): domain Eukaryota; kingdom Viridiplantae; phylum Streptophyta; class Magnoliopsida; order Zingiberales; family Musaceae; genus Musa; species Musa beccarii. The sequence goes on from CM044399.1 coordinate 51,056,268, forward strand.
TTTTTCCTTTTTTTTAAAGATGTGTTGTGGGGAGATGGATTTGTTGAAGTTTCACTTTAAAAACTACAAATTATGCTGGAGAGAGAGAGAGAGAGAGAGAGAGAGAGAGAGAGAGAGAGAGAGAGCATCGAAAGGAATTTTTTAATCCGAATAAGAATGATGCAAAATTTGGGATTATATGTCTTGTGTTGTAGTTTCTTCACAGGAATTTCCAAAATGAAGCAGGGAATATGTTATCTTCTCTAAAACTTTAATTAGTTTGTAATTAATTAGTTTGCAATATGATCTCCTTGGCAGAACTCTTTATCAATTAAATGTTGTCTTACTTTTTTCCTTTATTTAATTAAAGCGAGTATGAAAAATCAGCGTCAATTTGAAATTTTAATTACTAATAAAAGAAGAAAAAAAAGGATGACTCTTTCTTCTTGTTTACATATAATAACAAGAAGTTATAATATTTCAGTTATTTGGAGTGGATCCTTTACACCACTTAACCCTATAAAAATAATATGCTCAATCTGAAAATTTTTTAGTTTTCAGTGTTAAGTAAAGAGTTGAATAAGAAGAACGAGTTCCTCATCTGCTACAATTTCCATGTCATTTTCAGATTCAGTTTTGTATATCATATTAAGGCACAACAATTAAATCAACTCTGGGAAGTTAAGCTCAGAGATGATGCAATGGCCAATGGTGCCACAAGGATCTTATATGGACCAAACTAAACAAGAGAGAGACACATTTGTCCCAACAGCAACTGAAGACTGTGCAACACAACCAAATCCAGAATCTGGACATACCTAAAAAATAGACTGTGAATACAGCAACTCAAATGACAAATTATCATTCCGAGGACAGAACTATCATACACTCATCACTTCAAATATACACTACCAACAGAAAAAAGGACCAAGGCAGTGCACAACCAAGATTGGACAAATTTAGGGTGAGAGATGAAAAAAATGCAGCAATGAGGCTTTGGAGAAATAGAAATTAGCCAGAAGATACACATGAAATCATTACTGAGGCAATTAGTTTGCTCATGAGCATGATTAATCATTAGTGTGCCAACCTCTTGACTACATTAGCCATATACTTTCCCTGGTGCTCAGCAAGTGCAAGCTCCACATCACCAGGTTCTCTTGTGCCATCACCCGCAAAAACTCCAGCACCATATGGGGAACCACCTCTAATCTCATCCATCTTGAACATCCCAGCTCCAAATGTGTATCCAATGGGAACAAAGATCATTCCATGGTGCACTAGTTGGGTAATGGCAGTCCAGCTGCAACATAAAACAATAACAAAACCGAATTAACAGCATCAACTTGTTTATCAATGAAGAACTTTAATGAGCTCCTGAAGTTTGACAAAGTGTGTCATCTAACAGATAATTCAAAGCAGATGAAAGATCAGACCATGTTTTTCTGAACTAATTGAAGGAGACATCTATATCTGCTCAAGATTGTGTTAACCTGGAGAATCACATAAGAAACAGAAAAGAACCTGCACTACTAAATGTCACAAAGTTGCCAGTCATTGCACCTTCAAGGTTTCATGTATTTTTAAAAGAGAATACACAGAGATTGCATGCTCCATATGATGTGGGAATTGAATAGACAAACGTGCATCCTTTTAGAAGCTGCCAAGTTAACAGTTTCAATACTGACGTGGTTGTGTCACACTAGTGACATTTATATAAGATTGGAACATCGAAGGACACTTAATATCCTTTAAATATTAAGCAAATCTTAACTTGTCTGTTCCTTACCATTAACTTAATGTGTTGCTGTCACTTCAATTTATCTAAGTGTAATACCAAAAAAATTGAGAATTTATCAAGACTCTCTTGAAATTTGCTGATGCATATCATGAACAATGATGGTACAACCTAAAGCCAAGAAGATCTCATGATTGTAAAGGAGAAAGTAGGTTTCCAAACGAAATCTGTCCATCTTATTTTTGGCTAATCTATTAAATGAAAATGATCAATAGAATTGCAAAGGAAAATGATCTTTTTCTTCCAAAAGAAAGAAGGTAAAAGGAAGGTACCATTTTGGTTGAGTGCTAAAAAATAAGCATAAAATCATATTAGCATATAACAAAATGATGCTTATTTACGCATGAAATAATGAAGTATGCACAAGGCCAACCATGAGCCTTGCACACATGGCGACTCCTAGCATTCATCATAGAAGAATGATTGAACATGCTAGCTGGTGCCATTCATTCTGTCAACCTCTTCTATTCTTTCTTACCTTCCCTTAGCTAATGGCATCAACAGTTTGAAAACGAAAAGATATTGTGTATGAATGGGTTTTCCATTATTGCTTACCTTCCTTGCAACTGTTCTATAATGGATAACAGGCTAATAAGATCAACACTTCGAACATGAAACAATAATGTGTATGAATGGGGTCTTAGACACAGGTACCAGATGAAATCAGACTATGACAAGATACGAGAATGAAAGATGAAGAAACACTTTGGTTATTATTCTTTGTATTTCATTTGATTCACTGAGAGGCAAAAACAAAAATATGAGTAGAAACATATAAACAAGAAGATGCCTTATGAACATAAACAGTAAAGATATCAAAGAAATACATTTTTTTTTATCTGCAGTACATTAAGGGCGACGACGACAATAACAAGCAAACCATTTTTAAATCTGATATGCCAAGTTTAACTATTTTTCATTTGTTCCCAATTGGGTCCTAGTTTTCCTACCTCTATTGTGACACCTTTAGTACTTGATCCGCTCCAGTTATGCAAAATTAAAAGATAAATTGATCTTTTTTCCTATATGATGAAGATGTTGTTCTTAACACTCTGATCTCTAGTTATACGAAAATGAGAAGGAAAGGCATATGAATCAGAATATTAATGGCAGAAAGACTCTTACGCAGTAGTTTCCTGCCCTCCCCCTTGAGTCCCCGTGCTCACGAAAAACCCGGCCGGCTTTCCGGCGAGCTTCTGCTCCCTCCAGAGCTGCCCTGTGGAATCAAAGAACGCCTTCATCTGCGCGGCCATGCTCCCGAACCTCGTCGGGAACCCAAACAGTATTCCATCTGCCTCAACCAGTTCCGCCGCGGAAATCTCGGGAATCGCCGGGTCCTTCGGCGGAGCCTTCATCTGCTCCAGGACCTCCGGTGGAAGTGTCTCAGGGACGCGGTACAGGAGACCTTCGACACCTTCGATGCCGTCCACTCCAATTTTCATCCGCCTCGCCAGGCCCTCGATGTGTCCGTACATGGAGTAGAACACGATGAAGACCTTGAGCTTGAGGTTGGCCGGTGGCCGCGCAATGGCTTCGACGAACTCGGCGCTGCTTCGTCTCCTCTCCTCGGTCGGAACGGGAGCATCCGTTGGGGCGGCGGCGGCACTATTGGAGACCACCGCCGGCTGCCGCTTCTTGCTTGGAACACAACCTCCCCCTTTCCCCATTGCGCTCTTATCTCTCGCCAGTAGGGGTAGAACAGTGGTGATCAGAACAGAGCACTTCCAAGGAGCTCAGATCTCTGGAGAAAAGGCCTGGTTATCGAGAATTGTGTTCCGCGCCTGTCGTCGCTTTCCCAACGCGCCTTTGTTCTCTTAATTTCCTTCAAATTGATCCCCTAAAAGCCAATTTAGCTTAAATTCAACCGAGCACTTGTCTGGCAATCGATTTAGAACCTCAAATCTTATCAGAAAAGAGAAAAATAACACACGAGAGTTCAATTCGCACAGGGTAGCGGTTTTCCTGAATCAATTCGATCCACCAATTGGACAACGGCCAAGAACAGACCTTTAGCGCAACTGGAAGGCGATCTCTCCGATTTAAATCGATTCTCACCCAGTAGAAACACCAGGATCCAATCGAGCTTCTCCTTATCTGGACCAAAAAAAGATAAAATATAGAAAAAATGACGATTTTTCCTTCTCAAACTAGACCAAATCACACCAATATCGAATTATAGTTAAACCTCCTATCTCGAAGTTCTCACCTTGAGAAGAAAATTCACGATAGTGTCTCTTGCGATCGCCTCTGGGATCTTATTGGCCTCGGAGTTCGCCCCAGGAATAAGGATTCCGCCGGGAATGAATTATTCTCCAGCTCCTTGCCAGGCTGTCATCCGTAATGTCTCGATGGCCACAGACGACTGGATCAGCTGTCCGCGAATTGACAGCGGAGCGCCATACGCTAGCCACTGATTTCGTGGTACGCCGTGGGGTGTCCAAGAGTTAATACGGTCGATACGGCTGTCGTGACGTCAGAACCTCGCGGGTCCCGCTCAACAAGCACATTGGGCGTGAAAAATAATCATTTTATTTCAAATGTATCAGTTATGTGTTTATATGAATAATTCGGATAAATGAACAGAAACAAACTAACGAAGAATAATATAATTTTCTAATTAATAAAGTCAAATATAAACCTTTGAGGTAAATTAATATTCTATCCACTTGGAAATGAAATATTTTAGGAGAAATATTTTTTTGACGTTCTCTTAACCCTAGCAATTAAGAATACATTTTAGATAAAACTAAATGATGAATATGAGATTCAAATTTAAGATCTTATAATAAACTGTCAAAACTTTTGCTCAACTTCGGTAAATAGATCGAATACATCATCACCAAATCAAAATTTAACAAGAATATATTCTAATATAATTTTATATAAACAATAAAAATATATTTTTTTACTCACAAGTAGCAGCTTCATTCCCTTCGTTTTCGTTAAAAATGTTAACATATAATACTCATTTTCCAATATTTGAGGCTTTTATCGTCAACCAAAAGCATAAACACATGTAAGAAAACACAATTGGAGTGTAATGACTAGAAACGATAAGCATACCCGCAAACACAGGAAACAGTGAAGCATCAACTTTTGCAGATTGCAGCACTATGAAACCAAACTCCCGTTATGCACAGGTACAGAAAACCTTCACCAAGGAAAGAAAGAAACATTCCAAGAACACACTTGAACGCATCATAAGTGATGCGTGCGTGGGCGAGTGACTCCGAACAGAAAATTTTAGGACTACGCGATTTCGGGAAAATGGGCAGTTCACCACCAAAAATAAAATAGAACGATCTTCTTCCAAGGTATAAAGGCCACGCCACCAACCAAGGATAAGGATCGGGATCTACGAAGTTCACCACCAAGGCCTAAAGATTTCACCGACCAAGGATAAAGGACTTGGGATAGGAGAAGCTCACCACCAAGGCCTAAAGATATCACCGACCAAGGATAAAGGGTTTTGGCTCACCACCAAGGAGGAATCCACGCTCCAAGGATAAAGAGACCGCAAGGAGTTATCCACTCTCCGAAGATATTCACTCACGTAGAGGAAGTCTCACCAATTTTCATTCATTCAACCACCGCCCATGACTCAGCAATGCCAATCAGCAACGAACAAACTCCAGGATTGAGGAAGTTACGCTCATGACTCAAGGATTGATCAGTAGTCTCGGATGCTCCCGCATCATTCTCCCCAGGAAGGGAGAATGAGATGTGACGTAACTTCCTCAATCCAGGAAGGTCAATCTCTCTAGGAAGGTCAATCTTGTAAGCATTGTCACTAATTTGCTTGATAACTTTAAACGGACCATCAGCTTTTGGCATGAGCTTGTTCTTGCGTCGAGATGGAAATCTCTCCTTCCTTAAGTGAAGCCACACAAGATCACCTGGTTGGAAATGAGTCTTCCTTCGATGCTTATTAGCTTGCTTCCTATAAGACTCCTTGAAAGTTGTTTTCCACTCATCTCCTTTCTGTACTTAATAGTGATGTTGTTGATGGCTCGGCTATCGACACACATTCTGAATGTTCCATCCTTCTTTAGTACGAGTAGAGCCGGAACAGAACATGGGCTCATACTTTCTCGAACATATCCCTTGTCAATAAGTTCATTGACTTGTCTTTGCAACTCCTTTGTTTCTTTCGGGTTGCATCTATATCTTTTGGTTTGTTCAGGTAGAAGCGCAGGGATCAAATCAATTTGATGCTCAATACCTCTTATGGGAGGTAATCCAGTGCAAATCCTCAGGAACACATGCAAAATCTTTCACAAGCGATGCATCTTTGGATGAATGAGTTGCCCCATCTTACTCTCTTTTTCTCTACCATAAGCAAAGCAAATACATTCTTTTGTTTGCTAATGGCTCTCTCAACCCGTGTTTCATTTAAGAACAAACTTTCCTTACGGTGTTTCCCTTCAGGTTGATTTTGATGTATCAATGAAGGATTCAAGGTAAAAGGGTGATGCATTTTGTTCTTTCCGAAAAGAGTATGTGTTCTTACGACCATCATGCAGAAGACATTCATATCATATTCAAGGTCTTCCCAATAACAAATGACATGCATCCATGGGAATCACATCACACGAGCTTGATCTCGATAGTTCATCTCAATCGAAAACGATATAAGAGCTCGTTTGGTTACCTTAAGATCATTTCCTTGATTGAGCCATTGGAGCTTTATACGGTTGAGGATGTTTCGTTGTTGGAAGCTTGATTTGTCAACAAGGTTGGTGAAAGCAACGTTGGTACAACTCCCACCATCGATAATCACTTGAACATACCTTCCGTTAATAGTGCAAAGATGTTCTCCCTTTGCTCATTATCAAGAGAAACTTCAAAGTATGCGATTGCTCTTCGTATGATCAACATTTCACCATCATCTGCTTTCTCACAACTTCTTCTTCTTTTGATTGAGAACCATTTTGGTCGGATTGCTTTCACCTCTTGAAGTGCTTTGAATTGATCTCTCAATTTCTTGAAGAGTCATAACTTCGATTCGGACAATTTGCTTGAAAATGCCCAAAACCATGGCACTTAAAGCATTTCCTTGTATCGCCTTCAAGTTTCTTCGAAATTCGTTGGAAGGCTTTGCACTCTTCTCCTACAACTTGGTTGATGTGCTCTCAACCTTGCTTGAGAAGCATCCTTAAAATAGGATGTCACCTTGGTTGAGGTTACGGAGGAAAACCTCTTGCCTTTGATTGCTTCTCAACTTTTATGGTTAGCTTACAAATATCTTTCAAAGGACCAATACGATTGAAGTTCAACCACCAAGTAATTTCTCTATTCATGCCGCTTGAGAAGCAGCGACGGTTTGCTCTGGAACACGGAGCGTCACATCTCATTTTGAGTTATTCAAACTCACGGATGTATTCTTCAACACTCATCCCTTGTTGTCTTAGGGAATTCAGTTTTAGGAAAAGATCTTGCTTATAGTTATCGGGTAAGAACCTCTTCTTCATCAACTTCTTGAGTTTTTCCTAAGACTTGATTTTGCCTTTTCCTTCTCTTGCTCGTTGATGCTTTAGATTCTCCCACCATAGTGAAGCATACTTTGTCAACTTTATGGCAAACAACCTTGCACCTCTCATTATCCGAGTAGGTCTTGAAGTCAAAAATCCGTTCGATTGTGTGTAGCCAATCCACAAAGTCATCAGGATTGAGATTACCTTCAAATTCAGGAACGTCCACTTTGATGTCTCGATTATTTCCCTTATGCCTCCCTCTTCGTCTTTGGATATGAGAATCATAATCACTAGAGTTGCCCCCAGTGGAATTGGAATCGCCACTATAACTTTGACGAGATTCCAAATTGTCACGCCGACGTCGATCATTCGGACGCCTCTCGGTTGGCCTTGTCTTGCCGGATCCTCTAGAAGATTGAGGACTCGCTCCATTTGCCTTTGGAGATTCTCTATAGCACGATCTGGCGTAGGTGTGCGCTTGCTCAAAGTCAAGCCTCGTGGAACTTGTTGTCACTCATGGTAAGTAGAAGATAACAACACAAAGGAATCACTCAAGATAAGTTCAAACCTTGAGCTCGATACCAACTTGATGCGTGCGTGGGAGTGACTCTGAGCAGAAAATTTCAAAGAATGCAGCGATTTCGGGAAAATAGGCGTTCACCACCAAAAATAAAATAGAACGATCTTCTTCAGGTATAAAGGCCACGCCACTAACCAAGGATAAGGATCGGGATCTCTGAGTTCACCACCAAGGCCTAAAGATTTCACCGACCAAGGATAAAGGACTTGGGATAGGAGAAGCTCACCACCAAGGCCTAAAGATATCACGGTACCAAGGATAAAGGGCTTTTGGCTCACCACAAGGAGGAATCACGCTCAAGGATAAAGAGACCGCAAGGAGTTATCCACTCTCCGAAGATATTCACTCACGTAGAGGAAGTCTCACCAATTTTCATTCATTCAACCACCGCCCATGACTCAGCAATACCAATCAGCAATGAACAAACTCCAGGATCGAGGAAGTTACGCTCATGACTCAAGGATTGATCAGTAGTCTCGGATGCTCCCGCATCAATAGGTTAAGAGTCTTTTCAGGAAACTATAATCTTGTCAGACAAATGAACATGCTACTTTGTTCCAGGATCCACTACGGCCAGTATCATGCCTATTAACAGACATAAAATTCATGCCACTTCAACTAGATCGTTGGTAAACAAAGTACACAGCATAACCATTTCTTGTTCTTTTCTTTTCTGTTCTTTTCATTGACTCAGTATTGTCATTGTATAAATCAGCAATTGGATTTATCGAGCATCGGTCAAAGGCTTTATCTTATGCCCATTAGAATCTTCGCCATCACTCTTCGCAACCTGCAATTATTTTAAGAAGTTCTGACTGCAGTGATTGACAAATGTTCTTGAGGTACTTCAATCCACTTGGCTGTGACACAACTTCATGTAGCAAAACAAGAGTATACATATTGCAACTTTTGCCCAGAAATGATACCCACATTGAACTTCTAGTGAAAATAGCATGGATTATACTCTCCATGGAGTCTGATGATTTAATGAACTCGAAATGGCCATGTTCAGAGAACAAGTACAGAAGTTGAGGGATATGGCAACCAATCCTTTAAGCAAAAGTACTTTTGGCATTGCAGTCCACATGCCAGACCTGATTCCAAAACCACTCAAAACTAGTAAGCTTCCATACTCAATTCCAACAAGCAAAAGTTACTAAACAAAGGCTCATTTCTGGGTACAATCCAGACACTAGTTAGATACTTAAGATCACACAAACGTTATTGATGGATTCACATGCGATTCAATCTCAATATTGAAATTGTCCGAATGGAAAGATGGCGTATCAGAATTCTAATGTAGTCAATTTGAATCGATATAGTGAAAAATAGGTACTTTGTGAAAATAAGTTTCAACTTAGCACCTTTCTTAATTTGTACAACTACAGTTTATGGAAGAAAAAAGTGCTACAAATTTAATTTTGATGCAGAACTTTTAGAAAGATGCCGATATTCCTTTAATAAGAGTCAAAGTTCTATTGTGTCATGGTGGAAAACAAGATTCATCTAATTCACTCATAGTGAATATGAATCATTAACAATTGCAGTTAACGAGCATGAATGGAGAGGTCAAGAACTTATCTAATAAATAATATTACTTGAAAGTTTTAAAGAGAGTAACAGACTCTTTATTTGGACAGGGAAGAAAACAGGGAAGCCCACATTCCCTTGCTGTTTTTGCCTGCTGCGAGGGATTAACTTGTACCTGGTCTTATGACTTACCTAGTTACCGGGACCTGATGAATGTTTTGTACACTCATGGTTAAATTCCTAATATAGTTTGGTATTTTCTTTAAAAAAAAAACAGACTCTTTATTTGGCTAAACATTGAAATCCATTCACTTAGCATAACCAAAAATATAAAACAGAAGCTCACATATCTAAAAGAATATCTAGAGTCCTGGATAAGGTATCATTTTGTTAAGTCTTACACACCACCTAGTGAATCTATGTTGAGAGTTGACTGACAGGACAGAGCATCTGAATTAAATACTCCTATAAGAAAATCTAAATATCCAAGGAGAATTCTTGACATTGGAGATAATGTTTTTCAGAGACAGCATATCCAAGTATATCAAGTATCCATAACCCTAGCATCAATGGTGCTATCCATAGCCCTCACATCATGGTATTTATCTCTTCTACATCCATGAATCAATTACAAATTTATCCATCACTACAGCTTCTTATATAATAACATCACATCACATAATTCAATCCAGAGATATTATAATTATGCTTCACATTCCAAAATGTAATCTGCAATTGTAGCCCTTAGCACACATATATATATAAAATCTTTGGGAAGAATTCATAAACAAAATGAATGGTGAAAGGCATACACTATTAACTATTAATCCAGCGGAACTATAAATGAAAGACGTGCCCTGAAAAATAGAAGTTAAATACCTGAAAGATTTTCTGCTGCAATTTTAGGACAAGAAACCTTAAGTTCCATAGCATGACAATGATCAGCTACTGAGTGCTGGCCACCCAATTGACAGATATTTCCTTAAATAAATGAGCCTCATACAGAAGTTGAAGCCTTCTCAACCCATATTTGTCAGCTGTATCTAACAGTGTGGTGCCAGCGTGTTTGACATAGAACATTCAAGAACATATGATATAACAAGATCTACCATCTTGTACAAGAGTGTCTCTGTAAATAAAATGTAGTACTGCCTAGGAGGAGGAAACAAACAAGCCATGAGTTACATATGCAGAAGTACAGTTCAGATATCTATAACTTATTTGTCCAAAATACATCCATAAACTAGTAAAAGAGAGTCATTCAGAGGGATGCTACAGGCAAGCACTGGAGGGAGACATCATTTATTTGAGTTGATTCCATGTTTAACAGACCATACCACCTGATGCAAATCAAATACTTCCAACAAAAATAGCCCTCCTGCAACTAATAAAATAGAACTATAATATATATGAATGAGTACACAATGTCAAGAGAGAAAACAAGAACAAAACAACTAAGCTTTCTCTCCTTCAAGGCTTCAAGCATTTAAAAAGGAAAAAGTTATATATCAATGATCATCCTGATTAAATCCAAAATGATAGGCAGGAACTTGCATTGGTCGAAAAATAGAATTAAGAACATTCGTCTCAAAGACAAGATTTCAGCATTTGAGCTCTAGAAACCCATTGACAAACAGATTTAGCAGCATAACAAAAGAGAAGCAGAAGCATACATTAACCATCTTACATGCCAAAGTTTTTCTTTCCTTTTGGGTCAGGGCATCCACAAGGACATCTATAGATGTTGCAGATAAACAAGATGAGCCACTAGGATTAGTGATGTAAGGAAAGGCAGAGGGTGACATAAGAAAAACTGCAGAAATCAGTGAGACAAGCAGCTTTTCAGAAATTCCCAAGGTGCAGACTGCAATGAACAGCACCATCTAGTAATGTAGTAACTGCATTATTCATCAATCTACACATAATGAACTCTATGCTTAATACTAACAACTTCTAACTCATACCTAGAATAAATAAAGTATAATGCAATTCTAATGCTAGATAACGATTAAGATTCAGATAAAGAGATGATAATTAATGCATCACATTAAAAGCAAACAATTGAATTAAAAATGCAATTATTTAGAAAAGCTCATAGTTGCATATAATGGAAGCAATTTGCAAATGCAATGCTACAAAACCTCCAAACTAAACATATAGTTCCTGCAAGGATAAATCCACCTAGTACAGGCAGACAATTTTGATTGAAGCTCTCCACAGAATTCAAGTCTGAACAAATATAGTAAGCCCATGCAACATACCTTGAGGTTAAAATCAGAAAACAGCACGAGGTGCTCCCATATGAACAAAATCAGCAAACCTAATCTGACAAACAAGCAATTTCCACACAAGAACTCCAGTACCATTAGAACTAAGTAGATGAGTCATGATATGCAGCTGCCTAAAGTATCTATATTTTATCCAAATCCATCACTGATTAAATGCCATTATTTCTAGAACTTGACCAGAAGAAAAATGACAAAACCAAACTAAGATTTGAGCTTGATGTATCTGAAAACAGCCAACAAACAGCAGAAAAAGCCTCATTCACGACAATAAGGTATTAAGACATCCAGTTCAAAGGTGCCTGGCTTGGAAATCCTTCATGAAAGCAACAAGCTTCTCCACTCCTGCCAACGGCATTGCATTGTATATGGAAGCCCGGACACCACCCACTGAGCGATGACCCTTGAGTTGAATCATCCCTTCTTTGGCAGCCTCCTCAATGAATTTCTTCTCGAGATCGGTCTTCTGAAGTGTAAACGGCACGTTCATCAATGATCTAACTGATTTCTCAACTGGGCACACATAGAACCCGTCACTCCCATCAATAGCATCATAGAGAATTCCTGCCTTCTTGGCGTTCTTCTTCTCCACCTCTACCAAGCCACCCTGCTCCAGCAGGTCCGCAAACACAAGTCCACAAATGTAGATCGTGAAGCATGGGGGAGTGTTGTAGAGGGAAGCGCTATCGGCATGGATTTTGTAGTCCAGCATCACGGGTGTGATCGGTTGGGCGTTGCCAATAAGATCTTTTCGGACTATCACGATCGTGACACCGGACGGACCGACGTTCTTCTGCGCGCCAGCATAGATCACGCCGAACTTCGATACGTCAACGGGCTTCGAGCAGAAGTTGGATGACATATCGGCCACCAAGATTGCATCTCTATTGCTTGGCGTGGGGTAGTTCTTGAACTCCACCCCGTGGATCGTCTCGTTGGCGCAAATGTGCAGGTACTTGGCGTTGGGGTTCTGCTCGAGGCCTTCAAAAGGCGGGATCTTGGTGTATTTGTCAGATTTACCGGACCAGATGAGATTAGGCTTGCAGAACTTCTGGGCTTCTTTGAAGGCCTTGTCGCCCCACGATCCGGTGACGATGTAGTCCGCAGCATCGTCGGGTTCGCAGAGGTTGAGGAACGGCGGCAAACTGGGTGGTGGCGCCGCCCTGGAGGAAGAGGACGGCGTAGTCGTCAGGGACGGCGAGGAGGAGGCGGAGGTCGGACTCAGCCTTCTTGATAACGGCATCGAACTCTTTGCCACGGTGGCTCATCTCCATAATACTCATGCCGGAGCCATGGTAGTTGTACAGCTCCGACTGGGCCTTCAGGATCACGGACTCCGGAAGGGTGGCCGGTCCCGCGGCGAAGTTAAAGATGCGACCCTGATCCTTGGTGACGGAGGGGGAGGCGGGAGCAGGGTGGACGGCGGTGCAGGAGACGGTGGAAAGGCGGGGTCTCGGTCGGAGGTGCTGCTTGGAGGGGATGTAAGACAGGGTTTTGAGAGAGGGATAAAGGGGGTGTTGGAGGAGGAAAGATTGAGGAGTAGAGGCAGCAGCCATTGGAAGAGAGTGAGAAGAGAGGTAGGGATCGGTGGGAGAGGAGAGGAGGAGGAGCAAAAGAAGAAACTTTTTCGGATCTACCAACCGAAGTGGACTTTGGTTGATATAGGGGAACGGGGGACGGAGGTAGCGGCAAGGGGGGAGGGATTCCGAGTTGGAAATGTTCACCGCCTTTTCCCAGATGACCAAAATGTCCTTCCTTATTTCTCCATTCTCAAATTATAATGTTTCACATCTTTATTTTTTTTCCTTTTTTATTGTTTCTTTTAGCACTTGCTGTAAGTCGAACAGATGAAAATAAAAATTTGATTGATGTGCTTTAAATTAGAAAAAATATATTTATTTGAGTATACAATATAAGATAAATATTTCTGTACAAAATATTCTCCATATGATTGTTAATTTTTTTTTATTGTGGATCACAATATTCACAATATCGATAAACATCGAATAACGAATAAAAACATAAGAATTGGTAGATCAAATATCCAAAAAAAACTATTTTTTTATGATTAGATTGATTTGCTTACCGAATGAACACAAAGCTTTTATCTACTTGTTAATCGTAGAACCATCTTTCTTCTGAATACAGCCCAAGTTCTCTTCATGACTATGTTGAGAATTGACAGAAATAGACAAAAGCCTTTGATGAGAGGAAAGAAGACGGGAAAAGGAAAGATCAGGTTCCAATTGACATCACAGTGAGTTGCCAACCACGGCTGGTGGATCTAAGTAGTTGAAATGATCCATGGAGAAAAGATGTTCACCATTTTCTCTACCTAATCCAAGTGACAGAGATGCTTCACTAGAAAGAGAGAGTAGGTATATTTCCACCCATAGATTTTTCTTCAAAAGTCCTACAATGTTGACAAAATAATATGCGGTCGTTTACATGGTTAAAATATATAAAGATAGAATGGGGCAGTGTAGGCGCGAACGCGGCTCTCGTTTTGTCCAGCGGCGACACCAAATCTGTCTCGATTTTTCCTCCCCGGGACTTCTCTTACCCTTACTCCCTCTTTGTTTGCTCTCTGGTAATAATTCTTTGCTCTTATCCTAATATCTTTTTTTGAAAATATGAATGGCTACATATCCTCTTCCACAACCGACCAACATATCGATGATTCATTTTTTTTTTAATTCTCAACCTCTTGCAAAAATGAATATAGTATTCATATCCTGAGTGGGCTTCTTCGGTCATGTTCGTGGTATCGATGAAAGTTTTCAGTAAAATTAGAAGAAAAATCGAATCGCATGTAAACATCATGAAATCTAGAACTGATTTTCAACGGGGAAAAAAAAGATAATACTTGCAAAACTTGATCTATTAATCTTTATAGTAAATTCTTTGGATGAACATTCTTTCTTAGATTTTTTTTTAATAGAACTTACCAAGATATAAGATATTTTTTCTCCCTGTCACATTATAGACCTTGCCTCCCTTTTTTTTTTTCCTTTATCAATGACGAGGATTTCACCAAGTCTCTTACAAAAGGGACTTAGTTCCTTAGAGGCCAAATATTATCTCTATTTTCTTGGAGAGAAGGGTTTTTTTTCTAAATGACTTATTAAATTCTTTAATTCTATTTTATTTTTACAAATAGTTTTAGTGATTGGTAAGCCCCTAATGACAAATGATATTATGATGATTAATTTTTATGAAAAATTTATCAAGATTTGTATCCTAATGGATTTCTCTAAGTTATTATGGTAAGCTTTTTTTGATAAGATATGGATCCAATAAGATTTTTCAAACTATTGCCTATGAGAACATCTCTGACCTTTGTTTTAATTATGGTATGATGCATCATCGTTTAAAGTATTGTGTTTCACATAAGCCTATTATTTTTCCCAAATCGCATAGTGATGATACACATAAGATTTTTAAACTGATACCTAGAGAAGAAGATGATACCTTATATAGGCCTAGGATCAAGGTTCAAAGGAGTAACCAGGTTAGATTGGAGTAGATCAACATTAAAGGGCACCTTAGGTCCTTATCCAAGCTTAGTAAGGAGTCCAATGATCATGGGTCGATCTTTGATAATGACTTATCTCTGGTTCAATTGATCATGTTAGTGAGTTCATTGAGCACATGCAAATGGTCAACTTTGGATCCATGAAATTAGATCAACTATAGTCAAAATAGGAGCTGGTCCCTATGGCTTAAAAAGACAGTAAACCCCTATTCCTCTTAAGTGGGCCACAATCAAGCAAAAAGTAAAGAAAGCCTTTAATGATAAACAAGTTATATATTCTTTAAGACACATTGGAGGTATGGTAGATGATGCCTTTGCATAGCATGCGAAGATAGCTCTCGGCACATCTCCATCTCCTTTTGGCAAGGTCCTTTCTACCCTCAAGATTAGTACATCATCACATGGCTTTGGCACCTCTTCAAGTGATCCAAAGAGTACAAACCTAAGGACTTTTGCTCGATTCGTAAAGATGAAGATCATATATCCCCTATGATTTATATTGTCAAAGAGTAATATTCATTTTCAAACACAAGAAAAGAAATAATGCACAATAGCAATTTAAGGCCCCCAACCCCTTTACTAAGGAAGCTACAATAAACTTTGAGGAATTGGTGGTGCAAGTGGTGGAAGTGTTTTATTCAACGACAATAATCTCAGATTTCGACAATAAGCATTTTCTTTTGAAATAGGAAGACTTAGAATGGGATAAAGAAACCAAATCAAAAGGTTCGATATATAGGAGTTTAAGGAATCTCTAATCCTTCGTTGCTTTGAGGTAGAAAAACAAAAAGAAGATCTCTAGAGCTTCTCTATTTAAAAGTACATTGGACTATATCCTAAATATTACTTATTTTCCTCCTCATGACTATTCTTTTTAATGTTGTTTTTGACATGGTATTGCATGAGGGCAAAAAAAGAGAAGGGCAAAGCCATTTAAGACTATTAATCAAGACTCATAATCTATCCCTAGTAGTGCTATTAGAAACATACTTTAATAAAGATAGAAGTTTAAGCTTCATAAGAAGGCTTAAATGTTTATAGAAAAGGGGCCATATGCAAAGTCATTGGTAGATCTAGTAGAATACTTATTACTTGGAGAAAGGATCACTTACTAGCAATACAAATCTATAAGAATCAACTAAGTATTATACTTGATATTCGAGGAGTACATTAAAAACTCATAGCTTTTTACTACTCTTTATGCTAGTAATCATACTAATATTCATCACTCCCTCTGGAATTGATTATTTAGTATTAGTTTTGACTTTATTTTATAGATTGTTTATGATAATTTAAACTTTATTATTTTTCTAGATGAGAAATTAGGAGGCAAACCTTTTTAGTTAAATTGTTCTGTGCTTAACATTTATAATTTTTTTTATTTAAGTTTGGGTTGATTGGCTTTGGGTCTCATGGTAATCGGTTTACCTAGACTAATAAACAAATTAGGTATGTTTGGATATTTGCTAAGCTTAATAGGCCCCTAAAAAATGATTGATGATTTTCTTTGTTTCTAAATGTTTTTATTCAACATCTTCCAAAAGTTTTATTCGATCGTGCTCCTATCTTGATCAATATAAATCCCACCCCAAATGCTCCCCATAGATCACTTATTTTTCGATATGTGGGATTTTAACTAAACTATGAAATTATTTCTTAGATTGTTATTGAGACTACAACTTATGCTCCTGTTATCTCTAATCTCATAGTCCACATTCACTCAATGCTCAATAGTATGAGTAGAAAAATGGTTGCTTAGAGTAAGTTAAGACCTCTTGAAAGTAATATCAAGAACACTATTGAGAAAATTACTACCTCTAAGAATAAAAAAAAAACTCTATTATCTGACAATGATTGTGTCAATCTTTTTATACTTAACAGGAAGGTTATGACCCTTTAGAAATAGGGTTAAAACTCAATGGATGAATGAGATTAATAATAATACTAAAATTTTCATAAAATGATTAGTTACAAAATTAAGAAAAATTATATTCAATCCATCCTTTTTGAATCCCAACATTTCATTTTTTTATGTTAAAGATATATTAGATAAATTTGTTAGCTAATATCATAGATTATGGAATGACTCGGTGTGTGATTAACCCTCCTTTACTATTATTTGTCTTTTCTTCTATGAGTCTATACTAAAATCCTAGGCTCAATGGATTTACGATTGGGTTCTTCTGTTATTTTTGGAAAGTTCTCAACCCCTATATCTTTGCTACATTTAAAGATTTTCATAATTCTATCATTATTCCACCTAGTTGGAATAGATTTTTTCTAGTATTTACCCCTAAACTCAATAGCCCTAAAAGGATATATGATTTCAAACCCATAGTCCTTTTTAATATTATCTATAAGATTTTTACTATGGTTCAACATTCATGATAATATAATTATCGATAATGAGATTGTCCATACCATATTTAAATCTCAAAGCAAAAACTCTCTCATCCTTATTATGATTGATATTGAAAAATATATAATCAAATTTCTAGTGATTCTATTAGATTAACATTTATATATTAAGAATAACCTATTATTTATATTAAGTAAAAAACAAACCTACTACTAATATACACATACATTTATGAGCCCTCCATTCTTTCGTTAAAGAAAAAAAATCAAAACAAATATTTGGATAAGCGTTAGCCAAATAGTTGATTTTATATCATTGAGTTATTGTTACATATAAGCATCAAATGAGCTTAAGATTGTTACAATCAAAACAATCTTTAATTATCACAATCCTTCATTTTCAAACAAAACTCTCAAAGTAAATGGCTCCATGATAATTCTAGACTTCAATGATTCGCTAAATAACAGTCTCCAAATTCACCATTATCACTATAGTTTACTCAATCAATAAACCAATGATAAAACTCTTAAAAGTTGTAATCTTTCATTTTCAAATCATACTCTGAAAGTAAATGACTCTATGCTAATTCTAGACTTCAACAATTCATCAAATGATAGTCTCCAAATTCAACATCATCACTATAGTTTACTCAATCAATAAACCAATGATAAAACTCATGAAAGCCGTAATCCTTCATTTTCAAACCAAACTCTCAAAGTAAATGACTCACGCTAATTTTAGGCTTTAACAATTTATCAAATGATAGTATCTAAAACATTATCACTATAAAGCCAATGTAACTCCTTCATTTTCAAACCAAACTCTCAAAGTAAATGACTCCATCCTAATTCTAATTCTAGGCTTCAACGATTCATCAACTGATGATCTTCAAATTCACCATTATCACCGTAGTTTACTCAATCCATAAACCAGGGATAAAACATCTGAAAAACCGGTATATACTCCATG
Source organism: Musa beccarii (assembly GCA_024322285.1). Classification (NCBI taxonomy): domain Eukaryota; kingdom Viridiplantae; phylum Streptophyta; class Magnoliopsida; order Zingiberales; family Musaceae; genus Musa; species Musa beccarii. The sequence goes on from CM044399.1 coordinate 51,074,777, forward strand.
ATATTTCCTAGTCCACTGAGATTTGCCCACGCAATCTCTTAATCGACACGGGGTTTAGCTTTCTTTCTCCTGATCTCTGCCGCGGGGCCCACGGTCCAGTTACACGCATGCGATAGAAGTTTTACCTGCGATGGAAAGAGTGAACCGTGGCTGACGCCGCACTGGTAAGCCGTACCCAACAGCGCACCGCTAAATTCCCTCTCTTGTTCGCTTCTCCGTCAAAATAAAGAACCCTAGCGGGAAGTCCCCACCTTTCATCTCTTCGACGACTGTTCCCCGGCGTCGGCGACCTGGAAGCGCAAGGGTTGGGTCACCATGCCCCCATAGCATGATGCGTCGCGGCCTAGGGTTCGGCTTAGCGTCGCTTCTTAGATCCGAGAGGTTCGCGGCGACGTCATTGGGTCGAAAGGTCGGAGCCTTGTCTTTCCTCTCACGGCGTTCGATCTCCTCGACTGGTGGAGATGTTAGTGCCCGATGCTGCTATCGGGGGCAGCGCGGCTTCTGCGGCTACGCCGTGGAACAGTTCTCCGACGACGAGTATGAGTGCGAATTCGAGAGCCACAAGGTATGGATTGTGATTTGTTCCACAAGTTCTTTTGCTTGCTAAGTCGTGTGTGCTTTAGTTAAGTTAAGGTCCAATAAATATTGAATTTTGGATTCAATACCTCTAGAAATTGTTCTATGAAGCGGAAAATTGGTCGATTCACTTTCTAGAGAGTACTTTATGTTTCAGAGTATCAAATGACCATATTCGAGGCTGCTCACTTTTCTGGACTTTAGATAGACTCTGGGGGTTTACGAAATGTATTTAAGCTGTCAGGATGTCGACTGATCTTCTTGTTTAGTTAAATTACCAATGGAAACTTTGAACTTTCGAATTCAAAAGCTTAGTTGTTTCTGGACCCTTTTTCTGTTATTTTAGTAATCAGGACGATAATTTGTCTGCAGCCTTCTTCAGTGGCCAACATTGATGAATGGAGATGGAAACTTAGTTTGCTCTTACGTAACACTGAAGAGCAAGAGATTATTTCCAGGGACAAAAGAGACCGACGAGATTATGAACAAATATCAAATCTTGCAAAACGAATGGGTCTCTACAGGTGACAACCACTGCACATCCTTCAGTTGTGTCTTAAAAGCAAATTATTGCTTGCCAGCATATTGTTATTCTTAATATGCATTTTATTACTTGCACAGTGAGCTTTATGGAAAAGTGGTGGTTGCCAGTAAGGTTCCTCTGCCTAATTATAGACCTGATCTTTGATGATAAGCGCCACAAAGAGAAGTATGTAGTGTTTCAAAGCTTAATAATTTTATTTGTTGTTTCTGAACCAGCAAGTTCACTGTTCTGGAGTGAGTGCTTGTGTTACAGGTGGCGATCCTCTTAGCTTGCAGAGGAGGGTTGAAGGTTTACTGCAAGAACACCTTGATAGGGTGCTATTAACATCCAACATTGTCAATGATGAATTGGGACATAGTTCTTCCAGCAAGGATGTGGAAGATGTAGACCTTGATGAAAACCAGGATTCCTTGGTTGACAGTTCAGTCATGGAAAAGATACTTCAGAGAAAGAGCATGCGGATGAGGAACTTGCAAAGAACTTGGCAGGTTGATCTTAATGCTTGGTGGTGTGCTGGTCTTCACTAGTAGCAGAGGCACAGTTTTACCTTTGCATTTATGATATAATCTGAAATATGATGATCCCATATGGTTGAAACAAGCGTTTTTGTCACTTGTACTTTTTTTTTTTTTTGGAATCATTATCATATAGGTACCCAATTATGATGTTCTAAAAGAATTTAATGAATTGATTTATGAAGTTAACCCTGTTGTTCTTAGGAAAGTCTTAACATGAAATAAATAAGTAAATAGCATGGAGGAGAGAAGGATGCTCTAACTTTATTTTCTTATAAGTTGTGGGCTGTACATTTGGAATTACAAGTTGAACCATTTTTTTGTCAGGTTGGCAAATCCTTCGAACGATTATAAAATGATGCCTTGGAATTACAGTTCATATAAATGTTTTATTCCAAAAATGGGGATTAAACCCCAGAGGTTAGAATTCCTGAAAATAAAGATTTCTAAACAAAGTTGTTGGGAAACCAGGTGGCCTATATTGGGTGTGAAGATGTGATACCAGAAACCTAGATTAGATCCTTTTTTTTTCTTCTCTAAATTAAGATAGTGTGTTTTCAAGTAAGCTAAATCTTTTTTCTTTCTTGTTCCCAGAATTTAGTTTTATATATATAAGAAAAAATGGTATGACTTTTATGTTAAACAGGACTCACCTGAGGGTGTGAAGATGCTGAATTTTAGAAACTCACTTCCAGCATACAAAGAGAAGGACAGACTCCTCTCTGCTATTGCTCGCGTAATCAGGTCTTACTTTAAGCCAAGATACCTTTTAGAGTTTTTTTTCATGAAAATATGTTGCATCTCATATTTAAATATCATGCCTGTTTGATTGCTACAAGTTGCATTATGGAAGAGAACTATCTTCAAGTTGAAGGATCTGTTTTAGCATTACTAGGACAAGGAACTTTCATTTAAATGGAAAAAAGATAGTCCATTTGCAACCAGGGTGCCAAGTATTTGAATCACTGGAATATTCTCTTTGCTTATGAGGATAAGACTGTACATTGACCTCATTGGTGGAAACCATGTATGGGTTTTGTCCTTCTTTGAGCTGTTACTGGAGTTCAATTATGTGCAGTGAGACCTTAATTTTTCTTGTTTACAAACTCATTTTGGTAACACTTTTGACAGTGGCAGTTTACAGTCCAGCATTAACAAATTAGGCTTTGAGGTAGAAAAGGAAACTAACTTAACATTGTTATATTTTACCCCATCACGTGGAGAAAATTGAATTTACTGACACGGGGATGTTGATATGAATAAGTATTTATGATAAATTGGAGGTACTACTAGTTGAAGAAAGATGGTAAACATTTGTTTATTATGCTGTCCATATGGCCTGAAGTGGACATGGATAGATGATTTTTCAACTAAAGTTGGATGTGCTGCAAAGTATGGATATGATCAATCCGAGGTGATTTTTCTTTACCATTTATTTCATTTTTTTATATACGTTGAATTTTTATTTACGTTCCTTGACTTTCAAAGTTTTCCATTATTTTAAGGCATGCCAAGCTTTTCTGTTTCTGGAGATTTTCATAACAAAAAGAGTAGATTCAACATTCAAGTACTTAGTGTTACATATTATGTATAACTGGTTTCTGCTGAGTTGACTAGGCAATTATGTTGTACCATTTTGTTTAACCCTTTTATGTCTGAAAACCTTGTCTAAATTTTCATGTTTATACTTCTCAGTTTGTGACTGCTTGATTTGTTTGGTAGTCTTTTGCTACTTACCATCTACGTCCTTATCAGGTCATAGTAATTTCTGGGGAAACTGGATGTGGTAAAACAACTCAACTTCCTCAGTATGTTCTAGAGTCTGAGATAGAATCTGGGCGTGGGGCATTTTGCAACATCATTTGTACACAACCGCGAAGAATATCTGCTATGGCTGTTGCTGAAAGAGTTTCAGCAGAAAGAGGAGAAAATCTTGGTGAAACAGTAAGTTTTTGCATATTCATCTTCTCCAGTTGGTTGTTTACAACTAGTTTAAATATGCTTACTAGGAAATTTTCTGTACAATCTTTTGTTCTAGACATTAGCCTTTTGTGGTAGGTCGGTTACAAAGAAGTTCGTTTAGAGGGAATGAAGGAAAGAATACACATCTCCTCTTTTGTACCAGTGGAATTCTGCTAAGAAGATTGCTTGGAGACCAAAATTTGAATGGTGTAACTCATGTTTTTGTTGATGAAATTCATGAACGAGGCATGAATGAAGGTGCATGGCATTTATAATACAAACAGAATTGCCTCCCTTTTTTGCAAGATTATTATTTGAGCCCAGCTTACTGATTGTAAAGATTGCATATATGCTTCTGTGATGTGCAGATTTCTTGTTGATTGTGTTAAAGGACCTTCTTCCACGTCGTCGTGATTTGAGATTAATTTTGATGAGTGCAACTTTGAATGCTGAATTGTTTTCAAATTATTTTGGAGGAGCTCCAACAATCCATATTCCAGTATGCTAATGTCTAGTACATACTTTAGTACTCTTTGAACATCTGCCTGTCTCTTTATCTTTCTGTATTATTTATTTTTTTCATTTACCATGAACTCCTTACTGTTTGAAAATTCTTGTAATTCCTTACAAAGGGTTATGATTTATATTTACCTAACGCCTTAACTTACAGGAGTTTTGTTGAAGATGGATCGGATTCTATTATCAGCAACCAAGTCTTCACTAAATAAATGTTATCTAGATTGGTTAAAAGTGCACTTTTGTTAAAAGGAAAATTCTGTTTATGATCCTGCAAATGTTGAAAATATCAAATTTGGTCCTTGATAAATTGAATATAACCGGTATATTGCTTTAAAACTCAGAAACTATCATAGATACCACACTCAGCGGCAAGGTTCATAATTTTGTATCAATAAAGGTGTTTGAGCTTTGCTTTCGAGATTCATAAGCGTACCAAGCATACTAGGGTGTACCATTCGGTATATGTATATATATATATCAATATATAAAAATATAAAAATAATATTAAAAAAGGAAAAGGAGGCATACGTTGCCTCAGCGACGTCGCCTCCTTTTCTTCTCCTCTATCACGTCATACGAGGAGAAGACCGGTCTTCTCATCATTTGCGGCATTGGCGGCGTCGAAGGTCAGAGACGCCTACGAAGCGTAAAGTTCGTGCATCTTTGACCTTTGGTGAAGAATGCGACAAAGGCATAGCGTCTTACTCCTTCGACAAAGAAAAAGCGAGCCGTCGCCTCTGTTACCTTCCGGGTTTTGATGAGGGAGGGTGGCATCGAATCAAAACAGACCTCTTTATCCCTCTTCTCCCCGATGCTTATATAGTGTCACGGAAGAGTTTTTGCCTAATATAAAAGCCCACAAAAATCTCCTAATATCCCTTTTGACCTAGAAAAAGAGAAAAGGCACTCTTTTAGTATACCTCCAACCATGGATATTACAAGACAGGTGCAACTCCTTACTACACCGATCTATTTCTCATTTTACCGTGTCATGCGAGCCCTTTTACAAACTTTACACCTTCCATATTTGACCGATCAAATTGTCACTCATGCATTGGCGGCGCCAAGGCTCGTAACGCCTGGTATTTTCTTTAAAAAAAAAACAGACTCTTTATTTGGCTAAACATTGAAATCCATTCACTTAGCATAACCAAAAATATAAAACAGAAGCTCACATATCTAAAAGAATATCTAAGTCCTGGATAAGGTATCATTTTGTTAAGTCTTACACACACCTAGTGAATCTATGTTGAGAGTTGACTGACAGGACAGAGCATCTGAATTAAATACTCCTATAAGAAAATCTAAATATCAAGGAGAATTCTTGACATTGGAGATAATGTTTTTCAGAGACAGCATATCCAAGTATATCAAGTATCCATAACCCTAGCATCAATGGTGCTATCCATAGCCCTCACATCATGGTGTTTATCTCTTCTACATCCATGAATCAATTACAAATTTATCCATCACTACAGCTTCTTATATAATAACATCACATCACATAATTCAATCCAGAGATATTATAATTATGCTTCACATTCCAAAATGTAATCTGCAATTGTAGCCCTTAGCACACATATATATATAAAATCTTTGGGAAGAATTCATAAACAAAATGAATGGTGAAAGGCATACACTATTAACTATTAATCCAGCAGAACTATAAATGAAAGACGTGCCCTGAAAAATAGAAGTTAAATACCTGAAAGATTTTCTCCTGCAATTTTAGGACAAGAAACCTTAAGTTCCATAGCATGACAATGATCAGCCACTGAGTGCTGGCCACCCAATTGACAGATATTTCCTTAAATAAATGAGCCTCATACAGAAGTTGAAGCCTTCTCAACCCATATTTGTCAGCTGTATCTAACAGTGTGGTGCCAGCGTGTTTGACATAGAACATTCAAGAACATATGATATAACAAGATCTACCATCTTGTACAAGAGTGTCTCTGTAAATAAAATGTAGTACTGCCTAGGAGGAGGAAACAAACAAGCCATGAGTTACATATGCAGAAGTACAGTTCAGATATCTATAACTTATTTGTCCAAAATACATCCATAAACTAGTAAAAGAGAGTCATTCAGAGGGATGCTACAGGCAAGCACTGGAGGGAGACATCATTTATATGAGTTGATTCCATGTTTAACAGACCATACCACCTGATGCAAATCAAATACTTCCAACAAAAATAGCCCTCCTGCAACTAATAAAATAGAACTATAATATATATGAATGAGTACACAATGTCGAGAGAAAACAAGAACAAAACAACTAAGCTTTCTCTCCTTCAAGCATTTAAAAAGGAAAAAGTTATATATCAATGATCATCCTGATTAAATCCAAAATGATAGGCAGGAACTTGCATTGGTCGAAAAATAGAATTAAGAACATTCGTCTCAAAGACAAGATTTCAGCATTTGAGCTCTAGAAACCCATTGACAAACAGATTTAGCAGCATAACAAAAGAGAAGCAGAAGCATACATTAACCATCTTACATGCCAAAGTTTTTCTTTCCTTTTGGGTCAGGGCATCCACAAGGACATCTATAGATGTTGCAGATAAACAAGATGAGCCACTAGGATTAGTGATGTAAGGAAAGGCAGAGGGTGACATAAGAAAAACTGCAGAAATCAGTGAGACAAGCAGCTTTTTCAGAAATTCCCAAGGTGCAGACTGCAATGAACAGCACCATCTAGTAATGTAGTAACTGCATTATTCATCAATCTACACATAATGAACTCTATGCTTAATACTAACAACTTCTAACTCATACCTAGAATAAATAAAGTATAATGCAATTCTAATGCTAGATAACGATTAAGATTCAGATAAAGAGATGATAATTAATGCATCACATTAAAAGCAAAAAATTGAATTAAAAATGCAATTATTTAGAAAAGCTCATAGTTGCATATAATGGAAGCAATTTGCAAATGCAATGCTACAAAACCTCCAAACTAAAAATATAGTTCCTGCAAGGATAAATCCACCTAGTACAGGCAGACAATTTTGATTGAAGCTCTCCACAGAATTCAAGTCTGAACAAATATAGTAAGCCCATGCAACATACCTTGAGGTTAAAATCAGAAAACAGCACGAGGTGCTCCCATATGAACAAAATCAGCAAACCTAATCTGACAAACAAGCAATTTCGACACAAGAACTCCAGTACCATTAGAACTAAGTAGATGAGTCATGATATGCAGCTGCCTAAAGTATCTATATTTTATCCAAATCCATCACTGATTAAATGCCATTATTTCTAGAACTTGACCAGAAGAAAAATGACAAAACCAAACTAAGATTTGAGCTTGATGTATCTGAAAACAGCCAACAAACAGCAGAAAAAAGCCTCATTCACGACAATAAGGTATTAAGACATCCAGTTCAAAGGTGCCTGGCTTGGAAATCCTTCATGAAAGCAACAAGCTTCTCCACTCCTGCCAACGGCATTGCATTGTATATGGAAGCCCGAACACCACCCACTGAGCGATGACCCTTGAGTTGAATCATCCCTTCTTTGGCAGCCTCCTCAATGAATTTCTTCTCGAGATCGGTCTTCTGAAGTGTAAACGGCACGTTCATCAATGATCTAACTGATTTCTCAACTGGGCACACATAGAACCCGTCACTCCCATCAATAGCATCATAGAGAATTCCTGCCTTCTTGGCGTTCTTCTTCTCCACCTCTACCAAGCCACCCTGCTCCAGCAGGTCCGCAAACACAAGTCCACAAATGTAGATCGTGAAGCATGGGGGAGTGTTGTAGAGGGAAGCACTATCGGCATGGATTTTGTAGTCCAGCATCACGGGTGTGATCGGTTGGGCGTTGCCAATAAGATCTTTTCGGACTATCACGATCGTGACACCGGACGGACCGACGTTCTTCTGCGCGCCAGCATAGATCACGCCGAACTTCGATACGTCAACGGGCTTCGAGCAGAAGTTGGATGACATATCGGCCACCAAGATTGCATCTCTATTGCTTGGCGTGGGGTAGTTCTTGAACTCCACCCCGTGGATCGTCTCGTTGGCGCAAATGTGCAGGTACTTGGCGTTGGGGTTCTGCTCGAGGCCTTCAAAAGGCGGGATCTTGGTGTATTTGTCAGATTTACCGGACCAGATGAGATTAGGCTTGCAGAACTTCTGGGCTTCTTTGAAGGCCTTGTCGCCCCACGATCCGGTGACGATGTAGTCCGCAGCATCGTCGGGTTCGCAGAGGTTGAGGGGAACGGCGGCAAACTGGGTGGTGGCGCCGCCCTGGAGGAAGAGGACGGCGTAGTCGTCAGGGACGGCGAGGAGGAGGCGGAGGTCGGACTCAGCCTTCTTGATAACGGCATCGAACTCTTTGCCACGGTGGCTCATCTCCATAATACTCATGCCGGAGCCATGGTAGTTGTACAGCTCCGACTGGGCCTTCAGGATCACGGACTCCGGAAGGGTGGCCGGTCCCGCGGCGAAGTTAAAGATGCGACCCTGATCCTTGGTGACGGAGGGGGAGGCGGGAGCAGGGTGGACGGCGGTGCAGGAGACGGTGGAAAGGCGGGGTCTTGGTCGGAGGTGCTGCTTGGAGGGGATGTAAGAGAGGGTTTTGAGAGAGGGATAAAGGGGGTGTTGGAGGAGGAAAGATTGAGGAGTAGAGGCAGCAGCCATTGGAAGAGAGTGAGAAGAGAGGTAGGGATCGGTGGGAGAGGAGAGGAGGAGGAGCAAAAGAAGAAACTTTTTCGGATCTACCAACCGAAGTGGACTTTGGTTGATATAGGGGAACGGGGGACGGAGGTAGCGGCAAGGGGGAAGGGATTCCGAGTTGGAAATGTTCACCGCCTTTTCCCAGATGACCAAAATGTCCTTCCTTATTTCTCCATTCTCAAATTATAATGTTTCACATCTTTATTTTTTTTTCCTTTTTTATTGTTTCTTTTAGCACTTGCTGTAAGTCGAACAGATGAAAATAAAAATTTGATTGATGTGCTTTAAATTAGAAAATTATATTTATTTGAGTATACAATATAAGATAAATATTTCTGTACAAAATATTCTCCATATGATTGTTAATTTTTTTTATTGTGGATCACAATATTCACAATATCGATAAGCATCGAATAACAAATAAAAACACAAGAATTGGTAGATCAAATATTCAAAAAAAAACTATTTTTTTATGATTGGATTGATTTGCTTACCGAATGAACACAAAGCTTTTATCTACTTGATAACCGTAGGACCATCTTTCTTCTGAATACAGCCCAAGTTCTCTTCATGGCTATGTTGGAAATTGACAGAAGTAGACAAAAGCCTTTGATGAGAGGAAAGAAGACGGGAAAAGGAAAAATCAGGTTCTAGTTGACATCACAGTGAGTTGCCAACCACGGTTGCTGGATCTAAGTAGTTGAAATGATCCATGAGATGTTCCGTAGGTATATTCCCACCCACAGATTTTTCTGACATATGAATCAACAATGGAGAAAAGGATATGTTATTTTATATCAAACACTTTGCAACCTTTTCCCCTAAAGTCCACCATTTTCTCTACCTAATCCAAGTGACAGAGATGCTTCACTAGAAAAGAGAGAGTAGCTGGTAGATGTCCTCCATCTTGACTTGTTAGATGCCACAGATGTGCTGCAATTGACGAACTCTGGTCGCCGAGCTGAGACAAAGGAGGACAACAAAATCTGTCGAACACTTAACCAACTGCAAAGAAGCAAAGAGAAGACAAAACAAGGATGATGCGAACGAGGTATCCATTTCACTAAACCACTTTTCCGTGGGTCTGTCATGCTATTTGTACAGCTTTGTTGTGTACAACCATCAACTTTAGTTCTCAGCTCTTAATGTGTACATCAGTCATGGCCCATTCAAAAGTCCTACAATGTTGACAAAATAATATGCGGTCGTTTACATGGTTAAAATATATAAAGATAGAATGGGGCGGTGAAGGCGCGAATGCTGCTCTCGTTTTGCCCAGCGGCGACACCAAATCTGTCTCGATTTTTCCTCCCCGGGACTTCTCTTACCCTTACTCCCTCTTTGTTTGTTCTCTGGTAATAATTCTTTGCTCTTATCCTAATACCTTTTTTTGAAAATATGAATGGCTATAGATCCTCTTCCACAACCGACCAACATATCGATGATTCATTTTCCTTTTTAATTCTCAACCTCTTGCAAAAATGAATATAGTATTCATATCCTGAGTGGGCTTCTTCGGCCATGTTCGTGGTATCGATGAAAGTTTTCAGTAAAATTAGAAGAAAAATCGAATCGCATGTAAACATCATGAAATCTAGAACTGATTTTCAACGGGGAAAAAAAAGATAATACTTGCAAAACTTGATCTATTAATCTTTATAGTAAATTCTTTGGATGAACATTCTTTCTTAGATTTTTTTTTAATAGAACTTACCAAGATATAAGATATTTTTTCTCCCTGTCACATTATAGACCTTGCCTCCCATTTTATTTTTCCTTTATCAATGACGAGGATTTCACCAAGTCTCTTACAAAAGGAACTTAGTTCCTTAGAGGCCAAATATTATCTCTATTTCCTTGGAGAGAAGGATTTTTTTTCTAAATGACTTATTAAATTCTTTAATTCTATTTTATTTTTACAAATAGTTTTAGTGATTGGTAAGCCCCTAATGACAAATGATATCACGATGATTAATTTTTATGAAAAATTTATCAAGATTTGTATCCTAATGGATTTCTCTAAGTCATTGTCGTAAGCTTTTTTTGGATAAGATATGGATCTAATAAGATTTTTCAAACTATTGCCTATAATAACATCTCTGACCTTTGTTTTAATTATGGTATGATGCATCATCATTTAAAGTATTGTGTTTCACATAAGCCTATTATTTTTTTCAAATCGCATAGTGATGATACGCATAAGGTTTCTAAACTGATACCTAGAGAAGAAGATGATACCTTATATATAGGCTTAGGATCAAGGTTCAAAGGAGTAACCAAGTTAGATTGGAGTACGTCGACACTAAAGGACACCTTAGGTCATTATCCAAGCTTAGTAGGGAGTCCAATAATCATGGGTCGATCTTTGGTAATGGTCATGTTAGTGAGTTTGTTGAGCACATGCAAATGGTCAACTTTGGATCCATGAAATTAGATCAACTATAGTCAAAATAGGAGCTGAGCATCTGGTCCCTATGGCTTAAAAAGATAATAAAACCCTATTCCTCTTAAGTGGGCCACAATCAAGCAAAAAGTAAAGCAAACCTGTAATGGTAAACAAGTTACATATTCTTTAAGACACATTGGAGGTATGGTAGATGATGCCTTTGCATAGCATGCAAAGATAGCTCTTGGCACATCTCCATCTCCTTTTGGCAAGGTCCTTTCTACCCTCAAGATTAGTGCATCATCACATGGCTTTAAGAGGTGCTTCAAGTGATCCAAAGAGCACAAACCTAAGGACTTTTGCTCGATTCATAGAGATGGAGATCATATATCTCCTATGATTTATATTGTCAAAGAGTGGTATTCATTTTCAAACACAAGAAAAGAAATAATACACAATAGCAATTTAAGACCTCCACCCCCTTTACTAAGGAAGCTGCAATAAACTTTGAGGAATTAGTGGTGCAAGTGGTGGAAGCGTTTTATTCAACGACAACAATCTCAAATTTCGACAATAAGCATTTTCTTTTGAAATAGGAGGACTTAGAATGGGATAAAGAAACTAAATCAGAAGGTTCAATATATAGGAGTTTAAGGAATCTCTAATCCTTCATTGCTTTGAAGTAGAAAAACAAAAAGAAGAAGACCTCCAGGGCTTCTCTATTTAAAAGTACATTGGACGATATCCTAAATATTACTTATTTCCCTCCTCACGACTATTCTTTTTAATGTTGTTTTTGACATGGTTTTGTAAGAGGGTACAAAAAAGAAAAGGGCAAAGCCATTTAAGACTATTAATCAAGACTCATAATATATCCCTAATAGTGCTATTAGAAACATACTAAATATAGAAGTTTAAGCTTCATAAGAAGGCTTAAATATTTATAGAAAATGGGCCATATGCAAAGCCATTGGTAGATCTAGTAGAATACTTATTGCTTAGAGAAAGGATCACTTACTAGCAATACAAATCTATAAGAATCAACTAAGTGTTATACTTGATATTCGAGGAGTACAATAAAAACTCATAGCTTTTTACTGCTCTTTATGCTAGTAATCATACTAATATTCATCACTCCCTTTGGAATTGATTATTTAGTATTAGTTTTGACTTTATTTTATAGATTGTTTATGATAATTTAAACTTTATTATTTTTCTAGATGAGAAATTAGGAGGCAAACCTTTTCAGTTAAATTGTTCTGTGCTTAACATTTATAATTTTTTTATTTAAGTTTGGGTTGATTGGCTTTGGGTCTCATGGTAATCGGTTTACCTAGACTAATAAACAAATTAGGTCTGTTTGGATCTTTGCTAAGCTTAATAGGCCCCTAAAAAATGATTGATGATTTTTTTTGTTTCTAAATGTTTTTATTCAACATCTTCCAAAAGTTTTATTCGATCGTGCTCCTATCTTGATCAATATAAATCCCACCCCAAATGCTCCCCATAGATCACTTATTTTTCGATATGTGGGATTTTAACTGGACTATGAAATTATTTCTTAGATTGTTATTGAGACTACAACTTATGCTCCTATTATCTCTAATCTCATAGTCCACATTCACTCAATGCTCGATAGTATGAGTAGAAAGATGGTTGCTTAGAGTAAGTTAAGACCTCTTGAAAGTAATATCAAGAACACTATTGAGAAAATTACTACATCTAAGAATAAAGAAAAAACTCTATTATCTGACAATGATTGTGTCAACCTTTTTATACTTAACAGGAAGGTTATGACCCTTTAGAAATAGGGTTAAAACTCAATGGATGAATGAGATTAATAATAATACTAAATTTTTCATAAAATGATTAGTTACAAAATTAAGAAAAATTATATCCAATCCATCCTTTTTGAATCCCAACATTCCATTTTTTATGTTAAAGATATATTAGATAAATTTGTTAGCTAATATCATAGATTATGAAATGACTCGGTGTGTGATTAGCCCTCCTTTACTTGGCCTGCTTAACATATCATGCTATTATTTGTCTTTTCTTCTATGAGTCTATACTAAAATCCTAGGCTCAATGGATTTACGATTGGGTTCTTCTGTTATTTTTGGAAAGTTCTCAACCCTTATATCTTTGCTACATTTAAAGATTTTCATAATTCTATCATTATTCCACCTAGTTGGAATAGATTTTTTCTAGTATTTACCCCTAAACTCAATAGCCCTAAAAGGATATATGATTTCAAACCCATAGTCTTTTTTAATATTATCTATAAGATTTTTACTATGGTTCAACATTCATGATAATATAATTATCGGTAATGAGATTGTCCATACCATATTTAAATCTCAAAGCAAAAACTCTCTCATCCTTATTATGATTGATATTGAAAAATATATAATCAAATTTCTAGTGATTCTATTAGATTAACATTTATATATTAAGAATAACCTATTATTTATATTCGTAAAAAACAAACCTACTACTAATATACACATACATTTATGAGCCCTCCATTCTTTCGTTAAAGAAAAAAAATCAAAACAAATATTTGGATAAGCGTTAGCCAAATAGTTGATTTTATATCATTGAGTTATTGTTACATATAAGCATCAAATGAGCTTAAGATTGTTACAATCAAAACAATCTTTAATTATCACAATCCTTCATTTTCAAACAAAACTCTCAAAGTAAATGGCTCCATGATAATTCTAGACTTCAATGATTCGCTAAATAATAGTCTCCAAATTCACCATTATCACTATAGTTTACTCAATCAATAAACCAATGATAAAACTCCTAAAAGTTGTAATCTTTCATTTTCAAATCATACTCTGAAAGTAAATGACTCTATGCTAATTCTAGACTTCAACAATTCATCAAATGATAGTCTCCAAATTTAACATCATCACTATAGTTTACTCAATCAATAAACCAATGATAAAACTCATGAAAGCCGTAATCCTTCATTTTCAAACCAAACTCTCAAAGTAAATGACTCCACGCTAATTTTAGGCTTTAACAATTTATCAAATGATAGTATCTAAATTCAGCATTATCACTATAGTTTATTCAATCAATAAATCAATGATAAAACTCTTATAATCTTTCATTTTCAAATCAAACTCTTAAAGTAAATGACTCCATCCTAATTCTAATTCTAGGCTTCAACGATTCATCAACTGATGATCTTCAAATTCACCATTATCACCGTAGTTTACTCAATCCATAAACCAGGGATAAAACATCTGAAAAACCGGTATATACTCCATGATATTTCCTAGTCCACTGAGATTTGCCCACGCAATCTCTTAATCGACACGGGGTTTAGCTTTCTTTCTCCTGATCTCTGCCGCGGGGCCCACGGTCCAGTTACACGCATGCGATAGAAGTTTTACCTGCGATGGAAAGAGTGAACCGTGGCTGACACCGCACTGGTAAGCCGTACCCAACAGCGCACCGCTAAATTCCCTCTCTTGTTCGCTCTCCGTCAAAATAAAGAACCCTAGCGGGAAGTCCCCACCTTTCATCTCTTCGACGACTGTTCCCCGGCGTCGGCGACCTGGAAGCGCAAGGGTTGGGTCACCATGCCCCCATAGCATGATGCGTCGCGGCCTAGGGTTCGGCTTAGCGTCGCTTCTTAGATCCGAGAGGTTCGCGGCGACGTCATTGGGTCGAAAGGTCGGAGCCTTGTCTTTCCTCTCACGGCGTTCGATCTCCTCGACTGGTGGAGATGTTAGTGCCCGATGCTGCTATCGGGGGCAGCGCGGCTTCTGCGGCTACGCCGTGGAACAGTTCTCCGACGACGAGTATGAGTGCGAATTCGAGAGCCACAAGGTATGGATTGTGATTTGTTCCACAAGTTCTTTTGCTTGCTTAGTCGTGTGTGCTTTAGTTAAGTTAAGGTCCAATAAATATTGAATTTTGGATTCAATACCTCTAGAAATTGTTCTATGAAGCGGAAAATTGGTCGATTCACTTTCTACAGAGTACTTTATGTTTCAGAGTATCAAATGACCATATTCGAGGCTGCTCACTTTTCTGGACTTTAGATAGACTCTGGGGGTTTACGAAATGTATTTAAGCTGTCAGGATGTCGACTGATCTTCTTGTTTAGTTAAATTACCAATGGAAACTTTGAACTTTCGAATTCAAAAGCTTAGTTGTTTCTGGACCCTTTTTCTGTTATTTTAGTAATCAGGACGATAATTTGTCTGCAGCCTTCTTCAGTGGCCAACATTGATGAATGGAGATGGAAACTTAGTTTGCTCTTACGTAACACTGAAGAGCAAGAGATTATTTCCAGGGACAAAAGAGACCGACGTGATTATGAACAAATATCAAATCTTGCAAAACGAATGGGTCTCTACAGGTGACAACCACTGCACATCCTTCAGTTGTGTCTTAAAAGCAAATTATTGCTTGCCAGCATATTGTTATTCTTAATATGCATTTTATTACTTGCACAGTGAGCTTTATGGAAAAGTGGTGGTTGCCAGTAAGGTTCCTCTGCCTAATTATAGACCTGATCTTGATGATAAGCGGCCACAAAGAGAAGTATGTAGTGTTTCAAAGCTTAATAATTTTATTTGTTGTTTCTGAACCAGCAAGTTCACTGTTCTGGAGTGAGTGCTTGTGTTACAGGTGGCGATCCCTCTTAGCTTGCAGAGGAGGGTTGAAGGTTTACTGCAAGAACACCTTGATAGGGTGCTATTAACATCCAACATTGTCAATGATGAATTGGGACATAGTTCTTCCAGCAAGGATGTGGAAGATGTAGACCTTGATGAAAACCAGGATTCCTTGGTTGACAGTTCAGTCATGGAAAAGATACTTCAGAGAAAGAGCATGCGGATGAGGAACTTGCAAAGAACTTGGCAGGTTGATCTTAATGCTTGGTGGTGTGCTGGTCTTCACTAGTAGCAGAGGCACAGTTTTACCTTTGCATTTATGATATAATCTGAAATATGATGATCCCATATGGTTGAAACAAGCGTTTTTGTCACTTGTACTTTTTTTTTTTGGAATCATTATCATATAGGTACCCAATTATGATGTTCTAAAAGAATTTAATGAATTGATTTATGAAGTTAACCCTGTTGTTCTTAGGAAAGTCTTAACATGAAATAAATAAGTAAATAGCATGGAGGGAGAGAAGGATGCTCTAACTTTATTTTCTTATAAGTTGTGGGCTGTACATTTGGAATTACAAGTTGAACCATTTTTTGTCAGGTTGGCAAATCCTTCCGAACGATTATAAAATGATGCCTTGGAATTACAGTTCATATAAATGTTTTATTCCAAAAATGGGGATTAAACCCCAGAGGTTAGAATTCCTGAAAATAAAGATTTCTAAACAAAGTTGTTGGGAAACCAGGTGGCCTATATTGGGTGTGAAGATGTGATACCAGAAACCTAGATTAGATCCTTTTTTTTTCTTCTCTAAATTAAGATAGTGTGTTTTCAAGTAAGCTAAATCTTTTTTCTTTCTTGTTCCCAGAATTTAGTTTTATATATATAAGAAAAAATGGTATGACTTTTATGTTAAACAGGACTCACCTGAGGGTGTGAAGATGCTGAATTTTAGAAACTCACTTCCAGCATACAAAGAGAAGGACAGACTCCTCTCTGCTATTGCTCGCAATCAGGTCTTACTTTAAGCCAAGATACCTTTTAGAGTTTTTTTTCATGAAAATATGTTGCATCTCATATTTAAATATCATGCCTGTTTGATTGCTACAAGTTGCATTATGGAAGAGAACTATCTTCAAGTTGAAGGATCTGTTTTAGCATTACTAGGACAAGGAACTTTCATTTAAATGGAAAAAAAGATAGTCCATTTGCAACCAGGGTGCCAAGTATTTGAATCACTGGAATATTCTCTTTGCTTATGAGGATAAGACTGTACATTGACCTCATTGGTGGAAACCATGTATGGGTTTTGTCCTTCTTTGAGCTGTTACTGGAGTTCAATTATGTGCAGTGAGACCTTAATTTTTCTTGTTTACAAACTCATTTTGGTAACACTTTTGACAGTGGCAGTTTACAGTCCAGCATTAACAAATTAGGCTTTGAGGTAGAAAAGGAAACTAACTTAACATTGTTATATTTTACCCCATCACGTGGAGAAAATTGAATTTACTGACACGGGGATGTTGATATGAATAAGTATTTATGATAAATTGGAGGTACTACTAGTTGAAGAAAGATGGTAAACATTTGTTTATTATGCTGTCCATATGGCCTGAAGTGGACATGGATAGATGATTTTTCAACTAAAGTTGGATGTGCTGCAAAGTATGGATATGATCAATCCCGAGGGTGATTTTTCTTTACCATTTATTTCATTTTTTTTTATATACGTTGAATTTTTATTTACGTTCCTTGACTTTCAAAGTTTTCCATTATTTTAAGGCATGCCAAGCTTTTCTGTTTCTGGAGATTTTCATAACAAAAAGAGTAGATTCAACATTCAAGTACTTAGTGTTACATATTATGTATAACTGGTTTCTGCTGAGTTGACTAGGCAATTATGTTGTACCATTTTGTTTAACCCTTTTATGTCTGAAAACCTTGTCTAAATTTTCATGTTTATACTTCTCAGTTTGTGACTGCTTGATTTGTTTGGTAGTCTTTTGCTACTTACCATCTACGTCCTTATCAGGTCATAGTAATTTCTGGGGAAACTGGATGTGGTAAAACAACTCAACTTCCTCAGTATGTTCTAGAGTCTGAGATAGAATCTGGGCGTGGGGCATTTTGCAACATCATTTGTACACAACCGCGAAGAATATCTGCTATGGCTGTTGCTGAAAGAGTTTCAGCAGAAAGAGGAGAAAATCTTGGTGAAACAGTAAGTTTTTGCATATTCATCTTCTCCAGTTGGTTGTTTACAACTAGTTTAAATATGCTTACTAGGAAATTTTCTGTACAATCTTTTGTTCTAGACATTAGCCTTTTGTGGTAGGTCGGTTACAAAGTTCGTTTAGAGGGAATGAAGGGAAAGAATACACATCTCCTCTTTTGTACCAGTGGAATTCTGCTAAGAAGATTGCTTGGAGACCAAAATTTGAATGGTGTAACTCATGTTTTTGTTGATGAAATTCATGAACGAGGCATGAATGAAGGTGCATGGCATTTATAATACAAACAGAATTGCCTCCCTTTTTTGCAAGATTATTATTTGAGCCCAGCTTACTGATTGTAAAGATTGCATATATGCTTCTGTGATGTGCAGATTTCTTGTTGATTGTGTTAAAGGACCTTCTTCCACGTCGTCGTGATTTGAGATTAATTTTGATGAGTGCAACTTTGAATGCTGAATTGTTTTCAAATTATTTTGGAGGAGCTCCAACAATCCATATTCCAGTATGCTAATGTCTAGTACATACTTTAGTACTCTTTGAACATCTGCCTGTCTCTTTATCTTTCTGTATTATTTATTTTTTTCATTTACCATGAACTCCTTACTGTTTGAAAATTCTTGTGATTCCTTACAAAGAGTTATGATTTATATTTACCTAACGTCTCAACTTACAGGAGTTTTGTTGAAGATGGATCGGATTCTATTATCAAGGCAAGTCTTCACTAAATAAATGTTATCTAGATTGGTTAAAAGTGCACTAAAAGGAAAATAAATGTTTCTAGATCTGGTTAAAAGTGCACTAAGTTTGCACCAATTAAAAGGAAAATTCTCTAGCGGCACCAATCCTCACCGCAAATCCCTTTATGATCCTGCAAATGTTGAAAATATCAAATTTGGTCCTTGATAAATTGAATATAACCGGTATATTGCATTTTTAAAACTCAGAAACTATCATAGATACCACACTCAGCGGCAAGGTTCATAATTTTGTATCATCTGTTGTTGCAGGTGAACTTTGAGCTTTGCGATCCTTACGGGTTCTTGTGGATTCATCCGTAAAGGTAAAAGACCATCATTGATGCAAAGTGCATCTTCCACTTAGTTATCTTGAAGGGTCTTTCAACCGTGCAGAGCTCCTCTCTTTGGATAAGCGGTATACTAGTTTCACCCATTCTCTTGGAAATTAGGTGTACCATTCGGTATATGTATATATATATATCAATATATAAAAATATAAAAATAATATTAAAAAAGGAAAAGGAGGCATACGTTGCCTCAGCGACGTCGCCTCCTTTTCTTCTCCTCTATCACGTCATACGAGGAGAAGACCGGTCTTCTCATCATTTGCGGCATTTGGCGAAGGCGTCGAAGGCCGTAGACGCCTTCGGCCTTCGGCGAAGAACGTGGTGAAAGTCGCAGGCATCTTTGACCTTTGGTGAAGAATGCGACAAAGGCCGCAAGCGTCTTCGTCCTTCGACAAAGAAAAAGCCGAGCCGTCGCCTCTCCGTTACCTTCTGGATCAAGATTGATGAGGGAGGGTGGCATCGAATCAAAAAGCGTCGAGGTTCTCCCGATTCTCCCTCTTCTTTGAGCGCCTTATCCCTCTTCTCCCCTGATGCTTATTTTTCTCTCGCCGTAGTGTCACGGACTTAGCTAGTTTTGCCTAAGTCGTGCGGCACCAATGCGTATCACCGCAAAGGTCAGCCTCCCCAAAATCTCCTACAATCCCTTAGGACCTACGAAAGAGAAGCACGGGCAGAGCGAAACGCACAGGCAGAAAGCGCGCTCACACAAGTTGTTCCGGATCCATCGCGCCCAAGCCACTCTTTTAGCAAACACTTTATAGCCATTGCACATTCCAACCATGGATATTACAAGCTCAGAACAGTTGCACAACAAAGGTATAAAATTGGTCCATTACAGACCGAATCCTATTACAAGTATTCCCTCGACGCGTACTTTATGTACAAGCCTACAATGGCTGCCAAACTCACTCAAATAGTGGCATTTTGCCTTTAGCAAGCCCTTTACAAGCTTTACATTATATGACAAACCAAAAGATACACGGACAAGCATAAGCATTACACCGAACAAGCCGTTTACAATTTTGTCATTCGTGATGATATTAGAGCTGATTGCATAACCACGATAGCAAGGGCAGTCCGTGTATCGGGTCTGTTGCATACAAGCCGCTTACAATTTTGTTGCAATTATATGACAAACCGTACACGGACAAGCATAAGCCGATACCACCGATAGCTCCATACTGACGCTATGTATGATACCGATCTCTGTACATACATACCTTTGCTTGGTATGAGTGGTATCATTTGAAATTAAAATCCTTGCTCAGCGGTATTTTTGATAGTTTGCTATGTGTCAAAAACTATCAAATATGCCCCCATCTATGTTTGTTTTTGAGTTTTAGGGTGATCTGCATAATACTTAACTGTTCAATTGGCATCTAAATTCTAGACATTTATATGCTGCTGGAATTATAGATCCTAGATCTTTTGCTTTCTATATTGTTATGCATAAATATTTCTTCTGAACCTCACCTTTTTTATGTTATTTCTTAGAAATGCTATATCTAACCACCTTTATATCTGTGCTCTTAGCATGCTTGACTCAAAATTCCATATATTAGCCTTTTGTAGATTCCAATTTGAGACCATTCATTAACGTCATTTTCATCAACATTATGTCTGCAATTTGTTCTGAGCCTTGATGTAAAGTTGAGTGCTTGTGAAGCTATGATAAAAGAAAATCTTCTGTTGACTTCAGGGTTTCACATATCCTGTAAGGGCACAATTTCTTGAAGATATACTTGAGAAAACTGGATACAAGCTGACTTCTTTTAACCAAATTGATGACTATGGCCAAGAGAAACTTTGGAAGACTCAGAGGCAGCTAATGCCACGAAAAAGAAAAAATCAGATTACTGCACTTGTTGAGGTACTAGAATTCATGGCAGAATCTGATGAATAAGTTACAGTTTTTTATATGTTGCTGCTTTTCCGATGCAGGATGCTCTTAAAAATTCAAGTTTTGAGGGATACAGTTCCAGAGCACGTGATTCTTTGGCCTCCTGGACACCTGATTGCATAGGTTTTAATCTTATTGAGGCTGTTCTGTGTCATATATGTCGTAAGGAACAACCAGGTGCTGTCCTTGTATTTATGACTGGTTGGGATGACATTAGTTGCTTGAGGGATCAGCTGAGGGCTCATCCTCTCTTAGGAGATCCAAACAGGGTTTTGGTACTTACATGTCATGGTTCTATGGCTACTTCTGAGCAGGTAATTTTTCAATGGTGAAGATTCCATTGTTTTTTTCTTCAATTGCATCTTATGCTGCTTTTTAGTAGTCTTCAATTGCTAATTGTAAATGAGAAATTCTTTGGTTTGTCATGGCTGAGCTCCTACTTTCTTCGTTGTTGGTCATTCTCATAGATTTGAAGGGTAATAATTTTTATGATCTGCATTGAAACATATAAAAACATACATTACTGGAACTCATTCCATAATCTTCCTGTGTCGGTTATAAAGCCATTTAGTTTGGGTATTTGACATAGTTTTGGGTACTAGTCATTTAGGAAACTAGAACTTGAACGCCACTGTATGCTGGCTTGTCTAAAATCAACAGTGAAGATAATTTTCATTGGTATGCCTCAGAACTTTGTTCATATACGCTTGTTCCATATTGCAGAATGTTAAGCTCTAGGTGTCATCGTCCAGGTCTGGTTCCCATTAATATAAGATTGGATCTAGGAAGCAACTCAAAGTTGAAAAATGCTTGATGAAAATTTTGACCAAGTTATATAATTAGCTATCTAGCTTATGTTGACCCTCTCAGGTTGGTTCTAAACTCTCCCGAGTCTGGGTTACTAGTGGAACTTGAGTAATCATACAGATAGTAAATTTCAACTTAAATAACAAGGGTTTTATTTAGTAGTTTTGTTCCTAGTGGAAAAGTTTTTAGTGTCAATCTCACCGATTATGCTTCTTTAATATTGAACATTGTTACTACTGATGTTGGGCCCTGTAGGTCTACCTAGAATTAGAATAATTGTTGTTATTGCAAAAAACATTGATAGAATTATTGTTGTTATTGGACATTGTTACTGCTGATGTTGGGTCCTGTTGGTGTTCCTAGAATTAGAATAATTGTTGTTATGTTATTTGCAAAAAACATTGATAGGATGATGCTAATGTCCCTCTTTGATCAATTATGATGGTATGTACATAATGCTAATAGCCATTAGGCATTAGTTTTTGTAATGCTATATTTATTTGTTAAAACATCTGTACCTACTTGAGTTGTGCTGGTTGCAGTTATTTCAACCATATTTGAGTTTTTATTAGACTTTCATACCATGTCATTTATTTAATCCTTTTAAAATTACCTGCTCAAGCCAAAGTTTATTGACCCTCTTTCTTGAGACTAGAGAGTACAACCCAATATCCTTTCAGATGTGAAACAAGCTGTGGGAGAAAAAGAAATCTATAAAAATTATAAGTGGTGATGAAGGAATGTGTTATTAGACTGTAATATTGCAAAGTATGCTTCTCTGGATGAAGAATAATAGGCATATTGGGTAGCGTGATTTACTTGTTATTGGGCCCTCTTGAAAGATCATGATGTGCATTATTGGCCTGAGGGACTAAATTAATTGTCTAATGCAAAGCTTATAATGTCATGTTGATGAAATATTTTGGTACTATATACCTCTAATTGCTTTCCCAAGCATAAAAATATTGTCGGATAAGAAAAGTCTGTCATTCATAGTCATTCAATTTGATGCTGCACTTTTCTCTTTTGTAGTCACTTACTGTCCATTGGTAATTTGCAGAAACTCATATTTGAAAAGCCACCACCTAATATACGAAAGATAGTGCTTGCTACAAACATGGCAGAAGCAAGTATTACAATCAATGATATTGTATTTGTTGTTGACTGTGGTAAAGCAAAAGAGACTACCTATGATGCATTGAATAATACGCCTTGCTTGCTGCCATCCTGGATCTCTAAAGCTTCTGCCCGCCAAGTAAGATATTTCCCTCAAACTTTCTTGTTTTCATTGGTCATTCATCTGTTGATTTTCTTTTGAATTTTGAAATAAGAATGATAGTCATTTTCATTGCTTATTCATATGTAAATTATATTTTCTGCTCTATCTTTGAATAATTTTATGTAGTGGGATATCCATAAGACAGTTGATTTGGCATTATGTGGGACTCCACAGCCACCTGCAACAATCTGCATGTGATAATTGTATCCATGAGTTTGACACCAGACCCTTCTATTGCAAAACAGGTCAAAGGAATAAAATTGAAGGACGTTGACATTAACAGTGGACTTATTTGATTTCTGAGGCTTCTATTCTTGCCTACATAAAAATTTATGTGTCCTATACAATTAAAGTCTTATATATCACCCAATTTTTATCCTTTTCTGTCACAAGTGATGGCCTATAAATTTAGAAATATGTGTAAACGTAATTTCATTTCACCTACATGCTGCCATCCATCAATTTGCTGACAAAACCGAAGGTTGATTCTTAATCCTATAAGAAGTGGTGATGCTGTCTCAATGGATGGTTAATGAAGTACTCCATAGTCCATACATCTAAACACGAGAAGGAATTTTTTAATGGTCCTAAACAGAAGCATCTGAATACACCATGGTGACTGATATGGTGTGAAAAAGAGGGCATTCTTCTCTATGCCTTGCACCAAGCAAAAAAATTACTATTACATGATCCTCACGGTAAACCACTTTTAGGTGTAGATAATTCCATCGACAATGATCATTAACCTGTTATATCCATAATTACTAGGCTTGTTGGGAAATGTGCTGCATAAATCCATCAGGAAAAAGCAACAGTTTGATCACTTATATTTATCTTAATTCCCTTGTTTGAATCAATTTCATATACTGTCCTTGCGTTGAATTTCGTAATTGTAGCTTGGAGAAGATAGAACTTGAATTTCTTGACATTTTCTATTATTGTATATGACTCTAACCATTTGATTGTTTAATTATGTAATAAAGCATACCTGATAAATAAGAGCAATCGAGGTTATATATTCAACTGATGAGGATGTGTGGCTGCATGTTTTGCTAATGATATTTTTATCAAAAGCTACATCTTTAACAACAATATCTGTATGAGGGTCAAATCACTCAATTATTTTGGCAACTTAGAATTTTGTCAGATGATGCCATCCGTGACTTCCTACCAAAGGAGACATCCTTGATCTGCTCAAGACTGCATAAATTCATTATATTTTTAATCTTTTGGTTGATTGTTTGTCTCTCCATCTTGTTTGCTAATTCTTTTATTTTCTCTATGATGAGATCACAGAGGAGGGGTAGAGCTGGTCGTGTGCAGCCTGGGGAGTGCTATCATCTCTATCCTAGATGTGTATATGGTGCCTTTGCAGAATATCAGCTTCCTGAGCTTTTAAGAACGCCATTGAACTCCTTATGTTTGCAAATAAAAAGTTTGCAGGTTGGCAGCATTGGGGAATTCTTATCTGCTGCCTTGCAGCCACCAGAACCACTCGCTGTAAGTGATGCAAAATTTCACTTATAGGATCACTAGTTCCTAAACAGTTTTCTTTTCTTCAGAACATTCAGGCATAATCTAGTATAATATGGAAAAGATATTTTTTGAGGAAGAGGTATTTGGTATATGATCCCTAGTTACTTAGTTATAAGAAATTAAGAAGTTATATATAATTGGATTAATGTAACAAAATCAGAATGGCATGAGCTTTAGAAGTAAATGTTTAAACCAAAGAATTCAATTCTGAGTACCAGTCCTGTGCTGGTCCATGATGGTACTCTGCCACTGGCGGCTGCAACATTCCGTTGGTTGACAGTCCTGCATGGCTGAAATTGGTCAACTAGCCTCACAGCCTATGCTATGACAGGAAAATTTCTAGGGCTGAATTTCAGTGTGGAATGACAGTTTCAGGACCATGGAACCTTCTGGGTGGCATATGGCTGGATGGGATATCAGAGTGGTCTGGGAGGGGTAGTTGACAGTCTTTAGTGGGTCCTCTTGTTGAGAAAGCTTCAACTGAATTGGGCACTGCTGATGAAACTTTCAAATGTCCTTTTTCGTGCCTAACAAAGTTCTTTGCTTGCCCTTTGCTTGTTTGGTTCCTGTCCGGAGTGACGACAATTTTTTTTACTGTAGTTTGTTTCTTGAGATATCTAATCAACTTGAGTTTTCCTTTTTAGCTTGTTCTCAACAAGATTCTGTTTTATAGCATCAAAACATGTTTTTTTCTGTAAATTATGGTTTTATTGATGTGGTTTATATGTTTGTTCTCCAAATGGTGAAGGCATGAGCTGGTTGTGCCTGTGGTTTCAATTTTCAAATATCGATTGTGCTGGTATATTCCGACCAGTATTTACTAATCTGGGGATGGATTGGTTCTGGACCATATAGCTCAATGCTAGTCAGCATTCGTTTATTTTATTAATGAAAGAAAGCAATATAAGTCGGTGTTACTGAACCAATCCAACAATGTGTCAGATGCAGTGTTGGACTGGTGTTTAAGAAATCATGGTTTCGCCTGCTGTCCATCGTACCATTGGCCACTAGCTAAAATCCTTCTTTCCCATATTAGCTGGTTTCTGGCAGTTCAGTACATGCTTGGAGTTGAATTTCTCAATATATGCAGGTCCAAAATGCTGTTGAATTTCTGAAGATGATTGGAGCACTAGATGAACAGGAAAATCTTACGAATCTTGGTATGATGTTGAATTAATATGAAACCTGAGGTGTCCTCCCCGGCTTATATATATTTCTACTTTGTCTCCCATATGCAGGGTTTTATATTTTGTTGCATCATGGAGTATTCTGGTTTTTATGTTTCTTAAACTTTGACTTTGCACTGTGTAGGTCGATATCTATCAGTGCTTCCAGTTGATCCAAAGCTAGGAAAGATGCTTATCATGGGTGCTGTCTTTCGTTGCCTTGATCCAGTTCTTACAGTAGTGTCTGGATTAAGTGTCAGAGACCCTTTTCTATTACCGCAGGAAAAGAAGGATGTAAGTCTGTATCTTTATTCATCAAAATCCAAAAAGAAGAATATTTAATACATTGGGTTTCATGTGTTAGTGTTCTTCATAAAGTGTAATTACTTTTTTGAATTTCCTGGTTGTTGTCACGTAGAGATTGTAGCCAATATAACCTCCTCTACACTTTTAATCTACACTTTTAACCCTTCTGATATTCGGAACATTTTCTGGCTTTCTGAACATTTGAATTGGTTTGTTGCTTTTAATTTTTTTATCCTCATTTAGTCATCTAACTATTGACATCTGTGAGACATTTTATCACTATATTTGTACTCTACAGCTTATTGTAATTAGAGAGATGCATCTTGAATCATTGTACTGTTAGAATGAAATATATGATTAACGTTCAGTTTGTATATCCTGTTCAGTTGGCAGGAACTGCAAAATCAAGATTCTCAGCTAAGGACTACAGTGATCATATGGCTCTTGTCCGTGCATATGAGGGATGGAAAGATGCAGAGAGAGAAGGTTCTGCATATGAGTACTGCTGGAGGAACTTCCTTTCAGCCCAAACTCTTCAGGCTATCCATTCACTTAGGAAGCAATTTAATTTTATTCTAAAAGATTCTGGTCTTTTAGATGCTGACTCTGGCATCAATAACAGCTTAAGCCATAGTCAGCCACTGGTTCGTGCTATCATATGCTCCGGACTCTTTCCTGGGATTGCATCAGTTGTGGTAAAGGGCTGATCATATTTCTTTCTGTTAGTGCTTATACAATTTTTCCTTCTTACATATGCACTTCATTTTTCATTTGTGTTATGCTTGTGTAGCACAGAGAGAAGTCTCTGTCTTTCAAAACGATGGATGATGGCCAGGTCCTACTTTATGCTGTAAGTGCAGACTTGTAAATTGACTTTTTTTTTTTCTGTCTTTAATAGTCATTTCATTTATCATATTTTAGGGGAAAAATATGGCAATGATTGCTACATTTTGTCCGTCCTTTTGAGTATATAGATACTGCAACCAAATTTACTTTTTAGAAACTAGAAGGCAAGAGATTCATTGGAACTATAAAAATTAACATTACTGCAGGTTGCTGTATAATGTATGCATATATAATTTTTAGGATGAAAGCTGTGAACCATGGAAATCGATTTGAAATCTGGACATTACAAGATATTATAAGTTCTTGCACAAACTCTTGAATGGACAGATATGATGATAAGAAATTTTGATTGGACAGATTTGATGATAATGAACTTTTGAACTAACTTGTTTACATCATGAAAATATAGGGCAACAGTGAAGATCATCTACTAGTATTTGACTCTCTATATATTCAATTTGCAATGTATGTACACTTCACCAGGATTTTGTGTTTGTTACCTGTGGTAATTGGTTAACATTTGTGTCAGACTGGAAAATTTGTACTAGGTGTATGCCACATGGGACCATGATTTACCATATTGAGCATACCACCCTATATATACTGCCATTAACTAGCCATGACCGCCCTGCTGGGTGTGCAATTGTTACTGCAGTGCATACAAAATGTGTCTAGGCACCTGCTTGTGTGATTTAACTGACTTTGACGTAATATATGAACAATGTTTGTAGTAATTGACTATGTCTGCTTTAGATGCATACATAATTTATCTAGTTGTTGAAGTTGTGTTAATCTTTTGTCTACAAAGTGAAGCTAGTTCTATTCACTTTCAGCATGAGGTTGGAGTATGTTCATTCTGACTGAAGCTGGTTTTTATTGCATCAGAATTCTGTAAATGCGAAGTACCAGACGATCCCTTACCCATGGTTGGTCTTTAGTGAGAAGGTCAAAGTGAATACTGTTTTTATTCGTGATTCTACTGGTGTATCTGATTCAATACTGATCTTGTTTGGTGGAACCCTCATCAGGGGAGAAATGGTAGTCTTCTCTCTGGATTATATACCTTTCAGTGATTTAATGACTGTGCTATAGCTGACTTGATATTTGTGGCTAGGCTGGGCACTTAAAGATGTTAGATGGCTACATTGATTTCTTCATGGATCCAAGTTTAACAGAATGCTACTGGAACCTCAAGGCGGAACTTGATAACCTTGTCCAAAGAAAGGTAAACATGAATCTAATATAAAGAGATGCCATTCAGCAATAAGTTAAATGAAATATGTTATTGTGATTTTGTTCAATGTTGTATGTGCATGTTTTACGTTCCATTAAGCTACAAGCAAATGAATCTTCCAAGAGCATCCAAAAGGTGATGTTATATAATAGGACTTGTCATATCAGATAAAAGGAACTAAAAGAAAGTTTAGAAACAGCAAAGTAAGTAACATCCCATATCACGTCACTAATTTAAAGATTTTATGCTTCAATCTCAGTTATGCTGACCAGAAATAGTAGGACACTACGGTTTCATCTTGTACTTATTATACTTTTAAAATTCAGTTGGTTGTATTTATTAACTGATTACCTGATGGCTGGATCCATTGTTGAATTTACTTGTGTATAACTTTCACTACATTAATATACCCTGATGTGAATGCAGCTTCTAGATCCGAGAACAGATATCCACAAAGAAGGCAGGTACCTAATGCTTGCCGTGCAGGAGCTCGTCTCAGGTGACCTGTGTGAAGGAAGGTTTGTATTTGGACGGAAAACAACAAGGACCAGATTTAGTGGCAACGAGGGCAACAAGAACAATATTGTGAAAGATGGGACCAACCCAAAAAGCTTGCTGCAAACCTTGTTGATGAGGGCAGGCCACAGCCCACCAAAGTACAAGACGAAGCATCTGAAGACCAATGAATTCCGGGCGATAGTGGAATTCAAAGGGATGCAATTTGTGGGAAAACCAAAGAAGAACAAGCAGCTTGCTGAGAGGGATGCCGCTATAGAAGCTTTGGGATGGTTGACCCACACTTCGGACAAGAGCCACCATGATGAAGATGATGACTCCCCACTTGATATCACTGAGAATATGCTGAAGCTTCTTAACAGGCCAAGGCGAAGGTCAAGGCATCGTTCGGGCTGATGGTGACACCTGGAGAATCCATCAGATCGCAGATGTTGCTAGTATTATTACTAGAGGCATGCCTAATTGTGCCAGATTCTTTTTCACCTGGGGAGGCTCTCATCATTCTTTTGCTTACTGGGGCAATTCTGAGTGATAGTAAGACCAAGAGCCAAACGGTGATGCAGCATGACACACGGATGACGAGATTGATAAGCATAGATCATCTTGATCAAGGCATGTAATATGTAGGCTAATTCAGGAAATTATAGTCTGTTTATATATTATATCTTTTTTGGGTACTATTCGATCTTTTTTGTTGGGGGGCGGGGGGCAGGGGCAAGGGTGTTTAATCAATTCTTATGTTTGACAACTATAGATCCAGGAGGCAATAGGTGAGATATTAAACAGGACATGAGCATGTCCAGGTATAAAATGCATTCTAGTTCCTTGGCTGCTACATTGGCAGTTTATTTTTTAGAGACATTTATTTAAAGAAGTGAGCTTTCATAATCACTGTAAACTCATTTTGGGATGCATTTGACTGGATGTCTCGTAAGGAACGATCACAATCTTTTAGTTCCCCATGTCATGAAACAATGCCTACCTCACTGCTTGCCTCTGTTCTGTTGTCTTATCTTAATAGATAAAGGCAAGCAGAATCCTACATTCCATATCTTTATGTTTTTTTTTTAAACTAGCAGACTATATTAAAGCTTAATCAGGTGGATGTAAAATGGATATCAGATTATGGGAACCGAATGTCATCATGTCAACATCTAGAAACGCCTTCACATGTAGCAAAAGAAGTTAGAGAATGAGTCTGCAAATTATATTCTTTGTGTAAAAAATAAATTACATTTTTTGGGTTAAAAATCACAATTAACCATTGATAAAAAAAAAAACAACAAACAATCAAACAAAGTGTTGTAACCTACGCCCTACAAATGCAGAAATAACAGTCATTATGGTGGTTCCAAAGAGTCCAAAGGAAATTGGTAATAACAGCATGCATGCAGTCACTCTTCTAACCATCTACCATTCTTTCACTCAAGAAAGAACTTGAAGCTATGCTGCAGTTTTTGCTTGACAAATAACTAGCAATCTAAGGCATAGGAGAATTCGAAGAGGAAATGCATAACTAAATCAATAAACCCCAAACAAACAGGACAAGCAAGAAAGGGATTGCTAGAGAATTTAGAAAACCGTTCGGATGTAGGCAGACTGCCCCACGCTAATTTTCACAAAAATATTTTGATATTTGGAACCACGACAATCTTCCAAATCGCCTTTTACCTGGCCCTAATGTTAACAGGTGAAGGGTGCTCATCATCGACAAATCTATAAGTGCTCCGAGTCATCATGATCCCCTTTCGACGAGGAGACCAGCACCAAATGTCATCATTAGGGCTGAGGAACACATAAATGACAGCTACCTTCTCGATCAGGTTAGAATCAAATATTGTAGGTAAAAGCAGTTCTACCCCGTTGATTAGAGAAAATAAGATAAGCAACAGTTCTTAAAGCATAGTACTCGATGCAATTCACAAATATAGGCTAGAAAGTAAGACGAATACCACCCAAGGGTCCTTCCATAAATCAATTTTGTTGCCATTACCTATGATGCAACCAAAACCAGTTGGTAAAGCTTTGAAGGAGCTAAGAATATTTTTCCAAGTCCAAGAGGATGATAAATGCATTTTTTTGCTCCCAAAGGAATAGTTACTCTTATTTCGCCTTGAGTATGTTGACCTAAGGTGTATTCTCCCCATTGAGAAGAGGTACCAAAATCTTGGTCATAATCGTCCATTTAACAATATGGAGATCTCTAATGTCTAACCCACCTTCATCATTAGGCCTAGTAATCGAGTCCCAACTAATGAGATTGCTGTCGTCATTAGATTCATGACCAAAAAAAAAAAAAACTCTCTAGAAGCCCTATTAATCATACAAATGATCTTACTCGAAATGTAAAATGGCATTAAGCAATGTAACGTAATATAATTAATAATAACATTAATAAGTACTGTTTTCCCTGCTTGATTTGTAAGGTTCTTTTGTCACCCTTGAATCCTATTTAAAATTTTGTCAACCAGGATCAATTGAAATCTTTTAGGTATTCAATTGTGAGATATATAGGTACCAAAGTACTTCAAAGGCCAACTACCTTTTATACTAAGAAGGTTACAGATTTGTACTTAATAGAAGGGTCACAATGCCTAGAGAAATACATAAGTGATTTGGCTCTCTTGATATTGAGATTGATGGTTTTAGAATAATGATCAAAGGCCTTTATGAGGTTTTGACAAGATCTTTCACTATCCCTAATGGCAATAAGTACATCATCTACAAACATAAGGTGTGAAATTATGATATTGTTGATGCTAAAGGAAAGAATCTTCTTAGAGATAGTCTTCTTATCCTACATACAAGAAAGCAATTGTTGAACAATAATAAAAAAAAAACTAGAAGATAACGAATCTCCTTGTCTTATCCATCTAGAAGCTATGAAGAAATAAAATGTATAACCATTAATGCAGCAAGAAAATAGAGGAGAGTAAATGTAAGCTCAACCGAACGGATAAAGATATTAGAGAAGTTCATAGCTTTCATAACATTAATAATAACATCTATAGAAATTCGATCATATATTTTCTTAATGTCAATCTTAATCAGGACAAGAGAGTTTTTGCCTTGAGATTTAAATATGATGTGGATGAGCTCGTTAATAATAATCATATTATTATAAATATTGTGACCTCTAACGAAACCAAACTGACTATAGTCGATAGGGAATGATAGAGTTTTTGCCACAAGATTTAAATATGGTGTGGATAAGCTCACTAACAATAATTAAATATGGTATGACCCTTAACGAAAGCAAACTAATTATAATTGATAAGTAATATGTTATTCGTAATACTGAGCATGTATGATAAGAGATAAATGTGTGCATTCACAATCAAACACATGCTATAATATTCAAATATCACTATCTCGACACCACAAGTCTTACATGTGCTATGTCTTAACAAACCCAAGACTATTCCTTTATTATGGAAATGTGAATGATGATTGGATCAACCTAAATTGTCTCTAGGTCATATGTGAAAGAAATCTTTAGGCATGATTAAGAAAGTTTCAGATGCTTGATAATGTTGATCTAAATAAAGACTAAGGTCATATGAAGCTCTCGATATAGTTCATTCGATGCTCAAGTTAATAATGAAACAAAATGATGATTTTGAGTCAACCATTATTGACCTCAATTATTGTGGTCTGATAGACTTTTATGATTGGTTCAACTAAAAAGAATATTCTATAGCATCGATGAAATATTCTCTTAGTATTTATATTGCATTCATATTCATGTGGCTTAGTTATTAATTAGGGCCTTAGTTTTAGCCTAATTACGCTACCATATATCGAAACTTGATTGGTGTTAATATTTTTCCTATTATTTTGTCCAATTGAATGTATAATTTGAGAGCTCTCTCGGAAGGATCTAGAAGTACAATCATGTGTTCACTTAGCATGTCGATCGTTGATGCACTAGATAACTACCAAGGCTTAGTCCAAGAAGAGCATATCAAGTAACCTCTTATGCTAGGCTCGAGAAGAATGTATTAAGCAATGTTTGATACTTAGCCCGAGAATGCATCGAGGGCATCTTTGATGCATAACTCAAGAATGATGCATCAAGCAATGGATGAGACAATGTCGCCCAAACTACTATAGTACTATTGACCAACTTACATAGGGCAATGGATTAGATAATCACTCATACTACTACAATACTATTGAGGAGCTTATGTTGATGGAAGAGTATCTTAGCCGATTGGTCAATCCATCCACTTTGGACAACTAAGTGAATGTGATTAACTTACTATAGTGGCGTTAAGCTGCTTGTATTGAGCGATGGAGCATAATAACTAATTCACTACAAAGTCACCGATCAATTTGCTGTAAAGTAGATAAGAAACCCACCTAGGACGATAGAGGAGATGACGATTGATCCCTTACTACAATAATGCTGAGGGACCCATATTAGGTGGTGGAAACACGTCACTTTTCGATATAGAATAGAGATGTCATGAGGCCTACATCGAACGATAAAGGAGATAACGGTCGATCATCTACTATAGTGATATCAAAGAACTCACATCGAACAATAGAAGCTTATAGATGCTCAATCTATAGTGGAGATGTCAAGATGCTCACATCGATCGATGGAGGAGACAATAGTTTATCTGTTGCCTTTTGTTATAACAATGTCAACAAACTCACATCTAGTGATGGAAGCTCGTTGCTTCTTAGTTTGCAACATGTCGAGTGATGGAAGTTCATCATTGCCAGACCTATTACAAAGCATCGAGATGCCTACAATGGGTAGTGGAACAAGTTGAGGAACCCATCATCACCCCTTCAACTAGTCATCTATAACATCGCTACCTATTATTGTACTATCATTAGATAAATAAAGACGCTAACATTAGGCAATAAAGAGAGAATATAGTCAACTAGCTACAAGACTATTAAAAGTGCTCACATCAGGTGGTAGAGGAAGAAAGTTTTGACTGACCTGATATAGGACTACTGAAGTGGCCACATTGAACAATGGAGATTGCATCTTAAATTAATCTTGCATAGTGTTACTATGATGCTCATTTTGGATGATATAAGTTGGGTGTCAACTGATCTAACATAATGCCATTAGGATGCCAACTTCAAGGAGGAGGCTGGATCTCAACTAATCTAGCAAAGTGCTACTAAGATGCCCACTTCAAGAGAAGGTTGGGTCTTAATCGATTTGGTATAATATCATTGAGGTGCTCGCTTCTTGAATGGTTAATATATTTCTCTGTGTGAAGGATCTCTGACACGTCGAGGATTATTCAAGGATGCACTAGGGACTTTAGAAGCATCATGCATTGGAGATTCTTATATCCACAAAGGATACGTTAGATGTTGGGATGCTATAATTCATAAAGGACATATTAGATGTTTCAGATGCTTTTATCCATAAAGAATGCATCACATATTGGAAATGCTTATATTAATAAAGGGAGGGGTATGTTCTTGTACGATCCTTACTAATTTTAATTTGAGATACAATGGCTATTTGGTGTTACTTATGATATAGATGACATGACCTAACTAAGATCAAAGTATTTTTTATTAATAAAGTGATGTTGCTTCAAGAATGTTCTATATATCCCCATATAAACTTATCCTATCTCTTTCAAGAAAGCATGAATATTGTGGGACTAATGACCAACTATTGCTGCGGTATAAAAAGTTGCTGTCGTTGCCCTGTAAATCACATAATAAATTCCTCTCAAATATCCTTCTATATGCAAACAAACTTAAATTATGATTTTTTGTAAATTTTATTTAGTCTCTTCCCATAATAACTTGCACAAATCTCTCATGATTAATCTTTGTTCTTACCTACATGCGAAACTGATTAGATATTTGTATCAATTGAAAAGCGGAAGCAATTCAAATTCCACTGACCGCGTGATGGAGTACACGACGATGATGTGGGCCAACGTGAGCTGTGAGCTGCGATCTGGATTTAGCCTAAGCAACAAGAGCACGACTGTTCACGGCAGACGTCACGCACGTTACTGCCGTGGAAGGAAACCACCTCTGCCGAAATGGGCATCGTGCGGAGATCCATCCAGGCCCAACGGCTATGTTTTTGCCGGCTCCCAATTCTCTTCCTATTCTGTGCGCTCGGGCCCCACGCTGCCCAACTTTACCCCACAAATCTGATGTCGATCTAACGGCTGGGAACGACGGACTCGCCACCAAACTAAAGAATGGCAGGGGTAATATCGGTATAAGAATTGTTTCAAACCCTTCCCGTACTCTCCACCCGCCACCATCGCCCCCACCCACCACCCAAATCGCATCACCAACTCCCAACCTTGAGCACTAAAATGAAACGATTATTTATCCGTTTAACGTTATACTTCCACTTTTCGCAGTCTTATTCTGTCTCCGGCGCGTCTATAAATGAAGCATCGGGCTATTTTGAAGGCTGCTAGCTTGGTGGTACTCGGGAAGGAGTGTATTTGAACGAAAAGCCCGGCTTTTCGAGGAGTCTCCCTTTTTTTTTTTCATTTCTTGTTTGAGGTTTCTCCTCCTCCTCCTCCTTCTGGCCTTAATCGGTAATGATTTCATTCTTTTCTGAAATTGTTTTCGTAAAAAGATTATTCTAGCTTCGTTTCTCGAGTTCAATCTTCGATCTATTGTTTTATTGTTGTCTTCTTGATGTGAAAGTTCGTGTTTTTAGGGTGTTTTTGTACCTCGGATTGCTCCCTAGTTGTTAAAATTGTCCGCTTCATAGGAACGATTGCTTTTTTATGTTTGGCGATCATTTCTTTTAATCGCGAATGCTACTGAGAACAAAATCGTGGATCAGACATCCATAAACACGCAAAAGGACTCTGCCATCCGAATACTAGTGAAACTTAATCCGAGACACATTTCCACTCGTCCCTTTGAACTACTCTGCTTTCTCGCAACAGATCCTTTTCTTCAACTCATAGCTAACTGCTGCAATGCATTCAATCTCAAAGCACTTGAATAAACGAGTATCGGAATGTAGTTTTTGTGAATCTAGATGGGCGCTGTGCGCTGTGCGCCAGTGTGCCATATTTCGAAGAAAGAATTTAGAATTTGTCACTTCTAAACCGACAGAGAAAGTTATGGAAAGGTATACAACTTTTGGATTGTTCACAATCCTTCGTCTTTACATCTTGCTATCCTGGTGGCGTTTCTTGTTGTAACTTGGGTCTTACCTGCCTATCCTATCATCTGTGAGTGCTTGGTACCCGATCTTTTATCTTATACAAAGCGTGAATTCACCTGTTCTTTAACCTTTCCGTTGAAGCTTTCGTCATTTGACCTGCTTGATATGGCTGTTATCTTTGTTATTGTCGTCCCACAACATTTTCCATCTAATTTCTTGACGAGATTGATATCATCATATATATATACGTCCATATGTGGTTTGTCTTTTGCTATTCTCAGTTTCTGATTTGCTGAGTGAGAGCTTTCTGATAATTAAGGGCTCGATCCTTTGCATCTTCTGGCATCCTTTGCTTTGTCTATATGCTCACTTCATGAATTTATAGTATCAGATTTGTTGAAAGGATCTGAAAAGGTTATTACTGCATCTGAAGATGGGAACTTGGCGGACACCAATGCTTGGAATTCTGTTCCTGATGTGCTTGGCGGCAACCATACAAGCAGAGTACATAAAATACAAAGACCCCAACCAGCCAGTGAATGTTCGAGTCAAAGATCTGATGAAGCGCATGACTCTTGCTGAAAAAATTGGTCAGATGACGCAGATTGAGCGAAAACATGCCTCACCTCAAGTCTTGAAGGACTACTTAATTGGTGAGTGTGTCAATGACCAATGCATTCATCTTGTCTTTGTAATGTCATGGGAAGATAAGAAGAGAAGCTGGCTACACACAATGAATCACATACGTCTTACAGGTAGCATTCTTAGTGGTGGGGGAAGTGTTCCTGCTCCTCAGGCATCTGCTAGGGACTGGGTTAATATGATAAATGAATACCAGAAAGCCTGCCTGTCGACACGACTGGGGATTCCCATGATTTATGGGATTGATGCTGTTCATGGCCACAATAATGTCTATAATGCAACCATATTCCCTCACAATGTTGGTCTTGGAGCCACAAGGCAAGTTTTATATCTACTTCCATTTGTTACATAATGTGATTTTAAGTTTCTTCCGAATATTGACATTGTGTTAAAAGCTAGAAACTTAATTCTCTGAACTTAGTGCATGAAGTACCTACATTCTTCCTTAAATTAGCTCTCGGTTTGCCAAACTACCGCTTAATGAAAATTGATTTGAGATCATCATACCTGTCTATATTTTCTATTCCTTGTACTGTGTCAAGAAGACTTTGTTGATGTTGCTTGGAAAATTATCTTGTCTCTTGTGTTAACCCATCCTACAGCATGTGTTAGTTGAAACACAGGTTGGCCATCCAACTATTAACTTTATAATTTATTAGTGAAATATGTTTTGAAAGTACTCCTGGTTTGCTTTTCATATGTTTAAGAAGGATCTGAGATTTACTTCTCTGCTCTATGGCACTGCATGCATTCAATTGAGAAAATATCATTCTATCTTTTCCTATTTTACTCATTCTCTCTTTTGGTGTCTTTTTTTGTTGATACTGTTGGCATACTCATGAGCAATGAAGGCTCAGTGAAATCACTATTGTTCATCTCATCCTATCTTGACTTGCAGCCTAAGGACACTCGTTAAGAATTGTTTGATACTGCCTAATTATGAGACTCTTGTAAGTGAAATCCAACACAATTTGGTCATCCTGATCTCTGATTCTTGGGCCTTAATCGTTGTGTAGGGATCCCGATCTTGTGAAGAGGATTGGTGCGGCTACAGCTCTTGAAGTCAGAGCAACAGGCATTCCTTACACTTTTGCGCCATGTATCGCGGTAAAGTCAATTATTTTTGCATTTTTGGTGTTCTGAAATTCAAAATTTGAGTTGGAAATGCAGAAGTGTCATTTTCTGTTGATTTGATATTCCTTCTTCCTAATTCAGGTTTGTAGAGATCCAAGGTGGGGCAGGTGCTATGAGAGTTACAGCGAGGATCACAGAGTTGTGCAGGCAATGACCCAAATTATTCTTGGTTTACAGGGAGACATCCCGGCAAACTACACAAAGAACTTCCCTTATGTTTCCGGAAAGTAAGGATTCATAATTTTACTTAAACTAGAATGTGTTATCTGCCTGTAGTTGTTGCTAAACACAAAAACAAGTCTGCTTGACAAAAGAACTTGTAGCATAGACTCTGTAGTTCATCACAAAACAATACAAGTTGTGTTATCAGTTCCTAATAGAGAATCTTAAAATGATCAAGGCATTATAACTAAATGTAAACCATCCATAAATGATCCCTTTGATATCACAGAGTCTCTGTTTGCTATATGCAGCCAGAAAGTAGTAGAATTTCAATTTGATTCTTTGTGAGTATTGATGATTCTTTTTTTTCCTTGTGCTAAAAAAATGCAGTTGGCTATTCTTACAATTTTACTGCTAAATTATGATAATGCTACTTAATCAAACCACAAGTAACCTCATGTGCTTGTCAGGAACAATGTAGCAGCTTGCGCCAAGCACTTTGTTGGTGATGGTGGGACACTAAAAGGAATCAATGAGAATAATACTGTTATCGACTTCCATGGACTCCTCAGCATCCATATGCCTGCTTATTATGACTCGGTCGCAAAGGGTGTGTCCACAATCATGGCATCTTATTCAAGTTGGAATGGAATTAAAATGCATGCCAACCGTTACCTAATCACTGACTTCCTCAAGAAGAAGCTTGGTTTCAAGGTACATTGTGAAAAGAGTCCATATACTTCTTATTGGCTACTTTGGAATATGTCACAACTCAACACGCTCAAACCATCATCAGGGATTCGTGATCTCAGACTGGCAGGGCATAGATCGGATCACCACTCCACCTGATGCAAATTACACTTACTCTGTTCAGATGTCAGTAAACGCTGGTATCGACATGGTGAGCATTTATGTCGAAGAACGAGTGTCATTGATTCATCTTATATAATTAAGTTATAGTTTGTCAAAGACTGCATAATATAGCAGCATTTCTGAATTAAGTTCAATCAAATGCATGAGAATATATAGCAGAGAAAGCCACTAAGACAGGAAGTTTCTCTATTGCTTTGATGGTGCCTGCCCATTCGAGTCACAGAAGATATATAGTTTTAGGTTCTTTACCATGGTGTTCTATGTTTAATTTCTCATTAATCTTGACACCAACTATTGCAACTTGATTCCTGAGATTATATATTAGCCTTGCATATCCTTGATGCTGATGTGCTTTTTTGCAGGTGATGGTTCCAGATGACTATCCTGGGTTCATTAATAATCTGAGAACTCTGGTTAATGCCGAAGTGATCCCCATGAGCCGAATTGATGATGCTGCAAGAAGGATCTTGCGGGTGAAGTTTGTCATGGGTCTTTTTGACAATCCATTGCCTGACTACAACTTGGTTGATCAGCTTGGAAATAAGGTCAGTTGGTTGTCTGTTCTCTGTCTCTTTGCTTGCAATCAACATACTCGAATTTAGATTTCCATCTCCTGACAATCCTTGGCTGCATCCAGGAGCACAGGGAGTTGGCAAGGGAAGCTGTAAGGAAATCACTTGTGCTGCTGAAGAATGGAAAGTCTAGTAAGAAGCCATTGCTGCCACTGCCAAAGAAGGCTGGCAAGATTCTTGTTGCTGGAAGCCATGCAGACAACCTTGGCTACCAGTGTGGCGGTTGGACCATAGAGTGGCAAGGAAGTAGTGGAAGACTCACTGGTGGTATGTCTCATCTCTGCTTGCTCCTCCCATTTCATGCATAGGATGACAGACAATACACCTTGATCTGAAATGAAAGCTATATTCCTTCTTTTACAGGTACCACAATCCTGGAGGCCATTAAGTCCACAGTAGATCCATCAACCAATGTAGTGTTCTCTGAGAACCCCGACGCCGGCTTTGTTAAGAGCAACAACTTCGCCTATGCCATTGTCGTCGTCGGGGAGCCGTCCTACTCTGAGACTGCTGGAGACAGCCTCAACCTCACCATTCCTGAGCCTGGGCCAAGCACAATCCAATCTGTGTGCGGCGCGGTGAAGTGCGTGGTGGTTATCATCTCCGGCAGGCCCGTGGTCGTCGAGCCGTACGTGCCCTTGATGGACGGGCTTGTGGCTGCGTGGCTGCCGGGATCCGAAGGCCAAGGGGTCGCTGATGTGCTCTTCGGGGACTTCGGTTTCACCGGGAAGCTACCTCGCACTTGGTTCAAGTCAGTGGAGCAGCTACCCATGAACGTTGGTGACAAGAACTACGACCCCCTGTTCGCCTTTGGTTTTGGGTTGACAACAAAACCGAGGACGGCAGTTTAGGGTCTAGAGTTGCAGCGAAGAATCTAGAATCGGATCGACGCCTGCGGCATATCATTCCTAGAACAGCTCTATTCCATCTTCCATCCATCTCTCTCTCTCTCTCTCTCTCTCTCTCTCTCTCTCTCTCTCTCTCTCTCTCTCTCTCTATATATATATATATATATATATATATATATATATATATAAAATCGACGTTGATTTGGTCATCCATCCAAACTCACTGTGAACTTGCATGTATGCGTATGTTGTTCTTGGGTCTGTTAAATTAATGGAATTTCCGACAGATGTGGCCTATTGGATGGATTCAATAACTTGGTTTTTTTTAAATTCACACGTCGTGTCTTAGCAGGATATCTCCTTCGAGAAATGTGACTTGGCACCCGAAGAGGTTTTAAATATTGCAAACGAACGAGGTATACTTTGTGGTGGTCATGGTTAGGTTTGAATCCCAAATCAAATGGTAAAATTAATAGACTTAAATTAAAATTAATCAATGATTTTATGATTTTGAATCGAATCGAAATCGGATAATGATTCTATGATTCTAGATCGAATCAGAGTAAATCAATTATTTTAAAATCAAACTAAAACTGAGGATGATATTTTATTTCTGATTCCATACCATAAAATCGAAACTAGTAAAACCGCTGGCATAAACAGAGGGTAGGGAAATAGGGGAGATGAGCTAGCTATCGTGATGACCACCATCGACACAATATTTTATTTATCATTATGGTACTCAGAATATTTTCAAACCAAGAGAAATGCTCACTACCAAAGGAGAGAGATCCAATTGAAGTGGGGGATGGTGAAAGATGAGGTTATTTGTTATATGAAAGTTTGATTTCTCTTTTAATTTTAAGTTGAAAAGGGCAAGATTTGTCGCTTGCGATGGGGAGTTGGTGAGGGGTGTGGAGAGGAGATACGTAGAAAAAGGTGAAACAGAGGAATTCTTGCTGGCCCCACATATGGGAGTCTGATGGGCTACATGAGACTTGTCCTCGACTCATCAAACACACAGCCTAATGTGATCCATGTGATGATTAAACGTTAATGGAAGAAAAATCAAAAATTTAAAAATGATTATTTTAGTACAAAATCACTTGGTTCGAAATCACTTTATTCGGTTCAAAATTGGAACTGAAACCACCTGATATGGTTCCAATTTCGTTTCCACTGAATCAAAACCGACGATCATAGAATCATGGTCAGGCCGAAGTATACCACACATACTAATATTTTAGGCATTCAATGTTTTATGTCTATAACTGAAATCAAATCTCTCAATTTAAGATATGATTCCTGGATTTCCTTTCTTGCTAATAAAACTTAGGAAAGAAATATTCAAAATTTTAAGTTGGGTAATTTTTTATCAATAAATTAAATTTTTTATTACCTTATGTGGATTCCCTACTTTTCTTAAATTAAATATTTTTTCCTATTCCTTCACATATTTAAACTTTTATTTTTTAATTAAAATATGTTGTAATTATTCATACTATGTTTAGTTTTTTAAAATTTTTAAAATATGTTGATTTCTATTAGATTTATATAATAGTTGATTAAAAATATTATTTTCTCTATCATATAATTTTATCTTTTTAATCTATTATTATTTATTATGTTGTAATGACTGAATGTTAATGATTAGATGTTTTGATTTTAGATTAGGTCCAACTAGCAAGCGAAGCCCAATCAAGAGGTTAGACTCAATTGACAGATCAAGTTTAGTTCGCAAGTTGAGCTCTAACTCTTAGGTTAGCATAGTTCAACTTAAATGAGTAATTTCATATGATCAGTACATAGGCTGGCCCAATCTAACCCAATGCTATATAGTCTAGCACATTGCTCCTACTTTATTTGTTTTAAACTCAAATATTAATTGAATCAATTCAGATTTAATTAGTTTAGATGAAATCAAGATGATTTTGAACTTGTTTAACTTATTCAAGTCTATTTAACATAAATTGAATCCAACATAATCTAAATTATATAAGCTTAGGATGGTTTGAGATTATCTAAATGAGGATTAGAGATCGATTTAGTTATATTCTAGTTAAATCGAGTTCAACTGAATCAATTGAGCTAGGCTTTAAGAAAATTGAGGACTAATTAATATTATTTGATATTAATGATATTTAAAAAATATATAATATTTTAATATATTATTTCATCCTGATATAGACATGACTAATATCAGATAATTTTGTTTTTATTAAGAGAGAAGGTTATTAACGGGTCGTTAGATGTAACGATTATACGGTTTTTTTATTTGCTATTGGGAGAAATGTGTCTCTACTTTGACATGTGAGGAATATCATTTCATCTGTTATTGGGAGTAAGATATGAGTTTGTCTTCGTTCGTTGTTGAATAACATAAATTTATCTTATATGATACAATCTCTCCATCCATATTGATGAAGTACTCTTTTATGTTTTTGATACATATTACTGGAATGATTGATTTTTGCATATAAAATTATTTTACAATTGACTTATATGAATCATACCTAGTATTGCTGAATATTTTTTTTTCTCTTGGTGTGATTTTTAGAGTAGTCTTATATTAGCACTAGATCAGATCATAATAGAAAGTAGACCTTCCTCTATCATTAAGTAGAGCTAGTTGGATTTTATTTTTGAGTTAATATCACTATGTTTCTCAATAAAGCATATGGTTACTTTCAAACTTTTATTTTGATATAAAAATAAATTATAATAAATATTTATAATTTATATATTAATAAAATGATATTTATTTATTTAACTCTTTATGTACCTATAATTCTGTGAAAAAAATAAATTCATATTGTTATAGTGATGTATCACACCATTTCATCATGATCCTCCTTATATTTGTATCCAATATTATTGATAAACAAGAGACAGAGTTTGGATAGATAGTATTTCTTCTTTTTAAATTAATTTATATACTTGGCTAGTAAAATTTTTAAATGGGGATATTTGGTAAATTTTTTCATGAAGAAGGTAAAAGTTCTTAGAAATGTTATTTTTAAAAATTCTTAATACACTTATTTATGTGCACGTAGCACTAAAATTTAAATTATTGATGATTATAATATGACAGATGGATAATGATGCCCCATTATATGATTCAGAAGCTCGACACACGTGTCAAATACCCTATTGAAGTAATACGATACATAATTTTACTATGTTAAGTAATAGTTCAGTTGATTTCTAATGTTCAAATAATGTCTGATAATCATGTGTAATTGCTATTCAAATTAAAAGTCC
Organism: Musa beccarii; assembly: GCA_024322285.1. NCBI lineage: Eukaryota > Viridiplantae > Streptophyta > Magnoliopsida > Zingiberales > Musaceae > Musa > Musa beccarii. The sequence continues at coordinate 51,118,155 of CM044399.1, forward strand.
ATTACTCATGTCAATTACTGAAATCATTATAAAAAATCTAAAGTATACTACCTGAGAGCTCTTTGGTTAATATTACGTATCCACTTTTTCGAACTTCCTTATTAGTTTAAGTATCCTAATAAAATATTATAGAAAATATAATTGAATTAAACTATTTTCTGACGCCTAAACTTACCACAAGTCCTAACGTTAAATTTAGCTCCAAATTCTTTATATGGTGGACAATCCTAATCTATTGCAACACTAATAGTAATATAATAATACTTGAGGAATAGGTTGAAACTTAATTTTTGGCTTTACTATCAAGATAATAAAGAAATTAGAAAGAAGACCAAAAGACTAATTCTATGTTTAATAACAAGGAGAGGCTTCAGTCATCACGCATCTCCTATGCGCAAGAAGACCAGCGCAGCTTTAGTCCCACATTGACAACAACGAAGACAGGAGGGAGGAGGTTGGGCTATAAAAGCGGCGGCTCTTCTTACTTATTGGGTATCTTTGCGCTTGGGGCAATGTCGCAGCTTGTGAGGTTATAACCGAGGCGCGACAATTGCTGGTTGAAAACTATTTCCAAACCCCCTCTTTGGCCTGGGTTTGGCCCAGCGCCATCGAGAATTTCTGGAAGGGCTCCCTCTAACCCAGGGAAAAGCCCTATCAATGCTAATCTTTAAATTATACGTTCTCTATCGGTTTTGTTAAACAAGCAATAATAGATATATCAGATACGTAATAAAGAGAATTATTCTCAGAGTTATTTCGTCTCTATGTGGGAATTAGTTATAATCAAATATTGTTTGGTTCATTAATTAATAAAAGAAAATTTTTATTTAAAAATTATTTTATTTAGATTTTAAAATTTTTTAACAGTATTTTATGTATAAATTTTATATCATTAATATTATATTTTCTTTTATATCCTTGTACTATCGAAAATGATTCCTATAGCTTATCTTGGTCAAAATAATCACTTCAATATGTACATATATAAATATGAATATGATAATAAGTTACTCAAACATGTATCATTATATCTTTTATAAGTTACTCACAAATTCAATTACAAAATATGCTCTTTCAAACACGTTGTAATCCTTAGATAAATAAATTAGTAATTAATATAGTAGAACTCAAGTTCTTGATTAATATTAATTATTTTTAAATTTTATTTTCTAACAATTAAATACTTTATACTATAATGCATAGAGCTATTGAAATACTTATAATTTTTGAAGATGAAAACTGTTATAATATTTCAATAGTATCTTCAGCAACTTTTTAATTGAGTTCGATCAGACCAAGTTTCAATATAAAATTTTATAATCATAAAACTAATTAATGACCTCAAAGCATATACAAAATTAACTTGTATTATTAATAATATAATAATATATTATTTTATATTTTTTTCTATAAATTATCCCTCTAACTAATATAAATATAAAATATAAAGTGGACTTCCTACGAGGTAATTTACAGAATCAACATCTAAAAATATCATAATATTGAATAATAATAGCTCTCATTGACTTTTAAATATAAACATTGAATAATAGTTTTTTTTAAATATGAAGAAAGTAATAGTATTATAAAATTTTATATACCATTATCTTGAAGCTTGTTTAAGATCATAAATAATTTTTTTAATTTACACATTAAATTTTATATTTCTTTCATTTTCTCTTTGAATTATTTAGGTTAATTCATAGAAATCTAGATCCCCATTTACAAAACTTATTTTTATATCCATATATTAGAACTCAAAATCATAATGAGCTATTAATGTTATGATGATTTTTAATGAGTTCATTTTCAAAACTAAAAAAAATCTTCGTTATTGTAGATGTATTTTTTATGAGTAAACCTCTAACTAAAAGTCTGATTGTTATTGTTAGGATCGGAGAGGCACTAAGAGGGGGGGAGTGAATTAGTGCAGCGGATTAAAACTCGTAAGTTTGAAATCGATTTCGTAAATAGCTAGTTCGTATTGAGATTTCGATTCGACGAAGATGACTTAGTTGAAGTAGTTTGAGTAAAGGAGATGAAAACTAAATGATTTGCAGCTAAGTATAGAAACGATTTATAAATTTAAACACTCACACATTCAAGAACACCACAATGTATAGTGGTTCAGTCAAGTGACCTACATCCACTTTCGAAGCCTTCTCCGATGAGGCTCCCAACTTCTACTAGCAAATCTTGTTGAAGGGGAAGGACAAAACACCCCTCTTACAACCCTTTTATAAGTGGTTCACACTCTTACAAATTTTTCAAAGAGAAAGAGGGAGGTGAACACTAGCTATCGAAAATAATGCTTTACTAAAGTTTTTGCTCAATTCTAACTCTTAAAAAGGATGATCTTTCTTCTGAGTAAGGAGAGGTATTTATAGACCCAAAGAGGATTCAAATTTGAGCTCCAAATTTGAATTCTTTTTAGGTTTTCCGGTGTTGGCGGTGCCACCGCTATGATGTCGATGTCGATCGACAATATACTAGGCGATTCCATCGCTGGCAAAGGCAGATGCCACCGCCCAATCTCGGGTCTTTGGCGGTGCCATCGCGCTTGATCTCAGGCGATGCCACCGCCCAGGCTCTCGGCCTCTGGGCGGTTCCACCGCTTGGGCCCCCAGTAAAGTTGAATGGGCCCTATTTTAGGCCCAAATCAACCCAATAAAAGCCCGGTTGGCCCCTACTAGGTTTAAAAAGAATTATTTTCTAATCCTTACCCTAATTATATGCTAACTACGGAATGAAACATAATTCTAAGCAATTTAAACCGACATTCTTCAAGTCTTCTTCTGGTGAGCTTTCCGATGAATTTTCGGTGGACTTCCGACACTCCTTCGGATTTATTCCGACGGACTCCCAGCAAGCTCCCGGATTCTTGTGGCGAGTTCAACGAGTCTTTTGGCAAGCTTTTGAACCTTTTCGGTGATCTCGGTGAACCTTCGACGATCTTTCCGGCAAACTTCCGAAACCTTCAATAAGTTCCTGATTCTATCTCGGTTGGTTCCGGCAACACTTCCGACGATCCTTCGGACTTCCGGTAAACTCTCGAACTCCCAACAAACTTGACCTTGGTAAATCGTTTTATGTTTTCATCCCATCGTAGTTAATCCTGTACACTTATCTCGACAATATGGATTAGAACAAATAATTCACCAATTGACTTCATCATCAAAATCCAAGATTCAATAGTTATATCATTTGATATTGTATTTTGAGTCATGTTTACATAATAGACTCTTTTATAGTTATTAGATAATTCGATGAGTTTTTAAACACCATTCTGGTCTATTGATTTTAATTATTATTTTATCACATCATACCACATTTCAGAATCATTACTTTCATAACTTATGAAAATAATGAGAGATTTTTTAATTCCTATATCATAATTTGATTATTATAGATATACTATATAATAATCGAAAATGACTTGTCTCTTTTCCCTTTTGAGATTTTCTCATGACTACTAGCTGTGATTGTTCTACAAAATTATTAGCAATGATATTAACATCATGTAAGAGTTCATCAATATTATTTTATTATTCTCTTATTAATTCTTTTAATGATTTGAAAAACAATAATATCTCAAATATAAAATAATAAAAGAATATCAATCTTTATTTTCTTAATATAAAAATTAAAATTTGAGATTCTCACTCCCACCATGCCTATTTTAAGATTTTCCTCAATATCAAAGCTGTGTCGTCGTGCCCATGTGCGGCTATATGGCAACCATGTTGTTGCCGTGGTGCCCAACGATGCTTATGAGTCTGTTACACAATCATTAGCTACCGTAGCCTTCGGCATCTAATCGATGCTAGTCATGGCCACTAACCATCGCAGTGATGTTGATGCAATTGTCATAGTCGTGGCACTGCTACAGTTATCACGGTGATGCTATCACACCCCTATGACCAAGGCAAAATGGCTACCACAAGGCTATCATACCCCATGGTGCTTCTGTTACGCACGCAACTACTACCCACGAATGGAATGATGACCATCGGAGATTGCCACCCTCAATAATACTATTACTGATAATAAATTGTCGACAATGTTCCATCGATCAAATATGAGAAATCTCGTATCGTTTATAAGCATGCGATAAGATGGATGAGTTAAGAAAGTTGATCAATAATACAAATAAATCATTCAAGCATTATAAATCAAAATTAAATAATATATTTTCATAAGCAAATGATGGTAATAAACAGATCTAAATGTAAAATAGATATAAAATACTTTTACGATATAAAGTATTTGATTTCAAAACATGGCTCTAATACCAATTATAAATATAAAAATCATAATATACTACTGCAAAAAACTTTAATGCTAGAAATTAAAATCAAATAACAATAAATCAAATTTACGATATATACCTTTCGATGCAACTCAGAAAATTTTTATCTAATTTTCATGTGCACCATCGTCAGATCCGAAAGTCAGTGATGTCGATATGCAAGGGGAACTAAACTTGTCTTTTTTCTTTCTTCCTATCCTTCACATGACAACTATGAATGATGGATTAAGGACAAAGAGGAGATGAGAGAAAACCTGTAATCTCTCAATAACTTGTGTTTCATCCCTTGGAGATCTTGTCCTTTTATTGAACAAAGTAAATAGTCTATGATAAGTAATTGGGAGAGACATTCTTATCAAAGTCGTCTCTTAACGAATCCTACTATAATTGGATTTTCTTTATATTGACCGATAAGTATAACTAGAATCCAATCAAATCTATAATATATCTTATCTAATTAGATAGGGTCATATAATCTAATAATCTTTTCCTACTTAATCTAATGACCCACCTAATCTAATAATCATTACCATGCCTTAATACATAATCTAATAATCATTACCATGCCTTAATACTAAGTTGGATCTAATGACTCACCTTGATGAGATAACTGATCTGTTAATTTCAATAAGCCAAAATTATTGTTCAAAATGCTTAAACTGAAATTAATAATAGTAAACTCATCAAACTCCTATAAGTCAATCTTAATCGTATCATACTTTCGATATAGGACTAATTGGTGTGTTATATAAAAATATGTCTAGTAAGGCCTACAAGTGTGAATGTTAAATTACAAGAAATATTAAATACAACTTCATGAACTTCACAACACGAAAAGAGTATAATACATTTACATGAACCGCACAAGGAAGACATTTAAACCTTGCTAAGAGTGTGAAAAGCTACAAGGTTGAAACACACTGGAGTTTTGAAATATTAGAACATCCAAAGGTTAGAATACTCCAAGAATAACTGAATGCATGAGAGGAGCAAATGACGTAAGGGGCTATTTATAGTGCTCGAGTAACCCTTCGACTAATCACCTCATTGCATGTTGCTTTGGCTAATTGACATGGCAACATGCCATTGGAAGAGGTCGGGCATTGTAACTATTGTGACCATCCGAATCCCTAAAAGCACACGTAACCACACATGAACACCCAAGTGAGCATCATGTCACTCATGTATCAAGCCATCATTACAGGGATAAGGTTTTGTTGGGTTCAATGGCTGACCGAATCAATGTGACTATTAGAAAATGGGGTGAATATGATGCACACGAGCGTACATGGCTAGACCTATTGGGTAAGTCAATGACCCTTGCATGGTCGAAGGGTCGAACGCAACACATAAGGCCAAATGTGTATTTCAATAATGCATAGCCTAAATGTTAAATATGCACCTCAACGATTAATAGTTGAAAGGTTAAATACACATTTCAATGACACACAACTAAGGGCCTAATGTGTAAATCAATGACCCTTGTGTAATTGAATGGCCGAACACGACACATTACCAAAAGGTCAAATGCATATTTCAATGATGCATAATCAGAAGACTAAATATGTATCTCAATGATTAACAACCAAATGACTAAACACACATTTCAATGATACATATCGAGATGCATAGACGAAATCCAAAATACATATTTTCATGATTCACAACCTAAGGCTTCGAATGTGCATCTTAAAGATATGCAAACAAAAGGACGAATGTGTATTTTGGTGACGCATCATCGAAAGGTCGAATATACATTTTGACAACGCACAATCTAAGACCCAAATATGCATTACTATAACACTGTAACCAAAGGGCCTAACTCACATTTAAATAACACTCAGTAGATGACCCAAATGCTAGACACCCCCTCATTGAAGTTAATGATGCTAGATGAGAACTTTTCAGTTTGATAGTCCTACGACCCAATGAGTTCAGAAGTTAAATGCGGAAGGGGCTAATGATAGGTAAGGTATGACATGACAGACATAATATCATCACGAGGCAACAAGTGGTCAGTCAATGCGAGTGTCGGACATGGCGGACACAGAGCCATGATTCAACTCAAAACACTGCACATCCCCTTCCAACCACCAATAATCTCGAACATAAAGGTCTTCAGGGTCCACTTATAAAAAAGACTTCCAATTACATTCTCAGAACTAAATAATTTTACAGTGATTTCGGACTAATCTGATTAGTCCAAACCCCTAACCTAACCTAATTGTCGGAACATTTGTTGAGAATGCCCCTGACATGGTTTTTATAGAATTGATACTCTATAAGCTATGACTTAGATTGAGACTGTATTGAAATGGATCTCAGCTTATTATGAATCTCATTCCAGCTTGAACAACTAAAATCTACGCTAACATTTATGAATTTAATTTTTTTATCTGTCTGGCCTTTTAGTGCATGCATCAACCTGAGATTGTTTCATTTTGTGTCTTCTTGATGTGAAATTTTGTCTTTTTAGGGCTTTTTTATGTTTGCTTTTTATAGGGAAGATTTGTTTTTAATGTGTGGTGATCATTTCTTCTTATTTTACCGACTGCTAAGAACAAAATCGTGTAACAGATTGTACTCACCGGAGATTTTTCTCCTCTTTCCATTAATTAGAATTACCATAGTTAGTGTTTTGATGATTTGACTATTTTGTTTTCTTATTCGTTATATGTGCTTAAGAAAATAATTAAAATTAATTTTCTTAAGTAAGAAATTTAGTCAGTTACTTAAATAATCAAACAATCCAAAAATTACTAATTAATTTATTTCCTGGTCAGTGAAATAGATATTTAAATTATACTTTTATGTGAAAAAATAAAATACAAATAAAAATAAAAAAAAAATATTTCTCACCTTCCAGGGAGAGCTCATTTTTTTCCTATAAAAAGGCTGCCTCTCCCTCATTATTCATCAAGCTTGGCTTAGAGGAACGAATTCTCGTGGAGGAGAGGTTTGTACTCTATCTTTTCTTATGATGTTTTGATTTATATTTTAAAATCTTTCATATTAGAATTATTCTATTTTATAATGCATAATAATATTTTAATTTTAAAATTTTAGATCTTTAAAATTTGATGTTAAAATAATTATTTAATTTCATGATGATGTTGCATGAATTATAATGTTATGTTATTCTAAGCTTAAATCATAATTAGCAAAAGACTAGCTGATGAATTTTATGAAATTTCTGTCGTATTATCTTAAATCGAATTATTTTAAGATTGATTTAATCATTAAAATTATAGTTTTTGGATTAAAATAATTACTTTAATTCATTTAATTAGACATATATATATATATATATCTGTTTGAAGGAATTATCTGTTTGGGATCGAGACTTTATTAGATTGTTTAATTCATATAAAATAGATTTAAATTTTAATTTTTTAGAAGTGTTTCTGTTTTGTAACTTATTGCTTAGCTACCTACGCTAACATTTGTGAGTACCCGCTCCTCTCTCTTATACAGTGTAAATTCACCTCTTTGAGCTCCTTACCCAGCTTTCGTCATTTTGACCTGCTTGAGTTGGTTGTCATCTCTGTTCTTTTCGTCCCACAACATTTTCTAGCTAATTTCTGGACTGGATTGATATCATCATATATATATATACGTCCATATGTGGTTGGTCTTTTGCTATTCTCGGTTTCTGATTTGCTGAGTGAGAGCTTTCTGATAATTAAGGGGCTCAACTCCATGCATCGTCTTGCATGCTTTGCTTTGTCTTTAAGATCATTTCGTGTTCTTACAGTAACAGGTCCGTCGATAGGATCCGAGAAGTTTATTGCTGCATCTAAAGATGGCAACTTGGCAGACACCAATGCTTGGAATTCTGTTCCTGTTGTGCTGGGCGGCAACCATACAAGCAGAGTACATGAAATACAAAGATCCCACCCAGCCAGTGAATGTTCGAGTCAAAGATTTGTTGAAGCGCATGACTCTTGCTGAAAAAATTGGTCAGATGACACAAATCGAGAGACAAGATGCAACACCCCAAGTCTTGAAAGACTACTTCATTGGTGAGTATCAACAAATGCATTCATCTGGTCTTTGAACTACCCTACTGCAAAGGGAAGAGAAGCCGGCAGCACACGTACTGAATAATCATACACGTCTTGCAGGTAGCATTCTTAGTGGTGGGGGAAGTGTTCCTAAACCTCGGGCATCTGCTAAGGACTGGGTTGATATGATATATCAATTCCAGAAGGCCTGCCTGTCGACACGATTGGGGATTCCCATGATTTATGGGATCGATGCTGTTCATGGCAACAATAACGTCTATAATGCTACCATATTTCCTCACAACATTGGTCTTGGAGCCACAAGGCAAGTTACATATTTACTTCGATTTGTTGCATAATGTGATTTTAAATTTCTACGAAATATTGCTAAAAGCTGGAAACTCAATTCTCTGAGCTTTGGTGGATGAAGTACCTACTTTCTTCCTTAAATTAGCTCTTGGTTTGCCAAACCACACCTGTTGATGAAAATTGATATGAGATCATCATACCTGTCTATATTTTTTATTACCTTCCTGCGTGTCAAGAAGATTTCGTGGCAGTTGCTTGGGAAAATTATCTTTTGTCCCTTGTGTTAACCTATCCTCCAGCATTTGTTAGTTGGAACACAGGTTGGCCATCCAAGTATGAACTCTATAATCTATTGGTGAAATGCTTGGGAAGTACTACTGGTTTTGTTTTTCATATGTTTAAGAAGGTTTTGTTTATCATATCATTCTAGCTTTTCCTATTATACTCATTATACCTTTTTTTTTCTTTTTTTTTTTGTTGATACTGTTGGCATACTCATAAGCAATGAAGAAATCACTATTGTTCTTCGCACCCTATCTTGGCTTACTGCCTAATGATTGTACTTATGAATTGTTTGATATTGTCTTAGTATGAGTCTCTTTCAAGTGAAATCCGACACAATCTAGTCATCCTGATCTCTGATTCTTGGAGCTTAATTGTTATGTGCAGGGATCCTGATCTTGTAAAGAAGATTGGTGTAGCATCTGCTCATGAAATCAGAGCAACAGGCATTCCTTACACTTTTGCACCATGTATCGCGGTAAGCAAGTCTTTCTTTTTTTTTTTCTTCTTTTTTTCTTTAGCATTTTTGGTGTTCTGAAGTTCAAAATTTGAGTTGGAACTAAAGAAGTGTTATTTTCTGTTGAGTTGATAATCCTCCTTCCTAATTCAGGTTTGTCGAGATCCAAGGTGGGGCAGATGCTTCGAGAGTTACAGCGAGGATCACAGGATTGTGCAGGCAATGACGCAAATTATTCTTGGTTTACAGGGAGATATCCCTGCCGACTACAAAAAAAAATTCCCTTATGTTGGTGGAAAGTAAGGATTCAAAATTCTAATAACACTGAAGTTGTTGCTAAACCCAAAAGAAACAACTTTGCTTGAAAAGAAATGTAGCTTAGACTCTGTAGTTCATCGCAATCCATCACCAGTCATGTTATCAGTTCCTAATAGGGAATTCTTCTGATAGATACATAATGCTCAAGGTATTATGATAGATAATCCTTTTGATATCACAGAGTCTCAATTTTCTAAATGCAGCCATGAAATTAGTAAATTTTCAATTTAATTGTTTGTGAGTATTGAATAGTTCTTTTATTTCCTTGTGCTAAAAAGTGCGGTTCTATTCTAACATTCTTGCTGCCAAATTATGATACTACTAATTTATCAAACCACAAGTAACCTCATGTGCTTCTCAGGAGCAAGGTAGCAGCTTGCGCCAAACACTTTGTTGGTGATGGTGGAACATACAAAGGGATCAATGAGAATAACACTCTTGTCGACTTCCGTGGACTCCTTAGAATCCATATGCCTGCTTATTATGACGCCATCAAGATGGGTGTCTCCACAGTCATGCTTTCTTTTTCAAGCTACAAAGGAGTTAAAATGCATGCCCACCGTTTTCTAATCACTGACTTTCTCAAGAAGAAGCTTGGTTTCAAGGTAGATGATCACGAAAGAGTCCATAAGAGTAGTTTTTTTTCTATACTTTTGCATTCACTGCTTGAGAATATGTCACAACTCAACATGCTTAATACTGTTGTCAGGGATTCGTGATCTCAGACTGGACGGGCATTAATAAGATCACCACTCCATCGAATGCGAATTACACATACTCTGTTCAGATGTCAATAAACGCTGGTCTCGATATGGTGAGAAATTTATGTCGAAGAATGAGCGTCATTGATCCAAATCGTACTATAAATTATAGTCCGTCAAAGACTGCATGATGTCGCAGCATTTTTGAATTAAGTTCAATCCAATGAATGAGAATGCATAGCAGAGATTGCTACTAGACATAGGAAGTTTCTCTATTGTCCTAATAATGCCTGCCCGTTGGCTGTAGGCTCTTTAACTTGGTGTTCTAGCCTCACATATCCTTGATGCTACTGTGCTTTTTTGCAGGTGATGGTTCCAGATGACTATCTTGGATTCATTAATAATCTGACAACTCTGGTTAATGCCAAAGTTATCCCCAAGAGCCGAATTAATGATGCTGTAAGAAGGATCTTGCGGGTGAAGTTTGTCATGGGTCTTTTCGAGAACCCTCTACCTGACTACAGCATGGTTGATCAGCTTGGAAAGAAGGTAAATTGCTTGTCTGTTCTCAGTCTCTTTGCTTGCAATCAACATACTCGAATTTGGATTTCCATCTCCTGACAAATCCTTGACTGCACCCATCCAGGAGCACAGGGAGTTGTCAAGGGAAGCTGTAAGGAAATCACTTGTGCTGTTGAAGAATGGAAAGTCTAGTAAGAAGCCGTTGCTGCCACTGCCAAAGAAGGCCGGGAAGATTCTTGTTGCCGGAAGCCATGCAGACAACCTTGGCTACCAGTGCGGTGGTTGGACCATAGAGTGGCATGGAAGCAGTGGAAATATCACTGTTGGTATGTCTCAACTCTTCTTGCTCCTCCCATTTCATGCTGAGGATGACAATACGCCTTGATCTGAACGCTAAATGAAAGCTTGATCCTTCTTTTCAAGGTACTACAATCCTGGAGGCTGTTAGAGCCACGGTAGATCCATCAACCAAAGTAGTGTTCTCTGAGAACCCTGACGCCGACTTTGTTAAGAGCAACAACTTCTCCTATGCCATTGTCGTCGTCGGAGAGCCGTCCTACTCTGAGACTGTTGGAGACAGCCTCAACCTCACCATTCCCGAGCCTGGGCCGAGCACGATCCAATCTGTGTGCGGCGCGGTGAAGTGCGTGGTGGTTATCATCTCCGGCAGGCCCGTGGTCATCGAGCCGTACGTGCCCTTGATGGACGCGCTTGTGGCTGCGTGGTTGCCGGGATCCGAAGGCCAAGGGGTCGCTGATGTGCTCTTCGGGGACTTCGGCTTCACCGGGAAGCTACCTCGCACTTGGTTCAAGTCGGTGGACCAGCTCCCCATGAACGTTGGTGACGAGAACTACGACCCCCTGTTCCCGTTTGGATTTGGGTTGACAACGAAACCGAGGTCAACAGTGCAGGGCTTGTAGTTGCGGGAAGAATCTGGAATCGAATCGACGCTTGTGGCATTATTCTTATAACAGCTCCTATAACAGCTGTATTTCACTTTAATCAATATTGATTTGTTCATCTCTCTCTCTCTCTCTCTCTCTCTCTCTCTCTCTCTCTCTCTCTCTCTCTCTCTCTCTCTCTCTATATATATATATATATATATATATATATATATATATATATATATATATATATATATATATATATATATATATATATAATCAACGTTGATTGGCCCATCCATCGAAACCTATGTGAACTCCAATATCTGTATATGTTCCGCGTGGGTGTTTAATTAATGGAATCTCCAACAAATGTGACCTATTGGAAGGATTCAAACTCTTGGATTTTTTAGTTCACACGTCGTGTCTTAGCAGAATATCTCCTTGGAGATATGGGCTTTGGAACCCGCAGAGGTTTTAAATATCTTAAATGAATGAGGTATACTTAATGGTGATCATAGTTAGGTTTGAATAAAAAATCAAATGATAATAAAATCAATTAAGGATTAAGATTAAAATTAAAATTAAAATTAATCAATGATTTTCTGATTCTGAATTGATCAATGATTTTACGATTCTGAAACCGAATCGGAACCGATCAACAATTTTAAATCAAACGGGAAATAAGGGTGCTGATTCATTTTCATTTCCATACCCTTGGAATCGGAATTAGTAAACGATTTTGAATCAAACTGAACCTGAGGGAGGCGGTTCAGATCCGATTCCACGAACCAGAAATGAATTGGCTGTAAAAATAAATAAATAAATAAATGGACAGTTTCCATCCTACCATCGATAATCTCAAGCTGGAAGATATTCTTTTTATGACCATGGCATGAGCAGAGAGTACCAAATAGGAAGACGAGCTGGCTACCGTGATGACCAGCTTGGCCTTCGCCAACATAATATTCTATGACAACACCATGGTACTAATAACGCTCTCGAACTAAGAGAAATGATCAATGAAGGAGAGATATCAAACTAAAGTGAGGGATGGAAGAGGAAAGATGGGTCTTCCTCATACTCGTCATATGAAAACCTGATTTTTAAAGTTGCAAAGGGCGAGATTTGTGGCTCGAGATGGGAGAGGAGATTGGGGGAAGGAAGATGAAGCGGAAGATTTCTTCCAGGCCCCACATAAGGGAGTCCGATGGCCTACGTGGGGCTTGTCCTCGACTCATCAAACACAGAACGTAATGGGACCCATGTGAAGATTAAATATTATTGAAAAAATCAAAAATTCAAAAATGATGATTCCATTTGAAATCACTTGGTTCGAAATCACCAAATCCGGTTCAGAGTCGAAACTAAAACCACTCGATCTGCGCCAATTTCATTTCCACTGAACCGAGAATGGCAAAATGACAAGAACATAGTCCATAATAAGATAGAAAAAAAGATGAAAAAAGTCAACCAAGAATCACTGAGAAAGCAAGGAGGGAAATAACTTAAAAGCTATCTTTGACTTTGTGATTATTCCAAGACATCTCCAGGTCTCAAAATTATGTTCATTACTTTTCTCCGGAAGATCTGCTCCCAATTATTGATAACACAACAAGGATGCTCACTATTTAATCACTAGTATATTACTCTTCTTAAACAAAACTGAAGCCTAAAATTTACTGACATTGGTTGTCCTGATTGGTATGCAAATCAGTTGGGTTATCGGTGCATGTTAACTTGGCGGCTCCAGTGAGGTGTTCTAGGAAGTCTTCATGCGTATCTGACTTATGAAAATCCAATGAAATAGTTCTCCCACATGATCCTGAAGGCTGAGCTGCTCTTCTCTCCAGTTCTTCCTTGACATTCTGAGACAAAAATGAGAAATGAGAAAAAGCCTTTGCGGGAACAACAGAAGAATAAATACATTATTCATCTTGAATCACTCAAATGTCCGATGATCCATGCCAATATTTAATTTAACAGAATATTGAAAATAGTAGATCAAGCTTGAAAAAGATTGTGAAAAGAGCAGTCCAGATAAGTTTGTTTGACTCTGCTCACTGAAAAACAACTAAGTTCGCAAATAAAGATTGCATATGTCAAAATATTGTAGCCCTTCTTCCGTTCATCTATAAAATTCAGGCATTTCACTAATACAAACACTTAAAGAGAACACCTAATTTCTTTTACGTATTCCTACAAATTTATTCAATGCTTGTGGAGGATGAATAGCAGATTGTGTCGCATTCATCATCAGGAAAATTCCACAGAAAGAGGCATATAAAATGTCAAATATTGACAGATGAAGTGGACACAACCTCAATTTCTGAGAGACATCTCAAAAGTCCAAAAACTATCTTTAACCGGTCTCCTCAATAATATTTTTGAAAATATAACAACTTACAGCGGGCCAAGCCCTCTAAGGATAAAGGATGAGAGAACACACTAATACAACAGCTGCATACATGGCATAGGTGTTTGGGCTGAGGAACCCGAGAGAGCATGAGCTGAATTATATCATCAGCTAAAAGCAATCAATGTAGACTCAACCATTCAACTCAACTCCAGCAAAATATTTGAGTAAACAAATAGAGGAAAAGAAAAAGGGGATTCAGATAATTTCACAACAATTCACAACATTTACAATTGGATTAACCATAAGCAAACCAACCTAAAAGCATAAAGTAATATACAAGTAAAAAAAATTCTCAAGTAAACAAGCAGAAAAAATAAGATACAGAGACAGAATAAACATTAGTGTTATAGTGCTCTGAGCATGCACATCCTACATGACTTTCTAATGACTTTTCATAAAGATATCAACCCATAATGAAGCTGTGAAATTGGAGTCCCGTCGGCCAAGACTGTATCGAGCCTCTTAATATAATGATGTTCTATTTAGAAATTCCCCATTCATTCCTTTATTCATATCGAGTACAAGTTATGCAGCTTAAATTTTTTAGAAACTGTTTAATGAACCATTGATACATTTACTAAATTTTTATGCAAAAATCAAATATAGACTTGCAAATTTTGGCTTAAATTCGTTTTGATCCATGTGGGAGATACATATTCCATCTTATTCTAAATATACAGAATTGTTTACAATTTTACAATTACAGGTGAATTTACTTACCTCCATAACGTTTTTTATTCATCACTTTCACTATCTCATCTTTTATGTTCAACAATTTATGTTTGCCACTACATGTGCTACATATCAGAGGGACAGGTACAATCAAAGCAGTTCCTGAAATTTCCAATGACCACAAGGGGCAAATCTAAAAAAGAAAACCCTTTCAAAAGAAGTCAAAACAAGACAGAGAAATGTGGGATTGGGAAAAAAAACATAATAGTACTTCAAAGTGGATACAGATGCCGATGGACATGAGGTATCAGAATATAATATGGATGCATACCCCTATGTCCAACAGAAACCCATAGGAAACCAATGACTTTGAAAATATGATATTTGATATTTTGAGTGTGTGGGACATTAGAAGTTGCATTAAAAAAAAAAGACCTAGAAGCAAAAGGACCAAGAAGCACAAAAAGATTCATTTCATATATTTGATATCGTTGGATATTCCTATAGCATAATTAAAGAGTTTGATTAGTGTCCAACTCAAATACACATAAAATGTCATAACCTGATTAGATAGGATTCCTATAGTATAATTAATCCCTAGCATGGTGCATGTGAGGCATAACCCAGTAATGGCCTCATGCCATGACATGTCCTTTGACCATGTCCACGGGTAGCTCTTTTCTGCTTGAGCTCATTATCATGCCCCAATACTAAGTCAACTTTAATACCAATTGTGACAACCCGGATTGGGATAACTAGTCTGTTAACTTCATTGAATCAAAATTACCAATCAAAATACTTAAGTTGAAATTAACATCAGTACATCCGTCAAACCCCTATAAGTCAATCTTAGCCGTATCATATTTCTGATGTGAGACTAATTGATGTGTTACATAAAAACATGAGCCTACAAGTGTGGATATTAAACTACATGGAATACTAAATACAATTTCATGAACTTAACAACACAAAAAGAGTATAGCACATCTGAATTATTTTTATTTCATTAGCTTCATCACCATGCGAATTTTTCCAGCAAAAATTCATATGATCGACTCCTAGGAGACATAATAAAATTGAAAATTATTCTGATGACCTTCCTAAACTACAGAAATTCTCATTAGAGGGGGAACAACATCTGTTTCTCTGTTGCCTCCACACCTCCGTAAATTCGTCAAATTCACATCTAGCATTGAAGCCTCTATATTAAGGTAGATCTTCCCAGTCTTGGATTTTGTGAAATTCAATAGCAAGAGGAATCATTAGTGAGCATTTTGTTAGTTAAAAAAGTTGACCAAAAAAAAGTTTTAAATATCCAATATTCAGCTCAAGAGATGAATTGGGTGCATTCTAGATGCAAAGTTAATGCCAACCCAAGTGCAAATCAATATCCAAGCAACGATTTGAACATACTTCAATATGTGGCAGTCCTAAGGTATGTATGCCAAGACCCAACAATTGCAAAAAGCAGTTTACATGTGAATAAGATGGATGTGCAGCATCTATAATCTACATATTGAGAAGAAAAAAAAAAAAGGATATTGAGGAAATATGGGAAAATGAACTATAAAAGGATAAAAAGCAATATGAGAACTTTGTTGCAACTTCTATGATTATTCTTTGAAGAAACTCATGACTTTGACTATTAATTTATTTGATTACCCAACAATGGCTTCATCTACTACATAACCTTGAAACATAAGAAGTAAAATTGCACTTTCAATTTGAACGTACTGCAAATATGATATTGAAAACAATAAGCACCTAAGAATCGATCAAAACCAGCAACATGCACGAGGAGAAAACCAAATTAAGTACCAAAAGGATATATACGTCTGATGTGCAATCAAGAATCAGTAAAGCACAGAAATTCGAACCTGCAACATCCTCTGGTCAAATTTGGGAACTCCGATCTGCGTAACAGTGAGGGAACCAAAGAAGTTCCCCAGCAGCACGGCATCCGGTACCGGCAGCCCCCAAACCAGCCCAGAGACAAACCCACCCATGAAACTATCTCCAGCTCCAGTGGGATCGATCTGATCTGCATGAAACGGCGATACGTGCAGCTCCCCGTCCTTCCAGTAGACCCGGCACCCATCCTTCCCGTGAGTCACGATGACGCAGCACCACTTCCGCGCCTCTTCGATGTCCACGAAGGGGGCCTCCTCCGCGGAGGCCTTGAGGAACCCAATTCTCGGGAGAAGGTCGAAGAATTTGGTGCTCCTGAGCGGCACGAGCCTGACCGTGCCGTCGACAGGGTCGAAGGATCGGATCATCCCCTGGGCGTCCACGAGGACAACGCGGCAGAGGTCAATCATGCGGGCGAGGGTCTCAGGGAGGATCTCCCCCGCGACGCCGACCGCCAGGCCGTAGTCGAACCGAATGTCGTCGGGAAGGTCGGCGGGGAAGATCGGGTCGCAAGCGCGGACGCGGCGGAGGACGCGATCGTCGTGGTACCCTCCGGCAGCGGGGACAGGTGGGAAGTGGGCGTGAAAGAGGGTGGTGTGGGAGGAGGAGGAGACGATGCGGGGAGGGTGGGGGACGGCGTAGGCGAAGTCGGCGCCGACCTTGGCAACGTATAGGGAGGTGGAAGGGGCGAGGGCGTCGAGGACGTTAGAGACGAAGGAAGCAGCGCCACCGAGGGTCTCACCGACGGGGAGATCGCCTCGGAAGAGGACGTCGTGGCAATAGTTGCCAACGACTAGGCCGCCTAGGCGCTTGTGCTGCTGCGGCCCCCCGTCGACCCCGTACTCGCGCACCATCGCGGACCGCGGCGGGCGGCCGCGGATACTGGGGCTAGTCCCGTTCGGGTTTGCTGTGGCGGTGGGGGAGATGGGAGGAGGTGGCGATCCTCCATTGCGGAGACGCGTCGATCGTCCGCTTTTGTAAGGGAAGGGGAATCACGACACGCCCCACATTGGGAAGACCAAGTTATTAGGCATACAGATGCCGTTATCCCGTGGTGGGTAGATGACACGCGGGCTGATACATAATTTCAACCTAATTTTGATAAAAAAAATTTATCACCAAATAACATGTTAATATTATGTATCAACTAATAATTTATTTTTAAAAAAAATAAATGATGAAGACAAGATTCGAGTTGAGGATCCAACAATAAACTGTTAAAATTTTTACCAATTAAGATCTTTCTATAAGAGTTGATTCAATAATAATTTTCAGTAATTTAAGGTTAAATCAATTTGAATTAAGATAAGTGTTGAATTATTATTGTTTTGAAATCCATAAAATTTCATCATACCAAGTAATTTATTCACAAAGTGAGAAACACTGATTAAAGTGCTAAAGTTAACCGGCAACCTTTATATCGTGTCATAATATAATTTTCTGCTTCTCTTTTTTATTTTCTCCCTAGACTTGTGACATAGGTGAAAGATCGTATCCTCCACCAAGATTGAATTATATAGCATTTGCCAATTGGAGATTAAGCAGTTGACAATTGGAGATTATCAAATTGGAAACCTATGTTTGAAGTAAAAGATACAACTCATGATAGAGCTGCACCGTGTTCATTCAACAAAAGCTTTAGCTGCTTAAATTTCTCTTCAGTTATCTACATGAAGACGAGCCTGGAGAGTGTTCATCTTTCATTAAGTTTGTTTCGAACAAAATCGATTTGAGATCTTAAAATAACAACATGTAAAGAAGATCAAACGCCAGCACAACAATCATATACCATAACAAGATTTGAATAACACCAAAACCATACAAAAAATATAATCCACGAACTGGGAAGGCAATGCAAGGATTCAGCTTACTTCAATCTGGCTAACTAAACCATGTACAGACATCAGTACACCAAAGTAGAGAACTCATCAATCGATCATGAATTACACAGTTGGCATGGAGGTAGAGAGAACCACATATGCCAGGTACCGGAGGGCATCCTGAATTTTCTCGGCAGCGGTGGCTCCACCATCTCGGAGATGATACGTTATATCATTGGCCTTTTCCTGTACAGTACTCTGCTGGAGTTCTTGCTTATCAGAAGAAACACTTTGTATAGACGTCAGGTAAGCTTGTACTATGTCTGAGGTTCCTAGAAAAATAATGCCCATAAATGTGATTAGAAAATTCAGATAAATTTAAAAAGGCAACAAATCCGCTAGATCGTTTTTAATTGTTCCTGATTGTGCACATTTCTATTAGCAAAAGCATTAATTAGACAGCTTATATTTTAGAAATCAGTAAAGAAGTAACATAAGCTAATTGATAGCATCTGGTCTCCTAGAGAAAGCACAATAAGTAAAATAAACAATTCATTTAACTCAATCATCTAACACACCTGTAATAAAGCTGTTAGAAACTGTTTCGATGTTTCCAGACATGGACTGGGCCTTGTATCTGATGATCTTAGCTTTTGAGACAGCCTCTTCAGGCCAATCAATCTTTGGGGTTTCTCCTCCTGTTTCTTCATTCTTTCCTTTGTTTGCACTAGAGATAACTGATTTTCCAAGAATCAGAAGTTGCGATACCGCAGAGCAGCAAAGTTCTGACAGTCTCTGCATTTGAAATGCAATGAATCAATGATGAGGTACAACATGAGGACAACAAAATGATATAGTTCCTCGTCAAATTTGCACATGGATACACTCTGAGTGCATTGTGTCAAGTCTGTCAGTAGCTCGTTGAATTATATCATTTGCCGAAAGTCCTACAAGAACTGGTGTGAACCTGACACAATCAATGATCCATGATAAGAAAAAACTAAGAGCAAGGAAGTTTAACCTCACAGGATAACAAAATTAGCAGAACATGACATAATACTTATAAAGCTAGTTCAGACTTAAATTCAGTGTGGACCATCACAATCATATGTTGCTTTAGGTAAGTCACTGAGAGATGCAATCATATCAAAGAATTAGTTAACTATCATGAGTTTTAAATTGAGTGATAGACAGTATCAAGTAAATTTAACTATTCTGATTGCATTACCCCGAGGCAATATCAGCAGCTCTCCTGACACTTGAATCACATAACTTTGTCATCTCGACATCACTGTCGCCATTTAAGGTCTCAATATTTTTTCCTTTATTTGAATCTTCATCATTTCCTTCAACATCAGCCGCCAGACTGAAGATTTGCTGGATCTGTTGTAGTTTAGCATCATAAAGGGATTTCTGTTCTGCTAAAAGTTTTGCTTTTCTCCTGTTAAACAACAAAGCGTAATGGCTTGACAGTGCTTCCAGTTCCTGCATCCAAATAGTTAGTGAACTTTAGGAAGAGTCCACTACAAGCATAAACCAGTGGTATTCTGGTAGGAATCCCACTTAGTAGTAAGTAGTACCTCAAGCAGATCAGGACCCCCGTAAATATAAAAGCACCTATCAAATGAAACTTCCTCTAACTGTTCCTCATCATCTTGTTGGTGAACCTCATTAGGACTCTTCTCAAATTCAAGACCAGTCTCTGCAATGAGCAGCTCCATAGTCTCTTTTCCAACCCGCTCAAGCACTTCCACCCCCTTAGTTGTAAAAGTCTTACCAGTCTATATTGCAAAAGCAAGGATGAAATGATCAACCTACGGAGAGAAACATATAAAGCCAAGCCAATACTGGTGACATGCGAAGGAATTTTTGGTTGACAAGGAAACTGACTTCTATAATTGATGGGGCAAAAGAAGTGGCTTTGCCGGGCAGGTTTCCCTGCTGAATGGAATCAGCTAGACTTGCAGCAGAAATCTCCAACCTGAAAGACACAGCTTCATGTCAGGTAGTTAAACTTACTGAAAATTAATGTACAACACCAATATAGTTTTGCTGCTCACAAAAGAATAGACAGCATGAACGTAGAAAGACTACTCCAAATTAATTAGCTCCAAGAGTAGAGCCTAAAAAGATAAACATCGAGGGACTGTCGTTCTGAGATAGCATACATGTGAATTGATATGATACACATCATGAAATTTCCAAATCTCACTTCCATAACTGGCTGGCTTGAAATTAAAGATGGTTATAGGAATACTAAACAGAAGTTGAAATGACAATTGTCATCTCTTTAGCAGGTAATAAATCCATGATACAGATACATAAAATATCTTCCTGATGCTCAATAATAATGCACAATGGCACATAAAGCTGATACTCAATCAGTCTCCAATGGTTGATAACATATCAAACCGGGTTAGAACTTGGAAGAAACCCAAATAATATGGGTTCAACTGTTGTAAATGATCCAAATTATGGCATTTAAACTATTAGGAACATAAAGAATAAAACAACAGTAGCCAAAGGTGTTAAAAATAGCTGGTAAGATATAATACATCTTTATCCATTTCAACAAAATGCAACTGCTTCTGCAAGAACAACCATGCACCAATCAAGTTAGTCCACTAGGTTAAGATGCACATAATATTCAGACTTGTCTGAAAGTGTCGATTGAATTTTCAGAGGTTGATGTATGATATAAACGAGGAACACAAGAGCTACAGAACTGCAAATGTCTATACATTCATTTCAGCTATTTAGCGAGTGTATTTCTCAGTTTAACGAATGTTGAGATTATAACATGTTCAATGATGTACTACATAATGGACAGAGACGGAAGAAATGAAATTGCGTACTTGCTGACAAGGCTTGAACCGCCTTTCCAAGCACTACCCAACGCACTCCATGCTCCTGAAGCAAAAGTTTCCACTGAATTGTCAAGTACTTTGAGACCCTACAAACAAGCATGTCAAAGAATCACCACCAAAAGACAGGACAAAAGATGCATAAGATGTATCCCAATATGAAGTCATCTATAATCATTGCAGCGGATCTCCATCTCTTGAATGATTGATTCACCTGACCGAACAGAGAATCTTCACTAGCTTTCTCCAGTTTATCAAGCGCGGACTTGCGAAGTCTGTCGTCCTCATGCTCCTCCTCCCCTTCTTCTTCTTCTCCCCCTCTGGAGTACTTCTTCGTGACCTCATCGGTTGTTTCGGAATCAGAATCCGCAATCTCCAGGTCGGTGATGCCTTTGGTTGCATTCTTAACGACTTCAACTGCCTGAATCCCAAACAAGAACACAATTCATTTACCAAATTTCTTCACATATTTGCCGACCCAGTTTAAGATGCAACAGTAGACAGAATAATCGAATAAGAAACAGCAGAAGATCATGTACATTTCTGGAGATGTCTTCCGCGGCCTTTTGGAGATCCGAGAACATGGAGAAAGAGGAGATACCCCAGCTGCCCCATCCGCCTCCGCTGCCTCCTTGCGGCTTCTCTTCCTGGTTCTTGGGAGGACTCTTGCGGCCCTCCTCCTCCTCCATTCGCTAGGGTTTAGATCTCTCCGATCGAGTCGCTTCCGATTTTTTTTAACACCTCCGATCCGCCTTCGTTCGGCGCTCGAAGTGAAGGATCACAGAGCGGCGCTCAATCTCTTCTTCCCTCCTTTGCGAACGATAAATAATGGCCGGAGAAGTCGTCGGATCTGATCGAGCGAGAGAAGAAAACTGCGGCGTCTGAACGCACAGATCTCATCGACTGGACGCCACGTAAGTCGCGGACGCCTGCGAACGCAGGAAGGTCAGGTGATGTGGATTGCCTTCTTTGAACCAACGCGGCAAGGTTGGCCACGTGGATAGTTAGGGCTCCACGCGTCGGATAGTCGAGATTTTGCTTCATTTTATAACTATTTTGTTTTAATTTTATGAAACAAACTTTTTCTTTTTGGCCTAATCCTGTTTTTATTCGCAGCTGATTCTTGTCCTTGCATCTTGCATGAATCTGTTGTTATCAATGTTGTGGCTTTTGATAATGAAAATCTAATTTGCACTATTAGATTTCCACATGTGGGCATGCCTGGTCATTGTATTAATTATTTTTATAATTATTAATTATAATCTATCATATTTTTTTTTAGAGATATATGTCATTTATCAATGCAATCGTAAATAGAATCGATCCAAGTTCAAGTTTTAAGGGTTTAATCACAACTTATGTCGAGGGATATAAGTGCATATATCTATTATATTCTTTCATATTTATCGTTACGTTGATGTCATTGATTGTAAAGTCATCGTGGCTTGGTTCGATCTCAAAGGTGCAAGCTCATTTAGAGGTCATGGAGGTCATGAGAGGATGTTGGAACAAGAAGTAAATCCAATTAATGTGATCCCAAGGCGTTATTTGCTAACCAAAGATAAATTTGGTGTTGTCCCAAAGTACATCTTTGTCTTATCGAAATCCCTGCATAAGCGGTTAGCATCGGAAAGAATGTTTCTCACTTGATTCCTTGGATAGTAAAATTAGTTAGGGAGTGAAAATAATAAAGATGCTTGCCCTTTTAGGGTTTAGAACTTGTTTTTATATTTATACTATCGATGGAGTGCAATCGATAGTTGGTCAAGAGACCCCTCACCTTATGCAGGGGCTCATTTATGTCCACGTCTAGAGAGCACGCCTCTCTAAGGGTGGCATTAGGAAATAACGATTGAGAGAGTATCGTTTGTCAAAGCTGAAACATGTTTAGGGTAAATAAAGGATGGTCCCTTGTGCCATGCATCTGGAAAGAGGAAACAGGAGAAATGAGCCACATTGGTTGGGATTAATACTCTCTACATCCAAACATGCATGTCTTTCCAAAATTATAGTTGACAGTAAAAGATATATTATCTGCTAGAGGTGATCCATTCAAAAAAGAAACCGAAGGGATGGACCTCGTTGTTAGGGATTAATCCATCTTGTGGTTGGCTTATGCAACCCTCTCAGAGATCGAGGTTGGTAGGGGTTGAAGGATCGTGCTCCCACCGACGACTGCTGAAAGGGGATGCTAGTTCTTCCGTGCACATCATAGTGATAATTTACAATTCAGTGAGTAAGTAGTATGATGTTTTCATTAGCAGA
This sequence comes from Musa beccarii, assembly GCA_024322285.1. NCBI lineage: Eukaryota > Viridiplantae > Streptophyta > Magnoliopsida > Zingiberales > Musaceae > Musa > Musa beccarii. Next base: position 51,141,889 of record CM044399.1, read on the forward strand.
CAACGAATGGATCTGATAAATAAAATAGAAAAAAGTTATTAAACGAGGATCATTTTCGAAAGAATCTACTTTCTTTCTCTTATCGGATAATAGGTTTGTTGTATGAATATGAATATAATTGAATTCCCTTATCGGATAATAGGTTTGTTGTATGAATATGAATATAATTGAAAAAAATATAACGAAGATAAATTTATAACAAAAAATAATGATTAATATATTTTGATTTCGAAGACCAAAATACCATTATTTTATGACCGCCGTCCCCGTCGGTTCCGAAGCTGGATAATTTAACATCTGTTAGTGATTGGATCCAACATAAGTTGTTAGTGGATAAGAACTCATTCGTTTGTCATATTAAATGGTACGCTAAATATCTATATTTGTATATGAAATTTGCCTTATTTTAATGAAGAGACTTATCTAGGACGAAGGTGATGCAAAATATCTCGGGCACCTAAGCACCTGCCGACACCCACAAAAACCACTCTTACAGGCTGACTGGTTTCAGAGTGGATAAGCTCGGCTGGGCGCTCTTTATAAGCGTTCGCCGGGCCTCACCGTCCTAATTGTAGCTGGTACGCTTCGGAGTGTCTTCTGGAGCTGTTGCTTGCCATTGTTCTTGCTCTCGTCTCTGCTACGATGTCCAACCAAGTGGATACGTGGACGGCCGAGCTCGCGAAGCTGCGGGACAAGGGTCGTGCTGCTTTCTCCGGGAGTTCGACCCCGAGGGCGGAGGCGGAGCGAGCCAGCGAACCCGATGGCCGTCCTCTGAGCCAGGCAATACGGACCAAGCCTCGCTCTGTGCGTCTGCCTTGCACCGAAGCAGCTTTGTCCATGGTTGTGGATTGTGTCAGCCCTTAGGTTCAGAGCCCGCCCGCGAACTGCTTGTTATTCTAAGGAGTCGTTTAAGTTATTTTGTGTGTGTACAGCTATGGATCCACCTCCTGCACTATGTATAAATCTGCTTCTTTGTGTTCGAACCAGGCTTTGATCTGAGAGCTCTCTATATGCTCATAAGATAATATAATTAAAAGAAAAACACTTTGATTATATCCATGAAAAAATAATATTCTTTGACAATGATTTGTTAGGTGTAATATTTGCTACCCATCGGGACTTGATGTCGATGGAAACTGTTCGTATTAAGATCGATTTAGGGATCTCAAGCTATAGTTACGATTTACAAGGCTCCTCGATTGCTTGTAATTAGGGATCCGTCTTCTCTCTATCTATATTTCATCTCGTGAAATTTATTGATTTTAAAGATTTTATCATGACCTCAGCCGATAATGGTCTTCTCATACAGATGTGGTGATCCGACTCGGTCGTAGAGATTTAGTTTCTCGATGCTCCTATCTTTTGTCATGGGGATTCTATCGTCGATACTCCGCCAAGATCTATAATCGAGATCAGATTGGATTATTTCGCAAATCTAATGGGCAATAAATCTTGAGACTCACATCGTAGTATTTAGGAGCCCTAATTTAATTTAAATTACTTGATAGAATTTTAATTGAATTCTAACTCATTGATTAATTAAAATTAACATTAAGTCAGAGATCTAAGTAGGTAGATAAAGTCTTTATTTAATTAAAATTTATTGCATAAATATATCATTAAGGGAGAGGTATGGAGAAAGACCGTTTGGGTGCTGTTAAGGTTTTTTATTTTAATTTAAAAAAGATTGAAAAAGAATATTCTAAGTTTATGTAATAGCAGATGTTTTAGACTGAATTTTGATTAATTTCAAAGGTAATTTTTTTATATAATAAAAATTTTAATTTATTCTATAGACGTAAACTTGAATCATATCTTTATCGGATATTCTTTGGTTATTTATTTTTATTTTTAAGTCTTCTCATCCTACGGCATCTATACATATAGGATATTTATGATGTAATCAATTTTTTTATTTTTTATTTTTATTCTTTTAAAATTTTATTATTCAAAAAAATTATTTTAATTAAAGAGTCGAAATAAATGCTTACCCGTTCGATGGTATCTGACAAAACGAAGAAGAAGCTGGACTTCGTGACCTATCGATTACATCGAAGGTCATGAAACGATTGCCTTCTTCTTTGTTCCTTACTTTTTTGGGAGGTCATTAACAACGCTTTGTCTTCCTAACATGAATCGATTACATTTATACAGTTTTTGGTTCACGAATGAAGAAGATTAGTCCACGGAACAATACAGATCTAGAAAATGTTCGAGTAAGATCAACATAATGCAACCGATGTTTCAAATGACAAAAAATTATTACACATATTTCCATCTTAAATTAGTTTTTTTTTTTTTTTGCAGTTATCCTATAATTTTAAGTTTTAAAAAAATCAAATAATTGACTATTATTATAGGTATCAGATTCTTAGCAGCGTGGACGGATGATAGGAAAGGTCCATCAAAACCGTCCATCCCATCATAATTATTAATCTCAGCCATCTGTTCGTCTCAAATTAAAATAGAAGTATTAACAAAATCGAGTTGACCAAGTTGGAATTCAGGAAACGGACGGACGGGAACGAGGAAGAGGTTGTCTGCGGCCGTGCGCAATCCACCTCCGTTGCGTTCTCTCGTCCTCACACCTGTCAATCTATACTTCCGCAGTTGTCTCGGCCCTTCTTCGCTCGTCTCCAACACCCCATCTCCTATTTGTATATACACCACGTCGCCCATTCGCCAACCTTTACTCCTTCCAAACCCCGCTTGCCCCATCTCCTCTTCCTGTCATATCTTTTCCTTTTGTTGGTCGTCGTGGTCCTACGTTTCGCGTTCTATATATTGAAGAGCATATATATCAGAAAGGGGTTGATGAGGGAGGGAGGCGGCAGCAGCGGTGGGAGTGGGCACAGCGCCGCCATGTACGCCGACATGCCCATGCCGCACTCTGACCCGCTCATGCACCAGTCCTCCGCGGATGAGGACTCCTTCATGCGACACAGCAGCTCCTCCACCACGGCCAGCTCTGGGTTCTACTCCGACTACCCCATGGCCATGAGCGGCGAGAGCTCCCCTTTCATCATGTCCCCGTGGCACCAGTCCTCCCCCCACCCGGCCAATGACCCCGCCTTCGCGGATGCCACCGCTGGGCTCCCCTTCACTGGCCTCATCAGCTCCCTGGTGCGCGAGGAGGGTCACATTTACTCGCTCGCTGCCATTGGCGACCTTCTCTACACCGGATCTGACAGCAAGAATATCCGGGTGTGGAAGAACCAGAAGGACTTCGCCGGGTTCAAGTCCAGCAGCGGGCTCGTCAAGGCCATCGTCATCGCGGCGGATCGCATCTTCACCGGCCACCAGGACGGCAAGATCCGGGTATGGAGGGTGTCCCCCAAGAGCGCCACCGTACACAAGCGTATTGGGAGCCTCCCCAGGCTCAAGGACGTCATCCGGAGCTCGCTGAAGCCGTCCAACTACGTCGAGGTCCGTCGCCATCGCAGCGCCCTCTGGATTCGCCACTCCGATGCCATATCGTGCCTGTGCCTCGACGAGGACCAGGGGCTCCTCTACTCGAGCTCCTGGGACAAGACCTTTAAGGTGTGGCGGATATCTGACTCGAGGTGCCTGGAGTCTGTCATCGCCCATGACGACGCCGTCAACTCGGTTGTGACCGCCTTCGGTGGGCTCGTCTTTACCGGCTCCGCCGACGGCACCGTCAAGGTGTGGCGGCGGGAGCTGCAGGTGAAGAGCACCAAGCACTCCCCGGTGCAGACGCTGCTCAAGCAGGAGTCCGCTGTGACCTCGCTCGCGGTCAGCCCGACAGCGCCTGTCCTCTACTGCGGCTCCTCCGACGGGATCATTAACTTCTGGGAGGGGGAAGGGCAACTCTCCCACGGCGGAGTGCTGCGAGGCCACAAAATGGCAGTGCTCTGCCTCGCCGCGGCCGGAAGCCTCCTGCTGAGCGGCTCCGCTGACAAGAATATCTGCGTATGGCTGCGCGAGGGCGCGGTGCACAACTGCCTCTCGGTGCTCAGCGGCCACTCGGGACCGGTCAAGTGCCTCGCGATAGTGACGGACACTGGCGGCGAGGAGGAGGGCCGCGGCGGCACCGCCGCGAGTTGGATCGTGTACAGCGGCAGCCTAGACAAGTCGGTGAAGGTGTGGCGGGTGTCGGAGCAGGCACCGGAGGCGTTGCTGAGGGCGCCGCTGCACGTGCCGGTGCACCCGGAGGGGTCGGGGGCGTACGGCGGCAGGGCGGAGTAAGCTTATAGCAGCGTGGTGGGCCAAGACAACGAGGGGCCCATGGCGCGAGTACAGGTAGCCGCCTGAGATCCTTGATGCGGCGGCGCTTACGAACACCACCAGCGAGGTCTGCCGCGAAGCAGACGCTATTCGTTAGTTCTCCCTTCGAATCGGGGCTGAAAGAAGCGTGCATGTGCGAGCATCAATATTCGTGCACCCTTGTCACTTGCATGTCGATCGACTTGTGAGTTGAGGAAGATAATGGTGTTGGTGCACATGTGGCTGATGGCTATGCTAAGATTTGGTGAGATAGATGATTTGTAAACATTTCGAGGGTAAGATTGGTAATCCATGGCTGATTGGGACCTAAAAAGTGAATTGCATGCAATTTGTGTTGTACTTTTAATTATTATTCCTGCCTCTTTCGATTTGTTGTCAGAGCAAGGTGAATGATCTGCTTTGCGGTGCGATGATTCGGAGCCCTTAGTGGGAGGCTTTGGGCCGAACCTGGATTGTGTTTCTGGTTTCTCGATGGCCTCGTTTGGGCCTCTCTTCCTAGCAAACTGAGGCTGTTGCTAGATAAATTTTCCCATGTAAACTTTTAGCCTTTTAGTTCTGAAATCAATGCAAGGAAAATCAAATTAAGGTTATATTTTTCATAAACAAACACTACGAGGTCATCGACATTTCGACAAACATTACGAAGTCAGGAGTCAGTCGATCTCACAGCCTAGAAAGTCAACAGCTGGGTGGGAGCAACGATGTGCCAGTCCACATCAAACGCTACGTTAGCTGGGCAGCGAAATGAACAACAACGGTGACTTTATTCGTCTGCCACGTGCATCACGTCGTTGACCTCGAGAGAGGTCTGCAGGGCAAGAAGGCAAAGGTACTGAAGAACATGGCGATGCTTAACGTTCATTCTCCCGTTTTCTCTGCGTGCTCCGTGTTGATGAGCCTGCTCTTTGCTTACTCTGCATCAGTTCAGCTGGATGATCCAGGCAAGCAAATTTCCCCATCTTTCCTGAGCTTTTATTTTTACTAGTATTCTTATGATCTTTTTCTTTCAGATTGGTACTTTTGGTTCCCACTCTATGCCTTTGCATTCGGCATCAATCTTCTCCACTGTGGCTTCACCTCCAACACCCTGAGTCGATCGGCCGTGTCGGTCCTCTGTGCTGGGATTCTCTTGCTCGCGAAGGTCATAGTGGAGGGCTATGTCAAAGGGTTGGCTGGGCTTTGGTCCTTGAACATGCGCGAGAGGGTTGTGAGGGAGAAGCTTGGGAGTGCGTTGGTGGTGATGTCCATGCTTCTGCATCTCAAAGCTTCTCATGCTTTGAAGGAGGCCAAGAAAGGAAGAGGAGAACAGGCAGCAAGATCTGCTGAATCCGGTAATCTCGCTCTCTTGTTCTTCATCACTCGTCAAGAATCTGCTATGATTTCAACTACTTACAGTCAAAGAGCATGCTTAAGTTTTCAGAAATTTAGTGAATCCTCATGATGGTTTTTTTAGTTGAAAAAAGAATTCTTATAGATTTATTACCAACAAGAAGAGATAAATGTTTCACATGAGTTAACAATGGCTTCGGCCAAATCAGGATCAGTCTCATCATTTGCAACAAGAAATCTGGAATTAATTTGACCATAGATTATTTGCAGGGATGGTGATTCTTGTGGCAGCGAGCATTGGACTCACCATGCACTTCTTCCTCACTGTTCAAGAACACATGAAGTTTTGACTGCAGGACTGTAAAGAGCTCCTCATGATCAGAATGTATATAAATCTACTAAATTATGTATCGTTATCTTTTCCATTCAGAATGTTTTGCACAAAATGCGGATGTGGGTGACGCACTTCAACTCTATTTTGACATATAAATCATCTTGCTGCAGCCAATTGTGATACTTTTTTTCTTCCCTTTCCATTCTTAGAGATTTAACTCTCCCTGGATCTCAAAGTTTCATCAGCTCTCAATGCTCTGTTCCTTACGGATTAGGTAGCAGAAACATACCATGGAGGAGGAGAAAAACATCTTAATAACACTTAAAAGGGGAGAATAATTACTGCAATAATTTGTAATTCTGTCGTAATTACTGCAATAATTACAAACATAACATGGTTGTAATTCTGTCCTCAACAAATCACGAAACGATTCGTCAATAATTTGCTGATTTCCAGAACTATTTTATTTGATTACAAGGAATTATCTGTTGCACACATGTGATGGAAGTGCTGAAGAGATTATACACGTTTTATCTTTCATGTGAAACGTAGAGCCATCCTTCATTAATTCTTTTGTCCAATTGCTTAGCCACGGACGATCCCCTGAGATGACGAGAAAAAGCAGCCCCAACGTCATCTGGTGTGTCATTTAATTTCCATTATCAATCAACTACTATTTCTAGCATTCATGGCTCCTGTTCCTCTAATTGTTGGCCGCCTATCTCCGACGACCTCGGTGGTGACTCAACCATAGAGATGAAGCAGTGAAAAGAACGTGGACAAAACACCAAAGAAACACAGTAGTGTCACCAATCAGTATTCCTGTAATCATCCCCCAACACCGATGTGTTCATAGGTATACAAAGAGAAAGGAAGAGAGGAAAACCTGCAATACAATTCTATACCATAGATTTCTATGTTCTTGCTATATATTTGTTGCACTAATTGTCCAGTCCAAGAAGCTGAAAACTAGGTAGGATCTTCTTATCTAATCTTATACTTCCTTTGGATCGTGTTAACAGCCGCCCAAGTCCCTAACTGAGAACCGGCTCTTCTCGGACGTACCGCCGCCGGCATGCCGTAGCCCGAGCGTGAGCGACACGTCTCCGGCGGCGCCCAGTCGCATTCGCGCAGCCGGCCCCAATTCAGAGGTGGTGGCAGCCCCGTAGTAGTGGTACACGTCGCCGATTTGTCCTACACCGACAAGGACACTGTCATCGACTCCGCTGCTTGGCTGGTGGGCCGCGCTCAGACCCGGCGGTGGGTTGTCGGAGGAGGACGCGAACCGATGATTGCGGTGGCTGATGGAGGATGTGCTGGGAGAGGCGTCGCTCTCGGACGCCGCATTGGTTCCCAGTCCCTGGCTTTGCTGCTGCTGTTGCATTGGTGATGGCGCTCTTTGTTGGTTTGTTTCTTTCTCTGTTCCATCATCCTCTTTGGACTCCTGCAGGTACATCTGCTCCACCATTGGCTTCCATAGCCTCACCCTTGCATTGATGAACCAGTTGGAAACCTGGTACACATGTAAAACCATCAGGTCTACATCTTTGGTTAGCGGCTGAGATAGACTTATATTGGTCTTCCAGGAGAGTGGCAAGTGAAAAGATACAGAAACCCCAGAAAACAAAAGGGAGATAAACCCTGGTCGACTCAATCCAAGTTAAAAGAAACGTTCCAGGTTTAGTCCCGTTAAAGCGGGGAGGTGACACTGCAAGTAGTACTTGTATCTCGTTGTATTAATGTTTCTGCTCGAACTCTATGGTAAAGTCATCATTTTCTTGGTTGAAATATTTGGATTCCAAAACCTGATGTGTTTCGTATGATTGAGGGATGAAAGGACAGACCTGATTTCTGGATAAACCTGTCTGCCTCGCCAACAAATGCTTATCTGCATCACTGGGATACCTGAGTTGAAAATGACATCAGTACGTCCCAAAGATCCACAGTCCATCACCAACTAGCTATATATATATTAAATATTGCTACGGACATTAAACTAATGAATTAGTGAATGCTGAATGGAGAAGCTTTTGTGGTGCAAGGACAACACACAAGGACATGGCAGTGCTGAATTGTTGATAGATTGGTATAATTGATGATACTAAAATTACACCAAGGGAAATGGAGGGACAAAAATAAAAGAAGAAAATGCTCTATGATGTCAGCTCCTCTCACACAGAGCAACTGAATGCCAACTAAGGGTGCACAGAAAGCATGCAGAAACCTGCAGCACGAATTGCAATAACAACATCTTCGAAGCTTTTGGCAAGTAACTCTTATTCATGTTGCAGGTGGTGCCGGAGGAAGAGGAGAAAAAGGATGTGTGTCTTAAGAAAGATCATGTATGGATAGATGAAGAGTCCGTCTATAGATAGTATGGTAGGAAGGGAAGATGGTCTTACGGGTGAAGGAAGTGCTCGAAGAGCCAACCCCTCAGGATGTTGACGGAGCGCTCCGGCAATCCGCGCTGAGGCCTCCAGGCTTCCTGCTCCATCATTCCCATCTGACTGAAGGCCTGCTGCTGCCGCAAGCTCTGGTCGAGCAGCCGGAGCCTGGGGGTGTCTCCCTTGGTGATGCCCGAGCTGCTCGCACCTTCTCTGTCGCCTAGGAGTTCGCATGTCTGCTTCAGTTGTGCGACGATTGCGTCCTTGAGGCACCGGAAGTGCCGCGACATGGCCTTCTGCGCTAGAGCGGTGTAGGGCGTTGCAGCTCCAAACCCCATTACCGAGTCGAAGGAATTCACCACCATCTGCATTTGATCGCAGTAGTGGCTGTATCTTCTGTCGACCTGCGAAGATCAAAGATAGAGAGCGCCATGATTGCCTTGCAGTTACTATTGTACTATTATAAAGGACTAGGGAAACGATAGAGGACAAGAAAAACAACTACACTTGCCGAAGGTTAAGCTAAATGAGCTGTAGAAATCCAAACCAAGTACAATGATTAATTCTCCTATCGTATCATGCTGCTACGATGATGCGGATTGAAGAGTATATAAGAAAGACAAATATTACAATGTGCCCACGGAGACTATAAGCAATACTTTATGGAAAGCAAGGGTCGGCCTGGGGTTCCTGAGATCATCTAAATCCCTTTCTCCTCCTCAGCAGGAAGATATGTACACGCATCTCTATCCTTAGTGTTGTATGTCTACTTAAGCAGCGTTTCCATGAAGAGACAATGAGATCTCTTGGAGTTTGTAACCCTACAGAAGGAAATTAAGAAGAGGAGTAGAGCCATGGATACGTGAAGGCCATTGTTTCACCAAACAAGAGCCATGGTTACTTGTTGGAAACTACCTCTATAGTTGTAATCTATTCGACCTATGGGAATAGATAATGAGAAGTACAACGACCACTATCAAAAAATCTTGTTAAAAATGACCTGAGAATCAATTCAACCACTTTCTTTGGCAACCAAGGACTGATGAGTAAAATATTTGCTGCTGAAGGCAAATTTTTCACTATGTGAAATGAGGGAGGAGGAGGTAGGTCTACGTGAAGCTATCTACAATAATTGTCACAAGAGATAGAGCAGGTCAGAAAGAGTGATTAGTACATGCCTCGTCAAGCATGGAGATGAGCTTGGTTTTCTTTCTCTGGTGCTCAAATCTGTCAGCGGGAGACAAGGGAGGGACATCCTTGGAAGAGGAGGTAGATGCAGCAGCCGCACTAGACGCACCGCCGCCGCCGCCGCCGCCGCCGCCGCCGCTACTAGGGTTACGGTTAATGTTGGATGACCCGCCGCGGTGCCTCCCTACCCTACTCCCTTTCAATTGCCCGCTCATCACGCTGCAGAACTCCTCCAGTAGCTCCTGCGCCGCCTTTGCATACTTGGAGTTCCTCAATACAGTCACCATACTCATGCCGGCATAGCCCATGTGGAACTGCTGACCATGGCCATGAACATGGCCTTGCAAATGTAACGTAGGGTGCTGCTGCTGGTTGCTGAAGTACAACGCACCTTCTCTAACTCTTAGATCATCAGCTTTGGCCATCTCCAAGTGCTGCAGAGATGAAGAGAGCGATAACGACAGCCCTTGGCCTTCTACCAGTCTCCCACCAAAGGGAGTCTCGCCAAAGGATTGAAAGGCTTGATGAGGATGATGTTGCTGGTGGAGAGTTGGGGCAGCAGTTGGTGGAGGTGGAGATGGAGACCTTGGATGCTGCTGCTGTGATGGTGGCTGCGTTGGAGGGTTCATGAGAAATAGCTGCATCGCAGCATCTGGATCGGTGTTCAAACCCGTCACCTGATGCTGCTGCTGGTTCCCTTGTCGGTTCGGCCCGTACCAGTCCCCGGAAAAGCCGGTCACGGCCGTTTGCCTCGGCGGGAGATGATAACTACCCGAGATCTGGTTGGCATGCAGGTCGATTGGCGTTGGTCCGGGCGCCGGGAAACTGAACATGTCTGACAACATGTTGCCGGCACCGACAGCGGCGGATTCGTAGATGCTTGGCTCCCCTCCTTGCTCCTCGATCGGGACTAGCGGGGGTCCGGCGGCATCGAACCCTTGCACCCTTAGCTTGTCCCTCCTGCTTTGCTGAGCGATGTGGTGATGCTGCTGCTCCTGGTTTGCAGAGCGATCGAAGCCCTCGGAGAAGCTGAAGATGCCTGGGTGGAAGCCTTGGGACATAGACGTCGTCGGAGAATTAGGCCCGGGCTGCGGCCTCGAAAGGACCTTGGTTGGGCTGAGGTAGGAGAAGGGAAGCTGAGACGGTTGTGTCGCTATTCCCATGCTGCCCTCTCTTTCTTCATCATCATGGCAGTCCAATTAACGTTACGCCAGCTGCACACAGGTAGCCATGAAGCGATCAAAACAAGAGATCCAGCAAGAAGAAAACCATGGACAAACATAAGAAACATCGCGAGAACTCTTAAATATCTTCTTTCCTCTCTTGCTGGTGTCTTTGTGTCACGGTGGTGGTGGTGGTGATTCTCAGAGATGTATAGGTTCTTACCTTGGATCGCCTTGCGCTTTAGGAAAACGTTAGACCATGAAGACATCATGGTCTTGCTGCGTAATTGAAAACCTCTTCCAGGGCTCCTCCATCTCTGTCTACCCTGTCTCCCTCTTTTCTTCTGCTTGTTCTTTTTCTTCCTCTACTCTCCTCCTCCTACAATCGCCTTCCGAAACCAAAGGGAAGAAAAAAGGGACGGAGGCGGATCGTAGAAAGACAAAAAAGAACAGGTCGCTATTCCTCCTCCTCTCCCCTTTGACAGCTGCTTACATTTCTATATTTCTTTTCTCTCCAATTTGACTACCACTCTACGTGACAAATGACCATTTGAGCCCCCACTGTTCATACTCTTAAGGACAAATGACACCCTCCCTCTCCATTACAATCACAATGGTGTGTGCCTACTTTTCTTCGATGAAATCTGCACCAGTTTTAATACAAGCCTAGTCCTGCTTTAGGTAAAACTTGGCCACCAGTGGCCGGCGATGCCAAGGAAATGTAGGCAGGGCATTCATGTCATTGCCCTACCCGCCTGCATTGGAGGCCCAGCTTAAAGCTGATGATAAGGTTGTGAGGCTCAAACCACCGCCATTAAAGGACCTCCAAGTTGAGCCTGAAGAAGATTCCACAGCGATCGCAAGTGGTCTCCGTTGGATCTTGATCCAGCGGCCGATCGAGGCAGACGTGTACTTTGTCGGTTATGCCTACAGGGTGACGATCCATTGGCTCATTCATCCATTATTTGCCTGTGCTGATGCCGACTCGACAGCGACTCCTGTGATCACCTCAGACCTTCGTCACCTCATTCCGGTCATCCATGTCGATTCCACCCTCATGGAGTTAGTACAGACGGTATTTTGCACCAAAGACGGTCGGCTAATTTGGATGATTATTGAACCCAAGCGAACTCTTCACGCGAAGCTAAATTATGATTAGCTTAACACGCAAAGGTGGGCTGGCACGTGTCGGGTAGGCGGTTTCCCCGTGAACGGGGAACCCCCCGCTCGCGTGGCTGTGGCCGTGACACGAGTCCTCTGATGGCGACCAACTGCCAACCCGAAGTCCTATTAACATAATTCATTTTATTTATCTGCCGACGGGGACATGACGGCGACCTAAGGGCGCCGTGTGGGGGTCACTGCGGGCCCCGGTCTTGGAAAGCTACAGGAGAGGCGGGCCGACGGGGGCCCCGTCCGTTCCTGCCCTTTCGCAGGCCGATCCGCCTCCCACGGACCCCACGTTTCCACAGTGGACCACATTTCCACCCACAACGGCAGCGTGGCTCCCACAAACAGTTGTAATTCTTTTCTTCGCCAGAGGACGATAAATAATTCTTTCTTGGTCGTATTGGACTGTGACCAAAGATTCAATCAGCGTAAGCCAATAGCCGTGGAAATTGGGAGCAATTGAAATCAGTCATTATTTCAAAAACAAAAGAAAACTATGAAATTTTGAGGAAAAGTGACATTTTCCGTATACGTCAGAGTGATAGCACAGTTCAAGTCGGCTCCAAATTTTTTGGACGACTAGTAGTATATTCCTAAATCATTTTCCATTCAGAAAGTTCCAACGGGAACAACAAGCATTTCATTCAACGAAGCAAAAAAAGTAGAACGCCATGTTGACGCCTCATCGTTCTATTATTCTTATACGTAGGTATATATTTTACGTGAGAAGAAATTGGCAGCGTAAAGTGCCTCATCATTCTTAGTTCCGGTGGCTTTCGATCGTTGAAGCATCTAAATCCGGCAACATCTCATCTTTCTCTGCGCCACCAACACGGCCACGATAACGATTTCTAGCAGTAGAACAGGAAATGGGTTATGAGATTCAGACCAACTCTTGCATGCGAATTGGCCCTCGTCACAAGACCGACCCAAAACATTTCGTTCCATCTGTTTGCTTTGGGTCTGATTGAGGCCACAATGCAAGCGATCAAAGGAGAGGAATCTGCAAGCGTTGTGAGCGCAGGCGTACGGAGGGAAAACGATGACAAGAGATGTTGCAGATGTGGTACGACCAGCGCAGTGCATCATCTTCCACTGCAACGCCTGCAGATGTTGCATGAATCCCCATGGGTAGTCCTTTTGTAATTTACTAATCCTGCGGCCTCTGCATTCGGTACAGGCAGAAACTGAGCGGTACTTGACGGTGCTCAGCTAAGGCACAGAAAAGATGGGAGTTTTGGGGATGCAGATGCTGCACTGCTCTCCTGAGCAGACTGCAGGCTGCTGCTGCTGCTGCTGCACGCTGCAAAGGCAAAGATGGGTATCGTGATCACACTATTGCGTATCAGTAATCGTTGCAGAAACCTTTGTCTATTGTATTCGGCAGGCTTTCAACGAAAGCTTGCTTGCTGTGCGCCTGTCACTGTTCAACTCAAAGTCTCCAAGTCTCTGTTTAAAGCGAGCACCAGTGATGTTTGGCAGAACAATTGTCTCTTTTCATAACATTAAAAAAAAACATGTAAATTATGCAACATATTTTTTTGTTGAGTGGTTTAATTAAGCGAACACTACTTGGTTGTGTAGACTAATGTTCAATTAGTGTTCTATGATGGGATAGTAAATATAGGTTTTCTATAATATATATCACTCGAATACTACGAGACTAATCTTTAACGTATGGTTATTTCAAATTCATACACAAAAATTTTTTAACACAAAGGAGAGGTAACATAATACTGGAAAAGAAATCCATAATTACAGCGGCAAAGTTGATGTTTGTAGTAAGAAAAACAAGAATGCAAACTTGCTGCTTTATTTATTTTTTAAATGAAAATATGATATAAAAACATACAAAGGAAACAAAGTGCATGGAGGCCAAAAGAGGTAAATAAAAAACCTATATATATTGGGATATATGATTCGACCTATTTATTTATATAAAAAATAATCAACATAGAAATATTATTGGTGATTACACCAGTTTAACTTGATTTGAACATCTATGCATACATAATCTTTAGGTGTAACTAAGAATGTCTTGGAAGTCAATTTAATGACATGCAAGAGATCTTCAAATGTGATCGAGAGGTTTTCAGATATTCAAACCGATATCGATCTTTACAAAGATGAGATTCTCAACGTTATCTTTTCGATACTCGAGTTAGTAATAAAATGAAATGGAGGATTTAAGTAAATAATCATGAATCCCAATTAAGTCTAATAGACCTTTCATAATTGATTTAACTAAAAAAATTATTTTACGTTATCTGTAAAATATTTATCTAATCGTATATATTAGGCTGACATCCATATAAGCTTAATTGTGGATTTAAATCCATCCTTCTCGTGTTTATTGGGTGATCGTATGTCGACCCTTCATTAGGACAATATTTTTTCAGTCAACTAAAAAGTTAAAAAAAATTATCTTTATATTTAAATGTTTGAAAGAACATTTTATTTTAAAATTATTGGGACAAATATACTCTATGCATAGAACATGTTTCCATTATAAAAGCACTAATTTTATTACTTAGTATCTAACATCAACGTGTGAATACGTCAGCGAACACGCATCACCCAAGTTTTCTCTTATCGGTTCAACAGCTTAAATGCTAATCGATGCATTAGCTACAGCACCCGCACACCGTCAGATACATGCCACCAAGAAAATATATTTTTAATCTTTGGATTTGCCATGAGCATATCTCATTAATTAATTATAAGAAATGCTTTTCATCATCATCGATTTTAATGTATTTAATTTAGATTGAAGGTGTGATGTTTCGATAATTAATTTATTGATTTTTTAAAATATATTTGAACTCGATTTGATTATGGCATGCTCATCTACTCTTGATGAATTCACCTATATATATTGACCATTATTTATTACCCTTACCAGTAGTCTCCTATATATAACTTTTGGTCGGTAATTCATTCCATCTACACAAATATTCAACAAGGTCAACTTTCAGAAAAAGATTGGTCAGCTAATTCACCTTACGAAAAATCTCAAAGTAGATAGAATGTCATTGTCCGATTGATTGAATCCCAAGTATCCGAACTTAAAAGAAAAGGGATCCTAAACACTCGGCTAAATTAAGATTTAAATGAAGACTGTTCAATATCAGACGCCATCTTCCAATTAAAATATGATGGGAGAGTACATACAAACTTTAGGCTAACGTCATCACTCCACAGCTCGAAGCCCAAATCAAGGTTCAATAAAAATGGCATGTCTCCACCTTGTGATCATCACTCACCTTCAGTGGCTGCGTAGCCTATTGTTTTGCCTGTGGCAACTCAAACAATAGAATAATCTCTCTCTCTCTCTCTCTCTCTCTCTCTCTCTCTCTCCACATAAGGCGTCTTTGTCCTCAACTGGTAACTTGATGCCTTGGGTAACACAAGCATCCATTTAACATGTGCGCAGACATTGCAAACATACATCAACATTTTTTCTCCCATTGATCAAGAAGTTGAAGCTGACCTTCCTCCTTTTTTATTTGAAGTGCCCAATGTAATCAGTGTAGATTGCTTTTCTTCCTCTAATCTATCTTCTTTCAAGTTTTCAATGTGTCAATCATATAACATCAATGACTGGTGATCCTTTGTAGTTGGAGGCATCCATCAAGGTATAAAAGAGACAGTTTGGTCTTGGGAAAGAGGTTGGTTCTTGAATGATCTCAAGATCTGTCCAACCCCCTTATTTTTAATTTTGTTTGTGGATGCAACTCAGCTCATAGCTTAAGTAAATGCCAGCATATTGCCAAGTGGAAGATTAAATTAAGGCTTTGTTGAATTGTCACATTGATGAACTTAGCTCAAGTGGAGGCCTATTATGTTTATCACCTAAATATCAATCACATTATGATTCTACAATTAAAATCTTTACTGATTAGACTCGTTGACATCTTTAATTATAATATTTTTTCTATGATTTTTTGATACTTCAGAGAGACTCGATATACGAAATCTTATATATATATCTTGTATCAAAATATGTGAGTTAGGATGATTTTTCTTAAAACTACTTGTGTTGTCCTACACGAGCATATCAACAAACCAAAAGGTGAAGAACTCGAAGGCCGATGTTCCAAAAATGGGTTATGTCATCACTCATAGGACATGATGTGGACCATGGGATGTGACTATGCATTATGAGCTATAGTGAGGGGATGATTAAATGGTTCAACCATGGCTTTTCTTTGTCCCCATCGTCCCCAACCTTGTATGGGGTGATTGTGATGCACAATACATGTGGAGGTCCCTTTAGGAAGAGATGCTAAGTAGTGGGTCCTCCAATTATTGAATGAGTTGAGAGGCTGCCCATTTACACACCGGATTTTGGAAATTTTATCTTTATTTAGGCATAGTTTTAGAAAGAATAACAAACGTGACGATTCATTTATAATTTATCCAAATGAAATATTCTACATTTATTCGCTACAATTTCACCTCAAAAATTTTAAATACCTTCTTGTTTTGACCTTTCATATTTTCCTATTATTTTACTATAAATGATAATTATGCTTACACAAGGATATAATTGAAAGATTCATATAAAATCAACTTATGATAGGGATAATATTAATGTTTAGATCAATCTAACTTGGTTTAAAAGTAACTGTATGTACAAAAAATCTGATATGGTTGAAAGGAGGCTTGGACGCTAGTTTAGATACTTCATAATCGACTAATATAAATACCAAAGTCAAATAAGATTCATAATCATCGTTCCTCTATGCTTAAGTTAGTAGCAACAAAGGTAGAGTAATCTTAATAAGTAATAATTAATTTCGATTATCATATCTAAAATAATTTTTTTATAATAAATTAATCGATAAAAATGTTCTATGGTACGAGAGAAATGTTTCTTATCCCATCGTTTTTAAAACATTTCTCGAATTATTATTGTGAATTGATGCTTACATAAATCGTCTTATTCTCTCATCGTTTGATAGTCTCTATGAAACAAATATTTCTTCTATCAACTTATATTTTTATAATTTTATTAATTATTTAAATATTTAATATGCTTAATATTTTGGATGGTGACAGATCAAAATGACAAAGCTGATTTACAATTGACAAATGCAAGTGAATAAAATCATTGTAAGCTTCATATTCATCATTAAAATGACATTGTTATCATTGCCCGTAATAAGTCATAATGATTAAAGGCGAAAAAAAAAGTAGCAATTTGAGGTACAGTAATCATTTTTGTAAATGTATCAAGTCCCAACCCATCTTAGCAATCGTGCCAGCCAAAAACATCTGAAATATAGGAACTCAATCATTTGCCATTTTAGATATAAATTCGAAGTATATGTATAGATCAAACAAGTTTTTGAATTGTAACTACGTGAATATAATAATGTTGATGCCCATCTACGTCACTCGCGTACGGGATTAATGTAATTTGTGCCAACCAATTGCATCTTTTGATGCACCGTGTTCTTTCTCCGAGTCTTATTCCTTTTACCGTGGCCAAGAGAGCCAACATCCTCCCTACATAGTCACTTTCCAACCAGAGTATCTTAAATATCAGCAACATTCTCCTGGTGCATGGCCCCAAGCCACCACTTGGGCATGCAGCACAGTGCTTGGAATCGCCTCTCTTCTCTCAGGAATGATAAAAAGAGGAAAGGTGGGGGAGGTGGGGGTCATCGGTGCACAAAGAGAACTTTTGAGCGACGGGAAGGGTGATAAAGACGGGGGGTGGAATTATTAAAGCTGGTGGCACTCCGGGCATCGATGCGCGGCCGACGTGGACCACTCGACGGCCACCGCCGACAGGGGGTGGCCCGGGCCACGTTGGCTCGGAAGTCAGGTCGACGCCGTGGTCCATGGGAGCCGACGCGCCGGTGGACGGTTGCGGAGGCACCTGGGCTCGCTGGTACCTGGGCTTACTCCTATGCAGCTGGTGCGCTTGGGAGTTCTGAGGGCGTGGGTCCCTTCCCCTTTGTCTCTAGGGCACGCTGGCCAGCTTGCCTCCTTGTGTTGTCGTCCAGCTTCGAAGGGGTTTTGGGTCGACAGGTGCTGAAGGGATTACCAGCGCGTTCAAACGTTTGCAAGCTTTGACAAGCTCCGGGTTTGGCATCGCGCGCGCGAAAGGTGTGTGGCCTGAGATGCCGTCGTCCGATACTGGTTTGTCTCCTTGTTGGTGTAGGTGCTGTCCTTGTTGAGCTTGTCCGGTGTGTCGAATCGATGCAAGAGCTGTATGTTTCGGTGCTGCACTCGTATCGATGTGATCATATCCGATCTTTTACTTCCTCGTGTTTCGGGGGAGAGGTTAGTGAATTAAGTCGATGGATTCGTGACTGTTCCGTTTAAAATAGAACCAAATCGAACTGAATCATACGAATGGTTATGTGGTTTCGAACTGAATCAAAATCGGAACCATACGATTCGGTTTCAGTTTCTTGAAATTAGAATTATAAACTAAAATCGATGATTTCAAGTTAGCTAAATATGAAAAAAAAAAAACTAAATCGATGATTTCGATTTCGGAACCAAAATAAATTTCAGGTTTGGACCGATGATCCTAGAATCATGATCACCCCTAAAATAAAAAGCTAATAAATGATATTAATTTTCATTGGGTTATCGCTACAACTGTCACAAAAGAAGACAGAGATAGGAAGCTAAACTGACGATTTTAGTTTTAGAATCGAAATCATCTCGAATTGATTCGGTTCTCAGCTCAAATTAATTCAGTTTTGATTCTAAATTTGATAAAAATGGAACCGATCAAAATCGGTGATTCCAGAACTGTGGCCACCCCTAAAATAAAAAGACAGCCAACGATGTTAATCCTCATCACGTCATAGCTACATCTACCTCAAGAGAGAGACATGGCGGAGGAAAAGGCCGAGGCGCCAAGAAGCTCGGCAGGGTTGATCCGGAGATCCCACCGGCGTTAAAGGGACAACGACGGCCATTGACACAGCGCGACCTCACTGATAGCGATGCTGCTATCGTTTCCACGTTTTCAGCCTCACAACGGCTGGGTGGGCAACATAAGCCATGATCATGCACGGTGAGGCAGCGGCCTACAAGTCCCCCATTCTTCCATTTCACTGTGACATTTAATAGGTTTCGGGAACACGGATTCAGACATCACTAAAGGTTGCAATTAAGAAGAAAGGAAAAGGTGATGGTAGCTCGGTTTCTAAAGGTCAACAAAAGGAGAACGAAGGAACGGGAGAGCTTTGTTTTTTCTTTTTTTTTTTTCCCCCTCTATTCAAGTTATTTACCTTATGTTAAGACCCACTTCCTAAGCAGCCCAATAATTACTGCATGGAGGCCCATAGGCCGAGCTTGGCAAGTTCTTTGGATCCAGTTACCAAGTCGCCTTCGAAAAACTCAGTCCTTTTTTTGTGAAGCACAATGCCCAGCGCGCATGTCAACCATGAAAATTTTGAGACACAGGACAATTTTTCTTGGAACTGCGTTCGTAAGCCCGCAAAGAGACTTTTACGTCCATTGCAGGCAAAGAAGGTTAATCATTGAGAAGAAAAAGAAGAAGAAGAAGAACAAGCATAAAGCGTAATCTAATCACATCTCGGACATTACATTTTGTATTTCTACATTTTATGACAAACAGTAAAGATATCCAGTGGAGGATAAGGTTGGAAGGCAATGTTGAGGTGTTCGATCTCTAAGCGGAGGGGCACGTGTAGATGCAAGGCTTATCGATTTGTAGGGGTAGGGAAATAGACACCTACGTCCGGATGTGACGGAAAGAGCGGCCCTGAAGAGTCTGCTGTCGCATCCTTCGTCGTCATCCATGTCCGCAACAAACCGACGTTGTTTTCCAGCTCAGTCCTCATCTACACCCTCCCCTCTCGTTGACGCCGCGTCGTCGAGATGCCGACAATCCTTCTGGCAAAATAAAAAATTGACGCCGTTGCCGGGGATCGAACCCGGGTTGCCCGCGTGACAGGCTATGCCACGTGGACGGTCAGCGGAAGGCCGCACGGCATAACACCTTGCGCTAGCCGACACAACGACATCCGCTCCATCCCTTCAATTCCGTTCGCGTTCTCTCACTTCACTGTGCCGTCTGCAGCGCATCGACGCCGCGGGTGGGCGATTCCTCCCACGTGTGACGTCGCCACTAAATCTCCACACCGCCGGCGTGCCAACAAACACCTTGAGATCTTTCGTAGATACGTCAACCTTACCAACCTTATCCAGTAATTCTTATGTTTCTTCTCCAGAAATATTACTATTATTACTCCACGTACTCGTCTTAAAATTATAATTGCAAATATAATATGCATCCACAAGTGGAGTATTTCCAATCTCATTGTTTTCTTTCCCCACAGCTCAACCCTCTCCTTCCCGATGATTGCATGAAGTTCATGTATTGCTCATTCTTTCATTTCATGTTTATACGAGAGTTAATTATCAATTATAGACGTGTTTTTCGCAATAACACTATGAACTCATCCTGTTCCCACCTGTTATGTAACTTCACGTCGTGGTTGAGGAATCAACATGGTTTGATCAGGCACATACACGAGGTCGTCAAGCATGACTTCCAGGCTGGATCAAGTTGATATCTGGCCAGATCATTCTGAGGGTGATCAGATCGATCCGCAGGAGATTGGGTCAGGATGAGTGTTGCAGTGCTTCATCCTTCCACATCGAGCTCATGACTCTTGCACATAGGTCGAGGTCGGAAGTGGATTTTCCGACTTGACCCCTCCAAAACATAAGTCAGAAGGGAGAAGTGAAGTGAGATTGAGTGTTCAAGCCCACCGCAATTATAGGTCATCGTATAGAGTCGGTTAATGACTGTTGATGACTTAGGCGGTCGACTCATATGCCCCACGTAGGCGTTGATAATCCTACTCTGCGCAGTGTCGCTTTGTGCTTCTCGAGCTGCTTTGTACCGTGCTATCACGCGAAGCGTCCCAGAGGGGATAGGTAGGGTGAATTCTCAAGGATGTCACGGTGATCACCTTAGAGGAGGTATCACGCCGAGCACCCCAAAGGGGGTGTGGCCCAGAGGAGGTAGGCAACCATGCACCCCAGAAGGGGTGCACCCTAGAAGGGGTAGACAAGGTGCATTTAGTCCAACATTGGTAAGAAAATGGGAGATCTTGAGCCTTATAAGAGTTGGCGCTATACATCCTAATGGATTGGTTATAGCGGGGTGACATTAAGACCCACCTTGAGTCTAATGGCTCTGGAGCCCATTGTGTCGGGTGCGATGCCCCCTGCTGTACGAGGGGGGGACCCCTCTCTCGTAATCTCGTGCCAGTGCTGTCCGGATCGCTAATGACCTCCGCATGTGTGTGGTTCTGCTACGCACTCTGCTCTAGTGGGGTGACATTAAGGCCCACCTCGAGTCTAGTGGCTCCAGAGCCCATTGTGCTTGGTACGATGCCCCCTACTGTTCGAGGAGGGGACCCCTCTCTCACAATCTCATGCTAGTGCTATCCAAGTCGCTAACAACCTCCTCATGTGTGTGGTTTCGCTGCACACTCTGCTTGGATCGATTTTGCGAGGAGAGGCTAATGACCATGTGACAAGTGGTATCAGAGCAACCCCTGACTTTCACCGATCACCCTAGAGGGGGTGTCCACGCCGAGCCCAGAGGGGGTAGGCAAGGTGGCCAGTCCGTGACGAGGTCGTCACGAGATTGGGTGGGGGAGAATATCACGCCAAGCGCCCTAAAGAGAGTAGGCAGGGTGAATTCTCAAAGATGTTACGGTGATCACCCCATAGGAGGTATTACATCGAGCATCCTAGAGGGGGCAGACAAGGTGCATTTAGTCCCACATTGGTAAGTAAAAGGAATATCTTGAGCATTATAAGCGTTGGCGCTGCACACCCTAATGGATTGGTTCTAGTGGTGTGACATTAAGGAGGGGTGCCCCCTAGAGGGGGTAGATAAGGTGTATTTAGTCCCACATTAGTAAGGAAAAGGAAGATCTTGAGCCTTATAAGCATTGGCGCTGCACACCCAAATGGATCGGTTCTAGTGGGGTGATATTAAGGCCCACCTTGAGTCTAATGGTTCCGGAGACCATTATGTCAGGTGTGACACTCCCTGTTGTCCGAGTGGGGGACCCTCTCTCGCAATCTCATGCCAGTGCTATCCAGGTCGCTAATGACCTCCTCATGTGTGTGGTTCCGCTGCACACCATGCTCGGACCGATTTTGCAGGGAGAGGGTAATGACCACGTGACAGTGCAGTGCCACCTCATATAGCCTCCCACGATGTGGGTGCAATCGACAGGCGATGCAGGTGTAGACGACTGTCTCATACGGGTTCAAGGTGTCGTGTCGATGTAGTGTGTCGTATCAGCTCTAAGGCATCACGTCAGCTTGATGGTTGTTTGTGATGCTCCCTGCTATCTGAGGGGGGGGGACCCTCTCTCGCAACCCCATGCTAGTATTGTCCGGGTCGCTAATGACCTCATCATGTGTATGGTTCCGCTACGCACTCTGCTCGGACCGATTTAGTAGGAAGAGGGTAATGACCACGTGACAGTGCGGTGCCACCTCGTATAGCCTCCCATGATGTGGATGCAGTCGACAGGCGACGCAGGCATAGATGACTGTCTTGTACGGGTTCGAGGTGTCGTGTCAATGTAGTGTGTCGTATCAGCTCTAAGGCATCACGTCGGCTTGATGGTTGACTGTGACTGCGGGGGAGATAACTGAATCGAGTGACTCTTAGACAATGCTTGACCCTCCGTCATTTGTTATTTTGCCTAACAACATTGTGTCGGGTGACATTAAGGCCCACCTCGAGTCTAAAGGCTCCGGAGCCCATTGTGTCGGGTGTGATGCTCCCTGCTATCTGAGGGGGGGGGACCCTCTCTCGCAACCCCATGCTAGTATTGTCCGGGTCGCTAATGACCTCCTCATGTGTATGGTTCCGCTACGCACTCTGCTCGGACCGATTTAGTAGGAAGAGGGTAATGACCACGTGACAGT
The DNA here is from genome assembly GCA_024322285.1 of Musa beccarii. Taxonomy (NCBI): domain Eukaryota; kingdom Viridiplantae; phylum Streptophyta; class Magnoliopsida; order Zingiberales; family Musaceae; genus Musa; species Musa beccarii. The sequence goes on from CM044399.1 coordinate 51,164,661, forward strand.
GCGGTGCCACCTCGTATAGCCTCCCATGATGTGGGTGCAGTCGACAGGCGACGCAGGCATAGATGACTATCTTGTACGGGTTCGAGGTGTCGTGTCAATGTAGTGTGTCGTATCAGCTCTAAGGCATCACGTCGGCTTGATGGTTGACTGTGATTGCGGGGGAGATAACTGAATCGAGTGACTCTTAGACAATGCTTGACCCTCCGTCATTTGTTATTTTGCCTAACAACATTGTGCCGGGTGACATTAAGGCCCACCTCGAGTCTAAAGGCTCCGGAGCCCATTGTGTCGGGTGTGATGCTCCTGCTTTGTCGAGGGGGAACCCTCTCTCGCAATCCCGTTCCAGTGCTGTCCAGGTCGCTAATGACCTCCTCATGTGTGTGGTTCCGCTGCGCACTCTGCTCAGACCGATTTTGCGGGGAGAGGGTAATGACCACGTGACAGTGCGATGCCACCTCGTATAGCCTCCCATGATGTGGGTGCAGTCGATAGGCGATGCGGGTGTAGACGACTGTCTCGTATGGGTTCGAGGTGTCGTGTCGATGTAGTGTGTCGTATCAGCTCTAAGGCATCATGTCGGCTTGATGGTTGACTATGATGCTTTCTGCTGTCCGAGAGGGGGACCCTCTCTCGCAATCCCGTGCCAGTGTTGTCCGGGTCGCTAATGACCTCCTCATGTGTATGGTTTCGCTGTGCACTCTGCTCGGACCGATTTTGCGGGAAGAGGGTAATGACCACGTGATAGTGCGGTGCCACCTCGTATAGCCTCCCACGATGTGGGTGCAGTCGATAGGCGATGCAGGTGTAGACGACTATCTCGTACGGGTTCGAGGTGTCGTGTCGATGTAGTATATCGTATCAGCTCTAAGGCATCATGTTGGCTTGATTACAGGAGAGAACCGAATCGAGTGACTCTTACGCAATGCTTGACCCTCCGTCATTTGTTATTTTGCCTAACAAAATTGTGGTGACTCGATCCACCTAAGTACAGCAGGTGACGTCCAAGTGTTCGGCAATTCTTTGGCTAAGAACTATGTAGTTACTTGGCAACATCAAATTAGGCCGGTCAACTTTCATGTTTTGTTCAGTGTGAGTCAGAGATAGAGGCAGAGGCAGTGGCAAATTCTGTCACTCTCGCCTGTTCGACACTCTTCTAGATCTGTATATATAGTATAACCTCGTCACCACTTCCTTCCTCCAAGACCAAACCAATTAGCACAGACATGGCGAAGTCTCTTGCATGGGTTTCCTGCGGAGAGGAGGAGAGGGCCTGTGTAGGATGGATCGAGAGGTACTTCAACGACTGCGTGTGTAGCGTAAGAGGAGAGCTATCGTTTGGCCTCGGTATGATCAGCCTCTTCTGCTGGGGAATAGCAGAGGTACCACAGATCATCACCAACTTCCACAACAAGTCTGGCCATGGCGTCTCCCTTGCATTCCTCCTGACTTGGGTCGTTGGGTCCGTCCCTTTACATTACTTAAACATATTTTAAACAAGATCTAGACGAAGTTCTCCAGCAAACTCTTACATTTGCCTCTGGCTTGCAGTGACATCTTCAACCTGGTGGGTTGCCTTCTCGAACCAGTAACAGTAAGCATTTCCGATTTTAAACTGTTTCTCAAACTTCTTGCAGCAAAGCAATTTGTCATCATCTAGTAAAATGTTAATATGATTTATCTGCAGCTGCCGACCCAGTTCTATACAGCACTGGTGAGCTGAGTTAGGCCCAAGAAGGCTGAGAAAGTGTTATGTCCGTATGCTAACCTCCCTCGAAACTAATGGTGCAGTTATACACGGCCGTTACAGTGGTTTTAGTGCTGCAAATTCTGTACTACGATTACTGGCTGAGATGTTGTAAGAGCAGAGGTTTCGCGGCTCAACTAGAGGTGATAAGTCAACACACCACCTTCATCCAATGTGTTCCTCGTGTAACTTCTTCTTGTACATGCTTGAGAAAACCAAATCGTGGTCGCCAGGTTGAAGAAGACAGCTGCAAACATTTGAATCCGAATTCTGAGGATCACAGTCATCCCGTGCCAGCTCTTACCGCCTCGCGGACGGCATCACCTCGTGCAGATGTATGCTATACGTAAGTGCGACTCCTCGGTCTCCACTACCCATCTGACAAACCGAAGCAAGTCTTGGTCTCTTAACACACCGGTGTGCGCGTCTACAGGTCGGCGAGGTCTTTGGCGAGCAGTGCGACTCCACCGTATATATCGTCCTACCTTGGACCAGCTCGAAGTGGTCCATCAGCCTCGGGGTACATGGAGTCGTCGGGTTCTGATGACGAGAGATCGCCACGGCACCGCTCTTGGCGCAGTGGCATGAGTAAGCCCAGCAGGTTACTCTCGCGCTCGGTGAGTCGTTCGTGACAACCTTGCAATCTGTGGTGAGAAAGAGAGCAAAATGGAATCCCAGGTCAAAACGTGATAATTACAATGTGCTGTAGAGGTATTCATGACAAGTCGTGTCACACAAACGTCGGTATGTGATGGATGGTTTGAGCCAATTTGGATGTTATTTTAGGCCGTATAGGATAACAAATTAAGTAGTCCGGAAGTTGCGTAATTAGATGCACTGTAGAGCTTAATTGAATTAGAAGAGCATAATTAATCAAGTTCAATAACTATTGTGACTTTCACATATAATTTTGATTTTAATATTTTTTATTTTAAATCATTTATCCTAATAATCTTAATATGTACACATATTGTGTTCTAAAGGATTATTAAATCGATAAATTATTAAATTTTAAACTAGTTAATTTAATTATATCTCGAAGGTAAAGTTTCATGATAGACAAACGTAGGTTGCAGGATATATCCTGTGTACATTAGGTGCAGATAAGGGTTGGCAAAGATTGCATGAACCTTACAAGAAGAATGATAGCCTAAAGATATAGGAGGCTAGAGATATCATATTAGAAAGCAACTTTTAGAACATAATATCCTACTTCGGAAAGAAGTATGGTATGAGATATGAGCAGCAAAATAATTAGGCAAAGCAGCTCAGTTTAGATATTTGATCTATCAAAGCTGTTGTTCATGCTTACATGGAAGTTGGGTTGTCTCAAATTCTGCATAGTTAGTGATAACTTTATACTGTTTGTCCTTGCTTTCCTAATGGCAGGTTGGCTATGGGACTTTTGCAGCTGCCTCGGTCACTTTACCATTTCAAACCAAAGCTTCAATGGAGGTGAACAACATAGGTTTGACAGTAGGAAGAATTATGGAGTGCAGGTTCCCACGTTCAATAAAACTGATGCTTTTGCTCTCTGTGGCACTACAGGAAGGAGGCATAAAATCGCTGGAAGAGAACCCTTATGGGCTGCTGTTAGGATGGGTTATGGCTGCCATTTACATGGGAGGCCGCCTGCCTCAGATATATATGAATGTAAGCATGTAGCTTATCTTTCATCCAGAGATTTGCCATGACATGAAATTAGATATAGACATTTTTATTACTTATGTTGTGGTCATCAAACAGATCAAGCGTGGGAGCGTGGAGGTTAGATCTAAAACCTTTAGGTTTTGTCATCATTTAGCTTCGTTAAACTTTTGATTATAATATTATGAGTTATTTTATAGGGATTAAATCCTCTTATGTTCATGTTTGCACTCACTGCCAATGCAACTTATGTTGGAAGGTCTCTCTCTCTCTCACTCTCTCTTCCTCTCCTCGTCCGCCTCCCCTCGTCAACCCCTCAAAGAGGTCTTCTTGTTAACGACTGTGTTTGGATGCAGCATACTGGTAAGGAGCATTGAGTGGGAAAGAATTAAGGCTAACTCACCTTGGTTGCTGGATGCAATAGTCTGTGTTCTTCTTGATCTATTTGTATCCTTCTCTCTTTTCATTTGACATCACTAATTACTACTTCATTATCTCTTATTCTTTCTTGAATGATTCAGATTTTTCCCATTTGGTGCATGTAGTTCCTTGACCACATATTTTACCAGATCATCATACAATTTGTCTACTACAAGTTCATGCACAGAAGGATGACAAGCAATGAGGATGAACATGAAGACTTCATGGAAGTCAAGGAAACAGTTCTCTGAAAACTTTGTGGTATATATGGCACTAATCCTTGCGCTTATATTTAATACGGCACTTGTTCTTGTTATTTCCTTTGTGAAGTTGAGTGTTTTGTATCCTACATTTGCACCAATAGCTGCATGGCACGAGTTTTCCTCGTTAATTTTCTTCAGGATGTTCACATGCAAGCAAAGAAAGCCATCCATGCGCTCCACTGCAGATTCATAATGGCATATTCTTTCCACTCGCTGTTGTATTGAGTTTATGAAATCATAGAACTGTAGACTCTGGCATTGTGGGTGTGAATTTGATATGCTGTCCATCATTGACTCCACAAGGGTTCATCTGCACCGTCAAATGAGATACATATTCGGGTGATCCAGTGGAGTTTGCAGCCCAATTAGTAATTTTATTAGTATTTGAACGTGGTGGCTAGTTTAGTTAATAAAAATTTTGATATAGTATCAGAATAGTTTGGGTTCGGATTTATGTTCGAATTCTTCCTTCATCACTTTGAGAAAAAAATATTAACATTCAATTAATTTTAAACATAATAAAAAATTATACTTCATTGAAGATGTAATAGTGTAAGTGGAGGCCACCTAACTAAAACTACTTAACGATTTTATCTTGTGAATACAAAATTATCATAGTATTTGCTATTGTAATAAATGTTTACACTTAAAGTTCTCGCAAGAAATATAACGCAAAATGAATTAAGCATTGTTAGGAGAAAAATCAATAATGTTTGAGTTAGTCCGATATGATTTGGATTTGCGTACATAGGAGTGAGGAAGCAGCTATCAAGATATCTCTAGAGTTCTCTTGTGAATTGAGGTAAACTTGCTCACGTGCTTCGAGCTAACATATACGAAGATCCGAAGTTGGATGGATTTCTTACTCCGATCCTTTCGATACTCAAATTAATCTTGAGATAGATAAATAAAAATAATAAAAAATATTTGACCTTAATTACTATATAAAATGTAACTTTTTGTAACAACAAGAAACATTACTTGAAATATAACCCTTAATCTTTTTTTTGTGGATCGACGTTTACATGAACAAACCAAGGGGCAGGTCTTCTCTCCTTTGTACCAATAGTGCTATAACGTATCCGATCACATGTTGAACTTTCATACGTTGAGAATATTTCCTCTATCAAGCTCTCATATAAAATAAAAGGAATGAGATCATTTCTTTTGTTGAGAAAAAATTATAAATGTGGAATAATACTTTTCCCTCTTTGTGTATCAAAATGGGTTGCTCATAAAAAATACCAACTTGATATTAAAAGCAAGTAATAACCAGAACAATATCAATAGCAGAATAATTCACAACCAAATTTTAACGTGAAAAACCCAATACGAAAAAAACCACGGGATCGTAGTCTACTTCAAACTTCTACTATCACCAATAATGATAACAGATTTACAAAAGGTCTTTTCTCAAATAACAAGAGGATCACAATAACATCAAGATAAGATATCTTGGCTTCAGAGATAGATCACTTCTAAGAAAGGATTTAGATCTCACCAAGTAAACTTAGTAGGAAAGCACTTTAGAAAGGATAAACCGTAGATCGGCACCGTTAGGATTGTAGAGTTTACTGCAAGGATTCTCCACGTCAAATCTGAGCCAAAACCGACGAAGTTTGGTCACCGATCGTCAAGCAGAAAACTTAGAAAATCTAGTTTTTCTATCTCTCTCCTCTTTCTTTCTCGCGCTGCCGCACGCTGCCGTTGCACGCCGTCGCTGCACCTTTTTCTTTCCTGCACACACACCAATAGAAACCCTTGGTTTCTACTTAATTGATTGATTTGGGCTTAGGCCCAATTATCTGGTCCAAGCCCACATATGGGCGGGACCCAATAATTCTTCCCCTCCAACTCATATGGTGGGCTGTACTAAGCCCGCTCTTTGTCTACAAGCTTCAAGCTTCTCCTTAGGCAAAGACTTTATCAAATCATAGATGTGGTTCTCAAGCAAGGATCTCATCTCTTCTTGCATGGCTTTAACTCACTCACTCTTGTGCTCATACATAATAGCTTCCTGGTATGTTTCTGGCTCTCCCCTATCAGTAAGCATAACATACTCATGTGGAGGATATCTTGTAGAAAGTTGTCGCTCTCTTGTGGATCTTCTTAATGGAATCTCAACTGGTGGTGGAGGTGCTTGCTCGGTTGGTTCAACTTTATCAACTGTAGGAGTATCATCATTAACATTCTCACCACATTCTTCTTTTTCATTATCATCTCCCCCATGATCATCATGAACTATAGGTGGAGGAACTAGACCCGAACTCCAAGGAATATAAACAGAGGTTTCTGGCTTCTCAACAGTATCACCATTATTAAACAATTAGTCTTCAAGAAACACAACATCCCTGCTTCTAACAATCTTCTTACTCACTGGATCCCATAATCTATACCCAAACTCTTCATGACCATATCCTAAGAAAATATATGCCTTTGCCTTATTATCAAGCTTGGATTTCTCATCTTTGGGAATATGTACAAATGCTTTGCACCCAAAGACTCTCAAATGATCATAAGATATATCTTTCCCTTTCCATACTCTCTCTGGAACATCACCTTGCAGAGGAACTGATAGAGAAAGATTTATCAGGTCAACTATAGTTCTCATAGCCTCCCCCCAAAATGACTTAGGTAACTTGGCATGGGAAAGCATACACCTAATCCTTTCTTGATGGTTCTCATCCTTTCGCCACAACCGTTTCTTTGAGAGTTTTCTGTTTTCTCAAGCCTAATACCATGAAACCTGCAGTAATTCTCAAAAGGACCCTGTTCGCCACCACTATCTGCTCGAACACTCTTTAACTTTCACGCGGTTTCTCTTCAACACCGACATGAAATTCTTTGAAGACAATGCGATCTTTAGATTTCAAAGCAAAAGCCCAAACTTTTCTAGAATGATCATCATTAAAAGTAACAAAATAAAGAGCACCTCGACTTCCAAATCAAACAACCTTAACGTCATATGTCATTGGCGTCGCCAACAGAAGAGCATGATTTATTTGCCGGGAACAACGAAAGACGTGTACAGTGGTTTTCCTTTTTTGTTTTCTGAACATAAAAACTGTGAATAGTATAAATTTTCATCTTCTGTTTTAACTATGTTTGGTAATATTATTTTCTTTCCATTTTCCCTGTCAATTTATAATTTCTAGTGATCATAAATAATTTGAAATAATATTAAACCCAAAAACATTATAAATTTGTATATAATAATGTTAGAATTTTTATGTATGACTTATTAGTTTACTCAACTTAAAATATTTAAAAATAATTCTTATGAAAAAAAAGATTTCCTGTGATAAATGATTGATCTCTTAGCTTACCTAAAAATATAAATATCAAAAAGCATCTCAAGACATGTCTATCTCCAATCATAACTTAGACACATACTACATGTTCATAGAATATTTAGGACATCAGATGATAACCCAAGACATAGTTGATCGTAATCAAGTTTGAAATCATATGAATCTAGCATAGACATATGAATTTTCAACTAATCAATTGATCACAGATTTAAGAGAAATATGCAATCCTTTCTATCAATAGTTTTGTCTCAACAGATAAAGTCCTTATCAATTTAATGACTGGCCATAACCTTCTTAGATTATCAATAGATCATCTTTTAAATAAAAGTCAGGTCGTTCAATTTAATAAAATCTGATAGATTATAGATGTCTTATGACAAGTTTCTAATATAACTTTTGGGTAATTATTTAAACAAGTTTGATCATCGCAATTCATCTCATACCTGAACTTAGATATCGAAGAATCACATCAAGGAATCATCACTCCATATTAAGAATCACAGCTTCTTCTAGACATACAGATATTGAAGTATATCATCATTCTTCCATTGATATCAAAAGACCGAATCTACGCTTAAAGTACCCATGAAATGAGTATCAAATCAATGATGATCTAGCAAATATCTCAAATCGTGCCATTGTTCTTGGATGTCCATGTTCACAAGAAGTTTTTCAGATAACTTATATGCCTAAAAAAAGACTAAAATCTTTACGCTTTTGACATCATATAATAAATTTTCATGAGCAGTACTTTACATATAATCCATGATTTTCTTAATAAAAACTACGTGTGTTGCTAACGCATATACCAAAGGTGAAGATCGAAGGCCGATGTTCCAAAAAATCATCACTCATAGGACATGATTGGACCATGCGATTGACTATGCAGCTATAAAGTTCAAGCCATGGCTTTTCTTTTCATCACAAAAATGATACATGTGGAGGTCCCTTTAGGAAGTATGTGACTCAAATTGAATGAAGGCTGCCCATTGATTTTGGAAATTTTATCTTTCTCATAGGAATAACAAACGTGACAAGATCCAAATGAAATATTCTACATTTATTCGACAATCAAAAATTTTAAAACCTTCACACTTTCATATTTTCCTATTATTTTACCTGCTTACACAAGGATATAATTGAACTATATAAAATCAACTTATGATAGGGATAATATTAATGTTTAGATATCATCTAGACTTGGTCTTCCTCACCTGTAACCATGGTTGAAAATTGGACCTAGTTTAGATACTTCATAATCGACTAATATAAATACCAAAGTCCATAATCATCGCTATGCTTAAAGTAGCAACAAAGGTAAGTAATCTTAATAAGATTATCAGATCTAAAATAATTTTTATAATAAATTAATCGGTTCTATGGTACGAGAGAAATGTTTCTTATCCATCGTTTTTAAAACATTTCTCGAATTATTATTGTGAATTGATGCTTACATAAATCGTCTTATTCTCTCATCGTTTGATAGTCTCTATGAAACAAATATTTCTTCTAATCAACTTATATTTTTATAATTTTATTAATTATTTAAATATTTAATATGCTTTAATAGATGGTGACATCAAAATGACAAAGCTGATTTACAATTGACAAATGCAAGTGAATAAAATCCTTCATATTCATCATTAAAATGACATTGTTATCATTGCCCGTAATAAGTCATAATGATTAAAGGCGAAAAAAGAAGCAAATTTTACAGTAATCATTTTTGTAAAGTATCAAGTCCCAACCCATCTTAGCAATCGTCTGAAATATATGAACTCAATCATTTGCCATTTTAGATATAAATTGAAGTATATGTATAGATCAAACAAGTTTTTGAATTGACGGAATATAATAAATGTTGATGCCCATCTACGTCACTCGCGTACAGGATTAATGTAATTTGTGCCAACCCATCTTTTGATGCAATGTTCTTTCTCCGAGTCTTATTCCTTTTAGTGGCCTAAGAGAGCCAACATCCTCCCTACATAGTCACTTTCCACCAGAGTATCTTAAATATCAGCAACATTCTCTGGTGCATGGCCCCAAGCCACCACTTGGGCATGCAGCACCTGGAATCGCCTCTCTTCTCTCAGGAATGATAAAAGAGGAAAGGTGGGGAGGTGGGGGTCATCGGTGCACAAAGAGAACTTTTGAGCGACGGGAAGGGTGATAAAGACGGGGTGGAATTATTAAAGCTGGTGGCACTCCGGGCATCGATTCGGCCGACGTGGACCATCGACGGCCACCGCCGACAGGGGTGGCCCTACTTGGCTCGGAAGTCAGGTCGACGCCGTGGTCCATGGGAGCCTTTGGTGGACAGTTGCGGAGGCACCTGGGCTCGCTGGTACCTGGGCTTACTCCTATGCAGCTGGTGCGCTTGGGAGTTCTGAGGGCGTGGGTCCCTTCCCCTTTGTCTCTAGGGCACGCTGGCCAGCTTGCCTCCTTGTGTTGTCGTCCAGCTTCGAAGGGGTTTTGGGTCGACAGGTGCTGAAGGGATTACCAGCGCGTTCAAACGTTTGCAAGCTTTGACAAGCTCCGGGTTTGGCATCGCGCGCGCGAAAGGTGTGTGGCCTGAGATGCCGTCGTCCGATACTGGTTTGTCTCCTTGTTGGTGTAGGTGCTGTCCTTGTTGAGCTTGTCCGGTGTGTCGAATCGATGCAAAGAGCTGTATGTTTCGGTGCTGCACTCGTATCGAATCATATCCGATCTTTTACTTCCTCGTGTTTCGGGGAGAGGTTAGTGAATTAAGTCGATGGATTCGTGACTGTTCCGTTTAAAATAGAACCAAATCGAACTGAATCATACGAATGGTTATGTGGTTTCGAACTGAATCAAAATCGGAACCATACGATTCGGTTTCAGTTTCTTGAAATTAAATTATAAACTAAAATCGATGATTTCAAGTTAGCTAAATATGAAAAAAAAAAAAAAAAAACTAAATCGATGATTTCGATTTCGGAACCAAAATAAATTTCAGGTTTGGACCGATGATCCTAGAATCATGATCACCCCTAAAATAAAAAGCTAATAAATGATATTAATTTTCATTGGGTTATCGCTACAACTGTCACAAAAGAAGACAGAGATAGGAAGCTAAACTGACGATTTTAGTTTTAGAATCGAAATCATCTCGAATTGATTCGGTTCTCAGCTCAAATTAATTCAGTTTTGATTCTAAATTTGATAAAAATGGAACCGATCAAAATCGGTGATTCCAGAACTGGCCACCCCTAAAATAAAAGACAGCCAACGATGTTAATCCTCACGTCATAGCTACATCTACCTTGGCGGAGGAAAAGGCCGAGGCGCCAAGAGCTCGGTAGGGTTGATCGGAGATCCCACCGGCGTTAAAGGGACAACGACGGCCATTGACACAGCGCGACCTCACTGATAGCGATGCTGCTATCGTTTCCACGTTTTCAGCCTCACAACGGCTGGGTGGGCAACATAAGCCATGATCAACGGTGAGGCAGCGGCCTACAAGTCCCCATCTTCCATTTCACTGTGACATTTAATAGGTTTCGGGAACAAGATTCAGACATCACTAAAGGTTGCAATTAAGAAGAAAGGAAGAAGGTGATGGTAGCTCGGTTTCTAAAGGTCAACAAAAGGAGAACGAAGGAGGATCTATTCAAGTTATTTACCTTATGTTAAGACCCACTTCTAAGCAGCCCAATAATTACTGCATGGAGGCCCATAGGCCGAAGCTTGGCAAGTTCTTTGGATCCAGTTACCAAGTCGCCTTCGAAAAAGTCCTTTTTTGTGAAGCACAATGCCCAGCGCGCATGTCAACCATGAAAATTTTGAGACACAGGACAATTTTTCTTGGAACTGCGTTCGTAAGCCCGCAAAGGACTTTTACGTCCATTGCAGGCAAAGAAGGTTAATCATTGAGAAGAAAAAGAAGAAGAAGAACAAGCATAAAGCGTAATCTAATCACATCTCGACATTACATTTTGTATTTCTACATTTATGACAAACAGTAAAGATATCCAGTGGAGGATAAGGTTGGAAGGCAATGTTGAGGTGTTCGATCTCTAAGCGGAGGGCACGTGTAATGCAAGGCTTATCGATTTGTAGGGGTAGGAAATAGACAACGTCGGATGTGACGGAAAGAGCGGCCCTGAAGAGTCTGCTGTCGCATCCTTCGTCGTCATCCATGTCCGCAACAAACCGACGTTGTTTTCCAGCTCAGTCCTCATCTACACCCCCCCTCTCGTTGACGCCGCGTCGTCGAGATGCCGACAATCCTTCTGGCAAAATAAAAATTGACGCCGTTGCCGGGGATCGAACCCGGGTTGCCCGCGTGACAGGCTATGCCACGTGGACGGTCAGCGGAAGGCCGCACGGCATAAACCTTGCGCTAGCCGACACAACGACATCCGCTCCATCCTTCAATTCCGTTCGCGTTCTCTCACTTCACTGTGCCGTCTGCAGCGCATCGACGCCGCGGGTGGGCGATTCCTCCCACGTGTGACGTCGCCACTAAATCTCCACACCGCCGGCGTGCCAACAAACACCTTGAGATCTTTCGTAGATACGTCAACCTTACCAACCTTATCCAGTAATTCTTATGTTTCTTCTCCAGAAATATTACTATTATTACTCCACGTACTGTCTTAAAATTATAATTGCAAATATAATATGCATCCACAAGTGGAGTATTTCCAATCTCATTGTTTTCTTTCCCCACAGCTCAACCCTCTCCTTCCTGATGATTGCATGAAGTTCATGTATTGCTCATTCTTTCATTTCATGTTTATACGAGAGTTAATTATCAATTATAGACGTGTTTTTCGCAATAAACTAATGAACTCATCCTGTTCCCACCGTATGTAACTTTTCGTGGTTGAGGAATCAACATGGTTTGATCAGGCACATACACGAGGTCGTCAAGCATAACTTCCAGTGGATCAAGTTGATATCGGCGATCATTGAGGGTGACTCGGATCGATCCGCAGGAGATTGGGTCATGTGCTTCATCCTTCCACATCAAGCTCATGACTCTTGCACATAGGTCGAGAGGTGGAAGTGGATTTTCCGACTTGACCCTCCAAAACATAAGTCGAAGGGAGAAGTGAAGTGAGAAGTGTTCAAGCCCACCGCAATTATAGGTCATCGTATAGATCGGTTAATGATTTTGATGACTTAGGCGGTCGACTCATATGCCCCACGAGGCGTTGATAATCCCGAGTGCTTTGTATCGTGCTATCACTTGCCAAGCGTCCAGGGGGATAGGTAGGGTGAATTTCAAGGATGTCACGGTGATCACCTTAGAGGAGGTATCACGAGCACCCCAAAGGGGTGTGGCCCAGAGGAGGTAGGCAACCATGCACCCTGAAGGGTGCACCCTAGAAAGGGTAGACAAGGTGCATTTAGTCCAACATTGGCAAATGGAGATCTTGAGCCTTATAAGAGTTGGCGCCTATACATCCTAATGGATTGGTTATGAAGCGGGGTGACATTAAGACCCACCTTGAGTCTAATGGCTCTGGAGCCCATTGTGTCGGGTGCGATGCCCCCTGCATGCGAGGGGACCTCTCTCGTAATCTCGTGCTGCTTTGTAGGATCGCTAATGACCTCGATGTGTGTGGTTCGCCACGCACTCGCTTCTAGTGGGGTGACATTAAGGCCCACCTCGAGTCTAGTGGCCCAGAGCCCATTGTGCTTTGCTTCGAGGAGGGGACCCCTCTCGCAATCTCATGCTAGTGCTATCCAAGTCGCTAACAACCTCCTCATGTGTGTGGATTTATTTGCACACTCGCTTGGATCGATTTTACGAGGAGAGGCTAATGACCATGTGACAAGTGGTATCAAAGCAACCCCGACTTTCACCGATCACCCTAGAGGGGGTGTGTCACGCTGAGCCCAGGAGGGGGTAGGCAGGTGGCACCGTGACGAGGTCGCCACGAGATTGGGTGGGGAGAATATCACGCCAAGCGCCCTAAAGAGAGTAGGCAGTGGTGAATTTCAAAGATGTTACGGTGATCACCCCATAGGAGGTATTACATCGAGCATCCTAGAGGGGGCAGACAAGGTGCATTTAGTCCCACATTGGTAAGTAAAAGGAATATCTTGAGCATTATAAGCGTTGGCGCTGCACACCCTAATGGATTGGTTCTAGTGGTGTGACATTAAGGAGGGGTGCCCCAGAGGGGGTAGACAAGGTGTATTTAGTCCCACATTAGTAAGGAAAAGGAAGATCTTGAGCCTTATAAGCGTTGGCGTTTGCACACCCAAATGGATTGGTTCTAGTGGGGTGACATTAAGGCCCACCTTGAGTCTAATGGTTAGGAGACCATTATGTCAGGTGTGACACTTGTTGTCGAGTGGGGACCTCTCTCGCAATCTCATGCGGTGCTATCCTGTGTCGCTAATGACCTCCTCATGTGTGTGGTTCGCCGCACATCATGCTCGGACCGATTTTGCAGGAGAGGGTAATGACCACGTGATGCGGTCAAAGTGCCACCTCATATAGCCTCCCCACGATGTGGGTGCAATCGACAAAGCGATGCGTGTGTTGGCGTCTCATACGGGTTCAAGGTGTCGTGGTCGATGTAGTGTGTCGATCGCTCTAAGGCATCACGTCACTTGATGGTTGTTTGTGATGCTCCTGCTATCCGAGGGGGGACCCTCTCGCAACCCCATGCTAGTATTGTCGGTCGCTAATGACCTCATCATGTGTATGGTTCCGCACGCACTCTGCTTTCAACCGATTTAGTAGGAAGAGGGTAATGACCACGTGAAATGCGGTGCCACCTCGTATAGCCTCCCATGATGTGGATGCGTCGACAAAGCGACGCGCATAGATGACTGCCTTGTACGGGTTCGAGGTGTCGTGTCAATGTAGTGTGTCGATCGGCTCTAAGGCATCACGTCGGCTTGATGGTTATCGTGATCATGCGGGGAGATAATGGAAAGTGACTCTTAGATAATGCTTGACCCTCCGTCATTTGTTATTTTGCCTAACAACATTGTGTCGGGTGACATTAAGGCCCACCTCGAGTCTAAAGGCTCAGGAGCCCATTGTGTCGGGTGTGATGCTCCCGCTATCGAGGGGGACCCTCTCACAACCCCATGCTAGTATTGTCCGGTCGCTAATGACCTCTCATGTGTATGGTTCCCACGCACTCTGCTCGGACCGATTTAGTAGGAAGAGGGTAATGACCACGTGACAGTGCGGTGCCACCTCGTATAGCCTCCCATGATGTGGGTGCAGTCGACAGGCGACGCAGGCATAGATGACTATCTTGTACGGGTTCGAGGTGTCGTGTCAATGTAGTGTGTCGTATCGCTCTAAGGCATCACGTCGGCTTGATGGTTGACTGTGATTGCGGGGGAGATAACTGAATCGAGTGACTCTTAGACAATGCTTGACCCTCCGTCATTTGTTATTTTGCCTAACAATGCCGGGTGACATTAAGGCCCACCTCGAGTCTAAAGGCTCGGAGCCCATTGTGTCGGTGTGATGCTCCCCGCCGTCCGAGGGGGAACCCTCTCGCAATCCCGCTCCAAAGGTCTTTGCCCAGTCGCTAATGACCTCCTCATGTGTGTGGTTCATTGCGCACTCTGCTCGGCACCGATTTTGCGGGAGAGGGTAATGACCACGTGATGAAGGCGATGCCACCTCGTATAGCCTCCCATGATGTGGGTGCAATCGATAGGCGATGCGGTGTAGACGGCGTCTCGTATGGGTTCGAGGTGTCATGTCGATGTAGTGTGTCGATCACTCTAAGGCATCATAACCGTCCGAGAGGGGGACCTCTCTCGCAATCCCGTGCCGCTGTTGTCCGGTCGCTAATGACCTCCTCAGTGTATGGTTTCATTGTGCACTCGCTCGGACCGATTTTGCGGGAAGAGGGTAATGACCACGTGATAGTGCGGTACACCGATAGCCTCCCACGATGTGGGTGCATCGATAGGCGATGGTGTGTAGACGACTATCTCGTGCGGGTTCGAGGTGTCGTGGTCGATGTAGTATATCGACGCTCTAAGGCATCATGTTGGCTTGATGGTTGACTGTGATTACAGGAGAGAACTGAATCGAGTGACTCTTACGCAATGCTTGACCCTCCGTCATTTGTTATTTTGCCTAACAAAATTGTGGTGACTCGATCCACCTAAGTACAGCAGGTGACGTCCAAGTGTTCGGCAATTCTTTGGCTAAGAACTATGTAGTTACTTGGCAACATCAAATTAGGCCGGTCAACTTTCATGTTTTGTTCAGTGTGAGTCAGAGATAGAGGCAGAGGCAGTGGCAAATTCTGTCACTCTCGCCTGTTCGACACTCTTCTAGATCTGTATATATAGTATAACCTCGTCACCACTTCCTTCCTCCAAGACCAAACCAATTAGCACAGACATGGCGAAGTCTCTTGCATGGGTTTCCTGCGGAGAGGAGGAGAGGGCCTGTGTAGGATGGATCGAGAGGTACTTCAACGACTGCGTGTGTAGCGTAAGAGGAGAGCTATCGTTTGGCCTCGGTATGATCAGCCTCTTCTGCTGGGGAATAGCAGAGGTACCACAGATCATCACCAACTTCCACAACAAGTCTGGCCATGGCGTCTCCCTTGCATTCCTCCTGACTTGGGTCGTTGGGTCCGTCCTTTACATTACTTAAACATATTTTAAACAAGATCTAGACGAAGTTCTCCAGCAAACTCTTACATTTGCCTCTGGCTTGCAGTGACATCTTCAACCTGGTGGGTTGCCTTCTCGAACCAGTAACAGTAAGCATTTCCGATTTTAAACTGTTTCTCAAACTTCTTGCAGCAAAGCAATTTGTCATCATCTAGTAAAATGTTAATATGATTTATCTGCAGCTGCCGACCCAGTTCTATACAGCACTGGTGAGCTGAGTTAGGCCCAAGAAGGCTGAGAAAGTGTTATGTCCGTATGCTAACCTCCCTCGAAACTAATGGTGCAGTTATACACGGCCGTTACAGTGGTTTTAGTGCTGCAAATTCTGTACTACGATTACTGGCTGAGATGTTGTAAGAGCAGAGGTTTCGCGGCTCAACTAGAGGTGATAAGTCAACACACCACCTTCATCCAATGTGTTCCTCGTGTAACTTCTTCTTGTACATGCTTGAGAAAACCAAATCGTGGTCGCCAGGTTGAAGAAGACAGCTGCAAACATTTGAATCCGAATTCTGAGGATCACAGTCATCCCGTGCCAGCTCTTACCGCCTCGCGGACGGCATCACCTCGTGCAGATGTATGCTATACGTAAGTGCGACTCCTCGGTCTCCACTACCCATCTGACAAACCGAAGCAAGTCTTGGTCTCTTAACATACCGGTGCGCGCGTCTGCAGGTCGGCGAGGTCTTTGGCGAGCAGTGCGACTCCACCGTATATATCGTCCTACCTTGGACCAGCTCGAAGTGGTCCATCAGCCTCGGGGTACATGGAGTCGTCGGGTTCTGATGACGAGAGATCGCCACGGCACCGCTCTTGGCGCAGCGGCATGAGTAAGCCCAGCAGGATACTCTGTCGCTCGGTGAGTCGTTCGTGACAACCTTGCAAACTGTGGTGAGAAAGAGAGCAAAATGGAATCCCAGGTCAAACGTGATAATTACAATGTGATGTAGAGGTACTCATGACAAGTCGTGTCACACAAACGTCGGTATGTGATGCATGGTTTGAGCCAATTTGGATGTTATTTTAGGCCGTATAGGATAACAAATTAAGTAGTCCGGAAGTTGCGTAATTAGATGCACTGTAGAGCTTAATTGAATTAGAAGAGCATAATTAATCAAGTTCAATAACTATTGTGACTTTCACATATAATTTTGATTTTAATATTTTTTATTTTAAATCATTTATCCTAATAATCTTAATATGTACACATATTGTGTTCTAAAGGATTATTAAATCGATAAATTATTAAATTTTAAACTAGTTAATTTAATTATATCTCGAAGGTAAAGTTTCATGATAGACAAACGTAGGTTGCAGGATAGATCCTGTGGACATTAGGTGCAGTTAAGGGTTGGCAAAGATTGCATGAACCTTACAAGAAGAAGAATAGCCTAAAGATGTAGGAGGCTAGAGATAACATATTAGAAAGCAACTTTTAGAACATAATATCCTACTTCGGAAAGAAGTATGGTATGAGATATGAGCAGCAAAATACTTAGGCAAAGCAGCTCAGTTTAGATATCTGATCTATCAAAGCTGTTGTTCATGCTTACATGGAAGTTGGGTTGTCTCAAATTCTGCATAGTTAGTGATAACTTTATACTGTTTGTCCTTGCTTTCCTAATGGCAGGTTGGCTATGGGACTTTTGCAGCTGCCTCGGTCACTTTACCATTTCAAACCAAAGCTTCAATGGAGGTGAACAACATAGGTTTGACAGTAGGAAGAATTATGGAGTGCAGGTTCCCACGTTCAATAAAACTGATGCTTTTGCTCTCTGTGGCACTACAGGAAGGAGGCATAAAATCGCTGGAAGAGAACCCTTATGGGCTGCTGTTAGGATGGGTTATGGCTGCCATTTACATGGGAGGCCGCCTGCCTCAGATATATATGAATGTAAGCATGTAGCTTATCTTTCATCCAGAGATTTGCCATGACATGAAATTAGACATAGACATTTTTATTACGTATGTTGTGTCATCAAACAGATCAAGCGTGGGAGCGTGGAGGTTAGACCTAAAACCCTTTAGGTTTTGTCATCATTTAGCTTCGTTAAACTTTTGATTATAATATTATGAGTTATTTTATAGGGATTAAATCCTCTTATGTTCATGTTTGCACTCACTGCCAATGCAACTTATGTTGGAAGGTCTCTCTCTCTCTCTCTCTCTCTCTCTCTCTCTTCCTCTCCTCGTCCGCCTCCCCTCGTCAACCCCTCAAAGAGGTCTTCTTGTTAACGACTGTGTTTGGATGCAGCATACTGGTAAGGAACATTGAGTGGGAAAGAATTAAGGCTAACTCACCTTGGTTGCTGGATGCAATAGTCTGTGTTCTTCTTGATCTATTTGTATCCTTCTCTCTTTTCATTTGACATCACTAATTACTGCTTCATTATCTCTTATTCTTTCTTGAATGATTCAGATTTTTCCCATTTGGTGCATGTAGTTCCTTGACCACATATTTTACCAGATCATCATACAATTTGTCTACTACAAGTTCATGCACAGAAGGATGACAAGCAATGAGGATGAACATGAAGACTTCATGGAAGTCAAGGAAACAGTTCTCTGAAAACTTTGTGGTATATATGGCACTAATCCTTGCGCTTATATTTAATACGGCACTTGTTCTTGTTATTTCCTTTGTGAAGTTGAGTGATTTGTATCCTACATTTGCACCAATAGCTGCATGCCACGAGTTTTCCTCGTTAATTTTCTTCAGGATGTTCACATGCAAGCAAAGAAAGCCATCCATGCGCTCCACTGCAGATTCATAATGTCATATTCTTTCCACTCGCTGTTGTATTGAGTTTATGAAATCATAGAACTGTAGACTCTGGCATTGTGGGTGTGAATTTGATATGCTGTCCATCATTGACTCCACATGGGTTCATCTGCACCGTCAAATGAGATACATATTCGGGTGATCCAGTGGAGTTTGCACCCCAATTAGTAATTTTATTAGTATTTGAACGTGGTTGCTAGTTTAGTTAATAAAAATTTTGATATAGTATCAGAATAGTTTGGGTTCGGATTTATGTTCGAATTCTTCCTTCATCACTTTGAGAAAAAAAATATTAACATTCAATTAATTTTAAACATAATAAAAAATTATACTTCATTGAAGATGTAATAGTGTATCACTCACAGAGGAACTCAATAGAGAAAGATTTATCGTCAACTATGCTTCTATAGTGGAGGCCACCTAACTAAAACTACTTAACGATTTTATCTTGTGAGTACAAAATTATCATAGTATTTGCTATTGTAATAAATGTTTACACTTAAAGTTCTCGCAAGAAATATAACACAAAATGAATTAAGCATTGTTAGGAGAAAAATCAATAATGTTTGAGTTAGTCCGATATGATTTGGATTTGTACATAGGAGTGAGGAAGCAGCTATCAAGATATCTCTAGAGTTCTCTTGTGAATTGAGGTAAACTTGCTCACGTGCTTCGAGCTAACATATACGAAGATCTGAAGTTGGATGAATTTCTTACTCCGATCCTTTCGATACTCAAATTAATCTTGAGATAGATAAATAAAAATAATAAAAAATATTTGACCTAAATTACTATATAAAATGTAACTTTTTATAACAACAAGAAAGAATATTCTATGAAACATTCCTTGAAAAATAACCCTTAATCATTTTTTTGTGGATCGACGTTTACATGAAGTGCGTAGATCAAGTTGACAATCATTGTTCAACCAGAATTTTTATACAACCAAGGGGCAGGTCTTCTCTCCTCCTTTGTACCAATAGTGCTATCACGTATCCGATCACATGTTGAACTTTCATACGTCGAGAATATTTCCTCTATCAAGCTCTCATATAAAATAAAAGGAATGAGATCATTTCTTGTTAGTTGCAACCGTATCATATGGACAAAAAGCAATTCACGAGAAATGCACGTCTTGGGTGCTCCATTTGGTGCTAATCTATGTAAAAATAAAGGTCAAGTATAGTTCATCACGTGATCTTTTTTATGCTTAAATCAACAACAGAATGAAGTTAAATATATGGATAAAAAATGATCAATCATGATTATCATGATCCAATGAACCTTTTATAATCAATCTAATTGGAAAGAATGTTTCATGATATGGACAGAATATATTTTGTTGACAAGGCCCAATTTTTTTTTTATGCTGATTGGGTTGCCATACGTCCAATCATGATTGAGAATAAATATTTCTTCCATCGTCATTTCATAATATTCAAATTTCTGATTAGATGTGATATATATGCTCGTTTTCTTCTGAGAAGATTCCATTATTGGCGATATTTTTGGAATAAATTTAAATAAATGCTTGTGACTATTGAGAGAGTCGACTCTCCAAATCAAACAACCTTATTCCATACGTCATATGTCATTGGCGTCGCCAACGGAGAAGAGCATGATTTATTTGCCGGGAACAACGAAAGACGTGTACAGTGGTTTTCCTTTTTTTTGTTTTCTGAACATAAAAACTGTGAATAGTATAAATTTTCATCTTCTGTTTTAACTATGTTTGGTAATATTATTTTCTTTCCATTTTCTCCTGTCAATTTATAATTTCTAGTGATCATAAATAATTTGAAATAATATTAAACCCAAAAAACATTATAAATTTGTATATAATAATGTTAGAATTTTTATGTATGACTTATTAGTTTACTCAACTTAAAATATTTAAAAATAATTCTTATGAAAAAAAAGATTTCCTGTGATAAATGATTGATCTCTTAGCTTACCTAAAAATATAAATATCCAAAATTTTAGCATCTCAAGACATGTCTATCTCCAATCATAACTTAGACACATGATCACGTAATCAATTGAATAAAAATATTATCCTTTGTTATCAATAGTTGTGTTCATAGAATATTACGTCGGGTCGTTAGCAGATAAATCTAGATAGATTATAAAAGATAACCCAAGACATAGTTGTCTAGGTATAACATTTTCTTATTTAAGTTTGTTTCAATTCATCTCATACCTGAACTTAGATATCGAAGAATCACATCAAGGAATCCACTCCATATTAATCTTAATCACAAGTCAAACTCGACATCAGATATTGAGAGTATATCATGGATTGATAAACTCGTAGCATAAATCAATCCTGAATTAAAGTGGACTGATCTAGCATTCCAAATCGGCCATTGTTCTTTTCCCCGTTCACAAGAAATTTCAGATGGTATATATAAAAAAAAATTCAAACTAAAATGTTACGCTGTATCATATTAAAATTCTATGGCAGCTACAATCCGTGCGTCACGCGGACACCAAAGCGAGTTTTGCACCTGCAACTTTACACTTATGTGGACCATACAAAATATGAGATTGATGGGGGTAATAATGATGACGTGATGTGAGCTATCCCCATGTGACGTCCTCATGACTGTGCTCGGATGACAGAAGACACGATTGACTTACAACCTGACAACATCTGACCGAAGCAGGACGCAGCCCGACTACGGCACGACATCATCCCTCAGAAGTCAGGTACTCCGCCTAGCGTCAAACGCCATCAGAAAGGCGGACCCCCACCCTACAGGTAGAAACGCCAAGGGGCAGGAGCCTTCCCCCCTCTATATGAACCTCCGATGCTCAGGAAAAAAACAGGATTCTCTCCTCTCACAAAAGATCACCTACTGACTTGATCGTCGGAGGGGTCGGGTGGAACTTTCCCGACCCGACCTGTGTGCAGGACCCGCGACGAAGCACGCGAGGAGACGTTCCCCCGGCACCGCAGGACTTCTGGGGTCGACCGAGGAAGGAAGATCTCAGCGCATTCGGACCCGAACCCAACCGCGATGGCCCCAAAGCCACGGCATAAAGTTGTATACACCAACAGATTGGCGCTAGAAGGAGGGCCGATGTCGAGAGATCAACGGACCGAGCTAGAGGAGCCCGCGGTGGGGGACTCGCGTCCAGTCGGAAATCTTGGGGATGACCCCCTGCGCGACGAGATCCGAACGGAGGACCCCACCATAATTTCAGAATGTTATTGGCAGTTGTTCAATGATCCGAGCCTGTCACTGCCCGAAGGGGGCCCGACCTACCCGTCGCCCGTGACGTTCGAAGCCTTTCAAGACCTCGTTCGTCAAGTTTAGACCTTGACCGGATTAATGTAGACTGTCGCCCCGCTTGTTTCGCAACTAACGACGCCGGCCATGATACGATAGCTTGAGCCACAAAACACGGCTCCTCTAATGCCTCCACCGGCTAATGCCCCCCCTGGCGCCCGACAGGCCTCGTTCGAAGATCAAACGCCGGAGAACCCGAGTGGTCGTCTGGAGCCTGAAGTGCTGTCCTCAGACTCGACGGACTCTCTCTGGGTCCAGTTGCGCTCCATCAATCAGCGACTGGATGAAGTACAGAGAGAGGTGCGCAAGTCTAAGGAAGACCCCAGGGAAGAAGCACATCAAGGTTCACCATTCACACCAGAGATCCAAGATCAGCCAATCCCTTCGAATTTTCGGCTCCTCTCCCTCGACGCATATGACGGCGCATCGGACCCAGCGGACCATGTTGCCGCCTTTCGTGCCCAAATGGCGCTATATGGGACTTCGGACGCTTTGATGTGTAGTGCATTCCCTATGACCCTAAGGGGATCGGCTCGCGCGTGGTACAACGGCTTGAAAACCGGCGTGTTCATATCCTTCGACCAGTTCGCCAAGGACTTCGAGCTTCATTTCCTGGCTTACGCTCAGCCGAAGCCATCTGTTGCCTTGCTTTTCGGACTTAACCAAAAGGAGGATGAGCCCCTCTCCCACTTTGTGAATCGTTTTGCCACAGAAATCTGCGGGTTGCAGGATGCTTATCCCTCCATGTTAAAGTAGGCATTCATGGTCGGCCTCCGCCCTTCCAGGTTCTTCTGGTCTCTCGTGGAGCGCCCCCCCGCTATGGTTCCGGAATTGCTCCAGCGAGCCAATCACTATATCACCACGGAGGATTGGATGTCCGGGAGACACGAGGAGCCCAAAAGGGCTCGCCCGAAAACTATCCGGGCGCAGCAGGCAACCGCCCCGAAGCGCAGAATGGACCCATTGATCCCAAGGCCCCGGCTCCCCGCCTTAGGAGCATCCAGAACTGAGATTTTCCTCCAGATAAAGGAGAAAGGGCTGCTCAAACCCCCCGCCCTAATGAGGGGTCCCCCGGAACTCTGGAGCCAATCCAAGTACTGTCGTTTTCACTGGCAAAATGGCCACGACACCGAGGAATGCCGCGACTTGAAGCGACAGATCAAGGAGCTAATCCACAGGGGACATCTCGGCCGGTTCCTCCGTCGTGATAGGGACCCGGTGCCACACCCCCGGGGCCCTATCGAGAGATAGATCGACGTCATATCGGGCGGACCAGCTTCCGGAGGAAGCAGTATGTCCGGCGGAAAGCGTACGCCTGGGCGGTAGTCAATGATCGCCCCAGACGCGCCCCCGAGCCTAAAGTTACGTTCCCGTCCGAAGGCCCTGACCTGCCTGAACATGACGATGCATTGTTGACAACCGTTAGGATAGCCAATGCCCAGGTGAAAAGGATTATGGTGGACACCGGGAGCTCAGCCGACGTGCTTTACTTCGACGCCTTCCAAAAACTAGGGCTAGCCAGAGACGCTGTGAATCCAATGCGCTCAACGCTCACCGGATTCACCGGCGACTCAATCTCACTGCTAGGCATGATCACCTTGCCTTTGACCCTGGGCGGCCCGCCGAGGTCAAAAATGGTAATGGCAACCTTTTTGGTGGTCGACCTCCCAATCGCGTACAATGTGATCCTCGGTCGACCGACCCTCAACAAGTTCAGAGCCGTCATATCCACCTACCACCGCACGGTGAAGTTCACAACCCACGCCGGGGTCGGCGACGCCTGGGGGAGCCCTCGCGAATCCAGGCAATGTTACCTAGCGGCGACTTCATTACACAAAAGGCCTAGGGCTGATCCACCCACAGAGGACCCTCGAAAAGCGAAGAGACCAAACCACCACCCCGAGCCGATAGAGCCTACCATTGAGGTGCCCCTACGGGAAGATCGACCGGACCAGACCGTCCGGATCGGGTCAGAACTCCCCGAGCAGGAACAAAGAGAGCTGGTCGGCCTCCTCCGAGAGAACGCTAACATTTTTGCATGGTCACCAGCGGACATGCCGGGGGTCGATCCTGAAGTGGCTCAGCACCATTTGAGCATCCCACCCGAGGTGCAGCTCGTGAAGCAAAAGCCCCGACGATTTGCTCCGGAATGGAAGCTAGCCGTCCGGAAGGAAGTAGAATGTCTTCTATCGACATGACACATAAAGGAGGTCAAGTACCCTTGTTGGTTATCAAATGTAGTCCTGGTGGAAAAATCCAACGGGAGCTGGAGGATGTGCGTTGACTACACTGATCTCAATCGTGCATGCCCAAAGGATTGCAATCCCCTTCGCAGGATCGATCTGGTCGACACAACCTCAGGGCACGCCCGCCTTTCATTCATGGATACCTTCTCCAGCTACAATCAGATCCAGATGGCCCTTGACGATCAAGAGCACATGACTTTTTTCACCGACCAGGTAGTGTATTGTTATAAGGTCATGCCCTTCGGGCTGAAGAACGCCGGTGCAACATATCAAAGGAACATGAACAAGATGTTCGCCCATCAGATCGGGTGGAATATGGAGGTCTACGTTGATGACATGATCGTGAAAAGTCGCATAGACATGACGCATTCGGCCAACCTAGCCGAGGCATTGGCCACACTACGGAAGTACGGTATGCGTCTCAACCCCTTGAAGTGCACGTTTGGCGTCAGCTCAGGAAAGTTCCTCGGATTCATCATACACGAAAGAGGGATTGACGCCAATCCGGAGAAGGTTCAAGCAATTAACAACATCCATTCACCTCGAACAATTAAGGAGATGCAGAGGCTGAACGGGAGACTCGCTGCATTATCTCGGTTCCTCTCCCGATCCGGAGATCGATGCCTCCCCTTTTTCTGGGCCCTAAAGAACCCGAAGACCTTCGAATGGACCGAAGAATACGAGGAAGCCCTCGTCCGCGTGAAGCAGCATCTGGCCAACCTCCCTCGACCCGCTTCAGTCTCGTCTGGGGAGAAGCTCGACGTGTATCTCGCCACCTCCCCATATGCGGTCAGTTCCATTCTAATCAAGGAAGCTCTCGGGGTTCAGTTATCGGTCTGCTACACCAATCATATCCTGAACGATCCCGAGGAGCGATACCCGCCGATCGAGAGGCTAGTGCTGGTGCTCATATTAACGGCCCGAAAGCTGCGCCCCTATTTTTAGGCTCACCCAATTGAGGTAATCACTGACCAACCACTTCAACAGATTTTGTCTAAATTCGATTTGGCAGGACGCCTTCTCAAGTGGTCGGTGGAGCTCGGCGAGTTCGACATACAATATGTGCCAAGAATCGCCATCAAAGCCCAGTTGGTGGTTGATTTCATTTTCGAACTGACCCTATCTGAAGACGAAAGCCCTGAGCAGGTCGCCTCGGCCTGGGTGCTATGTGTGGATGGGTCGTCCGGATCCAAGGGCGTGGGAGTAGGGCTGGTGTTGGAAGCTCCCGATGGACGCTCGTTTGAGCGCTCCCTCCGCTTCGGCTTTAAGGCCACCAACAACGAGGTAGAGTATGAAGCACTCTTGGCGGGACTTAGATTGGCCGTGGAAATATAGGTGGATGCTATACACATCTTCACCGACTCACAATTGGTGGCCGAGCAGCTTAGCGAAGGATATGAGGCCCGCGACCCAACCTTGTCAAGGTACCTTGCAAAGGTGAAGGGCCTGGCTACCCACTTCTCCAGATTCAGTGTGTCCAGGGTGCCGAGAGGCCAGAACGCTCGGGCCGACGCGTTGGCAAAGCTGGCCTCTAGATTGGGCCCCGGGGGTGAGCCCAACGTCGAGCAACTCCCCACCCGTGCAATCACGGTCTCCACAGTGGCCACAACGGATGCGCCAACAACGTGGGTGCAAGAGATGCTGCGCTTCTTCCAAGAGGGAAACCTCCCGGCTGACGAGGCCTCAGCTTGGCGCCTACGACGCACCCAGGCATGGTACCGCGAAGTCGGTGGGCGACTCTACAAAAGGTCATTCTTGCACCCCCTCCTACTATGCCTAGACCCCGATGAAGCTCGGCTGGTCCTAGCTAAGGTCTATGAGGGGATCTGTGGGGATCACGCCGGTGGGCGCACCCTAGCATTTAAGGTTCTCCGTCAGGGTTATTATTGGCCCACCATGTTTCAAAACGCAAAGGCCTATGTGCGACGCTGCGACGCGTGCCAGAGGCACGCCCGGATGCCTCGTCGACCTGCGGTCCCACTCGTACTTATGGACTGTGCTTGGCCCTTCGCGCAGTGGGGGATGGACCTCCTCGGACCTTTCCCCCCGGCCTTGGGGCAGCGAAGACATATTGTCGTCGGAGTGGACTACTTCACTAAATGGGTCGAGGCCGAACCACTAGCGGCGATCACGGAGCGGCATATGGAAAAGTTCGTATGGAAGAACATAGTAACCTGGTTCGGCCTACCTAGGACCATTATCACCGACAATGGAGCTCAGTTCGCCAGTGCAAGGTTTAAGGAATTCTGCACGAACTATGAAATTCAGTTGAGGTTCAGCTCCGTAGCTCACCTGCAGACCAACGGTTTGGCCGAGGTGACCAATCGGTCCGTCCTGGACGGACTGAAGAGAAGGGTGACTGCAACTCGATCAACTTGGGTGGATGAGCTACCAAGCATTCTGTGGTTCTTACGGACTGCCCCCAAGGCTGCGACCGGAGAATCCCCTAACAATTTAGCATTCGGCACTGAAGCTGTCCTACCACCCGAGGTTCTGATCCCTACCCCTCGGACGGAAAGCGACGAGGGCGGGACATCTGCTGAAGGGCTCCGCGTCAGATTGGATCTTCTCGAGGAACGATGAGCCAAAGCACACTTAAGAGCCCTCTCCTACAAAAGGGTTGTCGAATGGATCTATAATCGGAAGGTACGTCCCAGACCTATCAAATTGGGTGACCTAGTCCTGCGTAGAGCTTAGGTGAGTAATCCAACTCGGACACGCGGCAAACTGGCTCCCAATTGGGAGGGACCTTATCGGGTCGTCACGATCATCCGAGCCGGGGCTTATCGCCTGGCGACGATGGATGGCCAACCCGTTCCGAGGACGTGGAACATCCAGAACCTTAAAAAGTTCTTCGTGTAGAAGAAGTTTTGAAGAAGAAAGACGACATAACAAGACTAGGCAAAAGTTTCCTTCATTGATTGAGAGTCAAATTACAGGACCAGACGACTCAGATTTACAGACTGACTGCCTTAGAGAAATTGTCAAAACTATTACAAGAGGCCTGTTCTACTCTTTCGAAACCTCTAAGCTGTTGTCAAAAGGAAATTCCTCAGGTATCTCCACCTCCATGTCCTCGGGGAAGGAATCAAACGGATCCTCCGCCACTTCGAGGCCGGGGTGGCACACTCGGAATCGGGCCAGGGCGATCCTATAGCCATACTCGTAGGAGACCTACCCTGTCCGAGTTAACCCGAGCTGGAAGCCCTTGGATTTTTTGTAGTCTTCGACCAGTTGTTTATTTCTTTCCGGTCTTTGCTGCGCCTCTTCCGCCAAGGCTTCGGAGGCCACCTATACCTTGGCGCTCGCCTCCTCCAGCTTCTTGGTAAGAGTGAGCGCCTCATCCTTCAGCAGGTGGAGCTCGGTCCGATCCACCTTCAGAAGGCCTTGCAGCGACCTGTTTTGCTCCTCGGCCGTCTGGAGCTCGGCCCAGAGGCGGGTCGCCTACACATCCAAGTCGGATGCATGTTTCTCTGCGGTCGCCACAGCATCGGGACCCACTCCCAATCGAAGCTCCTCAATCTGCTTGCGCAGCTCAGCGTTGCGTTCGCTCAGTCCGCTAATAGCCCGGCCGGCGTCGTGCACCCGATCCAACAACGCCGTGGCATAGTGTTGGCTCTGCGATGAGAGGAATTAAAAGGGCTGTATTTGATCGATGAGGAAGCCAAGTATGTGGCACTTACCCACATCAGCGCCTTGGCCGATTTGCCGAGCAGAATCTCCGAAGACAGAGTGTACATCTCCCGGGCCATGTCAGGGTGGAGCCCACCTCGGGGAAACGCAGTCGCGGAGTCGCCGCTGGCCCATGCCCTCTCTCCTTAGGTAAGGCTTCCCCATCGGGCTGCTAGCAGGTCGGATTTCGCTCCCGCCGGTTGGTCGCCCATTGCTCGGGCCTGGTAGGGATTGTCCTTCCTTCCTGTGGGGAGTTGGCACAAATCCCGCAAGGAGGGAAGGCGAGGCTCTTTTCCCGCCTCCTCTCAGCTCGGCCTAGCTTTGCCTCGTTTGAGGGATGCCCTCGACTGTCCGGCCTGACTTGCGACAGCTCCTTTCGACCGGGCTGCCGTTGCATCGTGCCCCTTCGAGGCACAGTTCTTCGTCTTCTTCCGAGGCCGATCGGCCTCAACTTTAACCGGAGCCTCCTTCATACCGATCTCTGGCTCAGGCGTTGGGCGGGAGGCTGCAGCAGACGAAGCCCATCCACCTCGAAGAGACCTGAGGTTCACCATGTCTGTAAGAAGCTAAAGCAGCAGGTTAGTGCTCAGAACCACCCAAAACCTCTTAAACCACATGGCGCGGCCATACCCTGGGTTGCCGGGCTGAGGCCCGCCTCGACCAGCCATGGTTCTGTCATATTCTTGATAACCTTCGAGGCAGGGAGAATCCCCTTAAGCTTCTGAAGGTCCCTGAACTCCTTGTCTCCCAGGCCTGGGGTGGTGTTATCGATCGCACGCGTCGTCCATCGGAGCCCGAAACCCCAGTCCTTCGTCCAACAAATGTAGAAAAACCTCCCCTTCCACCCTTTGTTACTGGAAGGGGCCCCGCTAATCCTAAAACCTGGTCGGTCAGAAAGATAGGAGCCTCCCGACCCTTTGGAAAGGCGGAAGCAGGAAAGAAAGAGACTGCTGGTGGGAGTGATACCCGCGTAATGACACTCCCCCAGGAACACCACCAGGTAGCACCAGGAATTCGGCACCACCTGTGATGGTGAGATGCGCCAACAAGAGATGCAGGAGATGATGACAGGGTGCAAGGGAAAATGCAACCCCGCCTCAAGAGCATCCACGGTCAACGCAAAGCCCCTAGGAATGGGGTCGTATGCCTGTTGCCCTGGCTCCGGGGCCTGGAGGGCAAAATCCCCGGGGATGCTGTAGCAATCCCGGAGGCTGCGAAGTGATTTCTCGCTCACTACGGAGTCGAGGTCGTGCGGCCATAGCAGCGCCTCAAGGGCTCGCGCCGCCTACTCGTCGGAAGACGACTACGGCCTGGCAGAGACGGTTGTTTCCCCGCGGAGGAGGTGGAAGAGGAGGTCAAAGAAGGAGAGGCCATTGACACTGACCTTTGAAAAGGAGTTTGGGGGGGCCAAATCAAGCGAGGGTAGCCGCAGGGATCAGAAGGAATGGCCAGAAAACGGAGAAGATGAAGTTTGGAAGGATCGACTCAACAGATAACGGAAGGTACGCAGAGAGATAACCACACCCTATTTATAAAGAAAACCTCGCCAAAAACCCTGCTTGTTCGCCTCCAGAAAGTGGGCAACAACCCACCGCCGCACTCGCCCATGAAACACGTCTAGTCAGGAAGATCATAAGATGCCCCGCCATAAATAAGAGGCTACGTGGCGGTTCAGCGGTGGACAGGACAAGGGGCAGGGCATAAGCACCTCGATCCCGATTCTCGAGAGTCCACTACTGACACGGGGAACTGATCCTCGAAACCCTATGCCTCTCGAGGGCCGTGCACCCACCCGCGGAGCGAAGGGCCATCGCTACCTTAAGTACCCCCTTGGCTAGACAAAGCCCGAACCACATCGCTCGGCAAGATAAAACCCGCCTTTGCCGTATACCTCGGCCGTAGCTTGCCCGTTGCCTACACCTCAGCACAGTCTAACCCGCTTTTGCCGTGTACCTCGGCCGCAGCCTGCCCGTTGCCTACACCTCAGCGTGGTCTAACCCGCCTTTGCCGTGTACCTCGGTCACAGCCTGTCCGTTGCCTACACCTCAGCGCGGTCTAACCCGCCTTTGCCGTATACCTACCTCGGCCGCAGCCTGCCCGTTGCCTACACCTCAGCGCGGTCTAACCCGCCTTTGTCGTGTACCTCGGCCATAGCCTGCCTATTGCCTACACCTCAGCGCGGTCTAACCCGCCTTTGCCGTGTACCTCGGCCGCAGCCTATCCGTTGCCTACACCTCAGCACGATCTAACTAACCCTTGCCGTGCACTTCGGTCGCGGCTCCGATTCACACAACGCAATCCAGTCTCTCGACCTGACTCCCCGGGTCAAGGACGCTTAAACAGCACCCCTCGGTCACACTTCGCCCATAAGGCCAAAACCAAGGACCCCCCGCTGGGATCCTCCGAGAAACTTTACCTACACTAATCAGGGGATAAACCAATAAAAGCCAAGCCTCGGCCCCCCTCAGCAAGAGTCGATGCATGACTTCCTTCGGGGGGGGGAGAATGATGAGGGTAATAATGATGACGCGATGTGAGCTGACATCGTCTGTCCCCATGTGACGTCCCCATGACTGTGCTCGGATGATAGAAGACACGGTTGACTTGCAACCTGACAACATCTGACCAAAGTAGGACGAAGCCCGGCTGTGGCACGCCATCATCCCTCAGAAGTCAGCCACTCCGCCTAACGTTAGACGCCATCAGAAAGGCGGACCCGCACCCTACAAGCAGAAACGCCAAGGGGCAGGAGCCTTCCCCTCTCTATATGAACCTCCGACGCTCAAGAAAAAAAGCAGGATTCTCACCTCCCACAAAAGATCACCTACTGACTTGATCGTCGGAGGGGTCAGGCGGAACTTTCCCGACCCGACCTGTGTGCAGGACTTCTGGGGTCGACCGAGGAAGGGAGATCTCAGCGCATTCGGACCCGAACCCAGCCGCGATGGCCCCGAGGCCACGACATAAAGTTGTATACACCAACAGAGATCATAGATAATTTGGAGTGTCGCTCGACCGTAATAAATAGCATTCCATGCCAATGAATGGTTGTTGTGTAATCATTTGAATGTAGCACAATTTTTTTTTTTACGATTCTAATAAAATAATTTATTAACTTATGTTTATGTTTTGATGGGACGACGATAAGAGTTTGGCGCCGCGTTTCCTCACATTTCTTCTCATCTGCATGATTTGACAGAGATTGGCTCCTTACCAGCAGCGATTGGCTCCCTTCGTCGACCGCTTGGTGATGCGGCCGGAGAGCAGGAGCACGGAGACCATCCTCGGGCCTCTGACGTCTCCCAGAGTGTTCGGAGAATTGCCTCTTGTCATCTCCAAGCAGGGGAACTACTCAGCATCAAGAATGAGCGTATGCTTTGATGGAATTGGATACAGTGAGGGTATTCGACCATAAGAAGCTCGGGTATGACCGCTCATCCAGGAGCTGGCTGCGCCACAGGTGCCGGTCACTTGCATGATAGGAACAGGAATCAAGACTGCGGAGGTTTTGCTCTTCGAGGGAGGATTTGATGAGCTTCCTGAGATCTTACATGCCGATGGCGACATGCTGGCACTCGAGTCTGAGTTGTCTAATTTGCAACAATATCTCAAGGTTATCAAGTTGCCAAACCTCTCCATGATGGAATTATGATTGGCCGTTGAGGTAATTAGAAAAGTTCTTGGGCATAAATTATGGTGCATTGAGCTTCATTTATGATAATGAATATTTCGATATTAATCATGATTCGTTCAACTCATATCCATCGATGAACCGATGTGAAAGACAAAAATGAGATATCTGCTTGACATAGAAGATTACTAAACTGACAGCTGGTATCCCATCAGCCATCCTCTACTGTTACATCATGGAAGATTGTATCAATCGACCTACGTCTCAGGAGATTGTATTAATTGACCCACTTCCCAAGGGGGTTGTATTGAGTGATTATGCACATGAATGTATCACAAAAGAACATGTATGTAATCTTTATCAACCATGGTCTCATCTTAAAGGTTTCATAGATATAAAAATTAATCTTTAATGATTAAATAAGGATCAAATTCTGAATCCTAGACAGTCATAGTCTCCGCTCGAAATTAATTTAAGCATTAAAAAAATCGAATTGGAAATCCACACCTGACATTGATCTATTGTGCAAGCACTAAAAAGATCAAGCTGACTAAAAGTCCTATCTCAGGATAATCCTAGAACTTCAAAATAACCCCTATCAGTCTCTATTCAACTCTTGAAAGGACCTTTTAAGATAGGACCGAGCCATATCAACTCCCGGTCGATGGAATCAAATTGTTAACAAATTCGTAGGTCATGGTGTGGTATTAGTATGTATCTTGCACCTTGGCGAGGATCATATATTTGGCTTCATGTCAATAAAGAAAAGTATGATTAATCTCTAGGCCCGCCCTGTCAATTTCATTATTTTAAGACGTAGGCACTGTTTCTGCTGAACGAGATCCAGTCTTTTGATCCACATAATTACTGCCACGGCAGAAATCTGACGTATGCTGTCACATCGTGCGTGGTAAAAAGGTCAAATGTGCGTTTTAGGTGCGTAGATTCCCATTAATGCGACTGGTTTACAAATGAAAACAACGAAAATTCTATGGGCCAAAAGCTTCCAAGTAGCAAACAACCCTTACCACACGTTCTCATTCTTCTCAACCATATGGAAGTTTAAGCAACACCGTGGTGGAGAGATGGATAATGGAAATGAATGTCATTCTGATCCTTCCCCTTCTTGTCTTTCCCATGGCTTTGTTGCCGGCCGTGTGCCTTTCTGCCGGGGGCAGCAACGATCTCCACCCTCTGGTCCTTATACCGGGGAGTGGCGGCAACCAACTGGAGGCCCGGCTGACGAAGGACTACAAGCCGTCGAGCCTCCTCTGCGCCCTGTCCGCGACGAGGAAGGGGAAGGACGGGTGGTTCAGGCTGTGGTTCGACCCGACGGTGCTGGTGCCCGCCCTCACCCGCTGCTTCGCCGAGCGGATGACGCTGTACTACCACGCCGCCCTCGACGACTACCGCAACGCCCCCGGCGTGCTGACCCGGGTCCCCTGCTTCGGCTCCACTCAGGGGCTCCTCTACCTCGACCCGCACCTCAAGTAGGTTCTCGCTGCGCCTCGGCCTCTCTCTTGGATCTTCCTGCTCCTCGGCTTCACAAGGGTCTTTTCGCAGGCATATCACTGAATACATGGCAACTCTAGTGAACTCCTTGGAGCAGCTTGGCTATATAGACGGCGAAAACCTCTTCGGCGCGCCGTACGACTTCCGCTATGGTCTGGCTGCAGAAGGCCACCCCTCCAAAGTTGGAACCCAGTATCTGGAGGATCTCAAAGAATTAATCGAATCTGCGAGCGCTTCCAATGGCGGCAAGCCCGTGATCCTCCTCTCCCACAGCCTCGGCGGCCTCTTCGCGCTACAGCTCCTTGTCCGCAGCACTTCCTCATGGCGGCAAAAGTACGTCAAGCACCTGCTCACCCTCTCGGCGCCATGGGCCGGCACGGTGCAAGAGATGCTCACATTTGCGTCGGGGTACACCCTCGGCATCCCCATCGTGGACCCTCTGCTGGTACGGGCCGAGCAGCGGAGCTCCGAGAGCAACCAGTGGCTCCTGCCGTCGCCCAAGGTGTTCGGCCACACGCCGCTTGTCGTGTCCGGGAACAAGAACTACTCCGCATGGGACATGCAGGAGTTCATGGAGGACATCGGGTTCGAGGAAGGGGTCTACCCGTACAAGACTCGGGTGTTGCCGATGACGGACAAATTCGAAGAGCCGGGCGTGCCGGTGACGTGCGTGGTGGGCAGCGGGGTCGAGACGCCGGAGACGTTGTTCTACGGGGAGCACGGGTTCGACGTGCAGCCGGAGGTGGTTTACGGCGACGGTGATGGCACGGTCAATTTGGTGAGCTTATTGGCGCTGGAGTCCGAGTGGGTGGGGTCGGCGAGCCAGGATCTGAAGGTGATCAGGATGCCTGGTGTCTCCCATACCTCGATTTTGAAGGATAAGAGCGCTTTGAAGGAGATTGTAGCAGAGATTTGCAGCATAAACGCCATTACCGCGAGCTCTCTAGTCTTTCGAGCGTGACAATACGATTGATTAAAATGTTATGCAGCGTAAATTAAGTGTATGAATTTGATAATTCCGTGCATAATGCGTGACATATTCCCTTCGACCTCAACAAATTGAGACAAAACCTATCTTAATTTATATTTTTTGGGGACTCGACAAAGAAGCGAGCCCGACCACGACGGCAGGACTGCACGTGCAGTGCGCTTGCCGACGCCCTGCGCTCGTTCGCTAGCGATACCGCACGCAAACGTGCTTTTGCATAGAAGAGCTGTAAGGGAGCATCGAAATCGTCCATCCGCCTGTTCTGAAGGAGGCACAGATGAGCGGTTGAGATTAAAAGGAGGCACAGATGGGCGGTTGAGATTAAAAGGAGGCACAGATGGACGGTTTCGGAGGGGATCCTTTTATAACTTTGATAATGCAGGGTTCCCTGCACAGGCTTCGGCTACGCCCCCCATAGGGCCCACACTGGTTTTCTTGATGCCATCTCTCTTTGATGCGAAGGGAGAAATATGCGCAGAAAGCACAGAGTGAGCGGAGGTCCCCCTTCCATCCTTCTGGTTTTTGTTAGTTTAATAGAGTTAGCAGCACAATGCTCTTTTTCTGATGTCTGCGGTCGTCATCTCTCACGCGTTCTGGTCCCGGAGGCTGAGGGTTCTCAGTCACTGAGCTTCTTCGCCCTCTCTCTCTACCTCTCTCTTAGATTCCCTCTCAAGTTATTCCCTGAGATCTCAACTTGTTTACCATGCTCTGCTCTCGAAAATAAGATTTAAGGAAAAGAATTTTGTTTGCTTTGTTCTGTTTCTTGGTTTCCTTGGATGTTTCCGTTGTCGCTTTTACTTTGACGAGTTCCTTTACCTTCCTGCTGGTCTCGGTCTTGCTCGATTATGATTTCGCCTTTTCCTAACCTCTGGTGAAGCCTAGTTGGGAGCTCTAACCAGGCAAAGATGAGCCTTGGGGTTCCCGAGAAGCAGCGCGGATTATAGCCCCATGATGTTCCCTGGCGTGATGATGCTTCCTTGCTTTTGATCGGAGCCACCGAAGCCTCCATCAGCAACCAGCGCACAACTCCAAAAGGAGAGCAGTTGGGTGATCCCAACTTTCTCTCTAGCCACTTATTTCACCTCCACTTCCAGTCCTTGTCTTCCTCCCCTGCTCCACCCTCTGTTTTACTACTAAAGATCAAGTCTTGGGGTTCCTGGCGATGCCGCAGTTCCAGCAACCGGCTTGCTGGAGGCTGGAAGCCGGCGGGCAAGTCATGGACGTCGACACGGCCGTGAAAGATGGCATCTTGGGCGGCGGCGCGGTCATTAGCGGCCTCCTGGACAGCAAAGATGGGACCTTGGGCACCGCCAAGAAGCACGACCTCAAGGAGATGATCGAGGAGATGGACTCGGCGGCGGAGGCGGACGACGTGCCGGTCGTGTTCATCTGCCCCATCTCAATGGAGCCTATGGTGGATCCCGTCACCCTGTGCACCGGCCAGACCTACGAGCGCGTCAACATCCTCAGGTGGTTCTCCACGGGCCGCCTCACCTGTCCCACCACCATGCAGGATCTCTGGGACGACACCATCACCCCCAACCGCACTCTCCACCAACTGATCCACGCCTGGTTCTCGCAGCGCTACCTGCGTATGATGAAGCGATCCGAGGACGTGGAGGGCCGCGCCAGAGAGCTCGTCCAATGCCTCAAGAAGGTCAAGGGGGAGGCGAGAGTACAGACCCTGAAAGAACTCCATAAGATCGTTGCCGCCCACCCCTCCGTTGAAAAGCCTGTGATCGATTCCGGCGTCCTCGGCATTTTATCTTCTCTTCTAGGCCCTTTCACCTCCCATGCCGTCGGCTCCGAGGTGATCGCCGTTCTTGTCAATCTCAGCCTTGATTCAGAAGCAATGACTGACTTGATGCAACCTGCGAAGATCTCACTCGTCGTAGACATGCTGAACGAGGGAACAACCAAGACGAAGAGAAAATGCGCGAGGCTTATCGAAGTGCTGATGGGTGCGGAGAGTTTCCGATTCGAGATCGTCTCAAGTCTGAGCCTTTTAGTGGGGCTGCTAAGGATGGTGAAGGATAAACGAGACCCCGACGGGGTTTCAGCAGGGCTTAGCTTGCTAAAGACCATTTGTTCCCACGACCAAATCCGCAGCTCGATCGTGAGCATCAGAGCAGTAGCGCAGCTTGTCGAGCGACTGCCGGACCTGAGCCCAAACAGCTTGGAATCGGCATTACAAATCTTGGATGATCTCGCAGCCATCCCTGATGGTCGATCAGCATTGAAGGATTGCCCCCAAACCATTCCCAACACAGTGAGGCCTCTGATGAAGGTGTCCGAGGCTTGTACTCGACATGCGTTGTCGATACTAGGGGCGGTGTGTAAGCTCGCTCCCGAGGAATTCGTTTCGCTTGCAGTAGAGGCTGGCCTGGCAACAAGGCTGTTGCTTGTGATACAGAGCGATTGCCCTCCGGAGCTAAAGAAACAAGCATCCGATTTGCTGAAGCTCTGTAGTCTCAATTACACTGCCACCCTTTTCATTTCCAAGTGCAAGCTAACGAGGACGATGCAGTGACGTGAGGATCTGCTGCTGCACTACTCCATTAGCGGACTGGCCTTAATATTATGCACTTTGATCGAGCTAAGATGGTAATGGCCTTAGATTATGCATTCATCGTCCATATATGAGGAATAATTCATTTTTGATGTAATTATCTATGGATGAGAAAAGAAATCTATAGAGTAATTCTGTTTCTGTGTAGGTGCTTGTTCATGTTACAGACACAGGATCACTGGTTGATCAATAACAATCTACCTTGGTCGTCAGATTTCGAAGATCCTTAGCATCTTTTGAATAAAGACCAGTTCCCGGTGGAGGTAATAGTTGAGGAAAGCTTTAAGTTGCAGGGTTTACTTTATTGAGCCGAGGAATGGGAAGAGGTACACTGCTGCTGGAGTTGCTTCCTTCCTTGTGGGGTGGGGGAGTGGTGATGAGCATTGACCAGGGCAGTGATCAATACGCCACTTTGCTGCCGAAGGACATTCTTCGACGCTCCCCATGTTCACCTTCGTTTAGCAGCGTCATGATTCCACACGTATCGTTAGCACATGAAGCCGGTTTGGTTGTCTCGGATATCTGTTTTCTTTTTGGGCGTCCACATTTTACTCTCCTTGCGCTATGCACGATGTCTTCCGAATACTTTGATGTTCTAAAACGCATCCACTTTCTTAGGACATCGCAATTGGGTTCATCGATTAATTATTGCTCTTCGGTGTGTTTCTCATTGAGCCGTGATAAGTGGAATTCGTTTGTCTCCTAACGAGTTATTTGTGCCGCTGAGTCGTGGTCTATGTGAATGAACTACTGCACTGCCTGAACCTTTGAGTACGGCTAACTCAGGTACGGATATTCTACAAACTCGATTCAAAGTATTGACAATTCCTTAGCATTAATTTCATTCAATCGGAATTCGACATTTGAAATCTAATCAACACTTAATAGACGTGTTATTTCAGTTCCTGGATGTTACAAAAAAAACCCTTTTCTAGTGTATACTCACTTCAAACTTATTAAATGGATACTTCTGGTTTTTTATGTCACCGAACCTATACAATCAAATAGGTTTTTAGATACTAACATCTTTCTATCATCAAATTGAAGTAAATTTATGAGTGTTTCCTATATTCAATTTTGTTTTAATTCGATCAAAGTTTAATTATTCAATGATATTTCATGATGTGATAGTACTTAGAAAATGAACTAAATCCAATTAATTTTGTTAAGTTGAGTTAATAATCTCTGATCATATCATATTATTCGTCCAAGGTAAAAAAAAAAAAAAATCCTTAAAATACTCGATGTATTTAAAAACATCTATTTACGTGGGATATGTCTATCTAGGATGAGGGAATCCTCTGAACATCCAACATGATAAATGTGTTTCTTTTGTACATGATGTGTTCATCTGTAATAAAAAACACATTCAAAATATTTAACCAATCCTAATACATCTTGTTTATGAATGATGCATTTGCCTATGGAGAAAAAATATTTAAACTTTGATACATGGAAGAAAATGTAATCCCTTTTAATGCTCTTAGTGCAAAAAGTATTTTTTTAATTGAAAAAATACTAATAATTAAGTATCATGAATATAAGACTCACCCATACTAAGAAGTAGAAACAGATTATAGGGCCAGTATGGGTGACCAATTAACTGGCCACCTTATTTTCTTCTCTTCATATTTTTAAATAAAAATTCAAAATTTGCCAATAATTAAAGAAGTTAAAATTTTTAAAGAATTTTTAAAAAACTCAGATTTGAGTAACGATGTTCAAAATCAGCCAAGGAGTTTTCAACTCTCTTCTTAGAATA
Source organism: Musa beccarii (assembly GCA_024322285.1). Lineage (NCBI taxonomy): Eukaryota > Viridiplantae > Streptophyta > Magnoliopsida > Zingiberales > Musaceae > Musa > Musa beccarii. The sequence continues at coordinate 51,203,144 of CM044399.1, forward strand.
AGGATTAAGTTATCTCTACCTAGCTTACTGATTAGCCACGAATCCATCTTTGATAGTTGTAGTTTCAGACAAAGCATAATTTTCTTGTTGAGCCACTTAAAATCAGCAAACAAAGAATTATCGGTATCATTTTGAGAATAAATCTCAAACCATTATCTTAATATTTTATCGAATTTTCTGTGAGAATTACTTGGCATTGCCTTTCATTATACATTAGCTATTATCTCACGTGTATGCTACAAAGGTTGCTTCTGTCAAAGTACCTGCAAACATATCGTTTTATGACATAAATAAAATAAATACATATAAGAAAATAACTATAATATCCTCGATTAACCCACATCAAAAGTAATTAAGAATAAGATTGATTTACGAAGAGTGTATTATTATCATTTTTAATTAAAGTATTTTGATCAGCAATTTAAATAAAAAAGAATTCATAGATTAGTTAGCTCATCAAGTCCATATCATGACATCAACAAATAAAATCCCAATACAAGCCTTAATATTTATAAAAGAACCAAACTCAATATTTATTTATATAAACAAATCTTAATTCGCTAAAAAAAATAATTTAATTAAGATTATTCTAATTAATTTAAATATAATCAAGAATTCTAAAAATATTCACTAACCCTCACATCTGGGCGAACAAAAGACACTATTTATGGCATAAACAGAGCGATATGTTTGAGATATTCCACTCAGCCAATCTTGACACTCCCCCTTGATGTTGCTGAATAAGCGGAATCATTTGATGCAACAATGGTGAGGTTCACACTTAGGGAACACATCTATACAACGTCGCATCATGTTCAATTGGCCAGAATGAATGTGAGATTGCGAGAAACCCAACGGATGGTGAAGCTGTTCTTTACGCATTCCGAGGATACAGTAATCCCACACACCATCCCACATCTTATGACTCTTAAAGAGATCTTTAACCGGTGCACCACAAAGTGCGGCTTCAAAATTACCTTCCTAAGCTAATATGATCTTTTATTGGTGGCTTTGTTGGGCCCAGATGGACTTCAAGCCCGCGAAACATGAATCAGGCCCAAGAAACGTCCAATTAAACTCGCTAATAGCCGAAGATTAAGGTGGAGGAGATAGGTCGGCTATGTTGTCCTTGCGAGGGATATAGATGTCAAATTGTAACCAAAGAGAAGAGATGGGAAGAGGCCGCTGAAGTTGAAATTTATACGCTGAAGCGGCAGCTGCGAACAGCGATTGGTTTCCAACAAAATCCAAGATTACGCCCTCGTTTCGTTTCTGGTGGTCGAACCGATGCTGCTCTTAAGCCAAGCGCCCAGTGGAGCTCTCTCCGCCAGGAGATGCCCCTCTTCCTCCTCATGCGCCGTCTCCTCCTCCCTCCGCCCCTTCTCCAAGACCGACCCCTCTCTCTTCTCCAAATCCCGCCCCCGCTTCCCCTCCCGGAACCCTAGGAGGCCGCGCCCACTTTCCCTCTCCGCGCCCTCCGGCGACGCGAGCCGCTCCGCCCGCCCCCTCTCCTCCCCGCCAGCCGCCGCTCAGGAGGACGAGATCGTCTCCGTCGGCGACGACGGCGTTCCCCTCGAAGGCGTCATCCAGTTCGAGAAGCCTGGGGGTTCCTCGAAGCTCGTGACTTGGGCGTAAGTTTCTCCAATTGCGATCGCATTCGGACCCCCCTGATTGGGTGAGATGGTGGATTGATGCGTTTGTTATGGGTTGCAGGCAGGTGGGTCTTCTCGCGGGCGGAGATGTCTTGTGCCTTCTCATCTTCTCGGCGGTAGGCAGGTTCAGCCACGGGTTGCCTGTTTTTGATTTCGAGACACTGCGGACGGCTGACCCTTTTGTTGCTGGTAAGCATGTCGCCATCTTTGTTTGTTTTCGCGATGCGTTTGGGTGCCTTTTGCGAGGGTCTCTCAATTATGCTTTGGCAGGGTGGGTTTTGAGCGCCTACTTTCTTGGAGGTTACGGGGATGACGGTAGAGGAGTGAATGGTTCCATGAAAGCTGTTCTCGCAGCTGTCAAGTCTTGGGCGATTGGCATTCCGGTGAGTACTAGTCTTAAATCTTGATGTGGATTAGATGCTATCTTTGGACAATTGTTAATTATTACTAAAAAAATGTGACAATGGTAATTCAGCTTTTAATTAGTTAATCCTCACAGAATTTGGAACTTCAATCATGAGATTGACTTGTAGGCCCAAGACCAATTGTTAATAATTGAAATCTTTTCATATAAGATGCATCTGTTTCTTCATGTTCTTTCATCGTTTTCTTTATTTTTTGGTATCTTTTCTCCAATAAGATGCATCTCTAATTGACCCTTCATAAATGTTGAATACCATTTATATGGTCTTACTGATATGTTATAATTGGCAGTTAGGACTGGTAATCAGGTCTGCAACATCAGGTCATGTTCCGCCAACTCCGTTCATGTTGATAACTATGGGAAGTACTGGAATCTTGTTGATAGCATGGAGGGCTTTGGTTTGCAATCTTCTTCCGAGTAACAAAAACAAGCGGAACGATGTCTATAAACGTGGAAGCACATTCGAACTTTTTGAGGTAATGAATATATTTTTATCATTAAGTTTTTGTTTTATAAGTTGCTTAAGAAACAAACTATAATTTACAATACCTTAGGTTCAGTTATTGGTTATTGCTCTTGTGGATAAAAAGGGCATACTTAGTGCATGAGGCTCCCGATAATGCGGGGTTTGGGGAGGGTCATTGTACGTGTATTGGTCGCTGCTCATGTGTGCAATTAATTTTTGTTGGTATGTGTATGTCAACACCCAAGCCAGTTCTGGCCATAAAAGATGAATGCTAATAAAATATTTTGAAAGTTGCTGCATGATTCCTCAGATATAATATGGTTCTAAAGGTTAATGGATTAGAATGTTGGCATGGTTTTTATCTAGGATGATTATTAGAGTGGACTGTGAACATTAATTCATGTGTATTATTATATTCAGAATAGGTCTGCAGACGATATAATAATATGTAGCAACATAGTTAAGGCAGGTTCTTAACTGATATCCTTGACAAAGTGGTTATTCATTGAGTTTCGATATGTTTAGCAGAAGTAGTCTATTTAGGATATGATTTTGTTTTTTTGATAAAATGGGTTATAAGGTTAGTTGAGATGATTAATATCATAGGCATTCAACACTGTAGGAATATGCAGTAGTCCTTTTACACATTAGCATTTGTATCAATTCATTGTGGTGTCGCTGCTGTTTCTTGTTTCTGCACTACTATTTTTCTGAAACTTTGTCATTCTATCAGTAGCAATGTTCAATCTTTTTTTCGAGCACTTTTCATGTGATGGATCCGCCCTCATTGGCTATATACATATGAGAATATGTTACCCATGTGCTAGTTCTACCTTTTTTTTTTTTTTTTTTTTTTTTGGTAAATGCCATTCTCTGAACATAGTGCAAATGACTTGTATACTTTGTTGCCATCTTGTACTATGTTCCTCGAAGCTCTACTGTGCCCTTTGAGCCTCCTCTCAATTGTATGTCTATCAGTTGTTAGCAAAATTTAGCTTCATAAACGTTTGGTATTTAGAATATCTTATAATTGGACTAATTGTATTGGCCAAATAATGAAAGAAAAATATACTGTTTTTTTTTTTTTTTGCTTTTCATGCTAAATTATGTTGCATAAGCTGTAAACTCCTATGCATTTTTCTAGTGGTGTTGTCCTTTCATGAATTCTGTGATACTTGTATGAACATATGTGAACATTGCCGTTGGTGTCCTGTGGGTTATTTTCAGGCAAATATTGATCTCAGCTATTATATGCTGACAATGTTCAATATATGTATGTCTACATATTTAACTTATAAAGTTTCTTATTCTAGCATTTTAGCACCACTGACAATAAGCATGTCATGTAACATATATGGAACCTGGGCATTTGGCATTTACCTTCTTTGTTATCTGTTCACTTGAAGTAGAATAGCTATTCTTGGAGTAGATATAGCAAAAAGTTTATTGTGGTAGTCTTGCTACTCTTGTGACAACTCATCACTGCTGGGGATTTCATATTCCCCTTTTGTCTGCTGTTCTCTCTGAATTACTTATTGGTTAAGCACCTAAGAGCACTTGGGCGAGATGGTGAACAAAGCCCGTCAACGATTCTTTAGTGAGCTACCATATATTCATTGGCGAGATGTCCTTTTTTTTTTGTAAAGCAAATCACCTTTTCATAAACTCTTATCGCTGAATATGTGCACCCTTGTTTTTTTTTATCAAATACACATTTACTCTTTATATGCATGGTATATCTTCTCATATAATTGTAAGGTTGTTATTTGCAACCTGGGAGATCCGGATTCGAGTCACAAAAACAACCTCTCTATGTTTAGAGGTATGGTCGTAAACATTGACCTTTCTAAATCTCGGATTAGCGAGAGTCTCATGCACTAAATATGCTATGCACAAATATTCATAGAGATGCATGTGTTTATATAATGTGATACTCCAAAGACTTATGGAGACAGGTGCAGGTGCTTAGGTGGCCACCTGCAAGAACAAAAAGTAATTTTATTCAACTTATTATATGCTTTGGTTTGAAGATGTTATAAATAAATATGTAGGTGCTGTATCACATATAGCTTTCTAATGAAGATGAATGATGGTCTTGTTCAACTTTTAAGTCTATCCTTGAATTCTTATTTTCTTGGTGTGACAAGTAAATTCTTTTTTTTTTTTGCAGTTACTGACATCATTGGTTCGTAGATGGTGATTTGAGCTTGACTACTTATCTGTATGTCAATTGTGTTAACATGTGTAACATGTGGTAGTATAATGTACCAAACGCAAGGTAATAATTAATCTAATATCTGGCTTTTTCTAGTGGCATTTTGACAGCGTGAAATTTGATCTTAGTCCACATTTTTGACAGTCTGCAAATTAGCTCATGTATGTTTGTGGCGGTCGTTTTATTGTATATATTAGTATTTTTTTAAAAGCTTCTTGTTCTATAGCATGTGTTTGTTCTATAGCATGTGTTTGAATCCAATAATTTAATTTTTCTGTGGTATATGATGGGAAATTATTGATTACATGAAAAATCAGCCCAATAAATACTTCTCTTATGCTAATTCAGGAAACTTAATATATAAAAATATTTAGAAATTCGATTGGAGTAATTTTATATTCTGTGTTACATTTAGATGTTAAAGGAATTACACTTAATAAAAAATATTTCTATTTAATGATTAGGGATGAGAGAGGATAGGACACGAAGTTGCTCACAACCGATTCGATAGTATAACACCAAACGACTAATTAAAATTTAATTTACATAAAAGAGCAATATTTTAGATCGGCGGTAGTTAAACCAAATGTGGGAAACAATAAATAAAATCTACATGTTGCGATCTTTTACGTGCTGATCATGCCATGATCAATGCATCGATCCATGTACGGAGGACATAAGAGTTACAGAATTCCTTCGTGAAGAATGATTAGGGTAATAACTGCGATGAGACATGAGTTGACATCGTCCACCCTCGGGCGACGTCCCCAAGACGTCAGGCAACACCATCACTAACCCCACGCCCCACATCATCAGGAGCCATCCATACCAAAGAACCACAGCTATTTTATGCCTCGCCATCACCTGCGTCGGGGTCGTCAGAGGTACGACCCTATCTCTTACAAACAGACACGGTAAGTTGCTATATAAAGTCCTAGTGTTCAGCAAGGAAAAAGGGGGGAAAACCTTTCGCAAGACTGAACACCCTAAAAACCACCACACTAACTTGATCGTCGGAGGGGTCAGGCGGAACTCTCCCGACCCGACCTTTGTGCAGGTGCCGAGGCCTAAAGCTAGACGAGGAGTCCCCGTCGGCATCAGCAGACCCCGAGGCATCTAGACGAAGATCTCCGCGCATTCGAACCCGAACCCAGTAGTGTCGGCCCCAAAGCCACGGCATAAAGTTGTTGACCCCCAACAGATTTTGGCGCTAGAAGGAGGGCCCGAACGTCGAGGGATCGCCAGATTAACCAAGACGAACCCCCACCCGAGGGATTGTACCTAATGGGGGCCCCAGCCGAACGCCCCCCCCCGCATGGGGAACCACGGGCGGACGACCCGGTCATGACCTAAGAGCGCTATTGGCGTTTGTTCAATGACCCGGGTTTGTCGCCGCCGCCGCCCGAAGGCGCCCCTAGCGTCCCTTCGCCTGTGTCGACCGAGGCCTTTCAGGACCTTGCCCACCAGGTCAGAGCTTTGGCATGAATGGTACAAACTATTATCCCCCTCATCTCTCAACCCACAAACCCACCAACGGTCCAGCCTTTGCAGCAACCAGAGCCGCCCACCCATACTCTCATGATGCCCTCGACGCTCCTTGCCTCGCCTCGGACCCGACCGGCCCCACTCAGAGACCAAGCAATGAGAAACCTGAGCCCGAGGCGATATCTTCGGATTCGACGGACTCTTTTCGAGCCTAGCTACGCTTTGTAAGTCAGTGACTCGACGAAGTACAGAGGGAGGTTCGCAACTCAAAGGTGGAGCTGGGGGAGGACCCGCACCAAGGGTCTCCATTTGTGATTGAGATACAAGACCAGTCGGTGCCCCCAAACTTCCGACTCCCTTCCCTGGATGCCTATGATGGTGCCACAGACCCAGCAGACCATGTAGCCGCCTTTCGAGCCCAAATGGTGCTATATGGAACTTCGGACGCTCTGATGTGCAGGGCATTCCCAACAACCCTGAGGGGACCAGCACGCGCATGGTACAGCGGCCTGAAGACCGGGACGATCACCTCATTTGACCAGCTCGCCAGAGAATTCGAGCTTAACTTCCTAGCCCACACTCGACCAAAGCCATCGGTCGCCCTGCTCCTCGGACTGAACCAAAAGGAGGACGAATCTCTCTCTCATTTCGTGAATCGCTTCGCTATAGAGATCCGGGGTTTGCCGGATGCTCATCCCTTTCTATTGATGTAGGCGTTCATGATGGGGCTCCGTCCTTCCAAGTTCTTCTGGTCCCTTGTAGAGTGACCCCCCAATGCGGTCCCAGAAATGCTTCAACGGGCCAACCAGTACATCGCGGCGGAAGCTTGGATGTCTGGGAGACGAGAAGAGCATAAAAGGGCTCGGCCGGAGCCACTCCGTGGGCAATAGTCTGCCTCATCGAGACGTAAGTCGAATCGACCTGACCCGACCGCGTCGAGGCCTCCGCTTCCTTCCTTGGGGACATCCCGAACGCAAATATTCCTCTAGATAAAGGAGAAGGGATTGCTCAGAACCCCCAACCCGATGAGGAGCCCGCGGGAGCTAGCGGACCAGACTCGGTACTGCTAGTTCCATTGGCAAAATGGGTATGACATGGAGGAATGCCGTGAGTTGAAGCGGCAGATTAAGGAACTGATCCGCAGGGGGCACCTGGGCCGGTATCTTCGGCAAGATAAGGAACTCTCATCGCGCCCCGACGGCCCCGTCGAACGGCAGATCGATGTGATCATGGGCAGCCCGACGTCCGGAGGAAATAGCATGTCTGAGAGGAAGGCCTACGCCCACACCGCCGCAACTGAAGACTATGAGCGTAGACCCGAGCCCGAAATCACGTTCCCAGCTGAGGGGGCCGGGCAACCCGAACATGACGACGCGTTAGTGGTGGCCGCCAGGATCACCAACGCCTGAGTAAGAAGAATTATGATTGATACTAGAAGCTCGACCGACGTGCTATATTTGGATGCTTTCTAGAAGCTCGAGTTGACCAAGGACATCTTGGAGCCGATGCGCTCGGCACTCACCGGGTTTATCGGTGACTCGATTTCGCCATTGGGCGTGATAACCTTGCCCCTAACCCTCGGGGACTCGCCGAGGACAAAGACGATGATGGCGACTTTCCTGGTGGTCGACCTCCCCACTGCATTCAATGCGATCTTGGGGCGTCCCACCCTCAACAAGTTCAGGATGGTCACCTCCACCTACCACCAGACCGTGGACCCGCGGAGGGGTCGGAGAAGTTAGGGGAAGCCCCTGCGAATCAAGACAGTGCTACTTGAAGACGGTCTCCCTGCAAAAGAGGGGGAGAGTTGAGCTCCCCCTGGAGGACCCTCGGGAGGCGAAGAGGCCGGCCCGGCATCCCGAGCCGACGAAACCCACGATTGACGTACCCCTGCAAGAAGGTCGGCTGGATCGCACGATCAAGGTCGGATCCGAGATTCCCAAGCAAGAACGGACCCAGCTCATCAGCTTCCTCTAGGAGAATGCCGACGTCTTCGCCTGGTCACCAGCTGACATGCCAGGCATCGACCCCGAGGTGGCCCAACATCATTTGTGCATCTCGCCCGATGCTCGCCCCATGAGGCAGAAGCCCTGACGACTCGCCCTCGAGCGACAGCTAGCTGTCTGAGAGGAAGTGGGGCGACTAATGGCAGCTGGCTTCATCAAGGAAGTCATGTACCCACAGTGGTTATCTAATGTAGTCCTCGTGAAAAAATCTAATGGGAGCTGAAGGATGTGCGTTGACTACACCGATCTCAACCGTGCGTGCCCGAAAGATTGCTATCCCCTCCCCAGGATCGACCAGTTGGTAGACACAACAGCCGGGCACGCCCGTCTCTCATTCATGGATGCCTTCTCCGGCTACAACCAGATCAAGATGGTGCCTGAGGACCAGGAGCACACCGCCTTCCTCACCGATCGAGGGGTATATTTCTATAAAGTCATGTCATTCGGGCTAAAGAACGTTGAAGCTACGTATCAAAGGACCGTGAACAGAATGTTCGTCCACTAGATAGGGCGAAACATGGAGGACTACGTTGATGACATGATCGTGAAGAGTCGCACGGCCCAAACCCACCTGTCTGACTTGGCCGAGACATTCGCTACACTACGAAGGTACAACATGTGGCTCAATCTGGCCAAATGCACTTTCGGCATCAACTCAGGCAGATTCCTCGGATTTATCATACATGAAAGGGGAATCGATGCGAACCCCGAAAAGGTACAAGCAATCATCGACATGCGAGAGCCTCGGACGATCAAGGAGTTGTAGTGCCTGAACGGGAGGCTCGCCGCCCTATCTCGGTTCATATCCTGATCGGGTGATCGGTGCCTCCCCTTCTTTCGGGCTCTGAAGAACCCAAAGAACTTCGAATGGACAGTGGAGTGTGAGGATGCCCTCGCCCATGTTAAGCAACACTTGGCCACTCTCCCTTGCCTCGCTTCAGTCTCCCCTTGGGAGAAACTGGGCGTCTATCTGGCCACCTCCCAACATGCAGTGAGTTCCGTTCTGATCAAGGAGGCTTCCGGGGAGCAGTTGCCGGTCTACTACACTAGCCACGTCCTGAACGGGCCCGAAGAACGGTACCCGCCAATCGAAAGGCTGGCGCTAGCACTCGTGCTAACAGCTCGGAAGCTACGTCCCTACTTTCAAGCTCACCCGATCGAGGTAATCACTGACCAGCCTCTCCGGCAGGTTTTATCTAAGTTTGACTTGGAATGTCGCCTCCTCAAATGGTCGGTGGAGCTCGGCGAGTTTGACATATAGTATGTGCCGAGAACTACCGTCAAAGCACAGGCAGTAGCCGACTTCATCTCGAAACTGACTCGGCTCGAGGACGGGGATCCTGGGTGGACCGAAGAGGGGTCGATCCTCCACATGGACGGATCGTCCGGTTCGAGGGGCGCGGGAGCCGGGCTAGTGTTGGAAGCCCCCGACGGGCACTTGTTCTAGCGCTCCTTCCGCTTCGGCTTTCAGGCCACGAATAACGAAGTAGAGTACGAGGCGCTCCTGGCGAGGCGCAGACTGGCTGTCAAGATGCAAGCGGATACCATACACATCTTCACCGACTCATGACTTGTGGTGAGCGGCTCGGCCGGTGAATCTGGCTTCGAGACCCAACCATGTCGAAGTATTTGGTGGAGGTAAGGGCCCTCTCCGCCAACTTTTCCCGCTTTACGCTATCCAGAGTACCGAGAAGCCAGAACGAACGGGCAGACACGTTGGCGAAATTAGGCTCAAGATCGGGCCCCGAAGGTGAGCCCAATGTTGAGGACCTCCCCTTTCGTGCCATTGCAATTGCTGCAGTGGCCACTGCCGGCGCACCAACAATGTGGGTGTAGGAGATGTTTCAGTTTAAGTGAGACGGGACACTTCCCACGGACGAAGTCGCGGCTCGGCGCCTGCGCCGAACCCAAGCTTGGTACTGTGAAATCGATGGATGGCTGTACAAGAGGTCATTCTCGTCCCCCCTCCTCCGCTGCCTAGAACCCGATGAGGCCCAGTCAGTCCTTACTGAGGTCCACGATGGGATTTGTGGAGAGCACATCGGCGGGCGCACCTTAGCGTTTAAGATACTTCGTCAGGGTTACTACTGGTCCACTATGTGCCGAGATGCAAGGTCATACATGCAAAGGTGTGATGCGTGCTAGAGGCATGTGCGAACGCCTCGGCAACCCGCAATTCCGCTAACGCCCGTGGACTGCGCATGGCCCTTCGCGCAGTGGGGAATGGATATCCTCGGACCTTTCCCCCCAGCTTTGGGGCAACGAAGATACATCATTGTCGGGGTAGATTACTTCTCCAAATGGGTCGATGCTGAACCGTTGGCAACCATCACAGAGCGTCAGGTGGAGAGATACGTGTGGAGGAATATTGTGACTCGGTTCAGCCTGCCCAGAATTATCATCACTGACAACATGACTCAGTTCGTCAACACTTGGTTCAAGGAATTCTACGCGACCTACAGAATTCAGTTGAAGTTCAGCTCGGTCGCTCATCCCTAGACAAACGGGCTGGCCGAGGTGACCAACCGGTCCATTCTGGATGGACTGAGGAAAAGGACGCTCGTGGCCCACTCTACTTGGGTCGACGAGCTCCCGAGCATCCTATGGTCCTTACAGACCACACCCAAAACCGCGATGGGGGAATCCCCTTACAGCCTAGCGTTCAGCACCGAGGCCGTCCTACCAACTGAGGTGGTCATCACCACCCCATGGACAGAAGGTTATGAAGAGGATACGTCGGCTGATGGACTCCGAGCCAGATTGGACCTGCTCAAGGAATGACAAGCCGACCCACACCTGAAGGCCCTCTCCTACAAAAGGGCTGTTGTCAGGATTTACAACAAGAGGGTACGCCCTCGACCTATCAAGTTGGACGATCTAGTTCTGCGCAGGGCCAAGGTAAGTAACCCGACCCGGGGGCACGGTAAACTCACTCCCAAATGGGAAGGACCTCATCAGGTCACTGAAGTTGTCCAACCGAGTACGTACCGACTCGCGACAATGACAGGCTGTCCCTTGCCGAGGACGTGGAACGTCCAGAACCTTAGGAAGTTTTTTGTATGAAGGAATGAATGCCAACAATATAGAAGCCAGAAGAAAATTTTGTTTCCTTAAGAAAAACTAGGATTACAAGACTCGACTCTGACTTACAAACTGATCGACTCCTTAAGAAAGATCACAAAAATATTACAACGGGACTATCCTATTCCTTCGGGACTTCCGGGTTGTCATCGAAGGGAACGTCCTTGGGCATGTCCACCTCCAGGTCCTCGGGAAAGGAGGTGAAGGGATCCTTCGTGACCTCGAGGCTAGGGTGGCGCACTCGATCTTTCCCCGAGAGGAAGTCGGGGAAAGGAGGTGAAGGGATCCTGCAGGTAGTCGGCACAGATCCCACACGGGAGGAAGTCGAGGATCTTTTCCTGACACCTCCCAACTGGGCTCGGCCTCGTCTCGTCTGAGGTCCGCCACCTCTCGATCTACCCACTCTACGGCAGCTCCTCTTGGTCGGAACGTTGCCGCCTCGGGCCCCTTGGAGGCGATGATCTTCGCCTTCTTTAGCGGACGGCCACCCTCAACCTCCAACAGAGCATCTTTTGAGTCGATCCTCAGCTTGGCCGCCTGGCATGAAGAAGAAGCAGACGAAGCCTGCCCGCCGCGGAGAGACCTGAGGTTCACCATCTCTGCAAAGAATCGAATGATGGTCAGTATTTGGGATGATTCGCACTACCCTTAAACCGAACACTACGAACATACCCGGAGGCATTGGGCTGAGGCCCGCCTCGACCAGCCACCGCTCAATCATGTTCCGGATGGCCCGGGAGAAGGGAAGAATCTCCCTGAGCCTCCTCAGATCCCGGTACTCTTCGTCGCTCAGGCTCGGGGTGGTGTTGTCGATCGCCCTCGCAGACCACCGGACCTCGAAACCCCAGTCCCTCGCGCAGCAAACATAGAAAAACCTCCCCTTCCACCCTTTGTTGATGGAAGGGGCTCCACTGACTCGGAAGCCCGCTCGGGCAGATAGGAAGTAGCCCCCCGACCCCTTGGAAAGCCGAAAATAGGACAAGAAGAGGTTTCGGGTCGAGGTAATATTAGCGTAATGGCACTCCCCTAGGAACACCACCAGGTAATGCCAAGAGTTCGGCGCCACCTGGGACGGCAAAAACCAGGAGACGCAAGCGACTATGATGGGGGTGAAGAGGAAGGCGTAGCCCCGCCTCAAGGGCGTCCAGGGTCAGCGCAAACCCCTTAGGGATCGGGTCATAGGCCCGCTGCCCTGGCTCAAGGGCTATGAGGACAAAATCCTTCGGGATGCAATGGCGCTCCCGAAGGTTCTCTAGTAACGACTAGCTCATGGTGGAGTCGAGATCATGCGGCCACTTTAGGGCCTCAAGGGCTCGCTCCGCCTCCCCATCGGAGGATCGATCAAGGGACGACGGAAGCGGCCCTTCCCTAACACTACCGGAGGGAGAAGAAGATGAGGAGGACGGAGAAGAGGAGGAGGCCATATTCACTAACCTTGGGAAGGAACGGTGGGGAGGCCGACTCGAGAGTCAAGGGGGACGACCGAAAAGGAGGGACGACGAGACCTGGGATGAAAAACTTAGCAGTGAGAAGTGAGAAGGAAGTCGAACATGTGCTATTTAAAGGCGAAATCCCACCAAAAATAGCGTCCCTTCACCTCCCGAAAGTGGGCAACAGCCCGCTTCCGTGCTCGCCTGCGAGGCACGTCACGTCGAGGAGGCCAAAAGGCACCCCGCCATAAATAAGGCCTGAGGTGGCAACTCAGGGGTGGGCGAAGCAAATGGCTGATGCCTCGATCCCGACGCCCGAAAGCCTGCTGCTGGCACAAAGGATCGACCCTCGAGACCACACACCGGTAAGGAGGTCAACCGCCCGCACCAGGTGAATTGATATTAAGGGTCATCACCACACCAAGTGATACCTCGGCTGCCGACTGCCCGAGTCCACCTCTGCGCAGCCTGCCTGCCTGAGCCGTGTATCTTGGCTGTCGATTGCCCGAGTCTACCTCTGCGCAGCCTGCCTGCTTGAGCCGTGTACCTCGATTGCCGACTGCCCGAGTCCACCTCTGTGTAGCCTGTCTGCTTGAGCCGTGTACCTCGGCTGCCGACTGCCCGAGTCCACCTCTGCGTAGCCTGCCTGCCTGAGCCATATACCTCGGCTATCGACTCCCCGACCTCATACGTCGGCGTGATCCACCCGTCCACTGACCTAATCGCGCTCCTGCTCGCCTACCACCCGACACGACGGGTCTGCAGACTATGACCACCACTAAGGAAAGAAGCCATGCCTTGGTCCCCCCTACGCCGGGACCGGATCATGGCTTCCTTCGAGGAGGGGGGGAGGGGGGGGGAAGTGATGAGGGTAATAACTACGACGAGACATGAGTTGACGTCGCCCACCCTCGGGCGACGTCCCCAAGACGCCAGGCAAGACCATCAGTAACCCCACGCCCCCTGTCAGCACCGATGTCAGACGTCATCAGAAGCCATCTATACCAAAGAACCCCGAAGGGTTACCCAGCATGGTCTGACCAGACAGCACCCACTGAAACACGTCTCCTCCTCACCAAAGCTAGCTATTTTACGCCTCGCCATCACTTGCGTCGGGGTCGTCAGAGGTACGACCCTATCTCTTACAAACAGACACGGTAAGCTGCTATATAAAGTCCTGGTGTTTAGCAAGGAAAAAGGGGGGAGAACCTTCCGTAAGACTGAACACCCTAAAAACCACCACACTAACTTGACCGTCGAAGGGGTCGGGCGGAACTCTCCCGACCCGATCTTTGTGCAGGTGCCGAGGCCTAAAGCTAGACGAGGAGTCCCTGTCGGCATCAGCAGACCCCGAGGCATCCAGACGAAGATCTCCTCGCATTCGGACCCGAACCCAACCGCGTCGACCCCGAAGCCACGACATAAAGTTATTGACCCCCAACAAAGAAGAAGAACAAGAAGTAAAACATCTAATCAACTTATCTCATGTGATGAAGTTCCATACAGTGACATTGAGGACCAAGTACAGGACTGATCCAACTCATGCATCACTTGTTCCTAATAGGCAGCGGACAGCAAGAACAAATTTGGTATATTTCTTTTTGTTTTTCGTTTACATATATATATATATGATATCCTAAAATTCTAGGGAATTTTTTTTTGTTTGTATGAATCAATGAAAAGGGGCGAATGCCCCCAGTAAAAATCTTTTTTGGGCTTTTTCTAGGAAGTCCCTATTTTCAGAATTCCTAACAGCACCATTTATTTGCTAATACATGCAATACTCTTAAACAGTTACTAATTTTCTCTTCTATTCATATGGGATTGGTCCATAGGATGAACCCATCTAGTTACTATATATATATATATATATATATATATATATATATATATATATATATATATATATATATATATATATATATATATATAATATTTTAAATAATATTAGAAGATACTGTATCAAAAATATTATAATATAATATATTTTTATCTCGTTATAATATTTTTTTGGTATTACTAAAAACATAATATTTTTATACTACATTATAATGATTTCTAAGTATTGCTGAAAATAACATAGTATAAAAATATTTTAACGTGGTACAAAAACGTTATAATAGAATATTTTTATACTATGTTATAATATTTTTATGGTATTACTAAAAACACTCTAACATAGTGTAAAAACATCGTAACTAAATTGAATCATCTTTGGATCGATCAATACAAAAAGAGAAGGAAAAAAAAGGGTATGTGGCTGGCTATCAAATCAAGGATATTTATGATACTATAGGTAATTTATCATAAAAGCTTCCAATATTATGCTTTTAACGCCCCTATATTTGATTTTTAGTAAGGGATATCTTTTTAAAAAAAAAATTAATAATGCCCTTGAAAAAAACTATTTTAAGCCACAAATCCATGAGCTAGTTCTGTTCAACATAGGTGATTCAGATCGGATTACTTCAAATGAAGTTGGGTTCAATCATAATGGATCAGGTGAGATTTTATTAAATCTACAAACGAGTATAACGCAAGTGTAACTAAAATATTTTCATCAAACTAATTTAATTTTTTTTGGAACTACTAGTACATCATTTTAAAATATTTAGTATTATTTTTTATTTTTAAATTTTAGGGTGAATATATTTTTTAAAGGATCTTTTTAAGCTGAATCGATGATTGAATATAACCCATTGAATTTTTATGAAATCTATCCAACATTCTCTATAAATACTAGGATGAGATGATAATATGTTTAGTATCATTTTTTTATTTTTATATAAATTTAGAATGATTAATTTTTGAAATAAGATAATTTTGGATTGAATTTGTGATCAAGTATAACTGTTTAAATTTTCACCGAGCCTATCCAAAATTATCGTAAACTACTAAAGTGAGATGCTATTTATTATCTTTTTTTAATTTTATGCGAATTTAGAATAATTGATTTTTTAAATAGAATATTTTTGTGTTAAATTTATGATTGAGAATAACTCTTTGAATTTTCACCAAACCTATCCAAACTTTTTTAAACTACTAAAGCGAGATGATAATATATTTATTATTATTATTTTTTATGAACTTAAGATAATTAATTTTTGAAATAGGGTATTTTTGTATTCAATTCGTGATCAAGTATAACTTTTTGATTTTTTGCCAAACCTATTAAAACTTCTCTAGAACTACTAAGATAGAATGCTAATATATTTATATTACTTTTCTTATTTTTGTATAAATTTAGAGTGATTTAAAATATGATATTTTTGTGTTGAATTTGTGATTGAGTATAACTTGAGTTATTGAAGCTGTGATTGAGTATAACTAGGAGGAAATTCCTATTAATTTTTATTAAATCAATCCAAACTTCTCTAGAACTAGTAGCACTTGATTCTAAGATATATAATATTATTTTCTATTTTTTATGAGTTTAGGGTGATTAAATTTTTAAATGAGATATTTTTGAGTTAAATATGTAATCAAGTATAATAAGTTAATTTCTAATAAATCAATCTAGACTTCTCCAAAACTAGTACACATTATTATAAGATATTTAACATATTTTTTTATTTTATAATAGATTACAAACAATTTATTAAAAATTATATATTTTAGGATAACTTGAGTTTTTTTGTTTTATTATACATTTAAAATATATATATATAAAATATATATATATATATATATATATTATATTTTGTGAATGAGTGTAATAATAAATCTAGGTTAAATGGTAAGGAAGAAGAAGGTGAGGGAGGGAGTGGTAAAAGAATAATAGAAGAAAAAAGAGGGGACGATGAAGATAGAGAAAAAAGAAGTCAAGAGGGAGGAGGTGGAGGTGACGGAGTGGGAATAGAAGGAGGTGGGTTGGTAAGAGGTGGTAATGGAGATGAAGTAGGAAGAGGGTGAAAAGGAAGAAGCCAAAGAGAAGGGGAAGGAAGTGATGGAGAAGGAGGAGATGGTAATGGAGAAAATCAGAGTAGAAGTGAAGGAGGTGAGGGTAGCGGGATATTTTTTTTAAAAAAGAAGGATAATTGAAGACATAATAAAAATAAATCAAAAACTTAAATTTTTATTGAATTAGTGTAGTTTTAAACAAATCGATTCAGCCCAAATAACATAGAGTCAATTAGGATTAATGAACATCGATTATCTTTTCTATTTTATAAAAATATTTTGATTATAATATAAAAAATATATCCATGTTAAAAACCAAATGTGAGGCTTCATTCGGTAAAATCTCATTATTAAGATTTTTTTAATAATTTATCAAAAAACACTATTATAAAATTTAAAAAATGAGATTTTTTTGAGAAAGGAAAAAAAGTTTTCTTGAAAATTCGCCCAATCAAAAAATCTCCATTAGATAGAACCATGGGAATGATAGATAATGATAGATACGGCGGTAAGTAGTGGATAGTTTAAGATCATCAGCGAACAACAATGTCATCCCTCCTACACCGGGCCATATAATGCGTCTGCACTTTGGTACTTCCACCTCAGCAGTTAATGAAAGCTTGACCATCATAAAAAGTTGACAGACTTAATCAAAGTAAATAATTCGTACGCAGTGGAAGAGACTTGAGTTCTTGGCCCAATCGAAACTCTACCCTTGCTTTCTTCTGAAGGCAGCTCTTACAACGAGGCACATACTGGAGGAGTTAGGGAGCCAAAAGAGACGGCTCTTTTTGTTTCCTTCAGAGATTGGCACTAAATACATGGAGGTGATCGAAGCTTTCTTTTGAGGTGGCTCCCATTAACTTCTCTACCTCTGAGACCTCCTTTAGCAGCTGGGCTCAGTTTCTTTAGAGATGGCAGAGCCTCTCCCTCCCTTTACCCTCTCCACTTTCTTCTTCTTCTTCTTCTACTTCTACTACGACGACGACGACTACTACTACTACTGCGACCACTTCTTCTTCTTCTTCTTCTCCTCCTCCTTTCCAGAGTCAATGGCTGCTGTAGGTAGAGTTATCATCTTAGCGATCATTCTGGTGTCTGTCATCTCCATGCATACGACTTCTGCTCGAGAGAGTGCGCTGTTGCCGTCTACCCAGCAGCAGCCAGCGCTTGTCTTTCCTCCTCTCAATGGTACATTGGAGGAGAAGAGGATGGTCCCGACTGGTTCAAACCGCCTCCACAACAGGTAGTAGACACGCATGTGGGGCCGCCAACAGGTGAATGCTTGCTTGATGGTGCAATATAGGAAGACATCATCTTGGCTTTCTTTATATCTTCTCTCATAACAAATAAATAAGCAGATCAAGATTGTGTTTCTTGTCAGACACTTGCTGTTCTCCGAGCTATTCTATTTGATTGGATATTATGTGCTGCCTAGTGGTCACACATACACAACATTGTGTCGTTGCTCTATTTATGGAGATATTTGAGATGCCACCATATGTTAATGTGGAACGAGGCTTTGAGCAGGACTTCTTTGGTGCTTATTTCCTTCCTTTGAGTAAATATTATGTCATTTCCTTCGATGCTTAGTTTGTTTAGAGTCATCGAGGTATATTAATATTGTAATGCCATTCCTTGAACTAACAATGAGACTTGACATGATATTATTATATGGAATGATGGAAGGCAGAGAGTGCATGCGCTGATGAATTTAAGTTGTTTTGGCTACCGCGACTCGAGTGTTGATGTTTTGTGTCTCGTGTGGGGGCGCATGAGAACTCATTATGAAGCGGGAAGGACGCAGCTTTTGCCTCGTCCATGCTTTTAATTGGATGCCCCTGTAAGCATCGATGGTTTCGCGAGAGCACAGAAGCGTGAATGATTACAGTCGCAAATGGCCGGAAATTGACGAAGCATCCACATCCAACGGGGAAGGAGGAATGTGTCTCGAGCATTTGTTCACTGGCTTCTTGCAGACCAACTAACCTTTGACGACACTGATATTTGCATTCTTATTGCATCATTAATCAGAGAGCACAAAGTTTGGACAGATTGGCCATCCAACATGTACATAGACTATAAAGCAACAGACATCCATCTTGACAAGGAAATATATTTAGTATTAAATCAGTATATGGGTTCGAGCTATGTCTAGTTGCTTACCTAAACCATACACAATCCATGGAAGCCCAATAAAGAAGCTGACTACAAACGCTGCTCGGCCAATTCTCCATCAAGTTCGCTGCACCAAATGCAGGATGTTGATAGATCTTAAGGCATGCCATGGATGATTACAGATAACTACCTCCTGGTACATTGATTTCAGTTGGCCAGATCTAAAACATATCTGATTGTCTTCGGTAAGATGATTTATGCAGAGAACATTGATACATTTGGAATGGCACAAGAAGCACACAAGTTGGATGAGCAAATGAGAAAAGTATTTGCTCCCATACCTGACTGAAGCAAACCAAGAAAGACAACATGGATGTCGTTTGCAATGGAATTAAAACCCAATCAACAGCATCTTCACTTTTACCTACAATCACTCTGCAGCTTCCTCTTTACCACTCTCTTCTACTTTGCTCTGGATTTCCTTCAAACCGGAGAGACCATCTCGCTGTCTTTTTTCTTCCCCTGCACCGTGCTATGCAAGTAATCCTTGGATTGTTGGAGAAGGACCTTCTTGTGATCATCTTTGATTGCAGTTGTTCTAGAGCTCTCTTCTGATTCTTCTGGTCTGGCAGTTTTATCTGACTTCTGTATCATTATTCTGTTCTCTGTCTGGTCCTCTTTCCATGGAGTTTGCAAACTAGCAGTAGAATTTATACCTTGAAGTGGATTTAAGCTGGTTTGATTTCGTAGGACCGTAACATTCGCAGTTGTCTGGTTTTCTTGAGCTTCTGTCCAATCTTCAGATACTGCAGTATGATTCTTATGGCCTTTGATTTGATTCTTTGGCAAATCCATTGATCTGACCCCCAATTCTATTTGGCTGACTGACTCATTTGCTGCATATGTCTGTGGTTTTGTTTCATTGTCAATGTGATCTACAATTCCTAAATCAGTTTGCTCTTCAGCTTCACCAGTGGTACTCGAAGAATTCCACTTGTCTAGCTTAGAATGTTCAACTCCCGGTTCCGTTTTCTCGAGAACATCTGCAGTTGTAGCATCCTCAGTGTTAGGGAGAGTCGAATTGTCCTCATGAATGACACTTGAATTGGTTCCTTTAAATGAATCTAACAGTTCAGTTTCAGATTCAGATTCCTGAACTTGAACGACATGATCAACAGCACTAGAAGCATCATCAGCTCTGAAGCTTCTTTCTCGTGCCTGCTGAGTTAGTTCTTCGTGTTCTATGTCTTGGCTACTATAATGGACCACTTCACTGGACGCGTCATCACCTTTGAAGCTTTTCTCTCGAGCCTCACGAGACCGCTCATCGTGTTCTCGATCCTCAAAGGCGCCCACTTCGCGAGGAGTGTGTTCAGCTCTCACCTTATCTCCCCCATCCGTCCTGTGGTTCTCGGCACCTTCTTCATGCTCGATATCTTGTTCCGTGACTTCAGCATCTTCTTTCACTTTGGCATCGATCACAGAATCTGCGTTGCCTGTGCTGGGGAGGAGGTCCTTCCTGCCAAACCTCGTGATATCGGACTGCCCTTCATCGAAGCTTTCCGCATAGGCCTTCCTCCGAGCATGAGAGTGATTCATCTGGTATAGCAGCCAGACACAAACAGCAACAAAAATGCAAATCTGGAGAGCATTCTTTGCCCTGAACTCCCCTTTCCGTCTATGGTTCCTACTGGATACCTGCCTCAGCATGGTGGTTCTCCTAAATAACCAAACACAGTCTTCGCCCCAAGTCGTACTAGTTTTCCCCTTCTCCTACTTAGCAAGTCTATTCCTCTAGCACGATAAAGCCGCCTAAAACCAGTGCCTGTCCACAGGAAGAGGCAAATAATCTTATGAAGCAATCCCTACCAGCTGATTTTACTGCACAGTAGTAGGGTGTAGATGGTGAGATGATGCTAATCACAAACATAACATGTTCCTTTCTTTCCAAGAACACAAACATAGCGTGTTCACAGCACAGAGAGCAGATACAACGAAACAGTTGGATAATTTCTGATGCAAAAGGAGCCTGCTTAGACTAGAAGCTGATGATCGCACACAAAAAAGAAAAGGTTAAAAAAGGCATACAACTGCAGTAGACGAG
Organism: Musa beccarii; assembly: GCA_024322285.1. Lineage (NCBI taxonomy): Eukaryota > Viridiplantae > Streptophyta > Magnoliopsida > Zingiberales > Musaceae > Musa > Musa beccarii. Next base: position 51,224,025 of record CM044399.1, read on the forward strand.
AAACAGAAAATAAAGCCCGAATCCTAACATTCATCCACCACACAGAAGAACCAGAAACAGAGCCTGGGTAAAGACTAACGCACATCAAAAACTGAGGAAAGCAACACAAGGGAGCAAGGAGCGCAACATACCTGAAGGAGTTCTTGCTTTTTTCTCACGGCCCGTTGGTGGAGGGGACGAAGACGACAGCGCAGAGGAGAGAGAGATGATTTTACCGAGGCCTCCCGTGGTCAAAGGTTGGAAGATGCGTTCCCAGAAGCAACCATAGCTGCAGGGACACGCTCCACCTACTTCCTTGGTCAGAGCTGTGGGTGCAGCTGGAATCAGGTTCAACAAGCTCAACAGTGGACCCGATCGTCTCTGATGTGCCTTGATCGAACGTGATCACGGTCCGTGATTGCTTCTTCCAATCTACACAACAAGCAATTGGAGAGGATTTTACCTAATTTCATTGTATCTATATTTATTCGACGACGAGTCTCGCAAACGAGGATGAGCAGCCTTCCGACCATAGAACCTGACACACTTGGAGCCCTCACGTTGCAACACAAAGTCAACATATCCTTTTCCCTTTTGGGTAAACATACCTTTCGCACGGACTCACCATACAGTGTCCCAAATTATGACTCTCATATTAATTGCCGCCGATCAAGAAAACGAGGAGCTGGTCACGGTCAATCCAATCAACGTGAATGTTCAAAAGACATGGGTTCAGATTGGATCAGACGTGTTCAGATCAGCCTTATATAGATGCAGCGTCGACTTCCATTTCAGACCACGAAATCAGCCACACCTACTCCAAAGAAAAATAAAAGCTCTGTTCTCGAGGTTGTAGGCCGTGTCGTGTTAATTTTTGTCGTCGTCGTCGTCGTCGTCCACGAAGCTATTCCACTGTTTATACTTGATGCTTCCTGTTTGACGGGGTAATTGCAAAAAATGATAAGAGTTAAGTTAGGAAAATAAGCTCTCTGTTCATGAAATAAATTTATGTATTAAAATATTTCGCATCCTTTGCATTAATATAAATCTTATTGGGGTATAATTCACTTGATTAATATATGTAGCGCAGGTGACCGAATTTGTGGGATTAGGCAACATCCTTGGATTAACCGGAAATTAATTGGTCCTCGGTTGCATCAGCTGGTCCATGGCAGTGAGGTCCGCGTGAGGAATCCACCTTGTTGAGTGGAAATGTCAGGTAGGCATGGTGGGGGCGACCATGGCTAACGTTTCGTTCCATCAACCAACAAAACTCGAGCATTTCGTGCTGGTATCTTTAAACGTGCTTCGTTGCTATACAATGACAAACCTATATATTGGGTATGTCGACGTCTACTCATGACGTGATGTGATGTGTCCAAACTAAAAAAAGAAAAAAGAAAAAAAATGAGACTATTATTTATCCAAATGCTTTCATTAACGGGATATAAGATAGAAGATTATAGACTATTTTTCTTTTATCATTTACCTGAATAAAAGATTGAGAGAAGGATATTGGAGATGATTATAAGTTATCTCTATACAAAATATTTCATATCCTTTATGATCAGTTATAAAAATTTATCTTTAACATAATGAAAGGAGAGATTATTTTTTGATCATTTGTGCCTAAATTTACTTAGTTCGAGTTACTAACTTGGTGTTGGGAGATTGAATTAGAAAACTTCTCATGACATTAGGCTTTGTGCAGACAATATCTCGAGAGCTCGACATTTTCATTTTGAAGACACATCGAACAATCCTTCACATACGAGTTCAGATTTCATTGGGCTGACTAGGATATTAATGACTTTTTTCTTCCAATATTTTTTACGTTAAAAGGAGGGTCAGATGTCGTAGGAATGCCTACTCGTCGACCCTCTTAATGAACGCTCGAGCGATGAGGCTTTGCCTTTGACCTATAGTACTTTCACCCAATATGAGCAACAACTATCCTTTCTGCATATGAAAGCATCCATCTCGACGCTAAGACTAATACGATACTGATGTCTATTTAATGACTCGAGTCTCTCAACCCTAAAGGCGACCCCAAGTCATTTTCATCCCTGTCAAGGTGTTCTTATATCTCACTAAGCAAGTGCAAACACTAACGAGCATGATACAGGTTGTCACTTCGCTTTTCTCACAGTTACCCAATAAGCGATGCTACTAGCTCAACCATGATCATTGACTCAATCGCCATCAGCACCGGCATCTGTAGAGATTCCCTCATCTGACGTGGTGTTGACATCCTAAGCGCACTTGAGACCCATCTAAGCATCAACTAAGGGGGCACTTTGGTCCGCAACTATAGAATTCAATGAACTGTACCACCTCTTTATCTTATGTGAATCTAAGATCTAATTAGCCGATTTGATGGAGGATCCCCTGTGGATCCAACTATGACAGATGGATCGATGTTTAAAGGAAATGCGATGGGAGTTCCAATAATAAAAAAAGAAAGTATTGGTCAACCCAATCTCAGATTGATCACCATTCACCCATAAAATCCAGGATGAATCAATTCTAGTGAACTTTTGTCTCGCATCATTGGAGGCATTCGATAGTAGTGCCAATTTAACGAAGTAAATTATAGTTTTTCGTACTCAAATATCATTGTATGATACTTCGGATGTCCTGATGTGCTACACTTTCTCGACCACATTAAGAGGCACAATATGAGAATAACATATTTACTTGAAGCTACTTTCCATCAGTTCTCTCGTCTGACTTATGAGGGAGTTTTGAACTTCACTTTCTCAGGATTGTGTGTGCAAGGCCATCAACAACAACGCTTCTCGGACTCAAACAAAGGGAGGAGGAAATGCTTACAGACTTTATTGTTTAGTTTAGGAATGAAATCTGAGGCATGGTATATACCAATTCATTGCTTATGATGTGGACCTTCATAATAGGGCTCAAGCCCTCTTGCCCTTTCTAGTTGTCGATAGAGAGACTATTAATAACTATACTAGAGATACTTCAGAGGGCAAATCAATGCATTATTGTTTAGGTAATAATCTTAGGTAAGCATAAAGTCACTTAAGAGATTAAAGTAGGGGCAGTCACAATCTATCTTGACCTTGAGGTCATCGCAATGAAAGAAAAATAAACAACCTAAGTTATCTCACTAAATGTCTGAACTAACTCTCTTAATATGATTGAAACTAAAGTTTTTCTATAGATAAAAGAGAATGAGGCTCTTAAAAGACCCTCACCTAATGAAAACTCCATTAGCAAAAAAAAAAAGATTCAAATATAACTGATTCTACTAGAATTACGACCAGGACATGAAGGATTATCGTAACTTGAAAAAGTAGATTGAAGAATTCATATATTAGGGACACCATAGATAGTTCATCCAAAAGCACTGGAAACACTCACCCTAAATTTAGGGGTCGGTGGAAAGATAGATTAGTGTCATCATATAGATCCGTTTAAAAAGGAGATAGCTCCTTGGGTTATAAAGCTTATGCCTAAGCTACCATTGAAAAGTGCCCAAGGATGGAGGGCGATCTAGAGATAAACTTCAAGGAAGAAGAGATAGAGTACCTTAATTTAAACTATGATAATATATTAATAGTTTTAATAAGGATGATCAATACTCAGTTGAAAAGAGTCATGATTGACATATTGAGCTCTACCGATAGCTTTTACTTTCTAAAAACTCAAACTCTCAACTAATGACCTTACTCCTATAACTTCTTCGCTCATGGGGTTCACTAGCCACTCTATCTCACATCTTGAGACTGTGAATTCATAAGTCATATTCGAAGATGAGCCTTGCTCCAAAATAAAATTGACTAAATTCATGGTGATGAATATCCTCTCAACATACAATTCTATCATAGGTCGAACCATACTAAACAAACTAAAAATGGTGGTATCAACCTACTACATGGTGATGAAGTTCTCTATGAGAATCGATATCAGAGAGCTAAAAAGCAACCCAAGAGAGTCACACTAGTGCTATCTAATGATGATCTCCCTACTGAAGAAGGCCTAACCTAAGGTACCACCTATGAACCCTCAAAACTTGGTTAAGTACATCCCACATCCTGAGTCGATGGATCCATCGATTGAAGTACCCTTAAACAAGGCTTGACCCAATTAAGTTATTAAGGTTTTGGTGATACTTCCCAAAGAGAGACAAGTGTAACTCATTAACTTCCTTCAAGAGAATATCAAGGCATTTGTGTAATCATCAAGAGACATGTCGGGAATCAACCCCAACATAACTTAATATCACTTAAACATTTCTCTTAAGGAATGACCAGTGAAGCAAAGTTCTTGCATGTTTGCTCTTATCTACTAGTAGACAATTAGTGATGAGATAGACAAGCTATTATGAGCATGGTTTATTGTCAAGGTACAGTACCCCCAATAGCTCGCTAATGTTGTACTTGTTAAAAAGTCTAATGAAAATTGAAATATGTGTGTTGATTATATCGATCTCAAAAATATTATACTCAATTGGTTGATACTACCTTAGGTCACGAGCAACTTACCTTTATGGATGCATTCTCAAAGTATAACCAAAATAGAATAATATTAAAAGATCAAGAACACACTTTTTTTATCACCGACCAAGGCATATATTGCTACTGAGTCATGCCCTTTAGGTTAAAAAAAATATGGGAGTGATATACCCAAGGATGATGACAAAGATATCAAGTATCATATCATGAGAAGTATTGAAGCATATGTAGATAATATGATAGTGAAGAGTAGAATAGCCGACTTGCAATTGACAGATTTAGCTGAGATGTTTCAAGTTGTAAATAAGTTCAGCATACATCTCAATCCAACTAAGTGTGACTTCAGAGTTAACTTAGAAAGTTTCTTGAGTTTTTTATTAAGCATCGAAGGAGAATAGACACAAACCCTGTGAAGGTGCAAGCAATATTGGAGATGTGCACACCTTGGTTGAGAAGGGAAGTCCAATAGTTAACGATTGGATAGCAGTGCTCAATTGATTTTTATCCCAATTTAGTGATAAGTGTCTATATTTCTTTCGAGTATTAAAGAACCCAAGGGGTTTTCTGTAGACCGAAGAGTGTTAAGAGATTTTTAAAAGGTTGAAGGATCACCTCGCCTAGATGATATAACTCACCTCCACTACCTTGGGTGAAACTCTAAGCCTCTATCTTGCTATCACTGACTTAGCTATTAATTCCATGTTGATACAGGATGCTCAGGATTTTAGAAGCCTATTTACTATATCAATCACATTTCAAATAAGCTTGAAAAATGATACCCCCCTATCGAAAGACTTGCATTTGCATTAGTTTTGGTGACAAGAAAGCTTTGTTCCTATTTTCAAGTGCATGTTGTGTAGATGATTACCAACCAATCACTCAAATAGGTTCTCTCTTGGTTCGATGTCTTAGATTGACTACTAAGATGGTTAGCAGAGCTGGATAAGTTCAACATCTGATATATTATGAGAACTGCCATAAAAGCCCAGGCACTTGCAAAATTTATCTCAAAATTAACTCCTTTGCCCGAAATTGATAAGCATAGTGTTATGGATCGAGTGGCACTAAGAGGGGGGGGGGTGAATTAGTGCAGCGGTAAAGAACGATAGATTTTTCAGCGATTAACACAAGCTCAGAAACTTCGTACGAATGAATGTAGCGTTTCGTTTGAACTCGGAAAGATTGCGTTTTAACTTTAAAGCATACGTAAGAAGATGAAGATGAAGTTGAGTAAATAAGGCAGCAAATGAAAATGGTTTACAGCAAAGTAAGTTGCGAGAAAGTAAATGCAAACCGATTTATAATGGTTCGGTCATCCGACCTACATCCACTTCCGAAGCCTTCTCCGATGAGGCTCCCAACTTCCACTAGCAAATCCTTTTGAAGGGGAAGGACCAAATACCCCTCTTACAACCCTTTTACAAGAAGTTCACACTCTTACAAATTTTTCAAAGAGAAAGAAGAAGGTGAACACAAGCTATTGAAAATTAGACTTTGCTAAGTCTTTTCCTCAATTTCTAACTCTCAAAAGGGTTCTCTTTTAGCTGAGAAAGGGGGGGTTATAGATCCAAAATGGATTCAAATTTGGGCTCCAAATTTGAAATCAAATTGGAGTTCCCGGTGCTACCGCCTGTCAGAGGCGGTGCTACCGCCTGTTAGTCGTCAGACTGACAGTGTATAGGTGGTACTACCGCCTGGAGTAGGCGGTACTATCGCCACTATTACTATAGCTGGGCGGTACTACCAGCTAGTTCATTTTCAGCACAGTGGTTTCGGACGAAAACTCGACCGAAACTGGTCCAAACGAAGTCCGAATTGGCTCAAATTTGGTTTATAGGATTAACACCTAATCCTAAACCAAATTATGTGCTAACTATAAATTTTAAAGATATTTTTTAAGCTATTTCAAAGTCCATAATACAAGACTTCTTTCGATGAGCTTTCGGTGAACTTCCGGTGATCTTTCGACGAACCCTCGAAAATCATTCTACGGACTCCCGGCAAGCTCCCGGACTTCATGATGATCTTGGCGAGTTCCATCGAGCTTCTTTGGCAAGCTCCGATCTTTCTTGGCAAGCTCCGTGAACTTCCGACGAACCTTCCGGCGAACTTTCGAAAACCCTTCGGCAAGCTCCCTACTCGTTCTCGGTCGGTTCCGGCAACTACTCCCAATGAATCTTCGAACTTCCATCGAACTCTCGAACTCCCAACGATCCATCCCACTTGTCTTCTGGCATTTTGTTTCGCTTTACGTCTTCATCGTCATCGTAGTTAATCCTGCACACAAACAAACATTCTACTTCGATCTAAATAGTTATTACAACACGAATTGACATTTAGTTGTCTGGCACGTCATTGGTCGGTGCTTCGTTTGAACCTTCGGCACATCGTCCTCTTTTGCAGTCCGTTGCCCAATCAGCGGATGACCTCCGCAACCCCGATATCCTTGGTGCAACATGCATCTTGGCCCGATGCCCGATGTACGAAGCCTTCAGTCGATTGTCGATCGAACCTCCGGCTCGACAGACGTGATCACCCGACGCAACGTCAATTCCTCCAGCGTCAACTGTCTAATCCTGATCGATAGTAGACCTGCTTAACTCAAAATATAGTTAAACAATAAATCACAATCAATTAGTTTCATCATCAAAATTCGAGATTTAACAATCTCTCCCTTTTTTATGATGACAACTAATTGATGACTAATGGAGTTAACCTTAACTCCCCGGAGTTTAACCAAACTCCCCCTATCAATATGCAATTGATAGAACCCTTAGATTATCCCAAATCCAAGTAACATGTATCATTCATATAGTGAGAAATATAAATCCATCATGTAAATATATAAAATATTTAAGCATCATTACATTGCATGAAGTTATCAATCTACTTCTCCCCCTATGTCATCAACAAAAAGAAGAAGTAACATCATAGCTAGTTTTCAAGAATATACAAATTTGACAATACACTAGCTATTAATCACATCATACCATATTTAAGCATAGCTTTGCAATACAACATCTAATCATACCATTCAATCATAGCAAGTTTTTTAAGGATGGGCAATGATGGTAATTTTTTCACTTGCTTCTTGAGATGTGTAAGTTGTACTTTCTTTGCTTCCTTTGCATGTTTTAGCTAGCAAAATTTTTCATTACGATACATAAGCTAGCAATAAATCTTCTCCCCCTTTGTTTTTATCAAAAAAAGTGGAATACAAATAGTCAATGCTTTGATCATGACAAAATAACAAATTTGTAACATGAATTTTTAGCATATTAAGCCATGAATTCAAAGGAGTAAAAAATCATGATATGAGAGAAAAGGATGATAAGCAAGCAATCAATAATGATAAGCAAGCTAACATACTTTGCGACACGCAAGTTAGCTTCCTTTCAATTCTTCTCTTTTGTAACTAAGTTTTACCTTTGCATGCTATCAACTTTTTATTTGCAATGAGTTAGCAATTATATATAATCACTTTAAACATATATGCTAACTTTTAATTAAAACATACAAACATAAAGGCATGGCAAGTGTAACATTTCAAATTTTTGAAGTTTTACATTTTGCTTTTTTTGAAATAGTCAAGATAGCAATATTTACATCCTTTGAGATAGCAATCCTTAACTTCTTGTGAAATTGTAAGGTAGTAATTTTTCTCCCCCTTTGTCTTTGTCAAAAAGAAGGGAAGACTAAATGGCTAAAAATTTCAATCATTATACAAGCCATTTTTCATATCAATTATAAATTTGCATCAATAAAAATATACATCAATTGTTCAATCATCACATGATGCAAATAAGACAACAATACAAAGAAATCATGTCATAAAGGATATCAATATGTAAATTCAACAAGGATCAAAATCAAAAGATATCATTCATAACTTTCTTTTTAGCAAGATCAAAATTCATATTTATCAATTTTTAATTTAAGATAAATGTCATACAACCAAGAATCATGATATATAAAAGTATATCAATATCAAGGATCAAATCATGATTACAAGTGCTAACATATTTTCTTTTCATTTATTTTCAAGCCATGATAAAAGAATAAATTAATGATTCAATCATTAAGCACAATTCTTTTACATCAATTTTGAATCATATAGGGCTTACACGGTAAATATCAATTTATGATAAAGGGTATACAACCAAGAATCATGATGCATAAAAACATATCATTCTCATAGATCAAGTCATGATTCATTGATTCATCATAAGACAAATTTCTTTTCAATGATCAATTTTTTAATTACCACATAAGACATACAAGCCAAAGAATTTTTGTTATTTCTATATTATGAAATATATGATAATAAGGCTCATGATTCATTTAAAAAGATATAGCACAAAGAGTAACTTGATTCATGTATAAGAATTCCAAGTATCAAGTATTAAGATATCAAGACTTGGATTGTGATAAAGCTCACTCAAGTTCAAATCATCAAAATCATTAACATAGTTTATGAGATTTACAAAAAAACATAAACTTGAATTGTTCTCCTCTTTGGTAAATGATAAAAAGAAACAATCATTTTCGAGATTCAAAATGCTAGCAATTTGCATTAATCATGACAAGTGATACATTAAAAGTCTACATCATTATTTCAATCAACAAGTCATGAAGCATGCAAAGTAGTATTGAAACATGAGAGAAAAGTTCAAATTATCAAATCATAATCAATTCATCGAAATCACTTCTATAATTTATGAGATTCTTAAGATATCATGAAATCATTAATCTTGATAAGATAGTAAATATAATTTCTTTATGTTTCATCATATAAGTATGTCTTTTGCCTTTATATGTCAAATTAAAATATTCAAAACCAAAAGACAAACTTCATTATAAAAATTGTCAAAACAATACATTGTTTCAAGACATGAGATTTAATTTATCATGATAATGTGTTTCATTTTGTTTCAAACAAGTGTGCTCATGTTTCAAAAGATGAGTATCAAATTTAAGACCAAAACATGAGTTTGCCATCAAGATATGATATCACAAAGTCATTAAGCATGATAACAAACTTTTAGTATTTTCATTTCAATGATGATTTCATAATGTATGTTCAAACATTTATATGGAACCCATCATTATAGAAATTCAAAACATAAGTTTGTCATTAAATCCATCAAGATCATATGCATTAACCATCATGATAGTACATTTTCTCATCTTTATGAGTTTCAATTTAAATGATTTGATCTTTCATAAGAATGTTCAAATTTTTCATATAAAAATGTCATACATCATATTCAAAAATGAAAATATCATCAAAATCATTTTAATTCTTTCTTACATTAGTTATAACAAGATGATCGATACTCAAATTTTTTGGTAAAATCATGCATCATTTTATAAATTTAAAAAATAATTTTCATCATGAAAATCATCAAGTCCAAATGTAATACAAGGCAACATTAAAATCACATTTCTTTCATTTGAAAAATTTATGGGTTGGGTCTTTATAATTGATTTCATGAAGACATATATCATCTAAAAATTTCATCATAAAAAGGGTCAAAGACCCATTAATCCAAGATAGAAGTTTTTAAATCAACATCACTTCAACAACTCATGCATGATATAAAATCATCAAGCATCATGTTTAGAGACAATGTAAACCATCAAGATACTCATGCATGGGTTGATTCTATTAGGTGTCTAAATATTATCACAAATCATACGATCATCATTCATATTTTTACTTTTCAAAAATACTATAAAGAAAAGCATAGTATAATTTTTAAATTTTTTTATTTCTAAAAACACAAGAAAAGCATGAAAAAATTCCTACTAACTAAGTTAAGCATTCATGGAAAGTATCATGTAATTTCAAAATAAGGTAGAAGCAACTTGGGTGAGTTTCTTACCTTATTGTCGAAAACCATCAAAGCCCATTTTGCCTCTTCTTTACTTGATTCTTCTTTGCAAGCCTTCTTCTTCTTCTTTGGCTTCTTCCTCTGTTCAAGTTTATTATCTATTTTAGATTTTTGTTTAATAAACTTATTAAGATTCATTAAAAGTTCAATGTCCTCATTGTCCTCATCACTTGAGTCATCACTCAAGTGGCATTTCATAGTCCGAAGTGCCAAATCCTTCCTGTTCTTTGGAAGGTGGTCCATGTGTTTATCGAGTTCATTGTGTTCCAAAAAGGCCATTTCATATGTCATTAAAAACCCAATGAGTTCTTCAAGAGATAAGTCATGTAAATTTTTAGCTTCTTGTATTGTCGTTACTTTTGGATCCCACTTTTTTGGAAGGGATCTTAAAATCTTGTTTACTAAATCAAAACTTGAAAAAGATTTACCAAGACTTCTTAGACTATTGACGACATCCGTGAATTGGGTGTACATGTCGTCGATAGATTCGCTTGGTGTCATTTGAAAGAGCTCAAAATCATGCAATAAGAGGTTTACTTTCAAGTCTTTAACTCTACTAGTTCCCTCGTGCGTGAGTTCAAGAGTTCGCCAAATGTCAAAAGCCATTTCGCACATAGAAATCTGATTGAACTCGTTCTTGTCCAAAGCACAAAATAAGGCATTCATAGCCTTTGCGTTTAAAGAAAATGATTTCTTCTCTAAGTTCAACCAATCGTTCGTCGGTTTATAGGGAAGTTGAGAGCCATTTTCGATGATGTTCCACAAATCCAAATTCATTGAAAGCATGAAAACTCTCATTCGAGTTTTCCAATAAGTGTAGTCCGAACCGTTAAAGAACGGTGGATGAAAAACCGAAAAGCCCTCTTGAAAACTATTTAGAGCCATTTCTCATGGGTGTAAATCCGAAAGAGAAAGAACGTGGCTCTGATACCAATTGTTACGGATCGAGTGGCACTAAGAGGGGGGGGTTGAATTAGTGTAGCGGTAAAGAATGATAGATTTTTCAGCGATTAACACAAGTTCGGAAACTTCATACGAATGAATGCAGTGTTTCGTTTGAACCCGGAAAGATTGCGTTTTAACTTTAAAGTATACATAAGAAGATGAAGATGAGGTTGAGTAAATAAGGCAGCAAATGAAAATGGTTTGCAGCAAAGTAAGTTGCGAGAAAGTAAATGCAAACCGATTTATAGTGGTTCGGTCATCCAACCTACATCCACTTCCGAAGCCTTCTCCGATGAGGCTCCCAACTTCCACTAGCAAATCCTATTGAAGGGGAAGGACCAAATACCCCTCTTACAACCCTTTTACAAAAAGTTCACACTCTTACAAATTTTTCAAAGAGAAAGAAGGAGGTGAACACAAGCTATTGAAAACTAGACTTTCCTAAGCCTTTTCCTTAATTTCTAACTCTCAAAAGAGTTCTCTTTCAGCTGAGAAAGGGGAGGTATTTATAGATCCAAAATGGATTCAAATTTAGGCTCCAAATTTGAAATCAAATTGGAGTTCTGGTGCTACTGCTTTGTCGATCGTCAGGTGACAAAGGTGCATAAGCGATACTATCGCCATCTTTATTATTGTATTGGGCGGTACTACCGCCTGAGTTATTTTCAAAGACAGATGGTTTCGGCCAAAACCAGTCCAAACGAAGTCCGAATTAGCTCAAATTTGGTTTATACGATTAACACATAATCCTAAACCAAATTATGTGCTAACTATAAATTTTAAAGACATTTTTTAAGCTATTTCAAAGTCCATAAGACAAGACTTCTTTGGGTGAGCTTTCGGCGAACTTCCGGCGATCTTCCAACGAACCCTCGGAAACCATTCTGCGGACTCCCAACAAGCTCCCGGACTTCATGATGATCTTGGCGAGTTCCATCGAGCTTCTTTGGTAAGCTCCGATCTTTCTTGGTAAGCTCCGCGAACTTCCGACGAACCTTCTAGTGAACTTCCAAAAACCCTTCGGCAAGCTCCCTACTCGTTCTCGGTCGATTCCGACAACTACTCCCAATGAATCTTCGAACTCTCAAACTCCCAACGATCCATCCCACTTGTCTTCCGGCACTTTATTTCACTTTACGTCTTCATCGTCATCGTAGTTATTCCTGCATACAAACAAACAAACACTCTACTTCGATCTAGACTGTTATTACAACACGAATTGACATTTAGTTGCCCGGCACGTCATTGGTCGGTGCTTCGTCTGAACCTTCAGCACATCATCCTCTTTTGCGGTCCATTGCCCAATCGGCGGATGACCTTCGCAACCCCAATATCCTTGGCGCAACATGCATCTTGGCCCGATGCCCGACGTACGAAGCCTTCATCCGATTGTCGATCGAACCTCCGGCTCGACATCCAATATCCAGACGTGATCACCCGACATAACGTCAATTCCTCCAGCGTCAACTGTCTAATCCTGATCGATTGTAGACCTGCGTAACTCAAAATGTAGTTAAACAATAAACCACAATCAATTAGTTTCATCATCAAAATCTGAGATTCAACACATAGCCCATCTACACTTACACTATTCGTGGGCAATTTCATCACCACGGACAAAGGCAGTGTTGAACTTGTCTTAAAAGGCTTGAAAAAATAAGTAAACGAGCAAGCTCTTCGTTTCAGGTTCAAAATTCCAACAATGAAGCTAAGTATAAGGTACTTCTCTCATGGGCTTCAACTCACCCGGGAGCTTTAAGTCCAGGATCATGGTGTTCAGTGACTCACAGCTAGTCGTGAACAAAGTAAAATGAAATTATAAGGCCCAAATACAACTATAGCAAAATACCTCATCGAGATACAAAAATTAATCCACAGCTTCTCCTAATTTAATGTGTTATAAGTCCCCCATGAAGAGAACACTTAGGCTGATGCGCTTGCTAGATTAGCATTGACCCAAGCTATGAAGAATAACTAGCCATTAGTCATGACGTTACCAACCCAAATCATTAAAAAGTACAACATGGCTATAAATTAGGAAAAAGTCGAGCAATATAAATAAGATTCTACACTATAAAAAAGATAAAACACTCCCAACTGACCTTGTATCAGCCTGGAGAGTCAAGCATAATCAAATATAATATTGCATAATTAATGATCGCTTATATTGCAAGTCTCATAATCAATTATTCCTTAAATGTCGAACACCCCAAGAGGCGTGAGAGGATGCTTGTTAAATTGCATGAGGGTATCTATGAATAGCATATTAATAAACAAACTCTCACATTTAAAATACTTCAGCAAGAGTTATGCTTATTAACATTACGTAATGATGCAATAGCCTATGCCCAAAGATGTGACATGTGCCAAAGGTTTACACTGATACAACATTAATCAATAATACCTTTAAGTATGATCGATTGTAGATAGCCCTTCACCCAGTTGGGTATGGATATCTTCGGACCCTTTCCACTAGCCTTGGCCCAATAAAGATTTCTCAATATTGGAATTAACTATTTTATAAAGTGGGTGGAGTCAATCATTGAGAAGCAAGTTGAAGAGTTCGTATAGAAGAATATCATCACCCACTTTAGAATTTCGAGAGTCATCATCAACAATAATGTGAACTCAATTCAACTAAAGTTCAACTCGATAGTTTATCCTTAGACCAATAATCTCATTAAGGTCACCAACCTAGCCATTCTCGAAGGGCTAAAGAAGTAGGCCGTTAGAGCAAAAGATACTTAGGTGGATGAGCTACCAAATATATTGTGGGCTTCCCAAATGATATCTAAGATCAAGTCGGGAGAATTGTCATTCAACTTAGTCTTTAGCACTAAAATTATCTTGTAACTCGAGATAGTATTTCTAATACCTCGTGTTGAGAAATTTAATAAAAAAAAATTTTGAAAAAGGACTTGGAGCTAAACTTAACCTAATTAATGAGATCATAGTAGAAGCACACTTAAGGGCGTTGAGATAAAAGAAAGTGATAGTCAAGCTATACAATCAAGGTATTTGCCTTGGGACAACATAAGGGGTGGTGCTATCAAGAACATAGAACATTATAAACTTAATGAAGTTTTACCCCTTAGATGCCCCTCAAGATTTGGTGAGGGTGACTATGCCTCGAGCATTAATCTATCATGTATTTGGCGTTAGTTGTAAAATGTATATATAGGTTTTGTAAATTAAGGCAACAAAGGTTCAATATTTTAAAAGAAGTATATTAACTTGATCGAGTCTCCACATCCAAAATAACATTTTGACTTACTAATATAGAAAACTAGTCAGACAAATAAGTTAGACAATACAGTAAGGAAAGGACACAAGGATTAAATTGGGTAGACAAACCTAGTGACTTAGAAGAAATCTATCACAGCAGGAGGCTCATTACAAAATATATTAAAAATATGTAAGTTGAAAAAACTTGACCTGTATTAAAAGAAATACGTCATAGTAGAAAGCACAAGATAAAATGTACCCAAGATGCGTGAGTCGAAAAAATCCGACTCCCATCAAAAGAAAGCTACTATGATAAGAAACACAAAAGAAAATATGCTCAAGACACGTGCATCAAAAAAACCTAACTCGTATCAAAAGAAACTTATAATAGCGGAATGCATAAGACAAAATTTATCTGATATGCATGAGTCGAGAAAACTTGACTTGTATTAAAAAAAACTCACCACGATAGGAGACATAAGACAAAATATACTCATTGTGCATATAAAAAAACCAAACCTATGTAAGAATAAACTTATTATTATATGAGGCATAAGACAAAATGTGCTCAAGGTGCATTGATTAAGAAACCTGTTAAAGCGGGAGGCACAAGATAAAATATGCTTAAGGTGCGTTGATTAAAAAACCCGACCCTTTCCTTGCCTACGGTCATCACTGAGGCATCGAGGCCATGAAGGTCGAAAAATCCCGACCACCTCCTTTACTTGAGGTAGGGAGTCAGAGAATCTAACCCCCTCCTCCACTTGAGGCACAATGGTCAGGAAACCTTACCATCTCATTTATTATCATCACTTAGTCGTGGAGGTCTTTGAGGTTGGGAAACCCACCCCCCTTTGCCAAGCCACAAAAGTTAAAAAAACTCGACCCCCTCCTCTACCCAACGAATGCTTTGGTGAGGCATGGAGGTTGAAAAACCTAACACTCTCCTTCACACGAGGCATGGAGTTTAGAAAATCTTGTTAGATTTTGTGGCCCGTTATAATCGGATAAGATATATGATATAACTAATTGGATTCTGATATCAGTATTGGCCAATAGAAACGAAGTCCATATTTTGGAGGATACCTTAGGGGATGCCCTTGATGGAAGGAACTCCCCTAATAACTTATCCTAGGCCCTCTGTTCTCGCCTATAAATAGATAGGACCTCAGGGGAGTTAAGGTGTCAGAAGCAACACAGAAGCATCTAAGAGTTGCGTAAAGATTAGCAACACAGATTCATCTGAGAGTTGCGTAAAAGAAAAGATTTCACAGACATAGATTAAGAGATTACAGTCTCCCTCTCAATCCCCCTGAGTCATCAATTACAGTGGTCCTGTGAAAGGATAGGAAGAGAGGAGAAGGAGCCTAGTTCTCCTTGCAGATTGACGGAAGCGTTGGATTAAAGGAAGATATTCAGATCGAGATCTTTCCTCTTCCGCGCGTATGGCATCAAAAGGTACGCATCGTAAAAATACAGATCTATCTATATTTTTGATTTCGATCCTAGGATTAAAGTTTTTCGCAATTACAGAAGCATGATTAAAGATATTTTTATGCTTACAATTGGTATTAGAGCCTAGGTTCTTGAAATCAAAATTTTAGATCTGTTATTGTTCTGATTTACGATGTTTGATCCGAATTCTGTCAAATCGGTATTCCTATCAATTTTGGTTTATTGTCGTATCGCCTGCTTGCCGGCGATGTTAAGGAAACAGCGACGATCGTTGTGCAGCACCGTTGCCAACCTCATTTGCATCTGGCCGTAAGGTCGCCGGCGATCGCACCACGCAAAGCAACCAGTGCGGTAGTCGCCGACGAAAGTGCGGCAACCCGTGCGGGGCGATCGCCTGGCGGCGATTGTGCGAGCACCGCCGCTAGCGAGAAAGCGAGCGCCGCCTGGCGGCGATCCACGCTGAGCACAAAGCCGCAGCAGCGGCGTAAGCGCCGCCGCAGCGCAGCGCAGCGCGAACCGCCGCCGGCGGCCGGCGGCGCGCAGAAGCAGCGAACGGGGCACCGCGCATGCACCGCAGAGACAACGCGCGCGCACCGCGGCGGCCGTTCGGCGGCGGCGCGCACAGACTCATGAGCGGCGATCGGCTCGGCGGCAATGCTTTAGCGCGAGGCGTTGGAAGGTTTTCGATAAAATTACAGTTTTGCCATTAGGGTTTCTAAAAAATAAAATTATAGTTTTGCCATTAAGCAGAAATTATAGTTTTGCCAAAAAATAAAATTACAGTTTTGCCATTAAGCAGAAATTACAGTTTTGCCATTAAGCAAAAAAAATAAATTATTGGTCATTTTATAGTTTTTCTCATATGACTTATTGATTACATGTGATAAATTAAAATCCAATTATTGTTCTTGGTTATTTACATGTATATAATTGAAATTATGAAATAATGTTTATCTTTCACATAAAGACATGATTTATACGTCATCATGATTATCATATGAGTTTTTTATTTTGCTAATTAATGTTCAATAATTATTATGGTTATTGTTTTATTATTGAACTATTTAGCATGAAATAAATTAGATTGATGAATATTATTTGTAATTTATCTCCTTAAGTTTTATCTGACCAGTAGCTGCCAAAGTGGCCTGGGATGGTAGACTTTTGGAATGTGAATTACAATAAAAAGTTTTATCATTTATAGGACATTTAAGCTGTATTTTATATTATTGTATTGGTTTTGTAGCCACCAAAGTGACCTAGACCAATAACTTATAAAATGACATTAAAGAATTAGTCCTAAATGACATTAAGGAAATAATATTCAAAAATGGCACGCATAATTA
Source organism: Musa beccarii (assembly GCA_024322285.1). Taxonomy (NCBI): domain Eukaryota; kingdom Viridiplantae; phylum Streptophyta; class Magnoliopsida; order Zingiberales; family Musaceae; genus Musa; species Musa beccarii. The sequence goes on from CM044399.1 coordinate 51,241,347, forward strand.
GGAGATTTAGATAATTCCAAAGGAGTATCTACTTTAAATAATTATGTGATGGGGCAGACATTGTTTTGGATATTCTTTCAGTTTATGGTTGTATACCCAAAGGTAATAACACTATTCCACAAGGATGGTGTTAGTCCTCCATAGATGTTTTTGAGTGAACACTAGATATGTCAATATTTCACCCAAAGGTGAAATGTAGATAATATCAATAGTTCATCATATTTTGGAACTCAAAGCATTAATGTTATTTTATATTTTACAGTGGTACTTCCGTCCATGCATTCTTATGCTTCTAGTGTCCCTGTACTCTCTGGATCAAATTATTCAGAATGGTTAGAGCATGTGCAATTCACCCGGGCGTATTAGATCTTGATTTGGCATTGCTTGTTGAAAAGCCTGCAGACTTGACTGATAATAGTACTGTGGAACAAGTTAATGAAATGAAAGCTTGGCAAAGATCTGATAGGCTCAGTTTAATATTCATAAGAATGACGATTACAAATAACATAAAGACTTCATTACCGATTGCAAATAGCGCACAGGAATATTTAAAGATTATTAAGGACAGATTTAAATCTGCTGATAAGTCATTAGCCGGCACATTAATGAAAGAACTGACTACAGCTCAATACGATGGCACTCAAGGAATTCAGGATCATATCCTCAATATGGCTGATAAAGCTACAAAACTAAAAGCATTGGGTATGGATGTTGATGAGTCTTTTATCGTGCAGTTTATTCTTAATTCTCTTCCTTCTCAGTTTGGCCCATTCAAGATCCACTATAACACAAATAAGGATAATTGGGATTGAATGAGTTAACTAGTATGTGTGTTCAGGAAGAATTGAGATTAAGGCAGGAAAGTTCATTCAATATCATGACTACTACTCAAGGAGTTGGTAGCAAGAAAAGGAAGCGTCATCCATCCAAGAAATTTTTCAGGTCTGGAAATGCTACACAGACTAATCAAAGGAAAGCTTTTACAGTAAAGTGCTTCTTTTGTGGTAAGAAAGGACATATGAAGAAGGATTGCATTAAACGCAAAACTTGGTTCGAAAAGAAAGGTATAAATATGACCTTTGTATGTTTTGAATCAAACATTACAGAAATTCCTTCTAACACTTGATGGATTGATTCTGGTGCTTCAACTCATGTTACCAATAATATGCAGGGATTTCTTTCAATCCGGAAACCAAATGAACATGAAAGATTCATCATCATGGGAAATCGTCTCAAAGCAAAAGTGGTATCAGTGGGAACTTATCGCTTACGCCTAGAGACAGGTCATTTGATGGATCTTATTGACAAATGTTATGTCCCTACTATTTCTAGAAATTTGGTTTCTTTATCTAGAATTGATGAGTTAGGATATTGTCTTTCTTTTGGTAATGGTAAACTCAGTATATTTTATGATTCAATAAAAGTTGGTTCTGGAATTCTGTGTGATGGTTTGTACATAATTAATTTGAATCCTGAGTTTGTAAAGACATTATTGACCCTGCAATCAACTGTTGGATTGAAACGTAGTTTCAATAATGAAAGATCTTCTACTCTGTGGCATAGACGATTGGGGCGTATCTCCAAGGAAAGAATTAAAAGATTAGTGAAGAATAATATTTTGGAAGATTTAGACTTCACTGATTTTGATGTTTGTATAGATTGCATTAAGGGAAAGCAAACTAAACATACAAAGAAATATGCCACAAGAAGTAAAGAACTCCTTGAGATTATTCATACTGATATCTGCGGACCACTCCATATTCCTTGTTTTAGTGGAGAAAGGTATTTCATCACATTTATAGATGATCCGTCCAGATATGGCTATGTTTATCTAATACATGAAAAATCTCAGGCCGTTGATACTCTTGAAGTATACATAAATGAGGTCGAGAGACAATTAGATAGAAAAGTTAAAATTGTCAGATCTGACAGGGGTGGTGAATTTTATGGCAGATATGATGAATCCGGTCGAGAATATTGGTCCTTTGCGATTCCTAGAACAACGAGGTATTTGTGCTTAATATGCCTTACCGGGTGTGTCACAGTGAGAATAGTGTTCTTTGAAAGGCGAAATCGTACTCTTATGGATATGGTTAGGAGCATGATGAGTTATTCATCTGTACCTGATTCAATGTGGGGTGAAGCTCTTAGGACAACTATGTACATCTTGAACAGGGTTCCTAGTAAGTCAGTTCCATCAACTCTATTTGAGTTATGGACCGGTAGGAAGCCCAGTCTGAGACATTTACATATTTGGGGATGTTCTGCAGAGATAAGAGTGTTCAATCCACATGAAAAGAAATTGGATCCAAGAACTATTTCTGGATATTTTATTGGTTATCCAGAAAAATCCAAGGGATATAAATTTTATTGCCCTAATCATAGTATGAGGATAGTAGAATCTGGTAATGCAAGATTCCTAGAGAATGACGAAATCAGTGGGAGTCAAAAATCTCGAAGGATTAATTTTTATATTGAAGAGATTTAGGTTAATTCTCCTGTATCATCTCCTATTCGAGAAATTATTGTTCCCCAAATCAATAAAAGAATTGATGAGGGTGAACAACAAAATAACATTGATGAACTCTCACATGCTGTTGATGTCGCCGCTGATAGTCTTATAGAACAATCACAATTGGCAGCTTTGAGAAAGTCTCAAAGGAAGAGGAAACATGCTATTTCTGATGATTATGTGGTATATCTACAAGAATCAGATTATGATATAGGAATAAAAGGAGACCCCTTATCATTTTCACAGGCTATATAAGGTAATGATTCTGAAAAATGGTATGATGCAATGAAAGAAGAGATAAAATCAATGGACCAGAATGGTGTTTGGGAACTCGTTGAATTGCTTGATAATTATAAAAGAGTCGGTTGTAAATGGGTCTTTAAGACAAAACGTGACTCAACAGGCAATATCGAACGATATAAAGCTAGACTTGTGGCCAAAGGTTTTTCTCAGAAAGAAGGCATCGACTATAACGAGACTTTCTCTCCAGTTTCTAGAAAAGACTCGTTAAGAATCGTTATGGCTCTAGTAGCTCATTATGATCTTGAGTTACATCAGATGGATGTGAAAACTGCATTTCTGAATGGGGATCTGGATGAGGAAATCTATATGGAACAACCTGAAGGATTCATAGAAAAGGGAAAGAAAAGTTGGGCTTGTAAACTTAAGAAATCCATTTATGGCCTTAAACAAGCTTCCAGACAATGGTATATAAAGTTTCATGATACCATTACATCCTTCGGATTTAAGGAGAACGCTGTTGATCAATGTATATATCTGAAGATAAGTGGGAGCAAGTTTATTATATTGGTCTTATATGTGGATGATATTTTACTTGCCAGTAGTGATCTTGGTTTATTGCACGAAACCAAGATATTTCTCAACAAGAACTTTAAGATGGTTGATATGAATGAGGCAGCTTATGTTATTGGCATTGAGATATTCAGGGATAGATCTCAAGGATTATTGGGACTGTCTCGAAAGGATATATTAATCGTATCTTGAGAGATTTAATATGCGACTTTGCTCGACCAAATGATACACCTATTACTAGAGGTGAAAAGTTTAGCCAAAACCAGTGCCCGAAAAATGACTTAGAAAGGAATCAAATGAAAGATATTCCTTACGGATGCGCAATAGGAAGTCTATTATATGCTCAAACCTGTACAAGACCAGATATCAGTTTTGCAGTTGCAATGCTGGGTAGATATCAGAGTAACCCAGGAATGGAACATTGGAAATCTACAAAGAAAGTAATGAGATATCTGCAGGGGACAAAAAATTATATGCTCGCATATAAGAGATCAGATCAGCTTGAAGTAACAGGATATTCAGATCTTGATTTTGCAAATTGCCTCGGCAGAGGGAAGTCCACTTCAGGATCTATATTCATGTTAATTTGGTGGGGCAATTCTTCTTGGAAAAGTGCAAAGCAATCTCTTATTACATCATCTACAATGGAAGCTGAATTTGTGGCATGCTTTGAGGCCACAAATCAAGCATTATGGCTGCGGAATTTCATCTCAGGACTTGGTGTGGTCGACTCAATTGCCAAGCATTGAAGATATTTTGTGATAATACCGCAGCAGTTTTCTTCTCTAAGAATGGCAAGTACTCTAGTGGTTCCAAGCACATTGAGATAAAGTACTTGGTGGTTAGAGAAAGAGTCGAGAAACAACAAGTGTCGATTGAAAATCGAGCACCACTATGATGATTCTTTGATCCATTTACTAAAAGCCTTATAATGTAAAACATTTAAAGAACATGTTCTTAAAATGGAGCTTGTGAGCAAGCCATAAAAGATATGGTGATGCATGTTTTAGTGGGTGCTATAATTGACATTTTTTCTTGTATAATTAAAGTTATTTGTTTCTGTTATCCTGTTTACATTTATGTTTATGCATATTATGGTTGAATGTAATAACAGGATTGTCTTGACAAGACAAATTACAGGGGTCATTATGAACTATATTAGGAAAGACTAACGGTGTTGTAGTACATAGAAGGGAGTATAACATTGTTGATATACAACCGCTATGACTCGCATTGATGGTTGGACTTAATATAGTATTATTATATTTATTGGACTTATTGGCTTGTTTTTTAAAATTCATGGCCATGTATAAAATTTTTGTTTCAAAATTTCAGAATCCAATTAGGTAAAAATTATTATTTTTTAAACAAACTTTTGTTTTGTTTATTTTTGATTTTGAATGCCTTTTATATCTTATCAATTAATGGGCCAAGTGGGAGAATGTTAGATTTTGTGGCCCGTTATAATCGGATAAGATATATGATATAACTAATTGGATTCTGATATCAGTATCGGCCAATAAAAAAGAAGTCCATATTTTGGAGGATACCTTAGGGGATGCCCTTGATGGAAGGAACTCCCCTAATAACTTATCATAGACCCTCTGCTCTCGCCTATAAATAGATAGGACCTCAGGGGAGTTAAGGTGTCAGAAGCAACACAGAAGCATCTAAGAGTTGCGTAAAGATTAGCAACACAGATGCATCTGAGAGTTGCGTAAAAGAAAAGATTTCACAGACATAGATTGAGAGATTACAGTCTCCCTCTCAATCCCCCTGAGCCATCAATTACAGTGGTCCTGTGAAAGGATAGGAAGAGAGGAGAAGGAGCCTAGTTCTTCTTGCAGATTGACGGAAGCGTTGGATCAAAAGAAGATATTCAGATCGAGATCTTTCCTCTTCCGCGCGGATGGCATCAAAAGGTACGCATCGTAAAAATACAGATCTATCCATATTTTTTATTTCGATCCTAGGATTAAAGTTTTCCGCAATTACAGAAGCATGATTAAAGATATTTTTATGCTTACAAACCTAACCCCCTCCACCGACTGAGGCATAATGATCAGGAAACTTGATCTTCTCTTCGCCTGTAGTCATCGTTGAGGCATGGAGGTTAGGAAATCCGACCCCCTCCCCCACCCGAGGCACAGTGATAAGGAAACCCAACCATCTCATCTTTTGTGGTCATCATTAAATTATAAAGATTAGGAAACTCGACCCCCTTTGCCCAAGCCATGGAGGTCGAAAAATCTTATTCCCTCCTTCACTCGAGGCATAGCGGTCGTGAAACCCAACCCTCTTCTTACCTACGATCATCGTTGAGGCATGGAGTTTAGAAAACTTAACCCCCTCTTTCGCTCAAGTTATGACAGTTAACAAACCCAATCAAGTTAAGAAGATATGCGCCAACCCCATCTGACCAATGAATATCCCTTAACGATATAAGAGATAGGTCGACGATGGATTATCACTAGTAATGCTCACACCCCTCGCTCGTGGCCCTCTACACTCAAAAGAGGGTTAGGTTTACGTTAGCATGATTAATCCTCTACTAAGGAGAGCTTATTGACAACGAATGACCCTTTACCAAGGGACAGGGTCATCAATTTAAGATGTATGCACCCCTAGACCTTGTCGGCGTTCACCTAATATATAAAGTTAGAGAACCAATTAAAGAGGCATAAGCTTAATCTGTGCTAGATGAACTAGATGCCACACTTTGACTCTCTCTTGCAAAACCCCTGAAGCATACCTTAGGGGGATAAATGATAGGGAGTACACTATCACCTAATCATCATCCAATATGTGATTGCCACGTGATGTCTAGAGTGGAAGAGGAAAATAGAGATCACCTTCCACCTATTTGCCCATGCAAGCAATAGTCCAAGGTAGACGATTATGGATTGTCACCTCTCTTGTTGGCTGCATGGATAAGAGGCCAAGAGGAAGCTATTGGAGATGGTTACATGTTGCCTCACTATAAAATATTTCATAAAATATTATATCACTTTAGGATAAATATAAAATCTTATTTTAAACACAATGAAAGAGGAGAATCATCTTTTAACCACTTACATTCACACTCATATAACTCGGGTTACTAACTATTGTAAAGGAATCGGGTTGGAAAACCTCTCCTGGCCTCGGTCTTCATATAGGATGCATCTCGAGAACTCAACGTTTTCATTTCGAAAACACCTTAGATAATCCTATTCAAATAGGTCTAGACCATATCAGGTTGGCCAGAACATCAATGACTTATATATATATATATATTTATATATTTATATATATAGTTAATCCGAATTTGACTCGGTTTCAAATAACTTACGACGCACGTGGCTGCTTGAACAAGATAAATGCTAGACACTTGACTTCAGCGATCATTATAACGCGAGTGTCCGAGATGAAGATCATGCGAATGGTAGCTGAACTTTGTTGTCTCACACGCCAATATATCCTCAAACTTTTTCCGTGACGGGAATCAATCGCGTGCCCGCGGCATTTATTTTCCATGTCAGGTAGAACAGAACATGTGCGTTCACAAATGCCATGACTGCTTCAATTCCTAACGTTTTTTTCTGCCATCTTCATTTTTCTCTCATGTGATCAGTGACCGCAGGTCACAACGGCATCCCAAGGCTACGGAGTGGCACAGCCATATTGTAAGAGAAAAAAATATATACATATATGTTTCTTGCTTTATGAAATATAATACAAAACAAGTAGAGTAATTGCGAGTGTTGGAGGTACTTAAAGCCCCTTCGATTTCTTGGCACTAAAGATTCCGATCTGGTTTCACGGTTCACGGATCACCGTCACCCACAATGTTTTCTGATGGCGTTGGGAGAAGCGCTGTTTTTGCGTCGCTATTTAAATCGTGTCTACTGGTGTGGATGTGTGACTCTCTCGCGCTCTTTGCGGGGGCCCACGTCGCATGTCACCGTGATTGCCCTCTCTTCCCTCCACGCTCGCCCACCCCATTGACTCGACCACGTCGTCGGCGCTCCACCCGCCGCGAAGCAACGCGAGGGAGAGCAGCTGCAGCTGACGCAGCACGCCCTCCTGGTCTCTCAGCACTGCCGCCGGGTCAGCCGCGGCGGGCGCCCCAATCCCGTACCCGTCTGATCCCCCCAAAACCATCTCCCCCACCTCCTCGTCCCTCCATCCCCCTTCTCTCAGCCGCTGCCCCGCCTGCTTCAGCATCTCATCCACCCTAACCTCCCACGGCGAGCCGCCCCGCTTCCGCTCCTGCCACGTCTTCTCTTCCGACAGCTCCGTCCAAACCTCCACCCTCCTGGCCGACGTCGCCACCCAAGCCGACGCCAGGGCACCCGCCGTCCACCCCTGCGGCCGCTCGCGCTGAAAGAAGTCCGAGAGGTCGACTCCCGCAGTCCTGACGTCTCCGCCTCGTATGTAGAATACCGGGTTCCCAGGGAGGCTCGGCGAAGCGGGCATGTAGAAGTGCCGGTAGATCGGTACGAGAGATGGGGCCCGGCGCAGTACGACCTTAGCAGCGGCAATTGCGACGCTGGTGTCCTGTGGCCTCGGGCCCCATGCCCGGGGCCAGAAGCCCCCCGAGGTGACCTCGTGGAGGATGCTGGTGGCGGGGAGGCCGAGGAGCAGGCGGAGCTGCTGCGGCGAGGCGGACCGCCAATTGGGAAATCCGGGGCCGACGGGAAGGCCTTCGCAGAGGACGGAGCGGATATCGGGTGGGAATTTGAAGCCGTAGGCAGACTCGACGGCGGCGAATTCAGCGTCGGAGAGGCCGGGGGCGACGGGAACGCCGGAGGCGCGGAGGTGGGCGACGACGGCCTTAGCGTAGGCGGCGAAGGAGAAGCACACGCGGCGCCGTGGTGACGGCAGCCTCGGATCGGCGACGACTCTCCCGTCCGTGGATGCGGTGGTGATGGTGGTGGTCGTCATCCGACGGAAATGGAGGCGGTGGCAATTGCTTGGTGCGAGGTTGACGGGGGAGCGAGGCTACCAACGGCGTTTGGGGAGAGAGAGAGAGAGAGAGAGAGAGAGAGAGAGAGAGAGAGAGAGGATAGGGTTTAAATAGCGAGGGGTGATGGTATCAGCGCGAGCAATCTCGGACTGGCTATCGTTGACCAAGTGACCGTTGGACCCCGCTCTGTTTTCCCTTCGCGAAGACGAAGGGGCGTATCAAGACGGGAACCGCCCCGCGTATCAGGGGCATGTTGCGTCCCCAAGCGATCAGAGCCAGATGGCTAATAATTAAGGTAGGCGAGGCGCGAGTTTACGTACCCATTCCAATCACGACTTAACGGACGACGACAACAATGGACCTCTTGATGTACAAATACCAGCATGGTGTGACGTTGTGAGTTTAGTGATTTGAATCAGGACCTGAATCATTCATCTTACATAAACATACATAATGCACGTATGTGTATAGAAAATGTTCGCAGTTCACGCAACACATATATTTCCCCTCCCAACTCATGGAGGCATCTATTTCCCATTTCTGTTGTAATCCCTCCTACATATGGCAGTCTTCCCCCCCACCAGATGAAGCAGGCCTCACCTTCTTGTTTAGAACGTGGGATGGCTGACCAATTCCATGTCATGAAGTAAGCTGCACTTTTCTTGAGCTGCTAAGCAACGCAACAGCACAATTAAGAAGCTTCAACAGACTCCTTTACTACGCAGCACAATTAAGTGCAGGCGACCATCAAGAACGGGAGAGGAGGAAAGCCAGTTTCTTCGTTTCTGTCAGCTCATGCTGAGTCACGTAACCGACATTTCAACGACGCTTTAAAGCATAGCGGGCCGAGCATGCTGCACGGATTCTAGAAGAGAGGTAAGAAATATTGCAAGGGCGGAGACGACCGCAAATGAAACAAACACAGACAAAGAACAAGCCTATGTATATATGAGATAAAAGCGGGCTCTTTCCCTTCCCATGGAGTCATCCTCCTGTCAACCGTTCGACCTCGCACACGACCAAGTCCGTGGAATCTCATGCAGCAGTTAACAACAGCGTAGTATGGCAGGCGCCGCTACCGACCATCACGACCATCCTCTGTTATCCAGCATGCATGCATGGACTACTGATCGTTGAATCTCTCATGGCTCATCTCAGCTTATCATATGATGGGCCAATATACAATATTTTGGTTACCACCGTGTGCATACTCATAGCCTCCACGTAACGGTGGAGGTCGACCCTCGGTCTGCATTTGGTTCTCTTTCTAACTTAGATAATTTGAGTTTGCCAAAACGACCATGTGATACGGAACCAATTTAGGCTCTCATTTTATTTAAATAATTTTAATTAGTATAAAAATTATTTTGCATATATCATAAATTGGCAAAATAAAAATAAAAAAATGAAATAAAAATTTTCGTTTTTTAGTTTACCCAAGAAATAAAAAATTAAAATAAAATAAAAATTACGATGGAGGATTCTAAATCTTGATTGATTGATTAGTCTCCTATCAATCATGAGAAGATTAAATCATGCATTTGTGATATCTTGCTGCTAGAGAGAGAAAGACGGAGTAAAATATCTTCACAGAAAAAGATGATAACGATATGAATCAAGTTCTCGGATTCTTGAGCTCTGATGATATATCAGTCGCGATTGGAGCAAGCTGGTTGGCGTTTGGCCCTTGGCGAGGAGCGCTCTTTCCTGCCCTCGAAATCCTCGCTCGTGCCCATGTTTCGATAACTCCAGCCTTTCACCAAAGTGAAAGCTTCCCTCCCCCACCTGTCGGTAGCTGTTCTCGGCTTCTGTTTCGCTCGCTGCTACATTTTCGGAATCTCAAACTCGGGAAATGGTGGACTGATGAGATCCATCCAACCCTTTGTCAAGAACGTCTTGGATATGGACTTGTGATGTAGACGACATGTGAATTCACATGGCAACACCAACACCATCTGCTGTGCTGCTCTCTCCGTAGCTCATTGGTTCTTACAATGGATCCCAAGAGCGCAAATGACATGATCTCTGTTCTCTTTCGTAAGAGAAGTCAGCGGATGATGCAAAGAATCCATGTCTTCTTGTACGCCTCTATTTATTACTGTTAGTTCAAACAACTTTTTACCGTGACCCGGGATCATCTCGGTAGGGTTCGGGCTCGTCGAGGTCTCCTGCTCTGGCGGGGTCCCGATCCGTCGTCTTGTGCCGATGTCTCGGGAACGATACACCAAAAGCGGGTTGGAGGATGCTCACCGAGCCCCTCCAAGCGCTCAAGTCAGCCTTTTTCTCGAAGGCTCCCGACCTCTATGGGTCCTCCCTCCTCCTGGTAAACCAGTTGAAGTGTGTAGAGAAGACAACCTGCCTATCACCTTACTCCTTGATAGCTTAAATACGTCGGAGGGATGGCGCGCTTCGGATAGCGTCCGGGGGTGGTATACGGACCTGATTTCGCAGGCCGGTGCCGTGGTCAACCCATCATGGACGTGAGGCGAGCAGAGGGGAAGTGACGTCGGGCGACCACATCCATAAGTAATTGAGCACAGGAGGGGCGATAACATCATCTGGACGTAACACACAGGATCCGATGTCGCGTCACATTTAATACCCCTATCACTACCCCCCCTCAAAAAGCCACTCCTGCAGGACTAACCTCGAGGGCAAGAGGTGGTGTTTTTGGGGGAACCCGCTCAAGACCATGAACACCGAACCGTCGTTCGGGATGAGGGATCGAGGCGCCGCTCAAGACCCAGAAAACCAATGGTCGAGGCGCCGCTCAAGACCATGAACACCGAACCGCCGTTCGGGATGAGTGGTCGAGGCACCGCTCAAGACCCGAAAACCAATGGTGAGCGCGCTCAAGACCATGAACAGCGAACCGTCGTTCGGGATGAAGTCGAGCGCCTTCAAGACCCGAAAACCAATGGTTGGCGCGCTCAAGACCATGAAAACCGAACCGCCCGGTAGTCGTTGGGCCGTTTGAAAATCGTTCGTGCAAGCGCGCTGTTCTTTGGAATCGAGTCGTCGACGCGTCTTCGGGCAAGTTACCCGCTGGGTGATGGGCACGTCACGTCCTCATTAATCAAATATCGTCGCTTGGACTGCCCGATGTGATGCGGTTGGGTGATGCGCGACGGCGACATCTTTGTCGCCCACTTCGGGAGGTGAAAGGGCGGCGCCTTTCTTCCTTTAAATAGCGTGCAACGCGAGACTCTACAACTTTTCATCAGCAAAGTTTTTCTGTCCTGAGTCTTGGTGTTTCCTTAGTTCAAGCTTTCTTCCTTGGCCCCGGTGTTTCCTGCCATCCTCCAGTCGACCCCATCCACTGTAGGTCAGTGCAAAATGGCTCTTTCTTCCACCTCTTCCTCCTCTACTTCTTCCTCTTCCTCCCCTTAGTCACCACTCGTGTTATTGCCTCCCCACCATCTCCACCCTCCAACCGTTCCTCGGATGGGGGGCGGCGCGTCGTTAGAGGTCATAATGTGGCCGCACGACCAGGATTCCACTTTAGATGAGTCTTAGTAGGGATCCTCCGGGCGCTCTGACATCCGGAGGAGTACATTCTTGCGGCCCCTGAAGCGGGGCAACGGGCCTTTTACCCGATTCCCAAAAGCTTCACCCTGACTCTCGACGCTCTGGAGGCCGGACTGCGTCTCCCCCTACATCCTATCATTGTGTCCTGCATATCTCTGTGGCGGATTTCGCCGTCGCAGATTACCCCCAACTCTTGGCGGTATTTGGTGGCCTTCCTGGGGGAATGTCATTACGCCAATATCACCCCGACCCGCAACCTCTTCCTCTCATGTTTTCGCCTCTCCAAGGGGTCGGGGGGATATTTCCTCGCTGCTCGGATAGGGTTCCGCGTTAGCGGTGCCCCTACGAATAACAAGGGGTGCGAAAAAGACTGGGGCTTCGGGGTTCGATGGTCCTCAAGGACTATTGATAACACAGCCCCGAAACTTAATGCCGAGGAGCGTACGCACCTGGAGAGGTTGAGGGCAATCCTTCTCTCCTCCCAAGCCATCCGCAATATGTCGGAGCGGTGGCTCGCGGAAGCGGGGCTTAGCCCGTGCTCTCGGGGTAGGTCATCGCCGTTTAACGCTTTTGGGGTCATGGCCATTTTCTTATTCTGACCGGTTTTTTATTTCTTGCAGAAATGGTGAACTTGCGATCCTTCCACGGCGCGAGCACCCCCGCAGGCTCATCTCCACGTGCTCCAGTGGTCCCCAAGCGAGCGGGGGGAGATTCCCCGTGGGCAACCGAAGGAGGACGACCGCCGAAGAAGTCAAAGGCGAAGGACGTAGTGGATCTCGAGCCGCCGGTGACTCTTCCCGAGGGGGCGACCGAATAGTGCCCTGATCGATCGGGTGCGCCCGCCCCGTCTGAGGGGGCTAGGCCCAGCCAAGGGGTGGCCGGGAAGACCCCTCGTCCTCCAGCCCTGAATGACCTGTGCCGGGTTCCGGCGGGCGGGGACGAGCCCTTTTTCTCGCGAGTAATGGGCGAGATCCCTCTCGGGGGGGTGAGCGACCCTCTAGTCGCCCGATGGGGAGGATTGTCTCGAGGGGACAAGGTGTGGACTGGGGGGAACCCCTCGACCACTTACCTCCGGGGGGCGCTTCATCCCGATATAGCTCGGGATTTGTATACGCTCCCCTCGGAGGTCCTGATCGCTAAATCAGCGAAGTCGGTGCTGTGGGTAAGCTTCATCCTCGATGCTCCCTTTTGCATTTTTCCTTCTGTTGTTGTTGTTCACCATTTTTCTCTCCTGTGCAGAATCTCCACTACACCATGGCCTTGATCGACCGTGCCCACGACGCTGGTCGAATCATAGGTGGCCTCGGCGAGCGCAATCTCGCCCTGCGCCGTCAGCTAGATGAGGCTCAAATCGCACGGCCTACGGAGGCGAGGCGATTCCAGCGGAAGAGAAGCGGCGGCGACACCGAGGTGGCCCACGACCGAGCCGAAGCTCAAGCTCGAAGCCTCGTCGCGCCTGTGAGCTAACACCTGCAAAAGCGCGCGGCCGAGAAGTTGGAGCGAATCTCGCACGAAAGAGTCCTCGAGTTGGCGGCAAAGCGGCTTCACAAGAGGCGCGAAACGGGCGCCAAGAAGCTCGCTGACGGATGAAGGCCGCCGACCGGAGAGGGACCAGGAGGCGATCGAGCGGTACAAGAAGTCGGAGGGCTTCCTTCTCGGCTTGGACCGGACGGGCAAGGTATCCTATGAGTATGGGTACAAGGTCGCCTTGGCGCGATTAAGCGTGCCTCTCAGGGTTCCATGGTCGAGGAGGATCCTTCACCTCCCGTCCCGAAGATCAGGGGGCGAGTATGCCCGACGAAGTCCCCTTTGATGATAGCCTTCCGGGGGCCGACCCTTGAGGGACTCCTTTTTTTTCTTCTTTTTTTTTTTGAGGGTCTTTCCTCACCCTTTTTGGGGTTATGTATCACCAAGTTTCCCCTCTCTAGGGACTCGTCTTGTATTTCGAAATTTTGTTAATACAATTTCGACTTTCGTAAATCAGCTTCAATAATTCAAATCTCCTGCTAACCTCTCTGCTCGACTCTTGCATTCGCCCTAAAGATTCTAAACAAAATATTTTTTGAGGTTCCGGATGTTCCATGTCCTCGGTACTTGCTGTCCCGACATTGTCGCGAGCCGGAAAGTGCCCGGTCGGACAACCTTAGTGACGCGGTAGGGTCCTTCCCACTTAGGTGCAAGTTTGCCCCTCAAGTGGGCGGGGTCACTTACCTCCGCCTTGCGTAGTACCAGGTCTCCCATCCCGAGAGGTCGAGGGCGTACCCTTCTGTTGTAGTTTCTGGCGACACTTCGATTGTAAGCCAACATTTTTAAGTGCGCATCGGCCCTGCGCTCTTCAAGCAGGTACAGACCGGCCCGAACTCCCTGGGTTGATGATGACTCCTCATAGCTTTCTACCCGGGGGGTTAGTATGACCAATTCGGCCGGCAGAACCGCTTACACACCGAACGCCAGACTGTATGGTGACTCGCCCGAGGCCATTTTCGGGGTTGTCCGCAAAGACCATAGGATATTCGGCAACTCATCGACCCAGCTTGATCGAGCTCTCAGAGTTCTTTTCTTAAGCCCATCAAGGATAGATCGGTTGGTTACTTCGGCGTGCCGTTAGTGCGAGGTGGGCCACGAGAACTAAACCTCGGTGAATCGAACTGATAGCGCAAAATTCCCTAAACCGAGCGCTGGAAAACTAGGTGCCGTTGTCGGTGATGATAACGTTGGGAAGGCCGAATCGGGTCACAATATTTTTCCATACGAACTGCTCGACCCGCCCGGCCGTGATGGTCGCCAGCGGCTCGGCTTCCACCCACTTGGTAAAATAATCAATTCCCACGATAATGTATCTTCGCTGGCCGGACGCCGAGGGGAATGGTCCCAAGAGGTCCATCCCCCATTGTGCGAAAGGCCAGGCGCAATCCATGAAAGTGAGAGGGACCGCGGGATGCTGCGGGGCTCGGGCATGGCGCTGGCACGCGTCGCACCGCCGCACAAAGGCCCTGGCGTCTCGGTGCAGCATGGGCCAGTAATAGCCTTGACGTAGTATCTTGAAGGCCAAAGTCCGGCCACCCATATGCTCCCCGCAGGTTCCGCCGTGGAACTCGGCGAGGATTATTTCCGCCTCGCTGGGATCTAAACATCGTAACAGGGGACGAGAGAATGACCTTCTGTAGAGCCGATCGCCAATTTCGCAGTACCACGCCTGGGTTCGGCGGAGCCGCCACGCCTTGATGTCATCCTCAGGCAGGATGCCCTCGCTTGTATCTCTCGCATCTCTGTATCCATGTGAGCGGGTACAGATACTCCGAGGTCCCCTACCCCTGTGGTAGCGACCGACCGATGTGTGAGCTCCTCGACCTCGGGATGTTCCTTGAGTTCGGCTCCCGAGGCTAACTTTGCGAGCTGGTCTGCCCGCTCGTTCTGGGACCTGGGTACTCTAGATAAGGTGAAATGAGAAAAGTTAGTGGTCTGGGTTTTTACCTCTGTTAGGTACTTCGACATGGTTGGGTCCCGCACCCGATATTCTTTGCCGACTTGTTCGGCAACCAGTTGGGAGTCCATGAGAAAATGGACTGCTCTCAGCTGCATCTCGGCTGCCAAGCGAAGGCCCGCCAAGAGAGCTTCGTACTCTGCCTTGTTGTTTGTGGCAAAAGACGAAGCGGAGAGAGCGCTCGAAAGAGCGTCCCTCGGGGTCCTCCAGGATAAGTCCTGCTCCGGCACCCCTCGAGCTAGATGACCCATCTACGTGCAGGACCCAGTCTTGGTAAACTTGTTCTGCGCCTTCCGATTCCGGCTGGGTTAGCTCCGAAATGAAATCGGCCAGGGCCTGTGCTTTGATGGCCGTTCTCGGTTTATAGTGAAGATCAAACTCGGATAGCTCCATCGACCATTTTAGGAGGCGCCCTGCCACGTCAAATTTAGAAAGAACTTGACGGAGTGGCTGGTCAATCATTACCTCAATGGTATGGGCCTGGAAATAGGGTCGTAGCTTCCGAGCCGCCAGGATGAGCGCTAATGCCAACCTTTCAATGGGGGGGTAGCGCTGTTCCGGCCCACGTAGGACATGGCTGATGTAATAAACCGGGTGCTGTTTTTCGGTGGCCTCTTTTACTAGCACAGAGCTCACTGCGTGTTGAGACGCCGCCAAGTAGAGGCAAAGGTTTTCCGGCGTAGACACCGAAATAAGGCGTGGGAGTGCGGATAGGTGCTGCTTCAAGCGTGCGAAGGCTTCCTCGCATTCCGCCGTCCATCGGAAGTTCTTCGGATCTTTCAGGACCCGGAAGAAGGGAAGACACTTATTTCCCGACCGAGACAGAAATCGAGACAAAGCTGCTATCCTCCCATTAAGGCATTGAAGCTCCTTCATCGTTCTGGGCGATCTCATGTTGATGAGTGCTTGGATCTTTTCCAGGTTAGCATCGATTCCCCTCTCGTGTATGATGAATCCTAGGAACTTTCCTGGTGCTACGCCAAAAACGCACTTAGCCGGGTTAAGGCGCATTCCATATCCCCTTAGCGTGGTGAAAGTCTCCCTCAGGTCGTCAAGGTGGGTGGCTCCTGTTTGACTTTTTACAATCATATCGTCGACGTAGACTTCCATGTTTCGCCCTATCTGGTGGGCGAATATCTTATTCACCGTCCTTTGGTATGTGGCCCTCGCATTCTTTAATCCGAACGGCATTACCTTATAAAAATAAGCTCCTTGGGGTGTGTGGAAGGCTGTGTGTTGCTGATCCTCGGGTGCCATCCGAATCTGATTGTAGCCAGAGAAGGCGTCAATAAAGGAGAAGCAGGCGTGCCCCGTGGTTGAGTCGACCAGCTGGTCGATCCTAGGCAAGGGAAAGCAGTCATTCGGGCAAGCACGATTCAGATCGGTGTAGTCGACACATATCCTCCAGGTTCCATTAGGCTTTTACGAGAACTACATTGGGATGACCATTGGGGTACGACCTCCTCAATGAAGCCGGACACCAGGAGTTTATCCACCTAAATTTGCACAGCTTGTTAGTGCTCTGGAGCTTGAGCCCGGGGTCTTTGTCTCACCGGGCGAGCGGTCGGGGAAATGCTCAGGTGGTGTTGAGAAACTTTCGGGTCGATCCCCGAGAGGTCGGCCGCGTGATCCCAAGCGTCGGTATTCTCTTGGAGGAGGCTAATGAATTGAGCACGCTCTGTTCGTCTAGATCGAACCGATCCCGGCCAAATCAGTGGTCGAGCGGTCATCCGTAGCGGAACATCGATTGCTGGCCTCGGCTCGGGGCCCGAGTCAAGGCGTTGCGACATGCGTGGGTCTTCGAGGGGTGCTCGCCCTCTTTCTTGCCAGGAGATCGCCGAGTCAAGTAACACCATCGGGATTCCTAGGGATCTCCCGGACTTAAGAAAACCCCCGACTCTGGCTGGTTGGGAACTTCAAGGTCCGATGATATGTAGAGATAACCGCCCTTAACTTTGTTGAGGTGGGGCCTCTGAGATAGCGCATTATGCAGCGATGTGGAGATCGACCACCAAAAGGTCACCAACACCCTCTTTTTAGTCTTGAGAGTCACCAAGAGTTAGAGCGGGGTGACCGCACCTGCATGGCGAGATCGAGTCACTAGTAAACCGGTGAGAGCAGAATGTAGAGGCTCCAGGGCCTCCTTGACCGGTAATCCCAACTTCAAGAATGCGTCGAAGTAAAGGATGTTGGAACCAATTTGCCGCTGTCGATCATGATCCTTCTAACTGCAAGCATATTGGCAATTCGGGTCGATATCACCGGTAGCGTCGTCGTGCTCGGATGATCACCCGAGTCCTCAGGAAGGTGATTTTTCGGCTCGGAGGGAAGAGGGTTGAGGGTTCCTGGTTACAAAGGTTGCCTCACTATAAAATATTTCATAAAATATTATATCACAGGCGTAAGCTGAAAGAGGAGAAGGCTATTCCCTCCTACATTCACACCCCAATGATTACATCAATGTGTTGCTCTCGACCTCGGGGCCCATAGGAGGGATTCGAGAACTCAACGTTTTCATTTTGACTTTAGATAATCCTATTCAAGTAGGTCCCCTCTAAGGATCGAGCTCCTCAATTTATATATATAGCCGAATTTGACCGGTTTCTAACTTACGTGTCGTGCCCGCTTGAACTGATAAATAAGCGACTTCAGCGATCATTATGCGAGTGTCCGAAGACCATGCGAATGGTAGCTGAACTTTGTTGTCTCACACCCAATATATCCTCAAACTTTTTCCGTGCGGGAATCAATCGCATGCCCCGGCATTTATTTTCCTGTCATAGAAGAGAATATGTGCGTTCACGTGCCATGACTGCTTCAATTCCTAACGTTTTTTTCTGCCATCTTCATTTTCTCATGTGATCAGTGACCGCAGGTCACAACAGCATCCCAAGGCTACGGATGGCACAGCCATATTGTAAGAGAAAAAATATATACATATATGTTTCTTGCTCTATGAAATATAATACAAAACAAGTAGAGTAATTGCGAGTGTTGGAGGTACTTAAAGCCCCTTCGATTTCTTGGCACTAAAGATTCCGATCTGGTTTCACGGTTCACGGATCACCGTCACCCACAATGTTTTCTGATGTTCTTCTTTTCTTCGCTATTTAAATCAAGTCTACTGGTGTGGATGTGTGACTCTCGGTTTGCGGGGCCCACGTCGCAAATATTCCCTCCACGCTCGATGACTCGACACGTCGTCGCTCCACCCGCCGCGAAGCAACGCTTGGAGAGCAGCTGCAGCTGACGCAGCACGCCCTCCTGGTCTCTTGCCGCCGGGTCAGCCGCGGAGGGCCCCAATGACCCGTCTGATCCCCAAACCATCTCCCCACCCTCGTCCCTCCATCCCCTTCTCTCAGCCGCTGCCCCGCCTGCTTCAGCATCTCATCCACCCTAACCTCCACGGCGAGCCGCCCCGCTTCCGCTCCTGCCACGTCTTCTCTTCCGACAGCTCCGTCCAAAGCCTGGCAGACGTCGCCACCCAAGCCGGCCAGGGACGCCCGTCCACCCCTGCGGCCGCTCGCGCTGAAAGAAGTCCGCGAGGTCGACTCGCAGTCCTGACGTCTCCGCCTCGTAAGTCCCAGGGAGGCTCGGCGAAGCGGGCATGTAGAAGTGCCGTAGATCATCCACGAGAGATGGGGCCCGGCGCAGGACGACCTTAGCAAAGTGTTGGTGTCCTGGGCCATCGGGCCCCATGCCCGGGCCAGAAGCCCCCGAGGTGACCTCGTGGAGGATGCTGGTGGCGGGGAGGCACGAGGAGCAGGCGGAGGTGCTGCGGCGAGGCGGGCCAATTGGGAAATCCGGGGCCGACGGGAAGGCCTTCGCGAGGACGGAGCGGATATCGGGTGGGAGGCAGACTCGACGGCGCGAATTCAGCGTCGGAGAGGCCGGGGGCGACGGGAACGCCGGAGGCGCGGAGGTGGGCGACGACGGCCTTAGCGTAGGCGGCGAAGGAGAAGCACACGCGGCGCCGTGGTGACTCAGCCTGAGGACGACTCTCCCGTCGGTGGATGCGGTGGTGATGGTGGTGACTCATCCGACGGAAATGGAGGCGTGGCCTTGGTGTAGCGAGGCTCGTTTCAGAGAGGAGAGAGAGAGAGAGAGAGAGGAGAGAGAGAGAGAGAGAGAGGAAGGGTTTAAATAGCGAGGGGTGATGGTATCAGCGCGAGCAATCTCGGGACTGGCTATCGTTGACCAAGTGACCGTTGGACCTCGCTCTGTTTTCCTTCGCGGACGAAGGGGCGTATCAAGACGGGAACCGCCCCGCGTATCAGGGGCATGTTGCGTCCCCAAGCGATCAGAGCCAGATGGCTAATAATTAAGGTAGGCGAGGCGCGAGTTTACGTACCCATTCCAATCACGACTTAACGGACGACGACAACAATGGACCTCTTGATGTACAAATACCAGCATGGTGTGACGTTGTGAGTTTAGTGATTTGAATCAGGACCTGAATCATTCATCTTACATAAACATACATAATGTCTGTGTAAAGCCTCGCAGTTCATGAACACATATATTTCCTCCCAACTCATGGGGATCTATTTCCCATTTCTGTTGTAATCCCCATATGGCAGTCTTCCCCCCACCAGATGAAGCAGGCCTCACCTTCTTGTTTAGAACGTGGGATGGCTGACCAATTCCATGTCATGAAGTAAGCTGCACTTTTCTTGAGCTGCTCAACGCAACAGCACAAGAAGCTTCAACAGACTCCTTTACTATGCAGCACAATTAAGTGCAGGCGGAACGGGAGAGGAGGAAAGCCAGTTTCTTCGGTCAGCTCATGCTCGAGTCACGTAACCGACATTTCAACGATAAAGCATAGCGATTCGAGCATGGCTCGGATTCTAGAAGTGAGGTAAGAAATATTGCAATGAGGACCCAAATCACAGACAAAGAACAAGCCTATGTATATATGAGATAAAAGTGGGCTCTTTCCCTTCCCATGGAGTCATCCTCCCTGTCAACCGTTCGACCTCGCACACGACCAAGTCCGTGGAATCTCATGCAGCAGTTAACAACAGCGTAGTATGGCAGGCGCCGCTACCGACCATCACGACCATCCTCTGTTATCCAGCATGCATGCATGGACTACTGATCGTTGAATCTCTCATGGCTCATCTCAGCTTATCATATGATGGGCCAATATACAATATTTTTGGTTACCACCTGGTATACTCATAGCCTCCACGTAACGGTGGAGGTCGACCCTCGGTCTGCATTTGGTTCTCTTTCTAACTTAGATAATTTGAGTTTGCCAAAACGACCATGTGATACGGAACCAATTTAGGCTCTCATTTTATTTAAATAATTTTAATTAGTATAAAAATTATTTTGCATATATCATAAATTGGCAAAATAAAAATAAAAAAATGAAATAAAAATTTTCGTTTTTTAGTTTACCCAAGAAATAAAAAATTAAAATAAAATAAAAATTCGATGGAGGATTCTAAATCTTGATTGATTGATTAGTCTCCTATCAATCATGAGAAGTCATGCATTTGTGATATCCTGCTAGAGAGAGAAAGACGGAGTAAAATATCTTCACAGAAAAGATGTAAGAAGAACAAGTTCTCGGATTCTATCACCTTCTGATGATAAGTCGCGATTGGAGCAAGCTGGTTGGCGTTTGGCCCTTGGGATGCGCTCTTTCCTGCCCTCGAAATCCTCGCTCGTGCCCATGTTTCGATAACTCCAGCCTTTCACCAAAGTGAAAGCTTCCCTCCCCACCTGTCGGTAGCTGTTCTCGGCTTCTGTTTCGGCTGCTACATTTTCGGAATCTCAAATCTCGGGAAATGGTGGACTGATGAGATCCATCCAACCCTTTGTCAAGAACGTCTTGGATATGGACTTGTGATGTAGACGA